>JAWWTY010000001.1:54977991-54991846 GCA_035222235.1 Margarornis squamiger | reverse complement strand
TGTAACTGCAATGAGGTCTCCCCTCAGTCTCCTCTTCTCCAGGCTGAACACACCAAGTGCCCTCAGCTGCTCCTCATTTGGCTTCCCCTCAAGGCCCTTCACCATCCTTGTTGCCCTCCTTTGGACAATTAATCCTGCCTCCGTGGGGTAAATAAATGCTTTGTTTTACAAGGAAAGACCATGGAAATTGTTCAGGTCATATCAAAACAGCAGTTTATGTAGTTATCAAACATTATAACAAAACTCTGCAGGTGGGTACTCAATGCAGTGCTGGCTTTAAGCTTCAGTTACTCAGGAAAACATTTAAATTATTCTCCCCCTGTAATTTCTTTTTCTTTCTATTTAACTAACTCCCTTTCTGTGAAGTGGAACACTGCTTATTATTTAAACCCCAGATACAGTTTATGCTTCATCATATTTTGACTTTTTAATAAATACCTTTTGTCTGTGGTCTCCTAAAACAGAACAATACTTAATTGTATTAAGTAATTTAACCTGCAGGATCCACAAACACAAGTTTCTGCAGACTGTCTATCTCAAAATGGTAAAATGCCTACCTAATTTCTGCTAAAATGTCCCATGGTTAGCTTTCAAGCACGTATTTACATACATGCATCAACATTTAACCACCTAAGTCAGTATACTTTTTAAAACATTGACCTTTAAGTGCCCAGGAAAGTGCATGCAATGAAAGTTAAAAAATTAAATAAATAGATGTCTCTATGAATGTAACACTATACCATCCAGGTCAGATGATACCGATGGCGTGTATAAACACCAACGCTGACACATTGGATCTTTAGGATCACCCTCATTCAGTCCAGAGATGCTTTTTCTCAAAAATACAGGCTTTGTCAATCACTCTAAAATTGCAACTCGGCTTTAATGTGTACAGTCAGTTGGAAATTAGGAGCAGAAAGGAAATAAATTGAAAGAAAAGTGGCACTATTGGTTATATTAAGCCAAAAATACCTTGTTTCAAGTAGCATGCCATTTTGATTGCAGTAAGTGTTCAACTACTGTGTTATGAACTTGAGCCAATGCAGGAGAGTGGTATCCCTCTCCAGTGCTATCATTCCAGGGAGTAGTGTCTCCAGGGAGCCAGAGAATGTTTTTGATTAGATGTTGAGTCAGAATAACATCATTTCACACTTACAGGTTTGGTTTGGTTAAGTAAAACAACAGAAACATCAGCAGAGACCTTTTATAGTGCATGTCTTAGGAAGGCTGGACTGACCACGGAAAGGCCATGAGCAGGGGCATGGGTGCCCAGCTGGTTCCATTTCCTAGTGAGACTGGCTGTGTGCCAGCATAATGCCATCTGTGTGGGACAGATCTGGTACAAACTGCTACCTGAAGGCTGGGCTGTGGTGGTACGTCCCTGTTCTGTGTGCTGCTATGGCTAAGGAAATGCTGGCAGCTCAGTCTGGCAGTTCTCGTGCCCAGAACTGAAAGGGGGAAACCAGCCATCCCAGGCTTAACCAGGGATATGCAGCCCTGGCTTACACAGACTCCCTTGTGTGTATGCCTTGGTATGATCAGTGCTGGGCTGTAGCACACGAGGTTTGCAGTAAAATTGTGTCCTACCATGATACTGCTTTACTGTCTGCATTAGCCTCCACTTGTGTACTGGCATCAAGTGCTTTTCAACACAAACCTACTAAAACTGATCTTTCCCCAGCAAAGCTGTGGTTTGAATGAAACTGTGTTGTGTACTGGAAAGGTTTTGACCACGTCTGTTTGAATACAAAATACAGACACAGCTGCTGAAGCACTGGCTTAGCTGCTGGAGGAAGTCATACTAATCACTGAGGGGGTGGCAGAATGTGCTTGTTAGCAGTAGATGATCCAATATATTTCTAGTGAGGGTCTGAGGCAAATGTTTCAAACACCAGCAAATACTTACCACAGCATTTTCAAAAATATTTGCTCATCACCCTCTTCCTAAGTAAATCCTACTGTCTGCATGCTTCACCCTTCCAACTCACACACACAGGGTCTGATGTGAAGAGGAACAATACTCATTACTTCTCATCTTTCTCAGTATGTGTTGCTCCTTTTCCTACTACTCCTCAAAGAACAGGATTGTTTTAGAAATAAGCCTCCAATACAGTAAAGAACTGTTACTTCTACTTTAGAAATGAGGATGTGATCTTTTAAGGGAATTAGGTTCTTAGAAACCACACCTGAGGATTAGAAAAGTCTTTGAAGGATTCAGTGGAACAGCAATGATCTGCAGGAAGGTCACATGACTATATTAGTGTACTGAGCCTGGTCATCCAGCTTTTTGTCTTCCCCATTTGTAAAATAATGCAAAAGGAACTTAAAGTCACTTTACTCAGTCAAAATTTTAAGAGAAACAGTCTCAGGGTTAATTCACAGTTACCTCTTAGAAAATTCAAGTAGAAGCTCCGTGAGCTCCACATCTTCTGTAATGGGGCAAACCTTCCTTTGGGCAGCACTGAGTGGGGTTTTCATCTTAACTCACTTCAGTCAGTCAGAAATTATCCACTCTACCTTAGCCACCGATGATCAGTGATGGGAGAGTGGCATGTCCACAGGGCAACTCCTCTCTCCTAAACAGGCCTGTAAGCTGGATGGTACAGTCACCTTGCAGCACTGACTTACTTGTAAGGCCCATGATACCACGTCAAAACCAACTTTTCCTCAATTTTTCTGTAGATGACCCAGCTTGGGACAGAAAGCAAGAAAGGAATAAATAAACCTCAAGCAGAATTTCCCTTTCTTGAAATTTTGTTTGAGTTTGCAACTAAATGACTTTCTGGGTAGCAAAACTCCCAGCATGACAATTCACATCCAGACAAATATGCTGAATGGTTCCTGGCCCACTGGGGTGCCAGTAACTGTGTTTGGTGTAATAGAAAGGGAGATTCTTTTCATTCTGTCTAAACAATGGGCATAAGTGCTGGAAACTCAAAGCTGTAATATCCTGCTGAAGCTCCTCATAAATAAACTCCAAATAAACACCAAGTGAGATACATCCTCCTACCAGTCAGAAAGCCTCTCGTCCTAAAGTATGTCATATGTTCAGAAAACCAAGTTTTACCTTCACTGGATGATAAAACTGACAAAAAGAAGCCCACTATGGCACATTAACTTACTTCGGAGACAGAAGTACACTATGAAAGTTTTAGCAGCAAACAGGTTACTGTCTCATAAAATCCAAATGCAGTTTTTTTTAAAAAAATAAGAAATAATGAATATAAAAAACCCAAACTAGACAGAGCAGATAATGATATCTTAGTTTGCTTGACTTTGAGTGGGAAAGAGTAGTTACTGGATTAGATTTTTGTGTTAAAGTCTGGCTGTTGGCAATGAACAGTTACCATACATCTACATTGTAGCCATCTTTACAAAACCTACATGTTAGTGGACTTTTACGCATTTCCTAAGCTGATGGACGCTGAGATTTTCTTTCCAACCACTGCACATTCTGACCATGGAGAAGTTCTCCAAAGGAGAAGGATTTCCAGGAGGGAAGAGAACATGCTCTTCAGCTTGGTAGGAGTCAGAACTCAGTTTCGAAATGCTCCCACTCTGCTTGCTTTGCTAATGAAGTTTTTCAGAAGGTCATGGTCCATTTCTGCAAAGCCTTGAGTTTGTGTAACAACAGTTAAATGGTTTATGCAAAATCTGAAGCAAAATTCTTCCAAGTCCTAGGAATAAATTGAGATAATTCATAATATAAATGACTGACAAAAAATTATTATTTGTTTCAAAACTGTCAATTAAATAGCAGAGAATACAGCAGACTGTTCTTATTACCAAACCCTTTTCTGATCTGTATGATGTTATCACAAATGATAGGATGGAATTTGTTCATAGAACCTATTCAATACACCCCCTTTGAGAAAACAAGAGTAGCCACCTAAATCAAACCAAGAATTCCATTACATTTACTGAAGTAATTAGAAAAGTTATCAATAAATGAAACCATCAACTTTCTCCACACAGATCTACTAAAGCAACAATAACTCCTTTCTTTTGCTTCCCACTGAACTCCCTGGTGGTCCTTGGTGGTCCCTGGTTTTCAAAGGTGGTCCTTTGAAAAACAGCACATATCCTAGTCTTGCTGAAAATAAAAGCAAAATACCATGCAACATTTGATGATGCTTACTGAACACAAACTGGATGTTAGGATACATGTCTCTTTTGTGGCAAACCTAGGAATTGTATCTCCCATCTGCTGGGATTCCTAGAGAGCAAAAAAGGTTGTCTTGTTGTGGTTGGGCTGAAACAGGATGTCCATATACAGCACAGGATAGGTACAAGCCATACAACCATGATTTCAGGCAGCAAATTTTGCCCACTCAAACTCGTCACAACAGTGGCAATCCTTCTCTCCACGCACTGGGTCAGTCTCCTTTAGCTGATTTCTATGCAACAGCTTGCTGTGAAGGAATATAAATTACCTTCTGCAAGAAGCAGAGCTGGAGCCAGCAGCAAGGCAACTCTAAATTGGTGGTATGATCCATAAGCTATGAACTCTTCAAGGTTACAGCAAAAAGAGGTCTCTTAACCCACACTGATTTGATTCTATGTTAACTACATAAACAATGCAGCCTGGGGATTAACAGTAGAAAGATACTCAGCAGAACACCTGTGCTTTTTCCCTTTGAAACCTTTTCCTTAGATTCCATGTTTCAAGTCTATTTCCCCCCATCAAGATGTATAATCTTTCACTTGCAGTGATCACATTTATTAACAAAAAAATGGAATTCTAGCTTTTCAAACTTCCAATATATTTGGTCTCTTTCATAATCCTTCTTTTGACAGTTTTCTGCTGAAGTCCTGATACACTGCACATGGTTCTCAAACCAGGAGTTACTATTATTAATGGAGCACAGTAAAAGATCCTGGCTTACTCCACGATGCCATAGGCAGAGGCTATCCCATGTCTTTGACAAAGAGCCCTTTGCTGTGCTTCTCCGAAGCAGTTCTACCACATCCCTTTTAGAGCTGTGGGTGTAGGGAGGAGGGCAACAATGCACCACTGAGTTTGGCACATGCTGCAGCCAGAGCAGGGGAACCAATTCATCATCAGACCATTGTGTTAAAGTATTACATGTTTTGAAAGACTAAAACACTGAATCATAGAAGGAAGAGGAGGATAACATGTAATTAGTCATCTAGCCAATCCCTTTTATTGTGTTTCAGCTGTTATAAACTCTAGAACTTTGTCCAGGCTAGTTTTACTATTTCACAATACTCCTAAATATATCTTTAACTACTCTAACTACTTCACCTGATATGGGTAAACTAAATATACTTCTGCTTCGAAGATGTTCAAAACTGTTGAAAAGCTTTTAAGAGGAGAAACTCCAGAGTAAAGCTTTAATGAAAAATCTGTTGTTAAGAGAACCAAATCATTGGGTCATGCCTTTCTGTACTGTCTTCCCTGCTATGCTGGGCTTGTACCAGCACAGCACACTGAAAATACAACTCCTTTTCGCCTCAGCTGTTCATGCCCTGTTACTGATACTTTGGCTCCAAATGCAGCTGGCAGTCTTACTATCTACTAATCTGTCCTTGTCCCCTCTTTCAACATACAGAACTCACTGACTTCTGGCCTCCTCTTTGCAACTCCTACACAAATCCACCTCCTCTAGTCTCCATACAGCACTGACTACTGCAGCATTTTTTACTCAGTTTTTGTTTCTGTTTCTTTTTTCTACTTGCTTCCTCTACCTGGAAGTTATAGGTATATCAATCCACCATGTTTTGCTTCCAGCATCTTCCTCCTTTAAAACTTCATCCTACATTTCACAGCCAGGCAAAGGCAAAACCACAAATATTTTAAAAAATAAAAACATTGTAACCAGCTACACACTCTGGTTCTTCTAATAGGTAATCTGTTTGGCTATAGCAATTTTATTCTTGTAAAGCAGAAGGAACCCTTAACACAAAGATGAGGACTCCTCAAACAACATGTTCATTCATAACCATGTCTCCTAAGTCTAAAATACATAACTAGACTTTTTGAATAATAAAACCAACCACATCATTATTTTCAGAATCAGCACAGCACTAAGAAGCTGAGAAATGGAAAACATCTTTAAAACCATTTGTTTACATAAAAAAGGTGCTTGCAGTGCACTGATAAAAGGTTGAGTGCTAGTGACAGATTCCAGAGCCAAGGGCAAACCAGAAGACAGGATATGGGGAGAAGAGTAACAATAGGTAATTTGTTGTATGTCAGCACAATTCCCTCTAAATAGTACTGCAAAAGTGGATTTTTTTATATAAGCACAAGTGTAAATAAGGAGGGACTTCACAGGTAAATTACTGCCTGTAAAAGGCAGTACCAGAATGACTGTACCAGACACCAGCAGACAAAATGATCAGGTGCAGAACTCAGGGAGTGAAAGGCAGTGCAAAACCCAAAGGCAGAGGAGTAAATGGCAGTAAGAAATGTGCATGCCATGCCCTGTCATGCCAGGTGACAAGAGGGGAAGCAGAGTAAGAACCCTGACTCACAGGCTCAAGGCAAAAGGCCAGGAAGAAAACATTGGTACCTGGTCGGCTGGTTGGTTTGTGTTTTTTTGTTTGGGTTTTTATTTTTGGTTTCTTTTTTTTAATAGCTCAAAAAGGGGAAAACAAACATCTGGGAAGCCAGAAAGGGAAATTACAGTAATCATGCCTCATCAGTTAAATGCAGCTATGTTTATGTTAAGCAGCTTCAGTTCTCAGAAAACAACTGTTTGTCTGAAGAGAAGTTCTCCTTACCTGAGCTTCATATTTGACAGCAGCAGAAAGAAGAGCAATGGCATTCTCTTCACAAATGCCTTGTTTGATCGTCTGCTGGCAAAGCTTTTTCAATCTGTTTTCTCTATACAGTGTTGCCAAATCTAGAAGCCCTGTGAAAATTCATACAGCTTTAACTGTCCTGGTGCAAAACATGACAATTTATTTTCAAATTAATCAATTACCCTTTTGTTTTAGGCTGAATTAATCAAAGACTTGTTCTGTTTTTTCCCCCTAGATGATGTGTGCATTGTTTAAGGTCCTCTGCAGACATAGCAAAAAAGGAACCATTTTATTACTATGCAAGTGTTCTGTTTTCTTGTTCACTGTATTGCATCTCGTTGTAGGCATCAACTACTGACTTACATCCTCTTAAATTCATGCAGGGAACAGCTCCCTTTTCATTCATGATCAAATTGCCACAACTACTTAAACAGATGAGTCTTAGGATGGTATTAGTGCCTTTTTAAAGGAAAAACCCAGTTCTTAATAAGAGAAACAATGAGTCCTTTTTGAACATTTTGCATCTTTGATCTTATTAGATCCCCACTACTCATTGTCCTTGGGCATGTTTCCTGCTATTGCATCCTGTCTTCCTGACACCTGCCAAAGTCAAGATTTAAGTGCTAATAAAACTAAAATTAACAAGCCCTGCTTTCCTCACCCTGTTATGACACACGGATTGAACTTTTCAGAAGCAGTAACCTAGAGTTATTTCCATTTATGGCAAATACCTATTGCATCTTCAGGAGGGAGCCTAATGTTGTCTGTATACAGGTATTCCAGGAAGGCTCGGTAAACAGGATAAGAAAATTCACTCATTTCTATAATTTCATCATCATTATTCAGTATGGAGCGAAAATGTTCACACCTACAAAACATGAACAAAGACTGTACACTGTAGAGACTTAAGCTTGAAAGATGCTGGTAAAAAAACTCAGTACAGAAGTTGGCAAAAAAAAAAAGCAAGAAGTTGATGAAAAATAAATCAGTCACAACAGACTAAATACACAAGCATATGCTCTAGCTACGCGATTTCTTGGTTTGAGCATGTTAATTTCTTTAAGGTTTATAAGCCTGATAGATACAATTCAGAATTTTAAGTCTCTTATCATATTTTATGGTACCCTCAATTTCTACTTACAATATCTACAAGGATGATCCATGTGGTTCTGGTGCCGTTTTCTTAAATACGTTATATATTAACTATGTATTTTGTTATCTGGCTTGTAACAGATAAAGTTTACAATTAATTTAGACAATTCTGAGATTTGACCCTGATTTCTCCAACATGACCAAATGAAGAAAGAAATTATTAGTGATTTTAGGTATCATTTATTTCAGAGTCCATACACAATTTAGTATTAATCATTATATTCAAGGATTAAATTATTTAAAGTGAAGACACACTCAGATATTTCAAAACCTTTCTCTTGTAAGTCTGAATACTTTTGTGACAAATACAAAGAAGGATAAAGCACTGCCTTTGACACCTGTAATCTGTAACTTACATTTACAATGTCCTGTAACTTATTTTTCCTTAAAAAGCATCCCAATATTTACATTGTTTTCAAAATTTTTGTATACTTTTCGTATATCAACCACAATTTAATTGGACTTTTTTCTACTACACTAATTTATAACTCTCTGACATCTGAATGTTCTCTTCTTTTACTAAAACTTTTCTATAACAAGCAGGATGGTCTCCTTTTAATATCTCTCGGACAAAACTACAACAATGACAGTATCACTTAAATACAAATGAAAAATAATTATTTAACTTATCACTTAAATTAAACTTTACATTTGATTTTACTGGTTATTGAAAGAAAATTTTTTCTTAGTATTTTGTGGCTTTTAATAAAATAAAGGAACCTCAAGTCAAATTTGTACAGAAATAAAGTCATTATCTAGCTTCTGCCACATCTTTTACCACATTCTGGCATTGGGAGAGGCAGACTAAACCCCATTGTTTTGCTTCCCAGAGCCTCATGTTAAGTAGTGGTGATCATGCTATCCATCCAGCATGAAACAGACCTTGGGAATAATCTGTTGCTCCAATGGTACCATGTGATAGTCAGAAAGAAGGTGGTGCACATTGCTTCCTTAAAAATTAAGAAGTAAATAAATAAAAACTGGTTAATTAAGACATCCTCCAGTCTGCAAAGTATCTTAGAGTGACTCATCCTCTGGTGTCTCCCTCTCACTATCTCTCAGTGGAGACAGACCAGAAATGTAATTTTGGCTGGCTAAATGCAGAGCTGATGAATCCCACCCACGTGCTCGTATGCATCTGTTTCTGCAGTCTGTGGCTGTCTCTCACTGAGGGGGCATTCCCTCAGTGGCATTTCACCACCATCACAAGCCAATAACCACCAACAATGGGATCTAGTTCAAGAACAGGAGTAGAACAAGATGGAAAAAAAGTCCTCCTAAGTAGTAAAGAAATGACTGGATAATGAAGAGGAACTTTTACCAGCACTGCATTCATGATAATGCTCTGAACAGGCCAAATGTTGCAAAATACCATTTTAAATACATTATCCTCTGATCTAGTTGCATCGTGAGACTTAAAGAAAATAGTAATTTTACAGACTGTGCCTGATATTTTATTATTCCTCCATATAATTATGATAATGCCATATAATTAAATTCATTTTAGCATTAGACACATTTCCTTCACAGAATGCCATAAAGTCTGAGAAAAGTAGAGCAAGAGAAAAGAAATAAGAAAATGTTACATATAGTCTGATTATCAGGAAAAAGAACCTCAGGAATATTTTGGGGATACACAAGATTTGATGAGGTACCTAATGGAGGACACATGACATTCCAAAGAAGGAAGGTGGACTATAGGCACAAGTGTAATGTACAAGCAATGAATCTGGTAAAGTGAAGAAAACAGCAATACAGGTAATTGGAGTAGTAAGAGGAGAGCAGAAAAAAATCAAAATAAAGACAGGCAAGAACTAACATGGAATTCTAATTGCACACGGTAATATACAAGAAATCACTAGTATGACTCAGAAGCAAAAGTAAGAAGATGAAAGTGGTGATAAGCAGGATGAGATAGCCGAGCATTTTGAGGAAGAAAATAGCAAAGAGAAAAAAACACTGCAGAAATGAGGAGGATGAAGCAGAAGCAGTTAGCAAGGCAGAAGACATCTAAAGCAGTGTCTCTAGAATACCCCAACAGAAACTGTTTCAGCAGTAGCAAACTAATCTCTGAATGTTAATAACAATGTTACTACTCTGTAGATTTCTGTATGTCAAATCTCACTGTAAAGTGGTGTTAACTTGCTGTTTAATAGCTGTAAAACCAAAAAAAATAAGCCAGTTTAAGACTCTTTAAAACAAGTAGGATAAGAAATCTGATTAAAAGAGGGAGAAAAAAAGATAATCTGAATAGCACCTACAGAAATTGCTGAAACAACTGAAGGGTCCTGTAGAAGGAAAGAAAGGCAAGAATAAACACAAACCTCTTAATTCATTTCAGTGGAGGAAGCCAAGTAGATAAAGGAGGAAAAACTGATTCAAGCTCCTGAGAGGACAGCAGAAGGCAGTGAGCCTTTTCCTCAGTGGAAAAAGGTTATTGGAAATCAAGAGCAAGGCTATTTAGGCAGCACACCATAAATGTCGGATGGAGGGAAGCGATGAAAAGGCTGGTAGTGAGCAGCATGTTTGATAATTATAAGGAGCAATGAAATGAGGACAAGAGACTAGCAGTGAAGAATAGGAGGTGAATCCCATGGCTCAGAGAAAAGGGAGTCTTTAAAAATAAGAATTTTTTGCCATAATTCCCCAGCACAGTGAACTACACTACAAATTTTAGTTTATATAGTTTTTCAAATTTGTGCCTTACCTAATTTTGAGAAGAACTTTATGAACATGAATGTATTTTCCATCCACTAGAAACTTCAGGTCTGCAGTTTCAGGGTTGTCAAATTCCTTCTTTAGTGACTGGGCTACTGTTAGGTGGTCATCAGGCTCTAGAATAAAAAAAGAGACTCCATAGTAAGCAGTAAGCAATACAAGGATCTCCCATTACAGCATTGTGGATATCTGTCAGCAGTTTTTTAATAAATATGACATCTCCTTAAGGCTAGTAAAAACCCCCACCAGATGGGGTTCTGCATGAGGCCCAGAAAAGCAAAGAAAGGGCATCCTTCATTAGTCCTTACTAGTTTCCTACTCCAAGTAAACATCTCTGTTAAAAAAACCGTAAGTCCCATTCCTCTGACCCATCTATATAAGGCCAGAAAAAAAGCTAACAGTCCCAGAAGTTTACTGCTGCATTTGATAGAAAAATGTTATCAGCCATTACTGAGTACATTATTCCAAATTAAAAGTTTTGGTTATTATAAGATACCCAAAAGGTCAATTAAAAAAAATCACAATAAAATTTTCTAAAATGCTCCCACAAGGAGACATTATCTTACAGCAAAACTAAATCTATTGCATAAACAACACATGAGTTGCAGTGAAACTGCCCAGTACAATACCCCTAAAAGTAAATACTGACACTTTTAAGTCTATTCAAAAAGAGTCATTTTCCCTAGATTTAATGGTGTTAGAAGCACTCTGTGTGAATATCTGCATATTCCTGCTTGTGTCATATGTATGTATATCCCACTCTGCACATGACATTTGCAGACAGCTTTGAAAAGCTAACCATTTTCTGCATAACAATTTTTACCTCCTGAATTGATCCAAATCTCCATCATATCTGGCAGTCTCAGGGAACTATCCTCTTTAATACTACTAACAAAATCAACAACCCACCCCCTCAAACCTCATTCTTAACCCTGAAAACATTTTGTCTTCTTACCATATAAATACATATTATGGGTTTGTACAGATCTTGTGGGACAGCAATTAGTTGTTCTCTACAGAAAATTACATAAATGCTAGGTGCTGTAACTTACCAAACTAGAAATAAGAATAGTATTCTGCTGGATATGGAAATACCTTCTCCGCAAGCTCTAGAAAAAACTTAGCATGGACACACACACTTTGATACTGCTACACTTTGTTTAGCACAATAATTTTTAATTTAATATAGAGGACGTCACTTATGTTCCGCTATAGCCAATTAGGGCAATACTATAGAAGTGTGATGGGTTACAGGTAAAATGACTGGAGTGGGTGGGGGAGAGAAATCCAATGTAGTGATAAAATAAAAGGTCCTTCTGAAACAATGATACTGTAAAATGCTTTGTTAGTTCTTATTTTGTACAACATGTGGTTTATTTATTCAGACCTCTGCTATCCAAACAAGTAATCACTTTAAGCACTAATGCAAAGCTGAAGCTCTTCTCCAAAGTTAAATGGCAATCCAGATGTCCTCAAACACACATCTCCAGATGACTTCTACAGCCAGGAGAGGAAAACTGAGTACAGTGGAGCTCAGCTTTCAAATTCTTAGATGGAAAATAGATGCTTTTACTTGTAACAGCAGTTAAGGGGGAACCAGAGGGAGGAAATGAAGAGGCAGTTCACACTGACAAGGCACGAAGCCAAGAAAGCTCCTTAACAGTCAGTGCTAAGAACTGTATCAGAAATGTCAGAACTGCCACAAACAGGGAATGAATGAGAATGCCTGGATGTGGAAGCACCAGAAGAAAATAGAGAGAGAACGGCTGTAAGCATAGCAGCTGCCCATGGCACCTAGTTCAGCAGATATAAGATCCTGGGACACAGCTGCCTGAGGATTCTCACCACACAGAGATCAGATGACAAACAACAGTGAGTCAGTCCTGACAACTTGCCAAGGTGGGGCAGAATGAAGAGGCTAGTCACTCTCAGCTCCTAGAGCATGCAAAAAAGGCACATCCGAAATCAGCAGAGAGTCACCTAACGCAAAGGAACCCAGGAGACATGATAAGGGCCTGATAGCCGGCACCCTTTATCCTGTGTCATCACAAGGAACCCTGCTCAGACCGACTGAATACACATTTAGTGCCGGGATCCTAGACAGACCATTTGGCACATATGAGAATGTGGGTTTGAAAGTGCAGATGAAACTAATTTTGTTTAAAAATAAAGTAACCTGTTCCTCCTGCAGGGTTTCACCTTATCCTTTGGTACAGTGTTGCTAGAGGGTTGTAGCATTATTTCCAAAGCAACCACGAAGTCAAGGCCAAAAATACCCCCCCAAAAAAACCAGGGAGCTGCTACAGTCAAAAATTACTCCCAAGGTGCCACACGGCAACACAAGAGCAATTATGAAGGCAGTGCAGAAGTGGGATGAAGCATGATGGATTCAGTACAGTTCAGACTACAAATTAACAAATTGCTGCATTTTAGCTTTTTGCTTAAGCTCCCAGGTGACACCCACAGACAACCCCAAGAGTCTCCTCTTTGAATAAGCCAGCAAAACCAGTAACTTTATTAGCAGCCGTTATGGGATTGAATTGCAGCTGAAGAATGAGCTCTCTGCTAGACAATGCTGTATACTTGACTCTTTCTAGTCAAGGCCAGTAAGACAGACCTTAATGTTAATCAAACATCCAAGATCCAGCAACTGGCCTCTTCAGAAGCCCAGATTATGATCACTTGTGATGAGACTAAGTGTCTATGGCCAATTTTGAACATGAGAATTTGGGTCCCTCAGGTCTTAGTAATCTACTTAAGGGAATCAAAGAAAGCTTCAGCATTCCTAAATGTGCTGCATGGCTTCTTCAAATCTCCAAATTCAAACTCAGCTTCTCCACCTGCACCACTGGACAGTAACATACACAGGTTACACAGAAAAAAACAACCCTCCCCAAACCTAAGGCATTTCCCCATACAAATAAACCACATCAATAAAACAGACAATTATTTAGCACCACCATCAGTCTTTAGCAATGTTTTACAATTCCATATTATCATTTACACATCTTTAATATGTTATTATGATTATGTTTCCTAGTATAAATTTTTGCAAGAGACTAAGTTTAGACTTCAAATACATGTAACTGTTTTACGAGCTAATGATTTTACTTAGAAGATGTCAGAACAAAAAATATGTAAGCTCACCTACTGAGAGCAGACGCCACATGACAGCAGGGGTGGCAAAGCAAGCAAAGACATCGTCAGTGCAGGCAAA
>JAWWTY010000001.1:54956620-54967311 GCA_035222235.1 Margarornis squamiger | reverse complement strand
AACCCTAAATTAAAAAGAAATTTTTAATTTTAGAGAACCAAAGAGCAGCTAATCACACATTTCTATATTATACACTTCTGAGGAGAGGAAAGGAGGGTTGGTCATCTTCATGAAAAAAAGCTGCAGTTTTGATGACACCAGTCCTTTCTCCGTCTCCTCACAGCAAATAACTGACCAATTTCAGCCAAATTTGCAAGTGAAAAGGAAGTAAGATTCTGCTGACACAATCCACTTGGCAGCAGGCAGCTGGACAAACAGACACGTTATGAAATAAGTCAGTGAGCAAGTAGGTCCAAGCTAGTGTTGGCAAATGCTGTCCTCTATGACATATAGCAGGATTACAAGAGATGAGGAACTAGAATCCATATGGAATCAATCTTCATTCATCTGCTGTTTGCACAATCATTTGTTTTCTACAACCCTCTTAAAATATGAGAATGAATACTGAAAGCATCACAGACTACTCTTCCAATTGCATCACCAAAACTGCATCCCAATTGTGCTCAAGACTGATGAAGTCTGAGGTTCAAAAGGACAGTCAGAGTGTCCTTCATTTGCACGGATTCCTTCACTGGAATAATATATTGCTTTCTTTACAATGTGGGCTCTAAATTCCAAGTTGGTCAACAACTCATTTATTTTAAACAGAAAAGTTTTTTTTCTGTAACCTTCTTCTACAAAGCACTCAAGTTCTACCCTCATGGTTAACAGGTCAAAAACCCCCTAAATCGTAGCAGTTCTTAACAGTAAAAGAATACTGAAAAAAGAAATCCCCAACTAATCTTATAATAAACACTCAAGGAAATACTTATGACTCTGATATTTTTTTTAACAAAAGAAATTACAAAAACTTTATCCACAAAAAAATATCCATGATCTAAATCTTGTCTCTGGAATTATTAGTTACATTCAACTCAGTAAGAGTTACTCTTTTCACCTTTCAATATTTTTCCCCTCACATGCTTCTCCATTATACTTTGTTTCAAGAAAATGAAAAACAGCTTGAACTTTCAGCCTGCTAATATATATATCCCATGAGTGAATGGTTTCCTCATTATATTGCACAAAGTCATGAAAGGCAGAGTTAGATCTGAATCTGAGGATAGAGACCTGAATTATGAGTATATTGTTCTTCTTATATTTTCTAGAACACTTATGCAAGATTTCTTTTGCTAGTATCCTTTTTTCTACCCATAGCTTTTATTTTCTGTCTATCTTGAAAGCTACTAGCATGTACTAAGCTACTGCTAAATGGAACCAAGCTTCTTCCTTTTGAGCTGAGCAGTACAGAACTCTCAATACAAATTCACACTCTGACCTTGGCACTGACTCCTTGAGGAGGAGGTTCATCCTCCATATGGATTTGTGCTTGTGTGCCCCTGCAGAGAGAGAATGTGGTTAAAATCACCATATCGTATGACTGCAACACTACATTATGAACCTATACACACTTAATATTAAGCCAGAACTATTTGATTTTGTAGGGTGAGAAAACAAGTAATGAAAAGGTCACTCAGTTTTGATTTTATATTCAGCTGTAAAATGATCAGTTAGACAGACTCTGCACTTCTGTATTCTTACATAAAATATTAATTCTTGGACAAAACATTTTTTTTGAAACAAGTAGTAAAATTAACCAGACTGTGATTGGAAAGAAAAGATGTTTTATAACACAATGCTCCAATGTCTTTTTATTGAAGTAAAAATAAATTGAAAACCTTGCTGACATAATTCTTCCAGACATTTCTTTCTGCAAAGAGAAAACACACTGGTCAGAGGGTTCCACTTCTGGCCTAAGCTTTCAAAGGCTTTTATTCCAGTCACATTCTGAAAACCAAGGTTAGAAAAATACTTGTGTCTTTTCAGGTTTACTGGGAGCTGTTAACATATTCATTCAGCTTCAGAAAATATTGCCAACCCTGTGAATTACCTGTGTAATTTCTATGACTTGCATTACCAATAGAAACAGATTTTCAGACCAGAAGTTTCTTTAATACGCCCAAATCTACTATCCTAACATTATTTCCTAACATAAAGCCATGCAAAAATGAGAAGCAGCTCTGAAGATGTATAGACCTCTTTCACTCAACAAGTAAGAAAGCTGTACACATCATTTTCTTTGAGGTACATTGGTTCAGACAAAGGTAAACATGTCTACTTTTGACTTAAAATGACAAGTCTAAAATTCTGACTACAGGCAGAATGACATCCAACAAACCAGCTACCATTTCACTGAGTTACTTTTCAGAGGAATACCCCACTAAAAGAGCTATCAAATGTAGCTGCATAAAACAATCCAACTTACTGCTAAACGTGTTTCTTATGGAAGACTTCATGCCATAAGACCTAAGCCAAGAACATAAAATCTGTGAAAGTATGATTTAAGTATTCTAAATGTTAATGATTTAATGAATGTAATTTAATTTACTGAATAAACAAAAATCCCAGACAATTGCTGCAGCTCACCTATACTGAATATGGACACTGTTAAGCGTACGCTTTAACAAAACCCACAAATCTACATATACAGAGTGTATTTTATACACTTAGTTTGGACACTAAATGATAAATTCAGCTCATGTGTGAAAGTCCAGCTACTCTCTTGTCTATGTTGACTTTGAGCTTAAGGCACAGACACAACCAAACTGAAATAATTTGAAGCTAAGTTGCATTTCCCTTTCAACAAGACTAAAAGGTTGACTCAGTTGCCTACACAATAGCACCTACTGCTATTTGAGATGACCTTGGGGATCCCCGACACCAAAAGGTGCTGGCAGATACGATACAGGACCTACAGGGTATCCATGCCAAGCTGGAGCAGCAGCTAAGAACACAAATGGCACCAGACAGTTCCCATGTGCAACTGGGCAGAGCCCTGAATAAGCACACACAGCCATTTACCAGGCTTTACAACTTTGTGGAAACAGAGTAACTTGTTGAGCTCTTGCAATTCATTATTTTCTTATTTTCTTCAACATACTTACTTGTTCAAACAACAAGAATTTGTGTACACTATCTCTGCTGAAACTAGGAACAACTCACCTAATCAAGGCCTTTACCATGCCCAGAGCCTGAGCAGGGCTGTACCACTGAACTGCAGTTCTGAAACATTTAATTTCAAGTATGTGAGTAGTCCTGCTGTGAAACCGGTCATCAAGACTACCCAATATTTTACAGTATTAACTTCCAGCACTCCCTAGCAATGCTGATATTGGCACTTGTTGGCATCCTTAGCCTACACATAGCCCCCAAAGGAATAAGTATTACCCACTAATTTTCTAATTTAAATAAATGTAGAATTCCACATTTTCAGCCTCAGGCTATTTGATACATAATTGATACCCATGGTTTTTCAGGTTCTGATATTTCACTTCAGTTGCATCTGTTCAGACTAAAGCATGGTTTGAATTTAAAAGCAGTTTATTTGCTAGTATAAAGTAAGGTATGTTAGGATCTAACCACCTCAATTACCTAATAAAAAGTGCTCCAGTTCACTAGTTTTCAGAGTACCACAAACATGCCAACAGTTTTGCCCTGACTTCTCAAGAAAAACGATCAGCTACATGTCCTCAAAACTCAAAAGTTATGTTTTATCTTCTCTACAACTAAGAGAAAATTACCCTGCAACTCCATTTTCAGTTTGTTCTACAAACATAGACACCTTATTTCTGAGCAACCCCATAGGGGTACATGGGGTGACTCAAATTATACCAGTTTATTCTCTTATTTGAATCCATGTATTCTAATACATGTACGTACTGATTGCCCGTGTAATAAAACTTCATATAATTTTCACTAGCTGTGTTCCCCCAAAAAATTCTCAAGTGCAGCTCTAAAGGAGGAAACATTATTGTAAACATCCATTTCTTGAGGAAGTGAACAGCATTTTGATTAAAAAACATTTATATTAAACTTTCACAAATCTCCTATCTGGAATCCAAGTACAATTAAGAATCTGGACAGCATACTCTGGCAGTCTCAGTTTAGGTCTTGGAATTTGAAAGTTCTGACCCTCGTTTCAGTCCAGCCATGATAGGTCTTTGGGGAAGTCACACACGCTTCTGCAGTACAGATAAGATTGAGTTAAGGAACATAAATACTAATAGCCAAGATCTATTAGCAGTCTAAGACCATTTAACCCCAAATATTTAAACAGGTTCACTGACTCATTTGAATGTAAACATTCCTGTAGATTCTCTCTCTGGGAACTTGGCAAGCAAACAAGAATTTTCAGAACTCCACTTAGTATTTCCTCCCACATAACTTGAGCATTTTATGAATCTCATCTGCTGAATCAAAGGTCTGTCTGCAGCTTCTTCCCTAAGGACTCTAACCACAGGCTTAGGAAAAAGTCACGGAAAAAAAGAGACTTGATAAGAGTTTTAGGAAAGGAACCTAACTTTCTCTATTCCTGATTTCTCAGCAGTTTCCTACTGGAGTAGTCATGGCATGATGCTACCTTGTCCAAGCAATTTTGCAGGATAGATCAGAGCAGTAATACTGTCAACATGTACTTCTATCTGAAGAGGTCACATTTCTTTCTAGGAAGACTATTTTGAAAACTATCTACCTTCTTCACGTACATGGTGTGACTCTTGGGGACAGTCCTGTGCAGGGCTAAGGGTTGAACTTGATGATCCTTGTGGGTCCCTTCCAACTCAGCATATTCTGCGATTGTGTGATTTTCTGAAATGTCACTATTTCACCCAGGGCTGACAATAGATTGACAGAACTCAGCTTGTCATTCATTCTTCCACTGATGCAGCATTTTCCATAACCAAGAAATTGCAGACCTTGAGAAAGAGTGGCTGGTTGTCTGAAAAACTGCTGACTCCAACTAAAGCATAATCGCTCCTTCCCTTCTTGCTTCATGACACCAGACTGAATTCTTGGCTCCTGATGCAAGTTCCACTGTTTGCCTACTAACTGCATGAGCAAATTTACATGCAGTCTAGGGGCTAGATCCAAGACACTCTTGAAGAGGGGAGTACTTGCAGTCTAAGAGACTGGCAATCCTAGACCTGCAAGGCAGGCAGAACTGCTACAGAAATTTCTAATGAAAATGTTCTGAGATAAAAGAGCTTTATTGTCTCAATCTCCAGAGGCAAAACTTTCGTCAGAAACATCTTGTCAGACATCACCTCTCTTTTAGCACAACGTCAGTTCCACCTGTTGGCTCCACGGATGGACCTCCAGTGTAACCCCACTGAAGTTTTCAGAAATTCACCTACATGAAGTGTGCTGCTTTGGAGCTAGATGATCGAAACCTATCTGCAAAGCCCTTCTCTCCAGTAACATCATCGCCCCCCAAAAGAAGCTGGTTGCCACAAGTACAAGCACTGAAGGATAAGATGTAAACAACACACAAAAGAAACATGGGCACATGAAAAGCAAGGAAGACAGTGGAACATTGTTCTCTTACCCACATTTAGCAACATCCTTCAATACCGCTGTGACAAAGAGCAAATACAGCAGGGAAAAAAGTTTTGAAAGAGGGGAGAAAACAGGATAGAAAACAGAGGACATAATTTTTCAACTTTCCAATTATTTAAAAATAAGTGTTAGGGTCTGGTGTGAAATTTCTCCCCTAAGTGACAAAATTGCTTTGAAAAATCATATACAGATTTCTGGGACACCTTCCACTCACCTAGAAGAAACTTCACCTTGGGATTTTGGGCTAGAAAGACAGTTTGTCTAATCTGATTTTTAAAAAATCTCCTACAACTATTAAAAGTCCTACATGATGTAAGAGAAGTGGTCATATTAATTTTCTTTATTTTTGTCATTCCTATTCCAATTAATTTTCCCACTTCAGAACTGTTTATCACCATCATTGATGTAGAATGGTGGATTGTTTACCAGCCAGCAATAAGAGTGGAAGTGACTGAAAAAAATCAACATCACCAACAAGAAGGAAAATGTTTACAGCAGAATTAAAAATAAACCCAAATTCTTTCCTCATTCTACAAACCCAACAGTCAGCATGAAAAAATAATTCCATAGCTTTGGTTATTCATCTACTTGACTGGAAAAAAAAAAAAGATTTGAAGAAAATGACCAGCAGCTAATAAGAAGGAGAAATTATATAACAAACAAATGACAGACATACAAAGACAACAAAACAGTAATCTTTATAATAAAATTATGCCTCCACCAGACTTACTGAAATCAAATCAAAAAGCCTTTTCACTTAAAAGTATTTACTCTTCTCTCTGCAAGTGCAAAAATACCTATTGAAGACAAGTGTTTCAAAGTTTGGAAACAATGTAATAACCACTTTCAGTGCTGAAAAACTTTATAGGAGGATGTTGGAGTTGTTTTCACAATGATTTGTGGTTTGGTTTTGCAGTAAAAGAAAAAAATATGAGTCAGATTCCCAACCTTGAAGTCTTGTTAAAATAATCACTTTTGTCAGGTAGAGTCTTGGATAGAGGATGTCATTCCTGTATCTAAATCTAACCTAGTAGAATCTAATGTAACCTAAATCTAACCCGAGCTGCTAAAGAAAAGCATTTGTTCACAGTTTTGCCGCGGCTGATCCAAGATTTTCAGAAAATTAACCTGAAAAGTTCTTTCTCTTTGCTGAATTGTTAGCCAAACTCTAAACACAATTCAGTTCTTGCAATTTGCACATACACCAAAGAATAAAACACAACTGATGTAATTGTTGGCTCTTGCCTATTTTAAATGCTACATAATATTTAATTTACCATACAATTGATTTGGTAGAATTGAAACCTTATACTCATTCTTCATTTTGACTTTCCAATGTGAGAGTTTAAGGAACTGGCATCAGGGAAACAAAACTATTTTGAAGACTTGATTTTGAAAGAACTTTATTAAAAATACTGTCCTTTTAACAGAATGAAGCAATTCAAAATAACACAGTAAATATGTGAAAGAAACTCCTAATTTTTTTTTAAATAAAGAACTGTAGTATAGAAAATATTAAAGCTTTAGGAACTTAAGAAACACCAACACGTCATCCAATTGTTCAGGACAAACCACGTACAAGCTTCATATGTCAGGTGTCATTGTACCTGCATGTGGAAGTCTGACTGAACATCAATTCAATACCACAGAAACAGCATGCCCGGGAAGATCCCTTCTGTTACTATGTATTGCACTAACAGAAAACCAGAATGCAAATGTTATGCCCCCTCTAAGCAGATCTGATCTACTCAAATTGTTAGGAGCATGCAGTTACCTGAACCAACCAAATTCTGAGCCATACATCAGGTCTAGCTGTCCTCACAGTCTGTTCTTAGTTAAAGAAGAAATATCAACAGTTTCTACAGTTCTAACCTTTAATCTCTTCCTTAGATGTCCACGGAAGCTCATTCTATCCTTAATTAGACTAAAAGCTCTAATTTCTAAAATATATCTTCTGAAACACTCTAAGTCTTAATAAAAACCCCTAAACATAAGTATTACTAAACCACATCTGGCTTTCCTTCCTACATTCCTTGTTTACTTCAGTTTAGCACAGTCTTTCTGCACATGGAGCCTTGGTCCATGATAAAGTCTCCTGCCTACAGCTAAGAGGAGTACATGTTGAGTCACCAAGTTTTTTCAAGACGATGTCTAGCACAGCTCCAGCACAAATCTGGCTGTAGCATCCCTGTAACACTGGGCACTTGCCAGAGCACTTCCCCTGAATGCAGCATGTAATGCCTGGGCGGGTGCAATGATGGTGCAATCTTTTCCTGACACAAAGTCAGAATTTACCTAGGTATATACACGAAACATATATAAAAGTATATACATCAAATACATATATATAAATGCATATCTAAAAAAGAACATTATGTGTATATATATGTATATACACACACACACATCACAGTTATAGTTAAGAATTCTGATAGTTTCAACCTTTACAGTTACAGCTGTCTGCATACAAAGATACTGTATGTAGGAGAAGATAGAGATACAATAGTAAATAGAATGTGTATATGAAAAGTTAGCTCACTTTCTCTTCCTATAAATGACTGTAACTATCTATTTGTGTATTTAACAGTCTTCTGATACTGGAACTGCTGAATTTTAAGTGGTAAGAACATTGGATCAGATACAACACACAGAAGTTCCCCAACTCATAAAAAGTAATTAAGAGACAAAATGTTCTTCTTTGTAGTATAAGTTCAAGCATCTAATATTAAATCTACCCACTGGAGTAGTCTCCTCAAAACTGCAACAGATCACATTTATCATGATGCCTGGTCATTTTACCTCAACTTTATCACTCTGTGGTCTTAATTCTATTATTGCTTCTATCTATTTTGCTTACATGATTAAAAAAGCTTTAAAACACAATTGTCTATAGCTGAGAATTACTTCTGGCAATTCTCACTGTAGAACTACACGTTTTTTTTTTTTTTTTGCTTAACTATCTTTTTCCTTTTTCTGCACTTTATTCCTAAAATCCTTTTTGATATAGGCAAAAGTTGCTTTCAATAGACCTTTTCTCATTTTTTGGATACAAATTCCAAATAGATCCTAGATCCTACCTTTGGCATAAAACAGCTTTGTACCTTTACTTCTAGGGCCCTCAGGATTCCTGACAACCAACATCTCTACTTAATCCTCCTGATTTTTCAAAGTTTGCCCTTCTATAATTGCGAATTGCAAACCTCTCTCTCTTTAGTCACATATTTTATTTCTATTTATTTAATCTAATAAAAAATGTATTCCAAGACAAGAATTAAATTAGATGTTAGGAAGACATTCTTTACTCAGAGGGTGGTGAGGGCACAAACAGATTGCCAAGGAAAGTTGTGGGTGCCCCATCCCTGGAAGTGTTCCAGGCCAGGCTGGATGGGACCCTGGGCAACCTGGTTTAGTAAGTGGCATCCCCACCTATGGCAAGGGGTTGGAACTAGATGATCTTTAAGGTCCCTTCAAACCTAAACCATTTTGTGATTCTATGATCTAAGAAAGAAATCCATCTGTGACATAATCCCTGACACTACATCTCAGTAAATATATTCTTATCCAAATCCAGCTCCTGTGGTCTAAGGCAGACACCATCAAAAGCTTGTATCATTTTATTTCCTCCAAGCAACAATACATATGCTTGACTCTTTTTTTATCCACACAATCTCTTCCTGCTACTTTATGGTCCATCACATCATTCACAACATGCATCATTCTGCCACATCCATTTCTCATATCTGGGCAGTATTATCTCTCTTAGCCACATTCAGCAGGCCAATTGATCCTCCATGTTTCCTTTACCCCGTGTTTGCTTTCATATTCTCCAACAGAGACTCACAAAATCACAGAATGGCTTGGATTGGGAGGGACTTTAAAGATCATGTAGTTCCAACCCCCCCGGCATGGGCAGGAAACCTTCCACTAGACCAAGTTGCTCAGAGCCCCATCCAGCCTGGCCTTGAACACTTCCAGGGATGGGGCACCCACAGCTTCTCTGGGCAACCTGTGCCAGTGTCTCACCGCCCTCACAGTAAAGAATTTATTCCTAATATCTACTCTAAACTTAGTCTCTTTCAATTCGAACCCATTCCCCCCTGTGCTGTCACTACATGCTCTTGTTAATAGCGTTCCTGTAGGTTCCCCTCAGGTACTGGAGGAGCACTGGGTTTCTCATGGTGCATGAGAAAAGTGACTTCCCACCGCCCCTACTCCGTTCACAACCCGGAGTGAAACCCCTTCACCGCCTGCGCCCCACACCAGGCGCCCACCCATACTACAAACTTCCCCTCCACAGGGGAACACCGAGCGGCCCCCGCGTCTCCCACGCCACTGTCGCTCCCTGCTTTCCCCTAAAGGCACGGATGGCCGCGGAGCTCGGCTGGCCCCGGGCCCCGCCACCCCTCACACGGCCGCGCACCTGCACCGCACACACGCGGGGAACACCAACACACACATATACACACACACACGCACACGCACATACACACAGACAGACAGACAGACAGACACACACAGACGCACAGAGGGGCACAGGCCCGCCCCCCGCTCCCGGCCATTTCCCGGCCCAGCCCCCCCGCCCGGGCCGCGCTGCGGGCCGCGCCCCCGCCTGCCCCGCTCCCCGACACAGCGCTCGGAAGGGAAGGAGGGCGGGCGGGGACACAGCCCCTTTTCCCTTCCCTTCCCTTCCCTCCCTTCCCCTCCCCTCCCCGCAGCTTACCTTCCCTGCCCGCGGGCGGCGGCCCCGCCGGCTCCTCCTCCGCGCTCCGCCGGCCCAAGCGAAGATGCTGCGGCGGCGGCTCCTCACCGCCCCTCACCGCCCCTCACCGCCCCTCACCGGGACTGGGGAGGGCAGGGAAGGGGATGGCACCTCCCCGGACACACCCACTGCAGCAGGAGACGGGGAGCGCCGGCAGGGAGTGCCTGTCGCCTGTCGCGACACGCCCGCTTTGGGGGGACGTTCACGGCCGCAGCGGGGGCGGCACCGGCACGGCCCGCCTCAGCATCGCCGAGCCACAGGGGCTGCTTGGAAACACCCTCTGGGAACCGCGAGCCCAGCCCCTGGGCAAACACCCCCGCTGAGCGCCACGTCCAGTGTTTCCTGAAGCTGAGGCTCCGCCGCCTTCCCGGGCAGCCCTTTCCAGGCTGCGGTCTGGTCCTCAACAGTGTAATAGGTACGGGTATGATTCGTGCCAGTAGGGAAACAAATGGTTTGATTGCACCCTCATAAAACAATAAAACCAACTGTTGTAAGGTCA
>JAWWTY010000001.1:54859923-54956520 GCA_035222235.1 Margarornis squamiger | reverse complement strand
TGTAACTGCAATGAGGTCTCCCCTCAGTCTCCTCTTCTCCAGGCTGAACAGACCAAGTGCCCTCAGCTGCTCCTCATTTGGCTTCCACTCAAGGCCCTTCACCATCCTTGTTGCCCTCTTTTGGGCACTCTCTGAGAGCTTCATATCTTTCTTATATTGTGGTGCCCAAAATAGCACACAATATTCCAGGTGAGGCCACACCAGTGCAGAGTAGAGCAGGACAATCCCCTCCCTCAACCAGCTGACAATGCTGTGCCCGATGACCCCCCCAGGACACCAGAGACTTTTGCTGTGGTATCCAATGCTATTTTTACATTATTGCTGTGGAAAACTTATTCAGAAGAAGCACATTTGCTCAGAGGCTAAGGAACAAACATAAATTAAGTTCCTTTATCACGTAGGAAAGGTTTCAGGTTTTTTTTGTGGGAATGACAGTCTCATAAATATGTCTTGACATTTTAAAGATTGATGTACTTGGATGCAAGCCTTTGGCTATCCGAAAATTCAGTTTGTGTACGTAAAAGTAGAGTAGCAAAAACCTGTCCTTATAGTTACTGAAGAAGTAGAGACTGCATGGTTGCATGTTCTCCATACTTGCTATGTTGTGTGACAGTCTCAATCACTAGGCAACACGTGCCTTGCATCCTATTCCTCATCTATATAATGCATGAAGTGCCTGTAGTGCTGTGCTGACTTCCAGTGCTCTTCCTTAATGTGTTCCCTGATGCCTGCATGTTTTCTGCAACTGACTGCAGTGATCTCTGGAGTCACTACCTCCTTTTAGTTCATCAGCTATTTTTTACACTTCAGAATGCACTCAAGTCACTCTGCATGCATCCTGAATGCACTGTCATCCACAAAGGGTATATGCTTTCTATTTTGTTAGCTCAGTCACTTTGGTTCTTCCAAGATGAGAGTATTTTTTGCTTGGACTGGTTTCTTCATTGGAAATTCACTCATCTGTAATGATGTGTTTAAAGTGTGAGATAGAAGACAATGAATTTTTGGGGCATCCAATTCATTAAGGACTATATGCCATGTCCAATAGTTTTGTTTTCTCTTTGTGTAGAATAAAATGATTACAACACAAAGCAACTTATTGTCTGTTACCACATTCCCTCCTCAGTTTTTGTTTTCTTGCACACAGTTTGGGGGAAAAATCTTATAGAATCACAGAATGGTTTGAGATGGAAGGAACCTTAAAGATCATCTAGTTCCAACCCACCCACCATGAACAGTGACACCTTCCACTACACCCGTTGGTTCAGAGTCCCATTCAGCCTGGCCTTGCTGGATCTCAGATAAATGTGCAAGTATAATAATATACCTGATAATTTCAGCTGAGCAGACAGTAGTAACAACACCCAGGGAAAGCTGAAGCTATTACCTTTCAGATTGACAGTAAAGAGTGATTTAGTCCCCTAAAACAAGTTTCATCTTGGGATGT
Organism: Margarornis squamiger; assembly: GCA_035222235.1. Taxonomy (NCBI): domain Eukaryota; kingdom Metazoa; phylum Chordata; class Aves; order Passeriformes; family Furnariidae; genus Margarornis; species Margarornis squamiger. The sequence goes on along the minus strand of JAWWTY010000001.1, from coordinate 54,955,073 downwards.
GAGCTGTGTGTTGATTCTTTGATGCACATTTTACAGAAGTGCTGGATATCCTTCTAAAAGTTATGCTCCATTTAAGTCAAAGTACTGTGTGCTGTGTTAGGCTGAAGGTTATGCTTAGAAATAGTGGAACAGATGGTGTATTTAAACCACTGAAACAAAATGCCATTCGATACAGTGAAATCCTTAAATCTAGAAGCAATGGATGTAGATCTACAAGCAGAGAAACTGCATTCTGGGACATTTAGCCAAAGGATTGAGTTCAGTGAACAGCAGCTGAAAATGTAATGCCAGAGGATGTGGAAGTGAAAAAGGCTAATTTCATTCCTCAGTGGGTCAAGAGTAGCTAAAAAGAGTAGCAGTAGCTAAAAGGTAATTTGTATCCAGCAATTAGTGTTTTAAGCCAGCTAGTAGGATGCTGCATATAATGGTGCTTTACATTTTAATAGGGAAGTTGAAAATGTGATAAGCTACATGAAATGATGAATGGTTTGAAAATAAGACATAGCTAAAGAGATTGTTTAGTGTACTGAAAATGGTTTAAAGGTAAAGAAGGAGTTTATAGCTTTCTTACAATGATAAAATATTAAGTAGTGAGTGGCATTTTAATTTAATGCAAAAAAGCCATAATAAGAAGCAATGGAAAGAAATAGAGCTCAAATTTCTGACAGTGAAAATGGAAAGTTGTCTCTATTTTTTATGCCTTCAGGTAAAACCTGGTCCCATTATTTCTGCCTTTCCTTACATGCCAGTTCTTGAACTCCAGTCTCATTTTCTTCCCTTCATTTGAATTGTCTCCGGTTTGTTTTTCTTCTTTCCTAAATGTGATTCCAGATTTAGAACTCAGCAGCAATGAAGGGAAGGGAATTGGAATGGAAGGGAATGCTCATTGCAGGGGTGTTGGACCAGATGACCTTTAAAGGTCACTTCCAACACGAACTATTCTATGATTGTATGATTCTAATATGTGCCTGTCTCATCTTACAAACGCTCTTTTAGTTCTTTCTAGTATTTCCATTAATGAATTGGATGATGCTCATTACATTTTTGCTTGATATGAAGCTGGGAAGGACTGGCAGTGCACTGGAAAGCAGTCTAATTTTGGCTTATACAGTAGCACTACGTCATTGCAAAACAGGTAAACATCATACTAGGATGTTTAAAAATAGTATCCTAAGTTAGGAAAGAAACATTGCCAAGTTCTAAGAAAATGCTATTGCAAAGAGCAAGGAGAATTTTTGTTCACTGAATACTCAGGAGAAAAACTAAAGTAAAGGAGATTCAGCTTTGGCAACAGGGAAAACTACTCTCGCAGTGATAATGAAGAAGCTGGGAATAGATTGCCCAGTGAGGTTGTAGTTTCCATGATTTGCAATTTATATCAGAAATAAAATAACTTTTGTTGATCCTAATTCAGGTCATGAAAGTCGACCAGATGACTTGTTTAAGTCCTTTCCACTTTTAGGATTCTATCATTAGTTCTATGAAATTAGAAAACTATATGCGGTAAAAGTTATAGAACTTGTCGATAAAATAGGAACAAATAGCAGTTTTTAATCAAAACAAAATGTCTTTCATATAAGTGTTGATTAATAAAAAGATCGTTTCACAATAACCTAAGTATTCAAAATTCTTGAGCAGTTTTAGTGGCTGAATTCCCTTTGAAAGTCTGTTGAAGTTCACTAGTCTTTTTTTAGGGACAGAATATTTTAAGAATGGACTAACAGACTACAAGTTAGTCTTCACACAGCTGTTAGAACTACAAGTCTAGAAAGAATCGTATACTGTGCTTCCATATTCAGTAATGTCTTATGGTTTGGTCCTGACAAATCGTTTATATCCAAGTGTCAACTCCATTGTGATTTTGTGATACTACCCACGGTGTTTGTAACACATCAGAATTTTCCTAGTTTGAAAAAACATGATTATGGAAATATAATTCTTCATGATTTTTATTTTGAGTATACATTTCAATAGATAATCTCTGGCTTCTCTTCTGCTTGTGTATCATTCTTTTGACATCTTCAATAGTACTGGTTTTCAGCCCAATTCTTATTTTTTTTATTTTTTTTTTCCAGAGATATTAACAGAAATACTGTTTCATTATCAGTCTCAGTGACTGAAGGATCAGGGTTCGACTGCCTTTGTGATTACATTGCTTGGATCCACATACGACAAATTTTGCTTTAAATTATTTTTTAATCTGTGAAGTTCAAACTTTAATGAATGTGTAACTTCTGAAAACAGTTCTTTTTCAAAGTTACATCATACCATGTACAAACTAAAAAAACAGGACAGAAACTAGACTTGTCATTTTCTATAAGCACTGTCATTTAATCCCTTACAAAGATGCTATTTTCAGCACCACAGATATTCTTTTTCCCACAAAAAATGTTACAGACAGGAAATGTTCTGGGTAGTGTAAAAACATTTCCTGATAAACATTTTGTCACAGCTTGATAACTGTTTCCTGTTGGTAGTATTTGTTTTAACTGTTGTCACTTTGTTTGCTTGCTTGCTATAATTAACACACATATGTGATCTAAGTGTGGTCATCCTGAGAGAGGTTTCAGTAAGTAACACATTTAATTATAATGTCATGCAAAATTTTATATTGTCCATTTCCCTGCATTTAAACTTTGTCCATTTCCCTGCATTTAAACTTTGTCTAGAGTGGTAAATGAAAGAGTAATACACATGCAGCGTTCTGGGAACGGGGAATTCCCAGAAGGGTGGAGGTTCCTCAATATTCCAAATAGAGCATTGTCACTGAGGGCTCAGTGATTTCAGTAAGCTTCTAAAATAGTTTTAAATAAGAAGGTGGGACTTCATGTAGGATCTTGTCTACAATGCAGACTTGAACTTGCATTGACCTGGAAGCATATCAGAAGAAATTTGTCAGTTTCTAAGGAGCTTTAAAGCATTGTCCTTTTAAACTAATATTAAACTGGCACTACATCCAAGAATTGTATTCTATCAAGATATCATCTTTTCAGCTAACAGAACCACTTTTGCCGTTTTTGGAGCTGCCTACTTACTTTTTAAGTGGCAAGAGTATCACACCCATACAGCTGATTCTGGTTCTCATTCACACAAAGATTGGAGGCATACCTAGCTATGCCTCTACTAAACAGTAGATGGCCAGGACACAGCCTCTGGCCCTGCCTAGGGCATAGCCTAGCTCACGTCCATATTATTTAGTGCTGTAAATCCCTTAAGATCAGACTGCCCAATCAACACTACATCTCTACATCTCTCATGGCCCAGGAAATACTCTGTGCTGTTTGTCATCCTGTGGCCTTCAGACATAATGCTTATTTATGTCTGTGGGAGTCTTTTTCAGTTCATTGTCTTTGGAAGTGACTGTTTATTAGCTTTTGTTTAAAAGTTTCACCCCCACAGTTTTCTTCCCCACAGTTTTTCTAGAAAAGTAAAATCTAGTCATACTGAAAGCATGCGGTATTTTAAGGCACAATGCCTGCTGAGATAGCATGGAGGGAGTCTGTAGGGAGCAGACTTGAAGCAGTGTTGTCCACAGAGCCCACTGGGGTTAGTGCTTGGTGTGCACTGTCCTTGAACTGTGCTAGTTGGCACAGGCCAAGTCTGTCAGGAAGTCAGCTAACAACCAGTCTGGATATTCAGAGGTCAAGTGGTCAGGTATGATGAGTTTTCGGAGTCTAACTAAAGCTTTATCTTAAATTTTATTTCTGTTGGAAAGGTCTGAGGAAAGAAGAACCCGGAGGTCAAGGCTTTGGGCAAAAGCCTATATGCATAGAGATGAATATAAAAAAATAAATAAATTATTGGTGTATTGTGGATAGGTATATTTTGCATGCACATCCTGACTGTATTCTCGGAAAAATATCCAAGGAAACAGAATCTGAAAGGTGTGTTGGTTTTTTGTTTTTTTTTTTTTGTTGGTTCGTATATTTTGTTTATTTTTAATTAGACTGGAAGAGAGTGCATAAAGTATTCTTACATAGAGTTGATCCCAGTCATGAAACCCAGTGCTGACTGCATAAGCTATTCAAGCATCTGAAAGAAGGTGACATTGACATAATCATATGTGTCACTCGCTGAGGATGAGCGTAAAAATATGAAGTGTTTGTGGAACAGGAAAATGAGCTCACAACCTTGATTTAAAATTCCAAAGGAAAACAAAATTGCTTGCACTGAATCCAGTCATGGTGGGGAAAAAGTAGATTGACTTTCTATTATTGGACTCTAGGAATAAATAATAAGTAAGGCAAAGTGAATGCTATTTATGGATAGTGTATCATATCCGTTATCATCCTCTGCTTTGTATGGAGCGCACATCTCAGAGATGTTTCCTTTGACCCTCATGAATAAAGCAATTTTCTATACTAAAAAGGAAAAAGTTATGATAGTGTGTATTTGATGAGGTGTAAAATTTTCACCAAATTGCCTTTAGTTCTGTTACAGTGTTATTAAAGGACAAGGTAATTGCTAATTTTAAGCAAATGCTTTAGCATGGGTCCTTTCTGGCAAGGAATATATACAGTAACCTTATAAGAGGTAATGACATACCTCAGGTTCTGTGGGACTTATATTGCTTGGTGCAAACATTTTAAAAACAGTCTGTATTCTTTTTTCATTTTCAGTAATTTGCGAGTCACTCTACGGGGTGTTGAAAAGCTAAATAAAATCAGGCAATAGTTTTTTGCTAAAAAGAATGTTACAGATGATAGAAGCATCCCATTTTTCAGAAGTCAAGAGCAATATTATATTACTTATGACTGCTATCAAAATGTGAACTTGTAAAACTAATTGTCAGAAGACCAGAAAACATTTTTTTGTGTTTTTTTTAGTGGTTTTTTTTGTTGCATTTTTTGTTTGGTTGGTTGGTTGGTTTTTTGTTTTAATTTACAACATTAAGCTTAAGAGTTCAAACAAAAAACCAGTTTTCTTCTTGCAATTCAACTGGCAGAACTTATAAGATTCTGGAAGGGCTAAAAGTTTGCACGAACAAGTTGAGGGAGACTGAGATTGCTCACAAGAGTCTCCTGCTGAGGAAGTCTCTGAGCTATGAATGTTCAAAGCCTAGAATAATATTTTAGTTTTTACTTACCCTGTTCTTTTCTAACTCTCTGCCAGGGAACAGATTTTGTTAGAAGGCCTGACCCCTTATGGCTCTTTTTCCATTCTGTGTTCTTATGTAGAGGATGTTTAATTATGTGTCTAGCTTTTGAGATAACACTGATATGCACTTTTTACTTCCTGTGAGGAAATGCTCAATGCTTTCCGGGATTGGAGTATTTTTTTGTGTTTTGTTTTTAACAGAAGCATTGTTGCTGTTTGTTGATGTGAGGATTATTCTCTATTAAGGTCAGAGGGACTGAAGATTTTGGACTAGTCTAAGAAATGTTATGCAAAACCAGCTGGGCAGCCAGGCAGGCCCAAAAAAACCACTGAATCTAAAATGGAAGTGTTTTATACATTACTGTACTATAACATACAGAAATAAATGGCATTTAAAAGGAAGCATGTATCTTGTATAAATGTATTTTACTATATGCTCATTATGGAGTAAATATACCACATATAGATGTTGATACACTTAAAATGCTACACTAATTGTCTCTAAAGATGACTTACAGAGTGCCATACATAAGGGAAATAGATGGTCATGCTTATTTAACAGCAATGTCAAAAAATTTGAAATGAAGAAATGAAAATGAATCAATTAAGCCACAAGTCTGGGTCTACTTGAGGAAGTGAACTTGTTCTGTTTTCCCCAAAGTGTTGTGTAAGCATTAGTTCTCACAATACATGGGGAAAGGAAAACAAACAAGTTGCTCAGGGGATAAAACTGGAGCTATTATCTGGACAAGGACAATTTGAGTTCTTTGCTTCATTTGAAATATTCCTGAAACCCTCAATCTTTTCCAGTGTCAAGTGCCTCTGCATCGCCACAAGGTTTGCAATGTTTCTTTTTTTTGTAGCCTGGGAAATAGCTCACTGTGATTCACAGCTTTTTATATGTTTCCATAACTGCAAGTCATGGTGTGTGACAGTTCATCAGTCACCCTGTCACTTTCTCTTCCAATAGAAAAATGAAGATGGCTCTAAAAACCATGATGAAAGGTCTGCCATTCAGGGGAACTTTTGCTGTCAGGAAGCTGGAAGAATAAGGAAGCCTTGCCAAAACGCTCATTATGTCCTAATTCTAATGTCAAAAACCCTTAATCTAAGTAAAATTAATTTATTGGAGCCATAGACGCAAATTGTGATTTACAGTTTAGCAATGGAACAGAATAGCTCATATTTTGATTTGCATGAGAAGTGAATTATATCTTCTTTTTTCTTTTTTTTTTCATTCTACTTTTAACTTGCTTGTCTTTCAGGGCTATGGTTTTCCTCTCTCATTACAGCTCCACATTTTATATACCACATGTTCAGCAGTATTCCTTTCCTTCTCTTTCCCAAGCTCCCTGCCTCTCCAGTGCTGTAGTCTTCTTGAAAATCTCACAGATGAGGTAAAATTGCTTCAATCCAATCTTGCCCTGGTCTAGTCGTGAAATGCCCAAAGCAGGGCTCTAACCACTCTACTATAATACAAAATCCACTTCTTAAAAACAATAGATGCAGAAGTCCAGGAAGCACTTTTGATATATAAATCACATTCTTCAGTAGAGTGCCTAACCCAGACCTGTAAATAAGCACCACGAGAGAGTTACTATTTCAGATGTCACTCCTCTTTGCTATTTCTTCTGAGTCTGAGCATCATGTGTAAGCACTGCTGTATGATATAAACAAGTGTTTGGGTCAAGTTTGGAATTCACAACTCGCCTAAGTCAGTGTTCAAGGAATATGAGTAACTTCCAAATGATGGTCTATTCCACTTCATTCAGTACCAGAGGTCACATGGTTTTGTGTTCATCACGACTTTACTGATGGTTAGTGGTGTTCTTCCTTCAATGGTTTTGAACTAAAGGCAAAAGGGTCCCAACTGGTCCTGACTATCAAGAAATGTTCTGAATCAGGATCCTCTGGAAGAAGAATAATCACTCTAAGTTAAGTAACTTATTTTCCATCAGTGGATTTGTTATATAAAGCACTTATATCCTGCAGTGTTAGACATCCTCCCTGTGAACTATTTATTCTCCTTTCCTTTTCAAGACAATTCAGAGGTTAAACTACAAAATGCCCTGATCAAAATCACAAAGAGTTTCAGGTGCAGCCAGGAATGTAATTAGATCTCCCGAGATCAATGCCTTAAAAATAGGCTATTTAAACTTTCCTTTGTTTTCTAACTTCAGAAAAGAATTGTCAACATCTGGTACACTGCTTGGTTATATAGGTGTTGCCTCTATGTAATAATTTGTAAAGAAAGTTAGCATTTGGGTAATGGACCCAATCAGCTTAGTACAAAAATCCTTAAGAACTCCTGGGGATATGAGTTTCAGAAATTCACCTTGTACGTATGCCATTCACCAACTCCGTTTTTCAAGGGCAAACTTGTATCACTGCTCCTTGCCCAAACCCTTCTTATCTATAAATCAGTCTGCCATCACTAAAGGTATTCAGTTCATGTGAAGGACTTTAATGACAGAGCAACCTTTTAGCCCACAGCTCATTAAATAATTTAAGACGGGCAGATTAACAAAAAACCCAAACAAGCAAAGCTAAATTAAATTAAAAAATTATGTGTATAAATCTAGCATTTGCAACCAGATGGTAGGACTCCAGCTGCCAGGTAACTGGGTACAACATCATGGACTTATGTTAGCACTGAAATTCCTTAACCCCATCAGACAGGCACAGCTTTCTCCATCAGGACACAGCTGGAGCACATCTTGATTTGATCTTTCCTGCCAAGTCCCATGGTCTGGGTGGATGAGCTGCAGCAGGACTGAGTGTAAAAGAAATGTTCTCATTTGGAGGAAGAAGGATAAGCAGCAGATAAGCAGATAAGCAGAGCTGTGCCCCACTTTAGCTGCTGTGCTCTACCCACTGCCACCAGGCTCTTCTGGACACCATCCTTGTAGCAAATGGAAAGGATGTGAGGAGAAAGACTTATTTGGACAATGGCCACTAGCCAGGAAATGCTGGGACTTCTTTGTATATTCGGATAGAGAAACTGTTTAACAAGACCCTGTGTCTCCCCAGGGAGGCTTCTCTGTCCCCAGGCAAGGAGAAGAATGGTTTTTGAATCTCAATAACTTCTCAAAGTGCACAAAGGCCTAGTTTCTCAAGGACTTGACTGAATTCCCCAACCTGTATCCAAATGCTGTTTCCAGATCTGTATACCTGGCTCTCTCTCAGCTGACGTCTGGGCTAATGCAGATCCCAGACCTCAGCTTTGTCCTTGCACCTGAGGGAAGGAAGTCTGCCTGGGAGCAGTGTAGGCTGGAAGCCTCTTCCCTGATGTCAGAGAGACAGATTTTTTCATCTTTCATGTCCATTGCTTCCCTTTTGGGATGAGACAGGGCAAGCAAACCCAAAGAATCCCTGAAATGACCATCTGGAGCTGTGCCCAGCACACCGGCCTTTCCGTGTCCCTGTGAGTGCTGGCTCACAACAAAATAAAAAAAGAGAACTCTGGCCTTTCAACAGGGCGTGTATCCAGCTGAGCTCACTTCCCCAGAACACTCACATCTGAAGGTGGGCAGTGTCTTTTGTGGCAGGTTTCATAACAACATGGAATCAGGAACCTACATTCCACCCAGGTCCCAGTTTCGGTACGTAAGTCCTCTGAGGTTCTCCAAGTTAAGTGCTTGGTACTCTTTCAGTAATGGGAGCACAACAGTTTTATGTTTCCTCTGCAATAGTTTAACTAGTGAAGAGAATAAAACAAGCATTAAAGGATTTAGTTGGTAAAAAACATTATGATGCCATCTATTTTTTTAGACAGATTTGTGAGCACATTTAGAGAATAGAACAACCTGTATCACATTTTCAGAAGAATTTTTTTTTATGTTTTGGAAGACTGATTTGTGTATTGCTTCTCCATAAAAATGCAACAACTGACCCTCACACACCTTTCCAAAAGAGAGCCCCCACCTGAAATAGAAAAAGGAACATAATGTTAATGGAGAAACACAGTAACATTGCAAGCTGTGTTTGGTATTGTTACTGTAAGAGAAGCTTGTACTGGAATATCACATAGTAAGTATTATTACAGTCACATAAAAATGCTAAGTAAAAAATTATGTCTAATTCATTAATCAGATTTGTGAGATGCTGAGTGCTATTTCAGGCCAAATATTAAGTTCTGATCATCTCACAGTTGTGGCCCCATTGACGTTTTAAGGGACGTAGGTAGAATATACTTGGAGGATAAGTTTGGATTAAGAGGATTAGGCACAATGTAATTATGGTACGTAATTTTCAAGGTTCAGGGGTATACACCAAACCACAGCCTTTCAAAGCCTTAAAAAACACTAGAGATCTCTTAACTTTCTGCTGCAAACCTGAAGCTTAAAGCATTTCTGAAACCTCTCCCTGAACATCCACATTTCTCTCATCCCAATATAAGGCTGCTTATGCTTCCCATCTGCCCTGGCTGACGGCAAGGGCCAGCGTTCCTCCAGGAAAGACTGTGGAGTGATTTGTCTCTTGGCCATGTGATTTGAGATGGTTTGTACAGGTCAGGCGCCTCAGGATTGGTTCACAGGGCTGACAAACACCTTGAGCACTTCCTGAGAAAGTAGGTATGGTTTTCCCTGGACATACGGTTTAGGCTGCCTCTGAAGATTTCCACAGGTTTTTATGAGCAGGTAGTAAATCCAGCCCCAGGTTAGGTTAAGTTTACTCCTGCAGGGCAGTACTGACTACTGGAGTAGGATGCAACTCCCCTCACTATTCTGATGATACTCACATTGGACTCCAAAGTGTCTTGCTCCTTCTCTCTCTGCATCTCTCATGTTTAGCACAGTTTTGAATCACGCCAGGTGCTTATCATGTTGCAATATAGATGCAATTTCATGAGTGCTACTGGAGTTCAGTGGGAGTACAAGCAATATAACTGAAGAATGAGGGTACTCAGGTTGAATACTGAGGATTCTTTTAATACTTTGCTTTCAGACCATGCATAACCTGATTGCCTACATTTTCAAGACAATTTAGTGATCAAGAAAGTCCTTCAAGAACTTTCATTCTGTGGTTGTAGGATCACCTTACTTCATGCATGACTGACATGCAGGGTTACCATTCTGCACACTGACATAAGGGAAAGGTTGCACCCAGCTCAGAGGAGGAACGGTGGTGGATGTGGATCATTCTTATTTAATTACCTTCCTTATCATCCTGACCAGTGTTATTTATTCCAGATGGAGCCAGTTAAGATGCTTCAGACAAGAAAAACAACAATAACAATCAGGAGAAACTCAAAAGCAAGAAGTTATCGTGCACAAATTGCACTGAATAAACGAAGAGAACTTCAGTTTTACTTAGAATGTGTAACCTGATGTCTCTGTTTCTCTTGTCTCTATCACAACATATTTTTCTTGTCTTCTAAGCATTTCTGCAACTGCAATTCTCAAAAACACCTTTAGGCCACTGGAGCCACATACAGTTTTCTATAAAAGCATAAAAGAAGTAAGAATGAAGCTCAGTGGTCTCTTCTACACCATAATAACAGCAAATTAACCATAAAGGATGATACGCATATCTCAGTCTCTGGTAATCCTTCTTGGGAACCACCATTTTGTGTCTGTCTCAAAGTCCCTTGTGTCCTTTCCCCAGCAGAAAATGTTCAGGGTGAAGAAAGTTTGCCCTCTGGTTCAGTGCTTTGGTGTTGCCAGGACACAAGTCCATGCAAACACATTTTAAGCTCTTTAGGGCTAAGCAGTAATTATCCAGCTTTGCCAGCTGACTGGTTGACTTGCTGCCAGGGGACTGAAGCAAGGCTTGCGACTTCTAAGCATATTGCCTGACAAGTGACAGAACATGCAGCAGGGATAAGGTACAGATTAGCACAGTTCAGTGAACAGAAAAAGAAGCAAAATGGGGCTAAATGGGTGTGGTCAAAATAGATATTTATTCATCTGGAAGCCGTCTGGGTGCAAACTTCATACAGCAAATGCTGACATGGAACTATTCAAAATTTTAAGCAGAGTTTCTCCCAGATCCAGTTTGACAAAAGTATTTCCTTTGTGGGTTTTTGTCCCCTGCAGGGGCTTCATATATAGGGAATTGTTCTTCAGAATCTTTCTTTGGCTTTTATTCCCTCTTAGTGAAATTTCATTCTGAGGAAGAGCTATAGTTACAATCCTATCTAATCCATTTCTCTTCTATCCTCTACCCAATCTCCTAAAAGAAAAATTTAACCCTTTTTTAGTTCTTCTACCTGTTTCTTTGAATCCAAAGGGCTAATCAAACCTGAAATTTAACTGAGAAAAAACAGTTACTGTGAAGCAAAAAACCAAACTAATATTGGTTATGCCTTTGGAGGAACTAAATTAGGGATGCACCTTAGCTTTAGTATCACAGCCTAAATTAAGGAAGTTTTAAATTATATTTGAAGCTTCTGTTTGCTCATTGCTCTGCTTGAGCAACGGGAATCTGGATAGGATGGAGTTCTCTGAAGCAAAGTAATTAAGAATTAAATTATGAGTCAAAAAGTACTGTTCAAACTGTACCTTAATCTTCCTAGCACATGCATGCTTTGCCACCTACTCTATGTGATATATGTTTCAGAGATATACAAAAAAATACATAAGCTAATAAATATGGGTAGAAGTAAATCTATGTGAAGAATGCCAGGCTAAAAGCGAGCCTTTTTATAATGTGGGAGATTAAGAAGAATCCAAAAACAAGAGGCCTCACAGAAGTATAGATGACTTCCCTTTTTAATGAATCTAAAATATTCCTTCTTTCTTGCTGTGGAAAGCCATGATCTCCTAAAAAGGGACTGGAGTTCATAGTGATATGAGCTGGGAGCAATGCCTGTTCTTCAGTGAGGCCAAATCCAGTCCCCACACAAGCAGGCATCACACAAGAGAACATCTTTCCTACCTTTAGATAGCTACAGGGTAGACCTATAAATCACCCATGAATCCTTTATCATCTGTGAAGAACAAACTGCATTTTGAGGAGTGATTTATTTTATTTTAGATGTCTGCTGTAGGACAAGATGAAATAAATCCTGGCAATGACTCTTTCTCTGATATTATAGTTGGAATTTTGGATTGTGACTGGCACAGAAATCCTTGTGTGATGGGGTAACCCATCATTGGCTATGGAGCTCCATGGCTGTTTACAAGGCAACAGCATGATAACCTGCTGAAATGTACTGTATTGGATGATTTTTTGATAATTAGAACTTGAATTTGTCTATTTGGAGGTGTATGTAATACTGTAGTGAACTATTTACGATATCTGACGCTTTTGGTTGATTTTCATCAGAACAGATAACTTTTATTCACACTTTTTTACTCTGATCTGCACAGAGAAGTGGAAATATCTGTTTTCCGGCTCTATCAGAAAAAAAGCTGAACATAATCTTTGAACACACAGGTTTAATTTTAAATTGATAACTCCTAGACATTTAAATTACAACTATGATATTAAACAACGTAAGTAAAAAAATCTGATTTTTCTCTCTCTTTAGAACAGTGACATCAAAAATTTAAAAAAATTGGATATTATTAGTTTCAATTTTTACTGAGTTAACATAAAATGCAAATTTCTTTCTGAGTCCTTAAAACTGAAGGTTTATTGAAATCTATTCTTGTCACTAATTAGCTCTCTCTTTTTTGGTCATGCTAATAATAATCCTAGTACTATTTTTTCACTCTATTTTGTGGGAGTTCCTCACTGTCTGCATTTTTCTGGGGATTTTAAACCGGCTTTCCTAAAAGGAAAAAAAAAAAAGAGGACTGTATGATCCCTTCATTTGCTGACCTGTGCCCCTCCCACTGCCTCAGCAAATGACTTTTGAATGTCTTGTCCTGTTTCAACCTAATGAAACAGAGGGACAGAGGTTTCCAAAACAATTATACTCCTACCAGATTTGTGGAGACTGACAGCTAGGAAGAGGAGAGAGCTGAACAAAAGCTCTGCTGATGGGCAAACAAGCAGATCTAGGTCATGGTACTGATCTGCCCTCAGTGTGCATGGTTTTTTTGTCATACTTGGGGAAGTCAAAGGGGTCTTGGGAGGAATTTGGGCTGCTCTAGGATGAGCACATGGGTGCAGATGAAAGGAGGGGACCCAAATTAAGAAGTCTGATTTACCTATAATTTGTGGCATTCATGAAGCACTTTCTCTGATTTCTTTGTCTTTTTCCCCCCCCCTAATTTGCTTTTCTCTGCTTTACCCTCTTTGAATGAACTGATAAGAGCCTTCTAAACTTGTGCAAATAAGCAAACAGACTGAAAACAGAGTCCATTTGGCCTTGGTTCACTGCCTCAGAATAAGCTTTTCATGGTGTTTTTAAGAAAAGTATGCAGAATTCCAAGAAAAGTGATCCATAATCTCAAAGTTTTAACCTGAACTCCTTGAACTCAGAAGCAGGGCTGCTATTTCTGTGCCAGATAATGACACACACTCTGTATGCATCACAATTAGTGTTACATTTACTTGCATGTAGAAGCCTCAAAGAGGATTGTGGCCTCTGAGTTTGATGTTTTGCAAGTGTATATGCACAAGAGAGAGAACAAGACATAAACCAAAAGAAAAAAACATTCAATAAAGTTTTCTGTGAAGATTACAGATGGTCACAAACTTTCCACCAAAGCAAATGCCATCACAAAATGCCAGTTATCTGAAATGAAAACTCCTTTTGCACAAATGCACTCATTTCAACTTAATTTTTTTTGATGAGGTAGAAGGAAGTCCCGGATTTGGTCAGCCCTGTGCAGAAACCTGTTGCTGTCTGAAAAAGCACCTGCCAAAGACACACATCTGTACACAGGGTAAAAACCTGTCTGGAAATTCAAATACTGTGTGCTGAAGCTCTTATGGTCAATCCTGGAAGACTTACCATGATTCTCTGCCCGAATGTCCTGCTTGTGGATTGACCCATGTGAGCCTGGTTGTGGATGCTGCTCCCTGGAAAAGCATGGAGTAAACTACCCACAGCTCCTAAAACAGGCAGAACAGCACTTTTGCTCTGGGGCTTGGGCTCTAACTCAAATTGGGATCTCATGGTGAGAGGAGTTTCCCACTATGTAATGGGGAGATCATGAGTCACTCTAAGATTTTGTGCTAACCACTGAGTGAAGCCCTTAACCCTGTAATGCTTTTAGCACTCTACCACAGAACATTCTTTACCCCATCTTGGCTGTGAAAATTAGATATTTTGAAATTCCTACTTTGCTACATCTTGAGGTGATTCGAAGAGGAAAATAAGATTCAAAATTGATATTTTTTTTTAGCCCTCATCACATATACAACCATGAAACTTATGTCTTAAAAACTCAAAATCTGGTATTGGGGTGGACTGGGTAATTTGCTGAGTAGCATGGAATCAAAGAATCATAGAATAATTGAGGTTGGAAAAGACCTCTAAGGTCATCATGTTCAACCATTAACCCAGCACTGCCAAGCCCACCACTGAATCATGTTCCTATGTGCCACATCTACATGTCTTTTAAATACCTTCAGGGATGGTGACTGGGATTGGTGGGATTAACTCAATCTTCCAAAATAGTGCTGCTGAATTAACTTTTGTCCTATTGTTCTTTTATAGGAGTACTTACAATAATTTTAAACATTAAAACTTGTTTTTTTCCATAAATGGAAATAAATTGTGGGTTTTTTTCAGACAGTCTCATATATTGTAATTACTTCAGCTGTCACAGCCTTTTATGTTTTGAACCACAAACTGTAAGGGAGATCGCTGTGTTTGGACTGATGGACACTCAGACTTGCAGTGCACCAAAGGAGACAGTGTGATGAATGGGTTTCCAACCTCAAAATGTACATCTTCTGAATTAGAAAAGAAGGCCTAAGGCAAAATTATGCGTGTAGATCATTGCAGCAGCTAATTCCCTTAGCGGGGAGAACTACAGGAAAAATGATGCTGTATGCAATTCAACCCAAAGACAGTGATCCTTATATAATTATACTCTATAAATAATGTTTCCATATACAATCATGTACGTTCCAGATATTCTGTGTTGCGCCTTTTCCACCCAGAGCTGCAGGAAGATGAGAAGTGGTACCACAGCAGCCGTTCTGGCCAAAGGCATTTTGCTGTGTGCTGTTGCTGCAGGGTGAGCTTTCTGTGGATCCACTTTTTAGAGATGAATTCTACATCCTCTCTGGAAACAGCTATATTTGAATTAGGGGACTTGTTTGTGACCTCTTAGTCAGCCACACATGGGGAGTATCTGGGTTGCCTTTAATACAGGTGAAGAACGGGGGGAAGGGGACGGTCAAAGGCACACCTCTTCCTCTCACATAACCTAAAGGGAAAATCAGAATCCAGTCATCACTGAGATATTGGTATTTCCCCCCAAAAGAATCTGCTTGTGCATATATACAAGCATACTGTGTTTAAAATAAGAGATTGCATGATCTAAAACCTAGCTCACATATTCATTGAGCAGTTCTGGAGTTTAAAGAAATCTTGTGTACAACCAAACCAGAAAACTGAAAGGTAACAAAAAGAAGAAAGGCAAAGTACTTTTACCAGTCTTTGGTTACCATTTTGGCCAAGAAGCTGAAAATTATGTATTTAGATCTAGCAACAGAGGTACCCTGAATACACAAGAGCTATCTCCACATCTTGCACACCAAACTATGCTAAAAGACCCTAAAAGCTTTGGACCCAAACTCTACAAAGTTAGAAAATGCCAGGAAAAAAAATGCACAGGCAACCTTAATTTCCCCCCTTTGTACAGACAGTCTTTATCTATTGGTTCCCTGGCTGTTTTTCCTCCAAAGAATTTCTGCCTTAATCTGCACAGAGAGGAAGAGTGCTGATTGTTCAAGAGCTGCTCCCCAGCAGTTTGTTTTATCCTGCTTTAGCCTTCAGCCTTTGGCCTGCTTTTCTGGCACTGGAATTAGGGAACGGTTGTCCAAAGCTTCCTGTGGAGTCAGGGGAGAGACATTAGTGCTTCCTTAGGGTTTTTCAGTTTGATATAGAATCTGAGTTACTTTCTGAAAGCATTTCTTTCTCTCCTTTCTGCAGCAGGGACCATAAAGTAAGTGCTTTAGTAATGCACTTTATGTGAGTATTTATTTAGGTAAAACAAAGCTGGTCCATAAGCCTTGTTTACAGAACCTTGTTCTGCTCTTTTTTTCCAAACAATGTTAAATTTCCCTGTGTGATTTGCCATGATACATGTTGCTTCAGTGTCTGAATGCTTTGAAAATAATAACTTTTTTTTAATGTTCTCTAAAATGAAGGGATAACACAACTCCCACCTGTCTATTGAGAGCTGAGACCCGGAGTAAACATTAAGAAAACCCCATGTCAATTTTGACTTCACTGTACTATACATTATTATATATATTAAGAGAGAGTTCTCATTTCCTTTGGCTGTAGCTCTGTATCAACACATGATGTCCACATCATATCACATGATTCAAGGCAAGCCCAGAACAATGCACTTTGTGAGGCCCTGTGAGTGGTCTGGTGTAGGTGACCTACCCAGGACCTTTCAGGATGCTGTCTCCTGGAAAGGGCAGTTTCCTTCTCTACAGCAGCATTCCATCAGCTGAACTGCACAGCTGTCTTCTTCTTCCCTTGCCTCATTCATCACTTGCTTTACAATTTCTGTTAGTTCAGGTGTTCCTGCTCCAGGTCTCCCTTCCTCCTGGCTGCCTTCTCTTCTCCAGCTACTTCAGTCTGGGCTTTCATTCTCCTGAGCCTCATCAGGGACCTTCTCTTCCTCAGACACCTCAGTACAGTGCAAGAGTCTCTCAGGAATAGCTCTTTACAGGGATCTTCTTAAGGAAGTTGTCTTGGCATAAAATAGCCATCTTGTCTCCTCTTTGAAGCTACATCTGAAAGGTAGAATATACAGCAGTGCACAGATCAGTTCCAGCACTGTGTTGAGATTCTGATTCAGAGAAATTATCTTCCACTTGCAGTCACATTCTTGTCACGTTTTGGCTTTGCTTATAGGCTTTTCCTCCAAAAAAAAGCCTGACCTCATTAAAATATTGGCCCTATGGGCACTGTGTCATGTCATTACTGCTATTGCTTAATGCTTACCACAGGGGAAAAGAGCATGCCAACCTTCAAAGTTCAGAGGTAAAATGAAACATGACTGCTAACTTTCCTACATGTCAGGTTTTCCATATCAACATGTTGACCCAAGTCTAAATGTTTTGAAAATTTAGAGGCCAGAAAGTCTGGAGTCCATTTTTGGATTTTAATTTAATCCCAGTGTTCTTGGATTCAAGCACACAGAATTCCTGATTAGGCTGAGTTTGGACATAGTGCCAATAAAACACTTACTTTAGCTAGAAATGTTTTAGATCACTCACTCTAAGAGTGTAACAATGAAGTTAAAAGCTTAGTTAAACAGAAATCAGGAGGTAGAGTTAATTTGTAATTGTTAAAATGTATTTTAAAAATCACAAAGAATAGCTTTATATTAGATTATTATGTGTTTCATGCTCACAAGCTGCTTTTCAGGCCAGAAGAAGAGAAAGAGCAGATATAGAGTCAATGAGCTTGGGGGGTATTTCCAAAGCCATTCCTCAGCCATTGCCTTTAAAGCCCAAATCATCTAATTTTCAGTACATTTTGTTGCTGTTCCCCACTCATCAAGCATCACTTAATTTACATCTATGTCATTCTGGCATTTCTATACCAAGATCTTGAAAGGTCCCAGCAACCCTACACATCATGTACAGCTTATGCTCTCATCTCCAAGGATCAGTATGTAATCTTACAGGTGGTGTGAGAGCAGGAGCTGAGTGGTTCAGCAGCAAGCAGCTGAAGTGGCACAGTAATGTCCTACCAAATTCATTAGCTTGCAAAATGGCAAGAAACAGTAGGCTTTGATTAATCTGTGGAATTTGTAGGTGATAGATCTCCCATGACCTCTTGAAGAAGGCCACAGAATGCAGTTCTGTAGCACTGTTGGTCAACTATATTTACATCTATGTCCAAAGTAATTCACCAGGGATTCTGCAGTGCTCATTTTGCTGCCTGTTAGAAGATTTTATATGTGAGTTATAATGCATCAAATTAATAAGCTCAGACCTTTCTCCTCTCCTGACATGGGCTGCCTGTAAGTGAATATTTCAGAATACTGTGATTTTTACAAAGACAATGGGGGTAAATTCAAACTACACACTTTTTTTCTTTTTTTTAATGAATCAACTGTAATGAATGTGATCCAAGTTACAGAGCTAGTTGCAAGCAGATCTGCAACAGCAAATATATGCCAGATTGCACTTGTGAATGATCCCAGCAGGCAATAACTGCTTGGCTGTAAGCTGTGTGGGACAATTCTGTGTTGTGGTGAATTGTCCATGGTAAACTACCACAGTTCAACCCATTAAAAGTACTTCCATTTTAACATATTCTGTGATTCTGTGGTCTCTCAGCAGAGCTGATGGTGCAGCAGCTCTCAAATGCCTTATCACAGACTCTGTGTCACTCAGTGTCAAACTTTATGATCTCTCTCTAAATCCATTCACACTGAGAAAACAATACATCACAAAACTTGCTTGCCTTTTATTCAACAGACACCCTCCTGTTTCAAGGGCATATTGTTAATACTTCCCTTACAGCAACTGAAGTAGAGTCTTGGCCACTCTGGGCTCATGCACTGCACTATCTGCACCGCAGCAATGACCAGCTGTCACAGTCAATAGCATGTGGCTCAAAACCACAGCCCAGTCAAGCCAGTAATTTGGCAACCACAAAGGCAGATGCATCATACTTTTGTGCCTTCACTCAGCTTCTCCCACACTGCTGGTAAAACTGGCCCTGGCATTTCTACTAGGTAACTCTATGAACCTATATGACCCCATCATATGACCTTGTTAAAGACTTCTGCCCTGGGTTTTGGGGAGTGAGAATGAATGAGGCACATAAATCACACATAAGCCCTCTGTTAAACAGGTGTTAAAAGCTCTTCCTGTTTAGGACCATCTTGTCTGGATGTTCTGTACTGGAACCACAGATTGTATCTTATGTTTTTCCTTTTTTTTTTTTTTAGCTAATTTTTGGATTGAACAAATACTCTCTGAGCAACATGAATGTGCAGGCAGGTTTTGAATTCAGAAATCATGGCCTGTGTACTCTCGTGGAAATAGGCTAGAGACTTTCTACCACAGTTAAGAATTTTGTTGACTCAAGCACACAAAAGAAACAGAATCAATCCAAAAGTTATTTGAACCCAAGGGGATGTCAGATGGAATTTAAACCTAAGAGAGGGCATCTGCTGTTGCTTCTTGCCTTTGAATAGTCCTTTTTTAGTGAAAGGACAGCATAGTTTCTTTATTGAAGGTGGAGCTAAGAAGAGCAGGCAGTTCTTCTGTCAACACCACATGAAGAAGAGAGGATTGCAAAATAAGAGATGTGTGTGAAGAAACACAGCTCATTTAGGTGCTTTCAAGACATGGCAGTTGCAGATGGGAATTTCCAGCTAGTGAGATAACCTGGATAGCTGATCCTCTGTTTCTTGATGATCAGTCTAGTTTGAGCTGTGCTATGGCTCGTCTGGTCTGGTCTTTCTCCTGTATCGCTCCATTAGCAGACAGGACAAGCTCCAGATGCTGTATCTCCTTGTTGCACTAATGCCATGCAACATGTCCTTCCTAAGCAAGGGGCAGAGACTCCACATATCCACTAGACACCTGAGTGGTGAGTGTTATGTCAAAATTCAAGGTTCCATAATGTCCAAAATATTTGTGAATACTGGAGTGCAATAAGGACAACATGAGGAGTTACTTCTCAACACGCCACCAAGACCAGTACTGTTTCCCACATTGGCTCTCCCAGCTGGAAATGGTTCCTCATGTGCCCTAAATGGTCTACTGCATGTGGCAGAGAAAGAAAATACCCATCAGACCCCCCAAGCCTGCCCAGCAGCAAGCCACAGTCACACGGACAAGTGCAATTCAGAGTGCTTCTGTCCACCATACACAATATCTTGCTGTGGCCCTCCTGCTGTCAGGAAAAGTGGGGACAGCCATTGCCCTGAAAATTCCTTCACAGGGGAAACACATCCAGGGACTAAGTTGTATGAAAAGTATGTGTAAAAATGGGTTTAAAGCACTTTAAAGTATTTTTAGAATCACCAAGGGTGGAAAAGTGGAGAACACTCTTCACTGAAACATGTCCTTGTAATTCGTAAAAATCCTGTGGATGTGAAATGCCCTATTACACTCTGCAAACTAGGCTGAGCTGCATTTTGTGCTCCACTTAACTCTTTTGTTTTGGTGCATGTTTTATTCCTCTCCTAGATGGCGCCAGTGCCTCATTACTGAGATGGCTCCTTTCTCTCCATGGATCTTATTTTCAAGATTTTGTTTTAATGACTACGTGTGTAAACGACTGACATAGGTATTTGTCAAGAACCAGGTCCTCATGCTGTTCTGCTAACTTTTGCCAGAAGCAATTATTTTTCACACAGTTCTGACTTTATGGTATGGAATGCTTTCTACAAATGTTCATGTTTTTAGTATTTCTTTTACACCTGTTTTATGCTTTATTATTGTTGTACAGAACATGAAATATGTAAGATGAATTATATTAGTCTAATTTTTCCATACTCCTGTGCCCTCAGGAGAGCAGCCCTGTAGTTACAGACATTCTCTAATAGAATGGAGACTGTGCACTGAGACATCCCAGTTCATGTGCAAGGGAGAAATCAGGGGTTTTGTGGCATCCTTTCACATGTAGTGGTGCTGATCTTCCACACTCCAGTTCTTTCAAGAAAAGCTGATGCCTTTCACTTTCAGATGAATCATACAAAGACCCAAGAAAAGAAGCTGTTAGCTAAAAGGGGCTATTTTTAAAAATAACGTTTTTTATTACAAGGATGATGTTGCTTTGTAAAGCCTGGACCCTATTCTTTTTTTTTCTTTTCTTTTTGTCTACCCATCCTGGCTGACAGATTCTTTATAATATTGCTCTGCTAGTCAAAATGTATGCCTGTCACAAGGTTTTCTATAGCATATGTCATCCAAAACCCCAAGTTCCCAGTGGACCTGGGATTTTCTGGCTTTTCTGGTAAGAATGCTGAAAGAAGAAATAGGAGTTTTTATCATTTTGATTTCCTTCAGAATCTCATTCCCCACTGGCAACCTTGAACTGAAAACATCTGTCTGTGACTCACTGCCTTGGTGCTGAGATTTGTTTCAGCTGCCTGGGTGGCATGGGGAAGAGGTGGCATTGCTGCAGCGGGTGTCTGTGCCCTGTACCTGATGCTTTTCTGCCCACCTTCTAGGACAGGTGTTGCTCTGCACATTCAATATCTCAGTCCCACAGCCTTGGTAATGCTGTTTGCTGTTGCAACCCTGCAGCTCTGCAGCCTCTCACTATAGGTGTTGTGGTAGCCTATTTCAGAGCTTCTAAAGTGATGCTTTTCCCTTGTCAGGCTCATGCTCTTATCATTTTTCATGTTTTTGTACCTACAAACCCAGACATTGCTACAATAGGTTTTTACAGGAAATACCTACCACTGGCATAAGTCTGACACCTTATTTCCCCTTTTTCCTTATCTCTCATTTTGTAGACTTTTAGTTTGAATTAGAAAAACCCAAAATCTAGTTTGGAATAAAGTAGGTAGAAATAATTTAAATACTCAATGAATATTGTCCAGTAATATACATGTAGTGCTTGCACCTAATGGGCTCATTCCCATCATCACTAAGAGCCTCATAAACGGGGACAAGTAGTAGGGTGTTCAAGTGGGTATCAACGAAGTGTGTAGCTGTAGGGAAATAACACAGTCCTCATCACTGCCACCAGCTGAACTAGGAGACATAGGGGAGGATGCTCATCTGGGTCCTCATTGCTGCTCTTCCTGGCTGGCCACTCAGTTTTTTCTTTCTCCTGTGGTGTTTTTTTTTGTTTCTTCCAGAAAGTAACTTTCTGCATCAGAATGGATGTAAGCCATCAGCTGCAGACCCCACAAATAAAACTGAATGCACCCCTCTCCAAGAATTCTTTGTGCAACATAAGCACAAAGATGGCAGTCCTCTGCCATCCTGCAGTGACACTGTGGGGTCACTAAAAATAGCCCTTATGCTTCAATCATATGGAGGAACAAGACTCCCTGGTCTCTCAGCATTTATTAAAGACAGAGAGAATTTATTAAAGAGAGAAAGAATACAAGCACATATAAAAGCAAGTTTTGCATTCAGACTCAAAAAGACTTCATTGAGGGATTTTAATCCTAAAACCACTTCAGTAAAAAAAGTATTGTTTAATCCAGATGTTTGTGAAGTGTCATATGAACCACTCTACAAGTAACCACTTGCTTTCTTCCTTTAACAGGAACTGACAGGGACTTTTGCTAAGTTTGTAGATATAAATGAAGATCAAAGAATGCTCACACCCACAGATCACACAGAATTCAAAAGATTACTGGAAAGGTTAAAAATCCCTTAATCAAATAGCAAATGGCAAAATTATATGACAAATAGGCATCCAAATGACTCATTAAGAGAATGCAAGAACCAGCATGCCTGAAATTCTGCTCTCCCTATTCACACAAGATAGACTGACACATCTCTGAGAAGTAACTCCAAGTCAGCTTTTAGATATTTGTAGTATTTTTATAAAACAATTGTGCCATTTCCCAAACATGCAAGTGAGAAGTCTGACCTTTTCAAAGATGAACTGAAGCTTCACTATGATTGGCTCTGGTTAATAGAGGCTTTGCTATCCCATGTCTTGCATTACACGAATTACAGGAAAAGCTAATAAAGCCAGCTACAAGAAGGGGCAGGAGGCTTGTGGCTAACCAATTAGCCAATTTTATGTGAGGTATTTAAGCTTGTGGGTGCTGTGGCTGCACGTGCTGGCATTCTGCCTGTGTTTACACTGGTACCACGCTGTCAGCGGTACCCCAGACCAAATCCTGCCTCACCCCTGCTGTGCCAGCGCTGTGACACACCAGGATAGCTGAGCTCCTCTCTTCTGCTGTCAAGGACAGACTTTCCCAGCAGGACACAGCTGGCACATCTGGCCTTGCTCAGAGTTTGCACCACCCTGCAATGGCATCTCCTCCTTCAGGGCTGCTTCACTGCCAAGGAACTCAAATTTACCTCACAATAGGTATGTGCCTGAAAAGACTTTATGCTTGAGTAGCTGCTCTTCACGACCACAGCCTGTCCTGTCTTGAACACATGCCATCACCATCCCAGCATCTTGACAGCGGCAGCCCAGATAGACAGGCCTTGGGGGCACAGGGCACTGCAGGAAATGGCCACACTTAGAGAACAGATGGAGACAGAAAACCTTAACAACAGCAATCTTAACATGACACCCTGATTTTGCCTTGGTGATTTCCCCTGGAGTGTGGGTTGAGTGTATGGGTGTCTGACTTCTCCTTCAAGTCCCACTTGGGCATGCAGGGAAGCATGCACCTCTCTTTGGAGATCCTCACTGTGCCACGGACCAAGGGCCAGGGAGGTCTGCAGGGCTGTAGCCATCAAATGTTCTCTTGATTCTGCCTGTCTCCTGCTGA
Source organism: Margarornis squamiger (assembly GCA_035222235.1). NCBI lineage: Eukaryota > Metazoa > Chordata > Aves > Passeriformes > Furnariidae > Margarornis > Margarornis squamiger. Next base: position 54,931,500 of record JAWWTY010000001.1, on the reverse strand, counting down.
AGAGCTCTGGGCAGGCTCCCCTTGTGCACTCGGTGTACCAGACAGACTGCAGCCAGTCTTGTGTGGCTTCTGCAGGGCTTTCTCGGGAGACTGCCTGTGAGAGCCCCGGCTTTGACTGCAGTGTCTGCGAGGAAGGAAAGAGAGCAGAGGTGTTAAGCCTAGCAGCAGAAGTGGAAATAAAATGTGTAGTGCTTGACTGTGTGTACTTTGCATCCTGACGTATTGCATTGAAACTCCCAGATCCTGCTCCACTCCTTCATCACACCCAAGTATAAATCCCCGAGGACCCCCTTCCACAGCCTAGGCATGTGGTCTATCTTGTCCGTGGGTGTTCCCAAGTTGTGCTCCTTTTGTCTGAGACTTGTAAGCTCCTTCTGTGGAAGAAGGCATTCAGGCCTTTACTCCATGCCAGAAGAAGCCTGTGAAGTCTGTGTTATTTTGTGGCCACCTGCTTTGTTCTCTCTTCTGTGACAGGAGGAAGCCACCTCAGTGAAAAAATGTTCTCGTTTGCTGAGGCACAATACAAGCTAATAGGAATGGAATAAACCCTTCCCAGCACTTGCAAAATAAGTTAGGGTTTAGAATTTTATACTGTAGCTATAGCTCCTTTTTGTCAATGGTGTTAGTAAATGCTGGACAAGAGGGACATTTGGCTTTTACAGATAGCATGGGCAGCTTGGACTAAATTTATTTTCAAATGTTCACATTATAAAGTTCTTCAGAAATTGCATGATGGTAACAATCCATTCCTAAAAGCAAGAAAGAAGGAATACATAGTGACAAGTGACAAGGTGAGAAAGGTTTGTGTCCTTCAAGTCAACATATTTTCTGAGACAGAAACAAAATAAGAGCTGCTAGGATATAACACGCTTATTCACCTGGTCAGGAAAATAAGAGTTCCAAGACTACCTGAGTAACGTAAAATCATTTCAGTCTCTCTGTTTGATTTGTCAGAATTAACTGCAGGTATAAATTCTTTTCTTGTTCATTCCTGGTTCCTGCAGAGGGTGTTGAAGGACTTCTTAATGCGGTCTCTGCATATGCTTGTTTTGATTGTTCATAAAACTGCAGATACACCAAACTGCATCTCCTGAAATCACAACCCTGATTCCACTTCTTTGCACAGACTTCTTCATATTTTTTTCCTCTGTCTACATGGAGATATTATTGAACTGGAGACCTGAAATGCAAGAAGCACTGTATTAAGAAATCCACCATCCAGATTTTGGCCCTTTAAAATTGAATTACAATCTAGTGGCTTTGGAGCACTTCAGCTCTGCTGGGCTATTCAGCTCCGGGACTGCAGCACTCCTGGGATCCTGTCTGACACTGCTACAAAGTACTGACTGAAAGACTGTTCCTTCTGACAGTCAGGGACTTGTCACCTCTCACATCATCCTTGACATATAATCTCTCACTCACAATAAAATCAGCAAAGCCCATCACTCTTCATTATCCCCTCCCAAGGAGAGAAAGCAAGCACACAATGAACCTTTCTGACATTGTGCCCAAGTCTTGCTGTGATGGCTTGGGAGCTGATGTACTGGGCACAGTACAATTCCTTGCAATAGAATGGTACCAGAGGGACTATTTTAGGTGCCATATAGTTTACTTGTAGTTAGTAACCAGAAACATATGCAATTGAAAAGAAAATGCTGCATTTGAGAATCAGTGTCCCTGTGCCTTAACTAATACTTCTGTATTTTGCAATCTTCAACTCCCTGGACGCTTCACGTAGGCAGTGCTTTTGCCAACATACCAGAGTGTGGGAAGGAAGCACTTGAAATGTAATCTCTTATAGAGATTTCCCTAAATAAATATATTTTAGCTGTTTCTTGGTATTTTCCAGACTTCTTTTCTATAACTTTATGAAGATAGGAGCTTAGTAAAAGTTCCTTCTACTGAAAAGCTGGAAAGGCAAGATCTACAAAGTGCCTTAGACGTTACTTTCTTCTGGCATACAGTTGTAATGAGACAACAGCCCAAACTTATCTCAAAATTAATAACCTTATCTTTTATTCAATTCCGTTATTTTTTCACTAATAAAGACATGATTTTTATGTGTATCAGACATAAATGCATATTGATTCACTTCAAAGAATCTCTGTTACTGCATAGGTAAGTCATTTTGCCTTAATAAAAGAACCTTACCTATTAATGCATGCGTACACTAAACATCTGTAGTTTTAGCTTGCTGTTTGCTTAGGTCAAGGTCTTTAAACTGTTTTCTGAAGGGTTTTTGGTTTTTTTTTTTTTCTTTTTCTAGTAAGTTGTAAAGAACAACCAGTCTTCAAATAAAACAGTGAATTTCTGTAAAGAAAGATTTGGTTTAGCATAGGTAGCCCAGGTCCTCATAATCAGATGCACTCTAAAATAACTCAGACTGTTCCTTGGGCTCGTTTTGGGAGTTTTACATTATTTTATACAAGAAAACATTTGCACCTAGTGAACTTGGATTTGTGCACACACCCAGCTTAGTGAAATACCACTGCATCACCTGACAGAGGTGCAGTAACAAAGATGAGACAGCAAAGTGTCAGTTCAAGGCTTGCTCTGTAGTCAAAATGAAGGTTATATTAATAAAATACCTGCCCTTTCAGACTGAAGAGCCATAGACAGGTGGGTTGTAAGACTAGACTTCACTTTCCTTTCTGCACATTTTGCTAGTACTTCTGCAATGCTTTGATCACCCCAGCTCCATAGGTTACCTTGGCTCAGGCAGATTATTCTTTAACTAGACTTCAAGCAGCACTCTGTGATGATAGATAAGTGTTTGTGTGTCACCAGAAGCAAAGTGCAAACAGGCACTCTTTGCAGTAGCTGGAATATTATTTATCAGTATTCTGCTGCAGTGGAATGAAATAAGTTCATAGCCCTGATGATGTTCTCTGCATTTTATTGTACTGAGGGAAAAGGAAGTAGGGATTCACTGGCAAGTTCTTTCATCGCCATTGAATTGAGGTACATTTTATCAGAAAAGCAACTCCTTTGGCAAAGTCTCTCTTCTCCTGGACATCTCCATGTAGGTTTTCTCTCTTTAACTTTAAAGGGAAATGTTTCAAGTCCCATAATTGCTGAATCAGTATGCATGCCCTGCCAAAGTGGCAGTGGTTTTGTAAAATCACTCTGTAATCTACTCTATGGGCAAGATATTTATTCTAAAAATAGAAATGCTCAGTTCATTACAATTAGTGTTGATGCCTTTGCCCGACAGGCAATTTTTAGTATATTTTTCAATATCTTTTCCTTGCTTTAGGAGCCACCCTAAATTGTTTTTGCGGCCAATGAACCTCTCCCTCAATGCAGATCTGTCTGTTTTCTCATAAACTCATTTTTTATTTACTCAGAAAGCTGCTGTTTGTCAGCCAGATCATGCCTGAATCTTTGAATTACCAGAGAAAATGAGTCCACTCTAATAGGTTTTAGCCATTCCTGTTCTTCAGCTCACTTCCCAGATCTATTGCAATTCCAAGAGTTCCGGCTATACTAATAGTGTGATGAACCTTCTCTCACACTGAACTGAACGCCCACATGCATGGTGCAAAACTTTGACTGCTTCAGTCTTTATGACCCTCTGTCTTTAAAACCACCATTGTAATGATCTGATAACTTCCAAAATATGCATGGAATTCAGAAGACTTCAGGTTGTCACTCCCAGTACCAGGCTGTTTTAACCATTCAGCACCATAGACTATCTGGGAACACTTCTGACATCTGAAAATGTCTCTGGGCATGTATTATTTCACTCTTCTAATTCTAGCCTGTATGTCTAAAAATAGCTGTTTCCTAGACTCTTTTTCTTCCTAGGAATATATATCTATGAGATTTTCCAATGGGAATTTTTCCAGAAATAGCATTTAAAGTAAACATTTTTTTCTACTGTAAGTGCTACTAGTTTTTACTGTTCATCTCGAATCTTAAACACACAGACTCATTAGTAATTGCTGTCAGAACCTGCTCATCTCTCTTTGAGAAGATCACAGGGATAGCTTTCAGGGGGCACAATACACTGATTGACAGTCTTCCCCTGTCTCAAAAGCTGAGGATATTTCTTTGCCCACTGTACTCCCACAGTGTACCCAGTCCAGTCCAGTTTCCATGCACTGCTCCAACTATCCAGGAGTCCAGTGCATTCAGAGACCAATGTCCAGCACATGATGGTGGAGTCCACATGAGGGGATGATTTATTTACATCTTCAATTACTCTGTTTTTGCTTCTCTCCCCACTGGGCATTCCATTTTGTTGGGACTTACTTTCTCTTGCCGGACAACATGAAATCTATTAACAAACCCATTCTTTTCTTTGTTTCTTGATTTAAGAGGTCACCACCAATTTACACGCTATGGGTCATGTCCTCTGGGGGGACTGAATTTTACCCATGCAGCAATTGGATGTTCAAACCCACGACAATCTTCAAAGAACCTGACTCATCCTCCTAATCAATTAATCTGGGAACCAAAGACCGCATTCTCTCCCAGCACTTTTTTGAATGACAGTACCCAAGGTTTCACCAAGCCCAGTTTTACCAGCCTAGTGCCTGAAAAAGAAAAAAAGCATTTGCAATCTTAATATTCTTTCACAGATGAGTTAGCAACAATCCACCTCATTCTATTGCTGTCCACATTTTATTAATACTTTTCCAAACATAAGCAGGCATCATTGTTATGAACAAACTACAATTCCTACAAGACAATTCCTTGTCTCTGGCAGTTCAGGTCTTAGTGTTGATCTGTGTGCTTTGCTGTTCAGCCTGTCTTTATCTATTGATTAGTGATGCCACTGGGAGAAATCTCTGCCCACCTTTTGAGCCCTTCCAGTGACAGTCTGAAAAGCACTAAACATGTCTTAGTTAGTCAGCTTGTGCTATTAAAATGAAAACTAAAAACCACACAAAAAACCTCCACCCCTTTCCCTTGATTCCTTCTACCTCTCCCTGTGCTTCATGAAGTCCCCTTGCATCCTTTCAGAAACCTTCTCTCTTAAAATCTTCCTTTCTTTTACTTCTTTCACCCTCCCCTCCCCCCACCATGGAGTTTTAACCTCACTTAGGAAGGCACTTAATTTCCAGCATGTGGCTGACTAGCTAGTCTACTGGCTTCTATAAAAACAGATTCTCCTGCATCAGACATATACCTTTCAGCTTAAAATTAATCCCTTGGTCTTTAATTTAAGGAATTCAGTCCTTTATTAAGTCTTTAAATAAATCTTTCAGGAGTAACTTAATACTGAAATATTTCTGCCTTAAGGTGGAAACCACAAGAAGTTGAATCTTTTTCCAGGAGTGCCCTGATAGTGTATTTCCCTTACTAATCAGAAGGAAGCAGCTGCCATCTCTCCCTTCCCTTCCCCAAGGGTTATATCTCAGAACCCAGCTGCTTGAATAAGGTTAACCCTCTGGAGGCAGAGATACCCACTGTAGGGAGCAAAGCTGTAGCAGTGCTCAGTTTGTTCATTACCCATAGAAACAGCTGAGTGCACAGAGGTGGCTTGCTTGCCAAGTGAACCTCAAAATGCATCTGGATCAGCTCATAGGAGATACTGGAGAGGTGTTGGTACTTGTGACCTGTGTTCAGTAGGAAGCTGAGTAACAAGGTCTTTCTGGCTGTACCATCCAAAATGCTCCTGGCACATCGTGCAAGACCAAAAAGATGCAAAGATGTCATTCCAGCTGGGGATAGTTAATCAGCAGGGACTGATCACTGCTCAGAGACTGGCTGGGCATTGGTCAGTGGGTGGTAAGCAAATGTATTGTGCATCACCTTTTTTTCTTGGTTTTATTCCTCGCATTTTTGTTATCTCCCTGTTCATTACTATTAGTATTATCACTTTTATCATCACTAATATCACAATTATTTTTATTTATGTATTTATTTAACTTTATTTCAACTATTATATTGCCCTTACTTCAGCCAACAATGTCATGGTTAAATCACAATATCATATCGTATTATTTTCCAGTTTATTATTGTTATTAAATAATATTACATAGTAATATCACAGAATAGTTGTAGGCACCTCTGGATACTGTCTAGTCCGCTCCCTGTTTTGTCAGCTGGAGTAGATTTCCCAGGACTTTATGAACGAACAATATTACCATATATTGACTGTTACTGTGGAAGAACCTTTTGAAAGCTGTGACCACTACGTACTTGAATTTACAACACTTTCAGGATCAAAGAAAACAAGAACGCCCAAAGAAACAACAATGTTCTCATGGCTTTTAAATTTTGTAAAGGGGAAATATACAAAGGTGAGGATGTTTATTAAGAAGGTGTTTACAAGAGCATTGAATTTCTGTACACAACTTTAGTACCAGTTAAGGGTACCATAGTGGAGGAACAAAACAAATGCTTTCTGCTAATCGAAAAAGATTTGAGAAAGCGCAGAAAGAAGGCAGCATACATACACACCATTGAAAGGAATGCTATTAAAAACATGAAGAATTCCTTTGAGCAGCTGAAATTGTGCCCAAATAGGATGCAAGGGAAGATGTGTATGCTGTATATAAGTGCAAAAATGTAGCAAGTCAGGCCAAAACCACCTCCTTCTAAACAGCCCCCTTCCCAAATTCAAATAATCCAGGAAATTATTTACTAAAATCAATCAATAAATCCTAAAAGCATACCAGGAGCAGAAAGCTTGTCAGGGGTTTGTTTGGGTAGCTCAATGATTGGAGTGTGAAGCATGCAGTGAAGAAACAAATGTATTCATCCTTTTTAGATCTGTCCACTGAAGAAGAGCCTGAATAGTGCTTCTTGCAGAGGATTTATCAGTGAACATGTCTCAATTTTAACTAAAAGTGTCTTGGAACAAGCAGACAGTGTTAATATTAACAAGTTCCCATTACTTGGTGGTTTCTATCCAAAGTGCACCCAAGAAGCTCCAGGCAGAAAGCACTGTATTTCTCACTGTAATGTATAATGTTGCACTTAGAGCTGTCTTAATTCCAAAGAAATAGAAGAGACTGAATGTGAAAAATGAAGCTGCCAATTGGGAAACCTGGCATGTGTACTGGGAAAATTAGTAGTAATGCTTTTAAAATACATAGAGAATTAGTGGATAGATGCATAAGCCAGACACTGGGAGAAAGAACTAGTGAGGAAGAAATTTTACAATGGTAAATTGTGTTACACGGATATACTGGGTTGCTCTGAATGAAAAATCATGAGAATAAAGGAGAACTGGGTTCAGCATATCTGATGATGTCCAAAGGATATTGAAGAATCTAAATCTAAAGGGACTTTTTAAGCAATTGAGCAGCTAGTGGATAGAAGGAGAGATCCTTTTGTGAATAATCAGGAGAAAGGGTAGAAAATGGCAATTTTTTAGAGTAAAAAGAGGTTGTTAATGATGTGTTCCAGAGGTACTTGCTAGGACTTTATTGTTCCACATAATAAAATAATCTAGAAAAGAAGGTAAAAAGTGAGGAGAAAAAAATCTGAAGATGATATGCAAATACTTGGCTATTCTGCAAAACAGCAAAGATAAGGATTGACTTTGAAGAGCTGCAACAGCACCATGTGAGTATGAATAACAGAGCAATTAAATGACACATGAAATTTAGTGGAGACGGATGCAAAATGATGCACATCAAAAGCTTCCTTGTTCAGCAGTTTTACCTTTATCACTAAGATGGAGGGGCTCTGAGCTTATGACTGCCTCTCAAACCTCAGAGTTCAGGAGCAGACAAAACCCCCATGTTACTACACCATTGGATAAATTTGGAGTTTTTAACATTCTGTGCAGCATTGAGCTCCCCTGCTTGCTTGTCACTAACTCTGATAAGGTTTACAGTTAAAAATGACCAAGGTGAGTAACACATATGTAGGCTGGGACTCTTCAGCCTGCCAGAGATGGCATGGGGGTGTGGCAAAGCTCTACAAAATTACCTGGAAAGAGTGTATACAAATTAACTGTATTCACATTAAGTTTGGAAAGAACAGAAAATCTTTCACCTATGTTAATGCCAGGTTTTCTTCCAAATGCACCATGATTTTTTGTACGTGTCCAAGTGGCCAAGAAATGAAGCCAGTGGGAGCTGTGTTCAGAACAAACAAAATTGTCCTTGCCAAAAATAGTTGCAGGGTAGGAGAATATTAACAGGAAGTAGCATATAAGTTTGCCTTGTTCCTACACTTCTCTGTGACCTCCACTGGAGACTGGATGGTGCTCTAGGTATATTCTCATTATGAACCATCCAAATTTTTCTTTGTATGTAGGAAGGAAAAATTTTTTCCCATCCTTTCTCAATACAAGAAGTAAGTAGTCTCAAAGAAAGGTGGCAGCCAGCAGGTTCAACAAAGATGAAAGAATGTGATTTTCAGGCAGGTACTTCTAATGTACCTATGTCTAGTGTATGTGATCTAATTCTGCGGCACTTATTTTCCATGATACAGACTTATTCAAAGGAATTCTCTGCAAGATGTTATGGTTGCCAAAGGCTGGCATTCATTGAAGAAAAACCCACCAAGGGTTATTAAATCCTCAGACTGTTCTCATGCAGCAAATCCTTAAGCAAAAATTGTTGACAGCTGAAAGACTATTCTAGGGAAGCATCACTACATAGTTGTTTTTTATTGAAATGCTCCACAGGCATTCTTGATTTGTCCCTGTCACAAGCAGGCTGCCAGGCAAAGTGAGCATCTTGACTGATTTTGTGTGGCCTGTCTTGGCATCTGATTTTCTCTCGCAGGGATGTGAAGAATGTGTGTGTACATCCATAAGTTTGGTCTTTCAAAACTTGGTCTTCGGGATAAAGCTTTCTTTCTTTTTCTTTTCTTTTCTTTTTTTTTTTTTTTTTTTTTTTTTGACAGTCAGCTGGCAGCAGTATATTGGATATGTCAGCTCTTATATCTTTGACACAAGAAAGAGCTTTTTCTCAGGCAGACACAAATGGCTGAAATACAAGGCCAGTTCTTATTATATAGCCTATCATTCTGCATGGTTTAAATAAGGCTACTATTGTGTACTACCAAAGGCAGCCAGTGCTTTCTAGCTATAGTCTCTCATGGTGCTGGTGAACACAAACATGGCCACCTGGTCGCACAGCAGTGTGCTAATATGTTTGCCAGCTTTTCATAACTACTTTGATTAATTTTTGTCTTCCAGTGATTAGTTGCATAAAGGGAAGCAATATATTTATGTTTCTATGGCTGTGGTCTGCAAACATTGGGTATTGTACCTCAAGAATGAGCCAAACATATTTTGGCTGATTTCTTTATAGACGTGAATCCTACCTGTGGCTCAGATTTCTTGTGCTGAAGCAAAGAAAGCTTTCATTTTAAAATATTTAAAATCGTGTTAGGTTTACTACAGTTTGCCATATCAAATAGAAGAGAGCCTCTATCAGCTATTTGCAAACCCTTGACATGGTAAAATTGTACTTTTGGCTTTTGGATAATTCTCGCACTTTAGTCTTACGAATCCAGTTCTAATTTCAGCAGTACAAGTGATGTATCTGTGCACCAGAGAGAAGAAAAACAAAAACCAGAAAACATCCCTAAAGTGGGAGCACGCAGTTTCCTCAGCCAATTTGCTTACGCTAGCAGATGTTTTCAGGATTGCCTGTCAAAGGGAAGCAGAATTTTCTAGTGTTGTATCTGGTGGATATTGTACAGGATGCTGCTTTGCAGAGATGCAAGCAGAGGATACTTAAACCCAGGAATTTTGCTTGACAAAAGGGAATGTTGCTGATATGGAGAAACTACTCTACTACCTGCAGAGATTATGGTGACCGTGCTTATTTATTAAAAAAGAAAGTAAGACATGATTCTGTTTTCAAACTAGAAGATTTGATTTATTTGCAAGAATTGTCTTTGATTAGCAGCGAAATGAAAGGTTTAAATTATAATGTAATGATGTGAATACAACATAAGTGCTGATACAAATTTGCCAGAAGTAATTTAGCTAGCTCATAGGAATTATACTTACTATCCCACTAAATGCACTTAGGAGATGCCTAGGAAATTAAAGTGTAGAACAGAGCAAATGGAGCAAATGAAGTGCAAAAGACATATTAGAGGTCTTGTTCTTTGGAGCTTTCTTCAGTGATGTTCCTAGAGACTGCATCATGTACTTCTATTGAGTCATTATAAGACACAGAAAGGTAAATTACTGCCTTGATTTTAAAGTATATTAACTTCATCTGGTTTCCTCTTTATATAAGCCCCTGACTTCCTGTAATATCTCTAGTGTCACAAAATAACCTGGCAAATTTTGAGCATTTCAAGCAGATGTGATGGCCTCAGTCCCACTCCTGTCTTGTGCATGGATACTAGTGATTGAAGCAAGCAAGAAAAATTACTGAGAAATGCAAAACACCAGTTTGTTAGTCAGAGACACGATCTACACTGGAAGAGCTTTCCTTACCCACTCACGGTGCCACACTCACCGAGTGAGTCAGAGGTCCCAGCAGACCTGGGATGGGACCTCTGGGTTTACTGGATCTCTCCCCTTTCTGCTTGGCAGGTGATGTTCTGATCATAGGGGAGTCAATTGAACACACGAGAGATTCCTCCCGCTGCAGTGCTTGTCTGATGCATATGAGGGTCTCATTGTGGGAAAGCATGAGATTTGTGTGACAAAAGCTGTGAGATTTCATCTGAATTGGAAATCTGCTGACAGCCTGCTGTGTGTTTTGTCTCTTATCTCTCAGGCAGCCAAGATGTTGTTAAAACCAGTCTAGCATGTGGAAAGCAAGATCGGGAAAGATGTGCTAGGCAAACACAGCCTTCACCTAGGATCAGCCTTGTTGCCAGCAGATGACACAGAAGAGGGATGGTTGCTGAAGATGTCACCAGTAGAGCAGACTAAGACTTCCCCCAGAAACCATTTCATCTGCCTGGGGATATGGTGTTTTATGGTGGCACAACACAGATTCAAAACCTGAGGGAGCTATGTGGGCAGATGTTTTGGCCAATGTCCCCACTTTAGAGCAGCTTCTGCTTTGCAGCCATGAAAGCATGTTAGCTGAGATTACAAGAAGGCTGGGTAGAGAGGAGGAGACTCTATAGACTGTACTAACACTTAGTCCCCTCATGGCCCCTCCTTGTCCTAAAATTAGCTATACCAAATCTTCACGTGCCTGGTTCTGTGAAGAGCCAAGCAGAGCTAATTGTGGCACAGACAGTGAGTCCTGCTGCAGCTAACTAGGGCTAGAAAAAGTACATTTTCATTGTGTCATTCTTTTTAATGAGAAGCTAAATATGAGCTAATGCAGGAGATCTTAGGCAAGAGAAAGCTTTATTACATATAAAAACTTCTCTACTTTCCCCCCAGTCTATTATGTGAAAAATGAGTCACATTTTTGACAGTGGCTGATAAGAAAAGTTGTGGCTGAGGGACTGACTACAAAGGGAGACAGATGGACGGGTGTTGGAACATGCTGAACAAACAGCTTACTTCATTTTGTTTATTCTCTTCTAAATGCTCCGTTGCTGGGTATTGGGAATGTTGCATAAAACTAAAACCATTGTGCTAATTCTTCTCTGGTGGCATGCTCTGGATTTCTGGAGAAATACTTTTGTCTTGCAGCAACAGCAACAAAATGGAAAAAATACCTCTGCCAGACAAAACTGAATTAAATTGTGTATTTCTCTTTAGTTTCTTCCTGTGGCAAAAGACCAGTTAGCCTCTGCCCAGCTTCTTTGCAATGCACTGAGGACTCTGAAAGCAAAACATGAGGTTGTTTAATCAAGATGGAATGAGCCATCTCCCTGTTTCACTGTAAAACCCTGTGCAAGACTGACTGACTATCACCCGGTTGTGCAGCCAGCCATGTCAGGCTGCTCAGACCTTCCCAGGCTGGTCCCAATCACTATTTGAGCTGGTGAACAAGGTCACCTGATGACAACCAACTACAAAGACTCATTCTGAGGTGTCCCTGGGCTTGGTGCCTGAGCACATGTAGGAGAGCACACTCTGGGCTTCTCTTGTCTCCTGAAAAGAAACCCAGAGTTCCCAGAATCACAGAATGGGTAAGGTTGGAAGGGACCACCAGTAGGACCATCTGGTCCAATCTCCCTGCTCAAGCAGGATTGTCCCAGAGCACATTGCACAGAATTGCATCCAGATGGTTCTTGAATACCACCAGTGAGGGAAACTCCATGACCTCTCTGGGCAATCTGTACCAGTTCACGATCACCTGCACAGTAAAGAAGTTCTTCCTCATGACAGAAAATACTTAAATCTCTTACTTATTATGGTTAAAGAGTTTTATTTTTCTGCTGCTGCTTGTAATTACTGGATGCTAAATATAAAACCCAAGACTAATAAATCATAGAATCACAGAATGGATGGGATTGGAAGGTACCTCAGAGATCATGCCATCCAACCCCCCAGTAAAGCATGTTACTCAGGATTGTGTCCAGATGGCTTTTTAATATCTCCAGTGAGGAAGACTTCACAACCTCTCTGGGCAGCCTGTTGCAGTGCTCAGTCACATGTACAGTAAAGAAGTTCTTCCTTCTGTTCGGTTGGAACTTCCTGTTCATCAGTTTATGCCTGTTTCCTCCTGTCCTATTGCTTGACACCACCGATCAGAGCCTGGCTCCATTATCCTGACACTTCCCCTTCAGATACTGATAGATGGTGATGAGGTCCCCTCTCAATCATCTCATCTTGAGGCTGAACTGGTCCAGCTCCCTCAGACTTTCCTTGTAAGAGAGATGCTCCAGTCCTCTCAGCATCTTTGTAGCCCTTCACTGAACCCACTCCAGGAGCTCCATGTTTCTCTTGTACTGAGGGACCCAGAATTGGACACAGCACTCCAGATGCAGCCTCACTAGGGCTGAGCAGAGTGGCAGGATCATCTCCTGGGACCTGCTGGCAGTGCCTTTCCTAATGCACCCCGGGATATTATTGGCCTTCTTGGCCACAAGGGCACACTGCTGGCTCATGGACATCTTGTTGTTCACCATGATTTAAATGTCTAAGGTAAAGGACAATGATTGCATTAATTAGCTCAGTATGGCAACTTCCCAGTGTGCAGCCGGCTGGGATATGTGGGTGATGGACTCCCCTTAGCCCTGAATGATCCCTATCCTGTAAAGGTGGAGGACCCTGTCACCTCAGAATTTTCCCTTCCCTCTCCCACCCATGTCACCACCACATTCAGCCCTGCTTAGAAAGTCTTGTTTTCAGTATATGCTTGTCAAAGGATTTCACAAAGTCATGTCACAAAAGCATGTAGTCCGTGAAAAAGATGAGCTTAAATGAATTATCATTTATATTGGGGGACACTAGTTACAAACTAATTACAAAAGAAATATGTAATCCAAGCAATTTTCAAGACTAGAAATTTCATTTTTAAATGGACATTTTTTTTTTCAATGCATTTATGTGCATCACCGGTATTAGATATTTTCCTAAAATTCCAAGTAAAAAAAAGGGGCAAAAGGTCATATTATGATCTTATTCCTCTATAGCTAACCTTATATGCCATTTTAAAATACAGTTTAAAAAATATCAAGCAGCACACAATAAACCATTTCCCAATGCCAGTAGAATAGAAAACGTGGCCACTGAGATCTAATCCCACCTGAGTTTTATTTGAAGAAACACCATCAAAATCCAGACCGAGGACAAAAATTTAAACTTGCTTTTTTGTCAGCTGCAGCCAGTGCCTGGAGGAAGAACTTCCCATATACATCAGGGAGAGGGACCTCTGACAGATGAAACCCATCAGCCTTGCATGAAAATAAGCAGGGGACTTTTATCCCACACTTACTCCCATGGCTCCCTAAATTCTGGACAACACAATTTGGCCTTGATGCTTGACTGCAACTTTTTATAGAGCGTGTGTATGTACATATGCATTTATATCACAAATGAACATGCCCATAAATGGGTTGTCTCTAAGGACTTGCATCTAAATGCTCTTCTGTGAGTGCATTCATATAAGCACATGCATGCAGCTGTCCTCTTACCTGTTGTATATGGACATGTACAACACCCCGCCACAGACAAAGAGAGCACGAAATAGCACCGGAAATGGATTGGATAAGAAAAGATTCAACAAGAGTTGCTTGAAGATGATGGGGTTAGTGAATGGAGCTGCAGAGAGGCACATTGTGGTCTCTGATAAAGTTTTTGCTAACTACTAGTGATGAATACATTGATATGAAAGTGCATTTGGTAGTACCTGGTTATGTGGAAAGACTGCAGGTTGTATCTTGCAGTGGTGTTCATCCATTGGATATTACATGCAGAGCACCTACGTCTGGTCATTCTGATTTTAGAACGCTGTTGTTGGATTTTATCCAGCTGCTGAGTCACAGATATTATAAAAGAGTCACTAAAGAGAGAAGAAAGGAAGTTTGTTTTGCTTGGAATTTCTATGTTTGTACAAAAGGAGAGTTCAGCAGAATTCATAAGAATTGCAGAACACGTAATAAGGGGTAAACATAGACCAAAACACAGTGTTGTGTGCATGCATACATGTGCCAAGACATACAAATGTCAAATCTTGAAGAGACCAAATCTTAAAGTAGAGGTAACTAGATTAATTGCCAAATCCTTCAAATTCTGCACTTTCATTATTCCACCAGTTTACAATCCTGTAATGTCTAACACACAAACCAGAAAAAATAGAGTTTGCAATTGCAGACTGTGCAGTTATTCAAAATGTGTAACACAAGCAGAAAGTCAGTTCAGCATCACGGTGATTGGTAGGTAGAAAAATGGCTGCAGAAATGGGGAGAGAGGTTTTGAAAGGTATATTACATGGAGAAGATAGAATATACCTGACATGCTGACAAGCTTGCACATGTTAGATCTGAAATGCTTTTAGCTAGCTGAAGGAAAAAGGGAAAAAGAGTTGTTTTTCTTTCCAGTCACAGTTTTTGAGCCTGTCTTATTTAGGTTTTAATCCAAAAAGGCACTATTCTTTCCAGTAACTTCAATGGATTTTAGATTAGGGCCTTAGAAAGTTTTTGGTGTTTTGCCCTGCCCCAGTTCAGTCTTACCAGAGTTGAGAATTGGATCGATTATTCTCTGGGAAGAGTATTAATGCTCCCAGCTGCCATGAGTTCCACAGTTTTTGAGGACAACCAATTTTTCCCAAGGCCTGCAGCCACCTTTGAAGTGGTTGGTAAAAACATTTCCAGTTTTAGTGCTTCATAGTTAAAAAAGAAGAGTTTATTTTGCTTAAAGACAGCATTAGATGTCTTTTTCCATTCCAACTATACAGTAATGCTCCTTGGCTCTCAAGAGTACTTTAATGAGAAACTGCAAACAAATAAGAAAGGACCACAGGCAATTAAAAAAGATGTCATTACTAATGTTGCAAAGGAAGCAGCCTGAAAACCTTCTGCTCCTTTTCTTTCTGAATAATTCTCTTTAACAGTGCCTCTGCTTCTTCTCCCTTCTTCATGCAGCTGTCACTTTCATCTTCCCATCCATCCAGCCTTATTTATGCCTGACAGCGGTTGAGCTACTGACATTGGATGGTGATTTTTTTTTTTTCTGGATTGCACAGAAAATGAATGTAGGCTTGTAATTTTAGTCTCTGGAAGCAGATACATATTAGTAGGCTAAGGTGCTGTGTTGAAGAGCAGAGTAATCTCTTCTGCTTGTTTGACAGAACCATTTTTACCAAAAATCTTTAGCTGTGAAAAAAGTGAAACTCTGCCACTAGAAATTTGTGCCTGCAGACAGCAAAACACTGACAGAGTGAAATGCAACAAGATGTGGGTTGTCTGCAACACTTGATGTGATGTCTCACCCCAGCTCCCCTGGTGCTGGGGATTGCCTTGTCTCCCATGCACAATCCCTGGCTCTGTGGCACAGCCGAGCTACAAGAGCTGGAGTGCAAATGTATCCGCGCTCTATGAGCTGATGAGCTTGCAGGGCTCTGTTGGGCCCTGCAAGCATCCATTCAAACCTGAGTGGGTTTCAGGTGCTCTCAGCCCCCTCTGCTGAGGTATGAAGCAGATGACAGCCTGCCTGGTGAGACTGCAGTGATGGAGGGATGCACTAGAAAAGGGTGTAGGGAGGGACCATCCTCAGACAGCATCTCACCTGACTTTAGGGTGGCACAGTATTGCTGGGGGGGGAGGCCTTGTCCTGTGTAAGATGTGACAGCCCAAAATGCCCTATACAGGGAGTGTGGTAGACAGGCTCCTTGACTGGCACTCCCACCAGGTAGTGCTCAGCTCATAAGGACACTAGAACTAGCCTATAGGAAACTTTGAATGGGGTAAGGAGAGTCTAAATTTTTGCTTGTACTTAGCCGGGAGTTCTTAGTTCAGATCCAAAATCTGGCTTCTTCACATGTTTGGAGATGTCCTCTCTGGGTAGTGTCCCTGTGCAGGTTTGGAGGGGATGTGTGCTTGTGAGGAAGGGGAAGGAATAGAATGAGTCACCTACTCCTGCATTTCTGTCTTGAAACTGGGCTGTCATGGAGCCAGAAGTGCAAAAGGGAATAGAAATGGAGGCAAGAGAGAGAATAGCTGCAGCTCAGAGAGCTGGTTTGCACTCTGCTCTGTCCTCAAATATCTATGCATTTTATGGGACTCAAAATTCAGGAATAATCTAGGCTCTTAACCACTGAATATGCGATATGCATGCAGTGATGAGTCTTTGATTCTTCATGATATTCTGAGATGTCTTCTTCAGAATTACTGAAGTTTTTATTAGTAAGAAATGTAATAAACTCCCCTCGGAAGCTGAGTCATACAGAGAATGTTTCTAAAAAATTCTAACAGTCACTCCGGATCTAGCTCGTCAGGTGCAGGGTGAGTTGGCAGCCAACCTCATTTATTCAAAGCCAGGCTAAAAGCAAAACACAGAATTACTTTATAAAAGGGAGGAAGCAATACTCTCCAAAAAGCAGGGGGTTTAAGAAGGTGAATGTGGGAAATTACTCAGGCAATGAAGATATTCCCATCACATGGTGAAAGAGGTGTTCTCGAAACATCTCAGGAAAATAAAATGTAATCAATGTCTTAACCTTTCAGCATGTTTCAGTATCAGTATCTGTAGCTGCAAACAGTCTGCCTGTCAGACCCAGAGTGATTATCACCACATGCCATGTGATGGAGATGTCATCAGACTGCTACTGCAACGCCTAAATTAGTCTCTGCCAGTTGCAGGTAAGAGGCAGTCTGAGTGGCTGGGGCATTGCCCAAGTGAACACTGAGGCCATAGCTCTCTTTTGGCAGGGGCCTCACTGGCTGAAGCAGTTGCACTCTGATGCACGTCAAGGCTCCCCCACTTTGTCCACAAAGCTGCTCATGGGATCACTGGTACCCTGCTTCAGTCCACATGAGATGGGTGAGAAGGTAACTCCTTTTTCAGGTGTCTACAGTACCTGCAGGGTTAGGGAGTGCCCATGAGCAACTCTGCAGGCAGACCTTGTCAGACAAGGGGAAAAACTGGAGAAGTAACCAAAAGAGCCAGGACAACCACAGCTGGAAGAGGACACCTATCCACAGGCTTAGGTACCATGAGAGTAGACAAAATCTGAGTTAGGCAACAGTGGTCTCAAGAGGGTCCTAATTCATTGTCACACTGCATCTTGAAAATTCACTTGATGTGGATCTCTGTTGGGGAGGTTCTTAAACTTACTTTGCTCTGTTGATGCAAATTCAGGTAAGTGTTCAAAACCGCCACACAAGGATTTTGTGTTCACTGTGGAGACCAAAAGTGTTAGACTGGTTCTTAATTAAGCTGCTTTTCTTTGTTGTTTTTCAGCCCCGTGTTAAAAATGACCACCTGGAGATCTGCTTACAGCTGAGTTGCAATCATTTTCCAAAGCACTTGGGGGTGTAGACAACCATAAATGTGGGTGGTGAGAAGGTTTCTTTTGGAGAATCCTCATCTGCTTTAGTAAGCAGTCATGTGTGGACTCCTGACCCGCTGCCGATATGAAAGCACAGCAGCCAAAAAGCACTTGAAGGTGTCTGGTCCACCTGCATGTGCTGACAGCATAGAAGAGGAATAATCAAGTTTTTACACCTATAGTATATATAGACACCTAATTCACAACCTCAGTGTGCTCAGAGCACCCATCTGTGCAGTCAACATTGGTCCAATGAGAAGTAATGAAACTTAAGAGGGAGTAAGGCATCCACTGCAGCCATTTGCTCATGGCCTAACAGAGCTATGTATTCTGGTCCTATCAAAATTCAAGGAAAATTAGTCCTCAAGCTTAGTAAACTTGGTCTTGAACTTTGAGCTGAATTGTATTATGCACTAGTTCCCAGCACTCTGCTTACAATTTTGTTATTAATGTGATTTCTGCATGAAAAGCCTGGGAAGTGACCCCAACAAGTATCCTCTCCACTGTTCCAAGAACTACATCTCTAATGATTCATGTGAATATTATATGGGGATCTCCTATATGATTTTGAGCAACCATGATTAATGAAAACACATAAACAGAAGTATGGCCCCAAATACAGAAA
The DNA here is from genome assembly GCA_035222235.1 of Margarornis squamiger. Lineage (NCBI taxonomy): Eukaryota > Metazoa > Chordata > Aves > Passeriformes > Furnariidae > Margarornis > Margarornis squamiger. The sequence goes on along the minus strand of JAWWTY010000001.1, from coordinate 54,913,095 downwards.
TCTCGAGCACTTCCCAACACGATAAGTAGCTCTAGAGCGTCTTTGATTGGGTGAAAGTGATGAAAGATTGCCATGTGATTGCTAGCACCACTCCTTGAGCCGAGCTCTTTTAAGAAGATGTAAGAACTTTCAGTCAGGATTTACTTCCCTTTATTACTGCTCATTGCTTTTCTGTGAGTCCTGTATAAAAAGCCCTTGGGTTTTGCACAAAGTTCTTGTGGTTTTCCATTCCATTAAAAGGACTGAAGTTTGTGAGCAACAGCAAGCAGAAGAAGGAAATACTGAACATACCAGGAGGCACATGAGCTGAGGTAGGGCAAGATTTATCTACTTTTTCTGATGTAGATAAAATTGTTACAATGCTTAATATACAACCTACTTTTCTTTCTTATTATTTGTACTTGGCTTTTTATTTGGCAGAAGCAGTGATCATTGACTAAACTTCTCTATGACAAAGCTGGTCTTGAGAATTTTTTTTGGCAAAAAGAGGAGATTTACGTAACTAGGATTGTTTGCCGTATGGAAGATAACAATGAACTTGTAAATCTGATTAAGTGAGACTTGTTTTTTAACTAGATGAAAAATATGTATTTGGCTTGTGGCAATTTTTAGAAATAAAAGGTGTTAAATGTCAGACTCTGGATTTTTCTTTCACTATTGTGCATTTAGAAATAAAATCATGTTTTGATTAATTTAGTGTTAATTCTAAATATTGCTTTCTTTTATGTTTACTCTTGGTAATGCTGCTCCTGAAACACAAAGCAAATGCTAGAAAGAGAGCCAGGGGAAACTTTAAAAAAACAGGAGATCTTCTATTCTTCTTGGAAGTGCAGTGGCAAATACAAGTGGTCTCTTGTATAATAGTGATACCATAACTGCCTTCCTATTTGGGTAATCAGCATGAGACTCAGGTGTCTGGGCTCCTCTTCAGAGAAAGGGTTACTGTGATGCAAATATTGTCCTTTTTCCTGGCATATGACACGTTCTGTGTATTTTTCATTTAACATAGCAAAGTGGTGTATTTTGATTGAGCAGCCTGATTTCCCTATTTACCTTTGCATATGCAGAGCACCTAATTAAAAGTAAGTTGTTTAGTTGTTCCTCATATGAATGCAGTGTTTCAGAGCAGCAGATCTCAGATCAGCAGTTTGGAAAGAGAGTTTCATGTTTACACCTTCAGAGACAGTATAAATTTCATATTTACACCTTTAGCAGCAGCATCCCTCCACCACACATCTTCAAAATGACCATGTCCTTCTGTCCAGGCATGGCACAGAGACCCATCCCATTCTCTGCTGAGGTGTCACATGGCTTGAATGACTGCCCTCCATGAGAACTGGGGTAGCCCAGGGCTGCTGAGTATTACCACTTTCACAGTAATAATATTTTGACATACAGGATGGAATCTCTGTATTAATATCACTACAGGCATTGGTCCCACTTCGACAGCAGGAATTAAAAGTAGTTCAGTGAATTCAAGTGTAAGAAATGTGCTGGTAGCCCAGACGGGGTTCCATCTAGCCCAGTGTTGTCTCTGGTGGTGGCAATAGGAGAGGTTGGTTAGAGCCTGATTACTTGCCTGATCACCTCCCAGTGTGCTTTCCCTTTACATTTCCCCAGCCTTCTGACTGCTGCCAGTGTGTGCTGAGGAGTGCATCCCTGCCCAGCCATTTGTTTCCCAGGTATTGTCCTTGCATTTGTCCGATCCTCTTTTGACCCTGCCGAGACGCCTTCCTGCACTGCTGGCTGTGGCAGCAAGCTCCCAGCACTGCCCACTCCTTGCTGCACAGAGGAGCACTCTCTTTTATGTGATTGAAAGCAAACTCAACCACTCTGCTGAGTACCTCAAGTCCCAGTACTGTGGCACCCTGTGCATAACAGTTTACATTCACATTATCCACCACCTTCATGACTCTCTGAACTTCTATCACATGCTTCTTCAGCCTCCTTCTTTCCATACCAAAGAGTCTTAGGCTTTTTAGCCCTTGCTTTTTCTCCTTGATCATTTCACTTGCCCCTCTCTACACCTTATCCTACTCCATAACCTGTTTTGAATGTAGAGACAAGAACTGCTCACTATGGGGATGCAAGAAGATTTTATACAAGGTGACACCCTATTTTGTTTCCCAAAGCCTTCTTTAGGGTGTCCCTTATTTTGATGACAATGTTGGTTACTTCTGCTGCTGTAGTAGCCGAGACAGACTTCAGTAAATGGTCAGTGATGCCAATGCCAAGTGCTCTTTCCCAGATGTAACAGGCAGTTTAAAATTCATATAGTTAGGCACAATTTAGATTATTTTTCTGAGCCTGCATCACCTTATTTTAAAATACACTAATGCTCACCTGCCAACCTGGATAACTGTCATCTCCAGGTTATTGATAAAGACATTGAATAAATGTAGTCTGAGTTCCAAACCCTAGAGGACTCTATTTGTGATAGATTAAGCCCCACACTTTGCTTCCTACACTTCAGTCAGTTTTCAGCCAACAAAAGAACATGCCTTCCACCTCTCTGGCATCTTAGTTACTGAAGAAACCTGTGGTGCAGAGCTACGTCACAGGCTTTGACAAATGCAACCTAATAAATGCACACATATCATAGAATCACAGAATGGTTTGGGTGAGAAGGGAGCTTAAAGATCATCTAATTCCAACCTCCCTGCCATGGGCAGAGGCATTTTCCACTAGATGAGGTTGCTCAAAGCCCCTCAGCTTGGCCTTGAACACTTCCAGGGATTCCATTCCCCCTTATTCTGTCATTATACGCCCTTTTGAAAAGTCCCTCTCCAGAGCTCTTGTAGGGCCCCTTTAGGTATTGGAAGGTTTCTTTAAGGTCTCCCTGGAACCTTCTCTTTGCCAGGCTGAACAACTCCAACTCTCTTAGCCTGTCTTCATAGGAGAGGTTCTCCAGCCCTCTGGTCATCTTCATGGCCCTCCTCTGGACTCGCTCCATGTCCTGTGTTGGGGGTCTCAGAGCTGAATGCAGTACTCAGGTTGGGTTTCAGAAGAGTAAAGTGGAGGGGAAAAAACACCTTTCTCAGCATGTATATGTAAATCTGTATATACATATAAAATGACCACTAGGTCCCCTTCATCCATTGTCATCACAGTCCTTCAGTGGATGAGTGAAATAGGATCTCCCTTTTCAGAAGACATAACTCTTTCTCGTAAGACTGTCAGTTCACTGAGCTCAGTGCCTTTGTTCTTCTTTACAGACTCCCCCCAAATGTACCAGAGGTGGAAATTGGTCTCAGAGGTTGGTAGCTCCCAGCACTGAGACAACCAGCTCATGGCCCTTGAGCTGCTTTCTCAAGGCCTTCTTCTAAATGAGAGCTGCACTGGTGACACATCAGTCCCCGGGCACAGCGCCTGATTGTAATGGTGGGTTATGTGCCTGGGCTAGCAGTCTCACAGTTGAGAACCTTTGGGATACTCTTATGAATGCCATCTGGTCCTGATTACTTTTTGGCCTCTTTTATCTGGTTGGTGTAATACTTCCTGCACACATCTGTTGAGTGGAGCTGGCTCCTCTGACTTGTTTGCTGCATCAGACATGAAAATATCCCAACATCTTTGGCAAGCAAGAGTGAATTCACGGAGTTTTTCTGCTATGACCTTGTTGTTCCTAAGGAATCTTTTGCCTCAAAGCAGCTCTACCAGTTCCAAAGTTGTTTCTTCTTTTAGTGGGTTTACAAAACTTACTGTTAGTCAGAACATCCTTTACCAGGTGCTTTTCACTTTATTTCCCTCTTTGATGCACTTAGTTTCCTCTCCATATTTGACCTGCCATGATACAACTTTCCTGTTTTCCTCATCTGGACAAGCTTTCTGCTTTCTAAATGAAGATCTTTTCCTTGTAATAGTCTTGCTAACTGTAGTGCTTAGAGACATCAGGCTCAGTATTTATCAAAATGTCTCTTTTGGAATGTAGACTTCTAGCACAGATTTTGTTTAATTTTCTGTTTGTTGTTCTAAACAGCCCCCAAAATTAGGTGGGTTTCTTCCTTCGGGGCCTGCTTCTCTGTCTGACAATGCTGCTGAACCTAGCTCTACTGTGATTGCCAGTCCAGGGCTCCCTCTACCCAAAACCTGCTTGAACTAGGAACTGTGCAGCTCTACAGATCAAAAGCAGAATAGCATCTTATATTGTGGATTTGTTTGCAGGACTAATTATTCTAGGAATCAGACAGTTGTTGCACATGGACATCATATCTCATTCTGCTGCAGCACTGCATTTTTATAAAGACACCCAAAATCTTCTGCTATTGCTGCCTGCTTTCATCTTCCTACCCTCACTTAATGTTTTCTGGTAACTGTCATAATCATGATAAGGAGTTCAGTACTGCATTCCTAGTACTATGTTTTTATTATTGGAGGATGTGATGTCTGCCTACAAGAACTCTGTGGTGCTTCTCTTTAGTGATAATATTTTTATACTGTTGCAAGTTATATTGTCCCTCATGCACAGTGTCACTCCCCCACTCCTCCACCTGTGCATCCTACGCTATCATTACCATAAAGCTGGTAGCACAGCAACAAAGGCTGCCATTGATTATTCTTTCTCCTGCAGGTCTCTGAGGTTTCCCTTGTACCATGGTTGAGGTCTCCTGCCAAGTCTGACTGCACCCCTGTTGCTTTTTTGGCTTTGAGCATCGGTGCAGAATTACCTGTAAGGTTTGTTTTTAATCAGATATTCAAGATAGCATGCGCCAGTCAACTGGATTTGCGGTAGTTGGAGTTGTTTTCCTTAGTTATTGCAGTTGGCTTTATTTCCCTCTTGCCCTTGGCTGGAGTTCACTGTCCTCACAAGTCTTGCCAGTTCAGCCCTTTGCCCTCCTATGCCCATCAGCTCTCCTGCTGCTTTTGACTAAATATTCCTCTGCAAACCTTTCAGTCTGCAAGAAACAGCAGCCTCAGTCTACACTGGGTGCAGTGTAGTCTCTCATTCCTGTATCACTTGCCTGTATTCCCTCAGTGCCTCACACACCGGAATTTCTACTCTCTCCTGCCTTATCCTTGCACTGAAATGATGGGTCTGAGCTGAGCTTCTCTCTTGCCTCATAGCTGAGCCCCCGAAGATTGCACCTTCATTCCTGGGATCCACAAAGACCACAGCCACCACACACAATGACCACAGACACCACCAGCTCCTCTCTCACACCCCCAAGTGATCTGCACAGATACCTCAGAAGGCCCTTGGGCAGACCTGCTTCTTCTGAGCTCCTGCTGAGCCACTGTTGCCTCAAGACAGCCAGCCTCACCCCTCCATGTCCCCAGCCCCTCGCTCTCCTCATGCGCACACAATACCTATGCTGGCAAGGCGGACACACAAATCACACTCCAGATGGTATATAGGGTAGGTCCTACTCTGCTGCTAGACTGCTACCTGAATCCTGAGCTTAGAATATGATGGGTTTGGGGCATTTTTTTTAGTTTAGTATCTGCTTCATATAAACAAATCTCCTCTTAATTTTGCTCCATCAGCCCCCCACCTGGTTTGCACACCTATCCATTTGTAAAGGGTGTTAGATTCACCTTAGGCAAGGAATGTCTTTCCGTTATCACTTTACCTTAAATCTCAGTCAAGCCAGGCTAAGATAAAAGGCAAAATATATCTTCATAATAAATATATGTAAGTTATAGATATATGTAATTTATAATAAAAAAATATTTATTTATTAAATCCATACCAATCAAGCTGCAAATATTTTTAAAAGACTCCACAGAGGCAAAGAAAAGACAAAACCCCACCCAAACTCTACATCGAATCCACTTATGCAGCAGTTATTTCAAAAAGGCTCCCTTTTTCTTGCTCAGCTTATGTTCTCTCTCTCCTGCCAGGGAGATTGTCAGAGCCTCAGGACATGTGTCAGCTGCTTCCATTTGATAGTTTCCATCAGGGAAACTCATATATATAAAAAAACTCCTCCTGGTAGAGAATTTTCATCACAGAAGTCTTGAAGTACCACTTAAGAGAGAGTCCCATTTCAGTTTGTCCTTTTCTCTCCTTTTTTTTTTTTTTCTCAGAGGGCTGTTAGATCTTACTGCAAATCTCCCATCTTTTGGGGGACCCCAAAAGGCCCTACAGGTGCAGTCTCTCACCCTGAACCGACCCTGTTTATTCCTGACCCGGGAGACCATCTGGACACTCTTGCTGAAAACAAAGCTTATTGCCTAATCTTAGCTGGCTAATCACAGTTCTTGGATTCAAGGAGGGGTAAAATTCTCCCCTCCTCCTATGTGGTTGCTTCAGGTAGTCCTATGTGAAATAAATCTTTCACTTCACCTTTCTTTCTACATTCATCTCTGTGTTAAAACACAGCTAATAGGAGTGTCTGCGTATGATGATTGCATGGGTTGTTGCTGGCTCTCTACTGAGCACAGGCACCATGGTGATTAAGAGCTTTCAGTTGACTGGTCTCCAATCTCTTTCTCTTAGACAACCCATAACAGCTTGTAACTTTTGTTTGGATCACTTAGAGAGGAGTCTGAGTACTGACTTTCTTGCCAGCTTCAACAATATTGAATTTTCTCAGTTGTACATGCACATCTACTTTTAGTCTAGGTCTTTACCTGGAAAGAGAATTGAGGAGCATTTGTTCAGTTAAAGCACAAAATAGCTTTAATGGTAGTTGTTAGCTAGATACTCTCATATGAAGAGCCTGAGCAAAGTGCCTCAGGCCCTGTGCTTGTAGTGCACTCCCCAGGGTGCAGGGACCCAAAGGCTTTTCACCAACTGAATTTGCATTGCCCTAATCCTATCCTTCATCAGAGAGCATTGGACTCCTCTACCTCACGGCTTTCACACACAACAGGAAGGTTTCAACAGGTGGCAGATCTCTTCACTAATATTTTCTTCTGTTTTCTAAAGGAAACGATGCTTGGACCATAGGAAAGCACAGTCAGAAGGGCTCTTCCCTTTGCAGAACCTCAGGCTGCAATGTTTCCCTGCAAAATGGGGAGATCAGATTCATCTAGGAGAAAAGCTGGTCTTTGATCCCACACAGAAAACAAGTATACAAGACAGTTGTGTACGGAAAGCCAAAACCATTAAAAGTCCTCTGGTTGCAAAAGATTTGTTTTTAGAAAAAGTATTTTCCCTCTCTCCTCTGTGAGAAGAGGATCTCAAATGAGGAGATTTTTTTTTTAGGAGCACAAGCAGATGTGCTTTGCTGAGCCCAAATATTCATTAAGAGCCCAGCCCAGGGTTGTGCTTCCCACGCTCCCCCTCTCAGTGAGGCTGAGTAAAAGGTGACTGCAGTGACATATCTGTGATTTGTTATATTAAGTGATTCGCAAAGACTCTGAGGCACCACCCTGAAGATACCATGGGCTGCTCTGAACACAGGCCAGGCTCCCACACCATGGCTTGAGTTTGCAAATTAGCTCCCCATTTACAGGACACTGGGAATACCACACTGGGTAACTGGGAGTCTGGAACACCCAAATCTAGAATGCACTTTTACCCCCAAGGAGACTCCACCTGTGCAAATAAATTAGTTTTGAATTTTGAAGCCACTGAGGTTCAGCATAAGAGGGATGAAGAAATCATGTACCGTGGACACATTATCACTCTCACTGAAGCAAATTAAAAGCTTTTTTTGTTTTTTCATGCATCAAGAAATGCCATGTAGTTGCGGTTTTTAGGCTAAAATTTTCCATGCCTCATCTTCAGAATATGTTGCCAGATGCAAAGAGGGAATTGCTCCCGCTATCAAACAAGCACCATTACTGAAACCTTCCTTTGAAAATACTACTAGCTGCACAACAGCTGAGAGAAGAAATCAAGAGTTCAGCAAGGAAATAGACACTGATGAGAAAAAAAAAAATTATTTAGACTGTTTTAGTGATGAATGGTTTTGATTTGATTGAATTATAGCCTCATAGGAGGAAAAACGCCAGTCTCTGTGCATACAGTGCATTTTCTCAGAGGCCATTTTCATTAAGGTTACAATGTGGGCTGCCCTGGAAGCAGCATCTCCAGTGTGTGTAGATGACTGTCTGCTGCAGAGCACTTTAGCACAAAGGAGGTTGAGGGAATGGTAAATGAAGCAAAGATCCCACAAAAAGGGACATAGAAAGCCATCAGAAGCTAACAAGGAAGCAGAAATACAGCACAAGGGGGAGGGAATTAGAAAAGGAACAATGCATAATTAGCATGGTATTTACTTTATACATCTATCAATATACCTCTGATATTGCTTAGGAAATGCTGCCAAAAACATACCAGAAAATTTTCACTGGTTCCAAAAGGCAAATTCAGTTCTTTTGGCTTTCCATTCTAATTTAAAATGCAGACTTACCAGTAGACAGTGATTTGTTTTCTGATCAGGTTTTGATGTTTCCATGGCAGGTGACTGGGGACTCAAAACCTCCCTGCCACAAAATGGCTGACAGCAAGTTAGCTTGTTTTGCACAGCAAGGCTCAGAAACTTGTCATCAAAACATACAACACAGCACTCGTCTCTAAAAGGCATCACTTTCGTAGGCTGAGACAACAACCAGCTGCTGTAAAACTGAAACTGTTTGGGGCTGACTTGGGACTTTATGCCTTTAGATGTGTATTTACTGGGACAGGACAAGTAATTACTCATTAATACTTATTCCCCACTGTCATCTGCATCTTGCAATTTCTGCACTCAGTGAAATAGTCCCAAATAGCCAAATTCCCTGCCCAGCCTGTAACCCAGCACTCACACCATTTCTTTTCACTTTGGCAGAAAAATGGAGAGCCTGGCTCAGACTATGAATATTTCCAAGATGGCACTAGATGACAACTTCACTTACCGCTCCTTCAACTGTTCGATTGACAGCTTCAAACAAGTAATTTATCCCATCGTGTATCTCTTCATCTTCTTCCTGGGTGCTGTTGGGAATGGCCTCTCTGTTTATGTTTTCTTCCAGCCTTCAAAGAGAACCTCAGTAAATATTTACATGCAGAATTTGGCTATTTCAGACCTCATGTTTGTGAGCACTTTGCCCTTTCGGGCCACATATTTCCTGTTGGGATCACGGTGGATATTTGGTGATATCACCTGCAGGCTCATGACTTACAGCTTGTATGTGAATATGTACTGCAGCATTTATTTTCTCACCGTGCTCAGCGTGGTTCGTTTCGTAGCCATTGTCTACCCATTCAAACACAGACAAATAACCAACACAAAGGATGCCAGAATAATTTGTGCAGCCATATGGGTCTTCGTGCTGGCAGCCGCCGGCCCCATGTTAAACAAGAGAGTCGCTGGATACAACAATGCAGTCAAATGCTTGGATCTCCACCCCTCCAGCACGCCCAGACTCTTCATGATGAACAGCTTTGTCCTTGTTGTGGGCTTCATTCTGCCATTTTGCACAATTGTTTTCTGCTATGTCTTTACAATCAGAGCATTGCTCAAGTACAGGGCTCTGCAGAATAAGAGGGTGGTCTGTCACAAGAAGGCACTATTAACCATCATCATCACTCTCATCCTCTTCCTCCTCTGTTTCCTGCCATATCACATACTGCGAACTGTCCACCTGATGTACAGCAACTACAGCGAGGCCAACCTGCCCGTGCACAAAGCACTGGTGGTCACCCTGTGCCTCGCTGCCATGAACAGCTGCTTAGATCCCATCCTCTATTACTTTGCTGCTGAAAATTTCAAAGCAAAAATGAGAAGTTTGTGGTGCAGGTAGTTGATGCAGAATTGCAAAACAATATATATATATATATATAAATATATGATTCTGATGGGATATCATTCATTCTGTTCAATGATAGAGGCTGTGTGGTGTGCTGCTAGCCAGCCTGCATCTCTGCTGCTCTGTGTCAGGTGCCTTTGGAGCAAAAGTTTCTAGGAGAGAGATCTTTGGGGATGGCGAAAACTGAGTCAGGATGATCAGAGGTCAGGTGCCCTGGTCTTCTTCTGTTTGGTAGTCTACAGACACCTCTGGTATTCACCCTCCTCAGGACATGGGATTGAAAGGAAATTGCCTTGCTACCAGAATCCCTTTATTTTGCTTCATAATACTCAACCAGTGACTCAAAGGGAAACTGCTGACCTGACCATTTCAGTGCCTGTACCTGAAGCTCTCTGTGCTCCATTTCCAGATATGTTCAGGGGTGCCTGGTTCAGGCACTGTGATTCCCAGCAGATTCATAGTACCCTGTCAGTTCCCCTTGCAAACACTGGCAAAAGGTTTCTACATAAAGAAATGTAAAACATCACTGATGCCTTCTGCTGAGGCTGACTGAAAAAGCAGGCAGAGAGACAAACAGGACCCAGCACTGGTTCAGGCTGCTCAGAAGGCACTAAAATGTCTAAATTTTCCACCAGACAGCCACCAAGGTATTTTGCTTAACGGTTCACTGATTGTCAAGCGAGAGAATGATTTCAAGCAAGTGGCATCAGCATGGAGTGTTGTGGGTAAGGTGACTGCCAGCAGCAAGGGCAGGATGTGGGCACCCAGAGCTGCACCCTGCAGCTCTTCTCGTCTGTGCTGATTCTTTCAAGGTCATTGCAATACTTGTTTTTATGCCCAGCGTTGCCAGTGCTTTTCTGAAAGCTGAGGCTCAGCAGCTCAATTCCCATGCAGAGATCCAAAGACAAACTTCTAAAATTATTTTGGTCCAAACATGTAGTTAGGGAGTGGTTTCCTCTGCACAGGTAAACCAATCTGACAGCAAATTACTGCCAAAAGCATCCCTAATCCCTCACATCCTGCTTGCTCTAAAAAGGACACTGATCCCTTTTCTCATAAGATTAAATTCCAGTTGTTTTGAACTCCTTGACATCAAACATGAATGAATGAAACAGGGAAGAACTAAGCCAGGAGCAGGAGGAAAAATAGGCAGCAGAGAAAGGGGAGGAGAGCTGTTTTAGAAAGCAACAGGAAGCTACACCTATGATTGCAAAATTTCATCAAATGGCTGCCTGTATTTTTAAGTCTCTGAATATTTTCTAAATATGTTTGCTAAAATTCAGACCTAAGTGAAAACAGACTCCAAACTCAGTTTGACCATAGTTAGATTTTGTTTTTAATTACCTCATCTTTTACTAAAAACAGACAAGAAGTTTAGTCATATTTTCCAGGAAAGCAGCTGGTCTCATATGAAAATTCACAAAAATGCTGAAAGCCTTCCTTTCCTGTGAAATTCACCCAAAGACAGGTTTCTGTCAGTGAAGGTACTTCTAAATGCTCTCAAGTTTTTCTGGAGAAAGCACTCTGTAAACTGAATGTTACTGCTCACAAACAAAAATAACAGCAGCAAGCTCTTTTCAACTCTGTTCAAAATATGCAGAAAACAAATCATTGCTGGTCAGGTGGAAAAGTACATGGCAAATCACTGCAAAAGACACATTTTTCTTGGCTGTCTAAGGGTTGTGTTCAATCCATTTCAGTCACTTGATGCTGCCTTTGATGTAAACACAGAGTTTTATCATGTCTTCACCAAAGTTCATGCTCCAAATCCTAATTTAAATACTGCAGCTGCATACCTGAGAGGTGACCTAATGATGCTATGTAAACTCCTGCAGTATTTGATCCCATGCTATTGATGAAAAAGGGAATATTAGCACTAGTTTGCAGTGTGAATGTGATCGAGATAGTAACTTGTGCAGATAGACAAGACATTACATTGCAAGGAAGGGACAAACTCTTTTTCCATGGTTTTCACCTGTCAGGAGCAGACCTGAGTAGCAACAAGTGACAAGCTTGAAGCTTTTCATGAGATACCATACACTTTAAATACTGCAAGGGAATGGAAAAAATTAGTCACAATCTAATCTCACCAAAGTGTTTTTGTTTGTATCTGTCCAATGCACCTTATTATCTGATAATTTTGCATCTAGAAGATATATGTATCTCACTTATAAGATGACTCTTTTTTTTATTGAACATGCTATGACTTTGTTTGCAATTGAATTAACTGTCAGACCTGTGTTTTAATAAACTAGATTTACTAGTGGCTGAGTATATGTTTTTTTATTGATTGCATGGCTGACAAGGAATCTGTTCAGTGTGCAGGGGAGAAAGACAAAGAAACAAATATTGAGTTTCTGTAAGTGGGCCATCATTTCACAGGAGAGAAATGTCTTTGGAGGTGTGAGAACAACCTACTGCCTTATTCACATTACTAACAAAATAGCGGGGAACATCAGTTAAAATGTGAGGTGCAGATATAATAAGTGATTTTTTTTTTTAAGTATGGCTTACTTACAAAAGGATTCAAGATCATCCTTGTTAGAGATCTTCTCATGAGGCTTTAAGAACACTTGTATAACGTGTCGTGTTCCCACTTGCTGTCATTTCTCCATATGGTATCCTTGCATGCCTCTGCTCACAGAACAACCCAGGCTCCTTTCACTGTGAAAGTATCATAGTAAAAACGTAGTAAAAAAAAGCCACCATATTTATTCTAAAAAATAAGGCTTATGACAGTTAAATTGCTAGAGATGCCTTCAGGTTCCTCTAGGGACCACATACCCTTTAAAAATTACTTTGATGTGTTTTCTCTATTTTCCAGGAGGCAAAATGTGAAAATAGCTATATGCATAGAAAGTTAAAGCAACAGTAAACTTTTGAGCGTAAAGAAGACATAAGAATAGGAAATGAAGTCTTTAAGGAAATGGGACCCTTCATATGCCTGTTTTCCTGTCATTCAGGGAAGTCCTGATGTTTCTAGACAAAGTTAATTTTTCAGTCCAAAGCTACACTAGATACATAGAGAGATTTTCTAAAGTAGTCTTGCTGCAGCCTGAACCACTTGACTTTCAGCAGAAGGAAATCCCACTCTTCACACTAGATTTTTAGCCCTGGTTCAGGAGCATGTGTGCCTATGATTGCCTGATGGAGTGGTGTCACAGTGTGCAGGGAAGCATCACATGATTGCAATTCTCTTCTCTACTCTGCTCTCATGAGACCCCACGTGGAGTTTTGCACCCAGCTCTGGGGCCTCCAACATGAGAAGGACTTGGGCCTGTTGGAGCAAGTCCAGAGGAGGCCACGAAGATGATTACAGGGCTGGAGCACCTCTCCCATGAAGATGGACTGAGAGAGTTGGGGTTGCTCAACCTGGAGAAGAGATGGCTCCAGAAGACCCTACAGCAGCCTTCCAGTACCTAAAGAGGTGTTATAAGAGATGTGGAGAGGGACTTCTTACAAGGGCATGTAGTGATATGACAAGGGGGAATAACTTGAAACTGAGAGAGGGAAGGTTTAGATTAGTTATTAGGAAGAAATTCTTTACTGTGAGGGTGGTGAGACACTGGCACAGGCTACCCAGAGAAGCTGTGGATGCCCAGCCCCTGAAAGTGTTGAAGGCCAGGTTGGATAGGGCTTTAAGCAACCCAATCTACTGAAATGTGTCCCTGACCACAGCAGAAGGTTGAGACTTGATGATCTCTAAAGTCCCTTTTAACCCAGTCCATTCTATCATTCTAGGATTTTATGATTTTTATGTTAATCAATGCATTATCCCATTCATTTTCATGATACATCTTCTGCCTTCCTCAACACACATTCCTGTCACCATGGGTTTTATTTTTGCTTTGGTTCCTATGTGTGTTGGGAGAAAGGGGTGCAGATTTTGCTGCTCAGCATCTCCTTCTGAGATGCATGTTCCTCTATGCTACAACAGCATGCTGTGCAGGCAGCAGAGCAGTCATTGGACTTTTCCTCCCTGTCTTAGAGCTGTAGATGCTTCTCTTGGTCCTTTGGGATGGGCAAGATAGAAATGACCTGCTGCCCTCTTGGCTGATAGGAGTGGAAATAAGATCCATCCAAAACAACCAAATGTGATCACAGCCAGGAGGAGTCAGATACTGTTTCAACAGTTACACCATCCTTGTGCTCTAAGTTTGATTTCCTTCATTGTATCTGAGACAGCTTAAAATACAAACTATTTAAAGGGCAGTGAAAATGAAGTGCAAGTGCAGATTTCCTGGGAGAGTCCAATATTGTTTGAGGTGCTTCAGATTTCTGGCCAGTATTGTGACCTGCCAGGCAATAAAACTGTCGCCATGTGCTATGCAGTCCTGTACCTCTCACACTGTTGTGCTATGTGTATACAGGAATCTTCCTGGACAAGTGCAAAGACAAGCAGCATGTTTAATTGAATTCAGCTGATGTTATGTAGCTACATCTGTTCATCCACCAGTCAACAGCTTAAGGAGGCCAAAGAAGTTAAATAGCTTCCTTTTCCCAAATTCCTTTCCCACCTTTCAGAAAAGCTGGTCAGGTTTCTACCACTGCTTCTCCTTTTTGATTTTTAAGCTGAAAGAATAAAACTGCCTAACACAGGGGCCAAAGCCTGTTTACACAAGTAACATTCCTGCTCACAGGAGCAGAATTTGAGCCTTTATTGCTGAAGCTGAGAAATAAAGCTCTGGACCTTGGTCCACCACTCACATTACCTCATGCAGGGCTTGAATGCTCAGAGTGGTGGTTGGTAGGTTTGCTTGTCATATTTGCTGTCTGCATTTCCAGATGTTGAGATGCTGAGCATATTAACTGTTGGATGATATTACGTCTTCTTCTGAGCACCTGTAGTAGATGCAACTGGGGATGAGTCACTCAGCATGGAGCTGTGTTTCATAACATGAAAATTCTGGGGAAGGAAATCCCTGAAGAGGGGATCTGTGCTCTCTGCAGATTTTTCTTACATTATTGCCAGCTTTCCTTTCTGGAGGCAAGGAGCCTGACTGTCTCTGGCAAGCCAGCTCCAGGTTCCTTCTGAAGTCTAGCCCAAAAAGCCCTCCATAACAGATAAATCCCTCCTTGTGCTTGGTTTCATCTTGTAACTAGCTTCTCACCAGAGTTTCAGAATGTTTAAGGATGCTTTGCTCATTGGTGAGATACTGCTTGCGTGCAGCTGTTTTTTCTTGGCAACTTCAAGGACAAGCAATCCAGAAGGAATGAGAAAAACAATCCAGCTCAAAAGTCATCATGTCTTCTAATCTTTATTACTGCAGCTAGATCACTCTCTTCTCGTGGTCCCTCACCACTAAAAAAGGAAATATCAACCTAGATTAGGAATGTGACTCTGCTAAAAAAAACCAAACCACCAAACAACACAACAGTGCTCTCAGATAGGCTTCTTTTTTTATTAATTTAATTTTCTTAATTTTAAGAGTCACTGACCTAACCACCAAAGACCTGGAGGCTTGTGGAATTCCCTTTATAAAGCTCTAGCAGCTGCACAGGCACACCTAGATCCTCCAGAAGTGGAAGTGCTATGTGAAGTACACAACTCAGTGCTGTTACACCATCCTTTCACAGGCTGACAGTCACTTTAGCAGTCTGTGAACCTGGGTAGAGGCATGTCCTCTGGCCACCCAGGTTTGTGATCCTTCCTATCACCTGGGAACAGTCCAGCTACACCTGACTCCACACCAGCACAAACCCAGAGTGCGCATCCCACACCTCTGTGTCCTGGTTGCCATGGAAAGGAAAACCAGGTGCAGAGACCAGGTGGGAAGGACATGCCCCAGTAGGTCACCAACATGCATGGCACACCCACGTGATGTGTCTTGCCATACCATCTCCACTGAGTTGTTAGTGCCAGGTACAATTTGAGATTGGCCTCTTCCCAGTTCCTTTCCCTTCAAATTTCTGATAGCATTGAGTTACAGCTGAACTAGCTGGGCTATGTAGGTGAGGGTTGCCCTGGGAAATGTAAAAGCGGATGGGCAGATGGCATAGTTGGGAATGGCATAGGAGAACATGCTGCTCCATTCTCAGGGAAATGGGAGATTCAAGCCAATGCCCAAAGACAGAAAAGCTGATGCCCACCTACAGATCCTTCTCCAGGGTCTCTCATTTTGACATTTACTTTCAGGGTCATCACAGCTCAAATAACAGGCCATGTTCTCAAGCAGAGAATCTACCTACATGCTTGCAAGGATCAAAATGAACTCAAGGACTACTGACATGGTCTGTGGTGTCTCTTCCTATTTTCTGACCATCCGTTCTAGAGCTTCCCTGTCTTTCTGGAGGGATCCTGCAGATCTTACTCAAAATCAGCAAAACTCAGCACATGAGGACATGACACAGGCAGCCTGGCAATGGGGAGAAGAACATGTTCTGTGGCTGTGCTACAGTAGAGGATAACTATGGAAATGCTGGACTTGCCTCAGACACCAATTCTGATGATGCACTTTACACTAGCAAGAGTGAAAAAGTCTTATTGCTGAACAGTTCTATTGCTGTCTCCATACAAATTATCTTGGGATTATCCGCAGACATGACCTAAAATCAGGCCGTCAAAGCCATCATCCACCACAGAGATCTCCCATGTCCCACACTTTAAATGCCCCTGGGTGAATGCTAGTCCTAACCCATCATCAACAGAGCTGACATAAGGGCCGCCAGGGTGTTGAGGTAAAGACAACCAGTATCTGAACAAGCCTTTCCAGACACCACTCTGCAAGTAAGACCTCTTGCCCTGAATAAGCCAGTAGTAAAAACCAAGGATGTCTTAATGAAAATCTTTAGGCAACTGTGTCCTCTTAAGACATCTTCTAAAGTAAGACTGCACACAGAGTTATCCACTCAACCAAGCCAGTAAAATCAATTCAGAGAAACCCACCTACAAAAGGAAGCTCCCAAACTAAAATAATCCCTCTCCTTGGTCTACTACACCTTGCTGTTTCCACCCCTACAGTTTGCACCACATCTGAGGTTAGGGCCCATATGGGTAAGATGGCTTTGGAGACAGTTTGGTATGCTGACAGAGGGTTTGAACCTGATCAGAAGAGAAGGGGAAAGGATGGCAATCATTCCTGCACCCCCTGAGCTGCTTGGAGGCCAAGGGTACCCTGACATCTACCCATCTTCCCTGTCCCTCTCTCCACTCAGATATATGACAATTTTCTTACCTTGAACATCCCATGAACAGGGAATCAGTGGGAAAATGTTGAGCTAAGCATGACTACTACTGACTTTGGTGCACTTAGCTGTGTGTTTCATAAGGAATCAGGATCATAAGGCAAAGAAGAAACAACAGTCAGGGGACACATGCCAGTGACTTCCTCAGAAAACAGCAAAAAATAAGGAAGTTATGAAACCTCTATCAGGAATGCTATTTATAGTATTTATATGCTGTATATTCTTCCAGGAATTTGGAGGAGCTGTTGACTCCTTTGAAGGCACAAAGGCCCTGCAGAGAGACCAAGACAAATTAGAGGGCTGGGTAATCACCAATTCCATGACACTTAAAAAGACAAGCACCTGATTCTGCACCTGGGACAGGACAAACCTGGATGTTCATACAGACTGGGGATTGAGATGCTGGAAAGCAGTGCCATGGAAAGGGACTGGGGGGTCCTGGTCAATGGCAAGTTGAATATGAGTCAGCAGTGCCCTGGCAGCCAGGAGGGCCAACCCTGTCCCCGGGGAGCATCAGGCACAGCATCGCCAGCCAGTCGAGGGAGGGGATTGTCCCGCTCTGCTCTGCACTGGGGCAGCCTCACCTTGAATATTGTGAGCAGTTTTGGGCACTGCAATATAGAAAAGATATTAAACTCTTAGAAAGCATCCAAAGGGGGACAACAAAGATCGTAAAGAGCCTTGAGGGGAAGCTATACAAGGCGAGGCTGAGGTCACTTGGCTCATTCAGCCTGGAGGAGGCTGAGGGGAGACCTCAAGTCAGTCTACAGCTTTCTCACAAAGGGAAGTGGAGGAACAGGCTAGTGTTAAGGGATGTTTAGGTTGGACATCGGGAAGAACTTCTTTACTATATGGGTGACTGAGCACTGGAACAGGCTGTCCAGAGAGGTTGTGGAGTCTTCCTCACTGGATATATCAAAAAACCTGTCTGGACATAATTCTGAGTAACATGCTGCAGGGTGAGTCTGCTTTATCAGGGTGGTTGGATAGCATGATGTTGAGAGGTCCCTTCCAATCCCATCCATTCTGTGATTCTGTGATTTATTAGTCTTGGATGTATATTTAGCATGCAGTAATTAAAGGCAACAGCAGAAAAATAAAATTATTTAACCATAATAGGTAAGAGGTTCAAGTATTTTTAGTCATGTAAGGCATTATGAAAAAGCATATGTGTGTGTGTGTATATGTACACATATGCAGGGGCATACACACTCTCATATTTATTTATTCATTTTTTTGTGCTTATGTATTTATGCACGTGACCACCAATCTTAATTTGCAAAGTCAATAAATATATAGTTGGTAATCAGTGCCAAATTTCTCAGAACTAATGTCTGGTATAACCCTATTCCATTAATAACCCAGTATTGGATTTTTAAAAAGAACAGATTCAGGACTAGCCCTACTCCATCATAAAATTGCAACTTAGATCTGAAGTATAAGAAAGTGAAACTTTTTTCCCTAAGTTATGTATCAGAATTCATACCTGGTCTCATGAAATCCATTCTTCAATAGGGGAAAATACAAAATCAAACCCAAATACTCCTTGTGCTATATCCTGCTAAATTTTGCTTGACAACCTTATTAAGAGAGAATTTCTACTTCCAGTTTCATTGTGACTCCCACTTTGGCCTGAGGTGACAGGTGAAACCTTTGACACGCTGTCTTTTTTAAGAAGTTGATAAGCTATCTATTTTTTCACACACATGAAAACAGTGTGGAAAAGATTTCAAAAATCTCTGCTGACAGTTGTGAAATTAAGAACAGGGTTTTGGCCTGATGCTGGTGTAGCAAACAATGTTTTGTATCCTATGGTATGCAGACAGGTGAGATCCGTAGATTCTTCTAAGAAACCACAGTATGTAAGAAAAAACATCAAATGTGTTGTCAGTCAGATCAAATTGCTATTGGAGGGTTCACACCTTAAGAGGAAAGCAGAAAGCTGTCACAAAGCATCATTCTCAAATGTGGACATGTCACTTCCCAAAATGCAAATGCCTGTGTTCAGTGCAAGCGCTACCAGCATGTGTAAGCAAGAGCATAAGAGCATCAAGGCTGAACATTGCATTTTGAGAAGTTCTGCCCAAGCTCCTTGGGAGATCGCTGCACACTGGCTGGGCTCTGCAGCACTTCCATTTGTATGGAAAATAAAGAGAACTGGCAAAAATTCAAACTCTTCAACATCCCACTGAAGAAAGTAAAGGGATTCTATTAAACTGTTTAGGACTAAACCCACTCTCTCGCATCAAAGGCAATGTTCCCAATTACAACTAATTTATCATTGTGGAGGGTGTCAGGAGAATTCCAATTTTTAAGGTAGAATGAAGCGATGAAAATGTAATACCCAAAAATAAAGATGAAATAAAATTATATTGAAGACTCATGAGAAATTGAAATTGATTTGAAGGCCAATATAATCTTCCTCCAGTAGAATACAGTATTATATCTTCTTCCCATACACAAATGTATAAGAGGCAATCAAATTTTATTGTTTCAGAAAAGATGTGCCATAAGTGGAGGTGGTAACAGAACAGAGTCAGATTGTTCTGCTGCTCTGGGGACTTTTGCTGATGCACTGTGGGATTGACCAGCTGCCTCTAACAAATGTGGAAAAGTACAAAATAAGTTGCAAACTGTAGCAATGTTAGATTTTCAAAATCCAAGCAGGGTATTTAGTAAGTGCCCAAACCCAAGAAACCCAGTAAAGGATGTTAATAATTATCTTAATTTCTATGGGAGGAGACAAGTAAGAAAAGTAAGACTGAGTAGGAAGACAAGTATGAAGACCATAACTATAACAAATTCAAATTCATTTGCATGAAGCTGTGTCTTAGCGTGGTCAGATGCTTTCCTGGTCCAAGCAAGATTAATTAAAATTATTCAGATTATTCAGACCTCAGTATTCCTGTATTGTGGTGTACAGTGAACCTGTATGGGATGTGTGTGGAGACAAAGTCCAAAGTCTGAACTGGAAATCCACAAGACACTGCCTTAAAGAACAAGGATTTCCATCTCATAAACCATGGTAGGATACAAATAACAGTGCAAGGTTCAGAGAAATATAGAGAGGTCACATAGTGAGAATGCTTAAAACATCCTGAGGACATCTGTTTATGGTCAGGTATCAAAGTCCAGTGCAGGAGATTCACCTTAGATAACCTTGTCTGGAGATGTGTGTCCCAAACCAGAGGGCTGTGAAGGAAGCCCCAGCATGTTTTAAGAACACACTCCAGCACATTAAACATGGTGCCACTTCTCAACATAAAATACAGTGCATAATAAGGCAGGCATCATTTCCCCCAGATTCGTGGTGTAAGGAACCAGCTCCAGGTCCTCAGCATTTCCCAAGTGCACACCAGCATTCCTAGCTGGTGGACAGATACTGGGTCAGTGCTAATGTCTGTCAAGACGTCTCCACCTGCTCCATGAGCCATCCTGACATGAATTGCCCCTGTTGGCTTTAGTGGCAGCTCGGGGTGATTAGCTCCATCCTTTTTTTCTGTCTTACAAATAGCTTTGCTTGGCCAAGACACAGCCCATCTTAAATCTTTCAGTTCTCATTCATGATTACGACAGGGACACAACACTGGAAGAGATCTTCTGGGAAATGGTGCCGTTTCTGTTGCTAGCAATAACATCACCATATGTCCATCTACACAAACTGATCAGAGTTGCCTGGAAAGCAGTTAGACCACTTAAGAAAAGATTTCTTTGACACTCCTTTATCAGGTGACGGTGCTTCGATGACAAGAAATAATTTTCCAGTTTCCACTCTCATTTGACTCCCTCCTGTGCTTTGCATAACTGTTTTTCTCCATCTGGAGGTTGTCTGCCAGGTATACTATTGAGGAGAAACATTTTTGATTTGGTTTTTGCTAGGCTAAACATGTCACGTACACTTGGCATAGTGTCTCCAGTCACCTTGATCATCCTGGTCATTCTTCTTCACACCTGCTTGAGGTACTGGACTGATAAATCTCCCAACAACACTGGAATTTCTCATCGTAAAAAAGGGTGAGTTTCAGGTCTGATTCTGAAGGACTCACAGTCCAAACCTTCTTCAAGCTTCCAGCTCCTTCCTTCAGCACTACTTGATGTAACCTTTCTTTAAAGAAGCATAAATGGCTGTTAGCTTTTTATTGGACTCGTCTACCTATATCTTTTTTTCTCCTTCTTAAGTAGCACTACTGATCAAAAGCTGGTCATTAAGTGCTTCCCAGCTTGAGGGAGATAACTGAAATGTTTTACTTGCTGGTGACATCAGAACATGTGGGTGTCATCACACCACATTAAGGAGCCTGAAATGGGTTCAGTCAAGGATAGGTCTATAAATTACTTGTCAGGGAACAGCTTTCTGGGAAGACCACAAGGATCAACAGGGTCAGGTGGGGAATTTCCCATCTGCTGTACCCCTATGCACACAAAAAAAAGCAATGTGAAGAAAGAGAAATAGGGGACAACAGAAGAAAAAGTAAAGAACATGCAAGGCAGGAAAAAGCAGTGGTGAGGAGAAAGGGAAATGAGAAAGGAAGCAGAAACTTCTGAGAGGGATAACTCATCGTAGCATGAGCCAGCTTGAGACAGCAGGCCTGGACTTTTCTCACAGGACAGCTCTCTTTGGCTTTCCACATTTCTGCCAGATGAGAAGTGGTTTCTGAGTGAATGGCTTGTCCCAGGAGAGGAAGTGCAAGATGTCAGCCAGACAGACTGTGTTCCTCATTGCTACTGCTGGGAGAGGGCCAGGACCTGGCCTCAATAACGAGGGTCAGGGAAAGGTGATGTTGATAAAATTAATACCTTGGTGAGTAACATCTTTGTACCAGAATGGATGCTGAAAGAGGCTCCTCTGTTCTAGGAGTATTGTCATAACTGTGTTTTAGTGCTAACTTCTGGCATTGTTTAAACTTGTCATTTCTTTAGCCAGAGAAAATTGGAGTAGGGGCACAGACTTTAGGAAAGGAAAAGGGAAGCAAAGGGAAGGAAAGCATGCATTGGTGTGGAAATGAGGACTAGGGGGAAAAAGGAGAAACAGTGGGTGATACAGAAAGGTATGAAGAAAAGAAAAGAAAAGGGACAGAAGAGAGAGAGTAAGGGAGACAGAGAAAATCTCATTGCTAAAGTCCAAGGAAGGAAGGCCATTCAGTGACAGAGAAGAATACACATGCTGCAGTTAGACTAGCTGTATAGCAAAGCTTGATATACATAGTCTCACTATGACTGCTACATAAACCAAATACAACTCAGCTCTTACATGACGCATGTTAGAGAGTTAGAGAGGGCAAGAGGGCTTGAGACTTTAGTCTAAAAGGGTTTTCTCAAATGGGAGCAAAAAGGAAGATAGCTTAAGCCTGTGGACACAAACCATGTTACACTACTTGGTCTCAGAGTGAAATAAGAGACCTGGACTGTTCTCTTTACTTGTTTATATGTAGAGCCAGTGACATTAGGGGCAGGTTTGAGTTGAAGTACTGATTACAGTGGAGATGTCTAAAATAAGGAGAGATGAAGCTGCTCTGGTGCACTGGCAGCCTGCTTTGGCCTGTCCCCTTTCCTCTTCTGTCCGAAGAAAACTTTCACTTCTCCATTATGTGACCTTGAGCCACTCACTTAAACGTGCAGCATTTTAATTCTCCCATAAATAAAATGCAACAAGTACTGTGAACAACTGTATTACTTAAAACAGCAACTGTAACACAAGTGTCCCCATTCTTAAACTGCGAGTGAAGTAAGAAGATTTTTATGGGTGTTTGAAGAATTTCAGCTGGAAGTGAGGCTCTGAGAGTACATTTTGCCTTGTTGCACCAATGTGTAAACTCTGTGTAGCTTCACAGAGGTCAGTGCTTCTTCAGATTCCTACAGGTGAAACTGAATACAAAACGTGATCAGCCTTGTAGAGCTGTGAATAAAAATTAAACAAATCCTACTCCAACACACAGACTTTTAGATCAACTTCATGCTAATAACCACTGCACTCAGTCTGGTGTTCCTTAACATGATTTTTCAATAAAGCAATACAAGTTTTATAAAATACAGCCATCACATAGCAGCAGAGCGAGCGAGCTCATACAAGTAAATCCCTAGGTACAGATGACATCACCAAGCTCTTTAAATTATAAACTTTCACCTTTCTGAGTCAATACAAAAGAAGCCTATCTTTTTCTAAAAGTACAATGTACCAGCAAATTGCATACACTCAAGCTACACATTAAAATGCAGAGAGAGCCCTCTGGGATTTGAGGACAAATGTGGTCTTATGTCAGTGCTGACTGATTTAAAGCTGTTAAAGTGATGCTCTTAAACAATTAAAAATATCCTCCAGTCCTGTCAAGATGTTCTGCCAGGCTCTTCCAGCTCCCCCTATGTTAGAGCAATTCCACAGTGATGGGATGATGGTGATGCACAGTGATATATGAGAGTGGAGGCCTGCGATCTTATATTGCCAGTCCCCAGCACTCCAGATAAAAGACAAGAAGAGAGGTAGTTGCTATCAATCAGAGTTCTTGCCCAGCACAAAGCTTGGAAATGTCAACACATCAAGAAAGATAAAAAGAACTGAAATTCACAGCAAGGATTCAAAACTCATGCCACATTTTCAGAAGGTAGATCTTTCAGTTTAAGTATTGAGGATGAGTATTGTGTTCTCCTGGGACAGAGCATCAACATAAATTGGCTTGGATTTATAAGCTCCTTCTTTCAGAAGATTATCCCAGATAAATTCCCAGTGAACAGGGACTCTATTCAGGCCTACCCTGTAAAAATGGTCCTGCACAGGAACAGGGAGGTGAGATGCTGTGATATTGTCTATCAAAAACATTCAGTCTAGGCCATGGCTGCCAGATATCATGAATTTTGTACCCAAAATAGCAGGGTGAAGGTGCTCTGGGGATCCTGAAAAGCCCAACTTTCCCTGTTGCCTGGTTGCATTTCCAAAGAAACTAACTCCCCAAAGACTGTGAGATCAGAGACCTCACTGGGCAAGAAGCTTTCCCAGCAATACCCCTCTGAGAAATGGGAGATTTTTGTGTTCAGGATTCATTCCCTAGGAACTCTGTCCAGCTGTGTATGGCCTTAGCCTTGCCTTACATGGAAATGTGTGGCTGTCAGAGGCACGAATAACATGACCTCCTACTTACATGACAATGCCCTAGTCTGATATGGCTTTCCTTACTTCATATATATGCATACATACATAGATAAAGAAATTAATTTTTTCCCCCTGTCCCTAGCCTTTCAGGGTTTGCATCAGGGGCAAGATTCACAGGACTCTGTCCACAAAGAGCAGCACAAATCTCCAGAGCTCCCCACTGATAGCAGAAAAGGGAACCTGACCGACACCTTTTAAATCCCCAACAAGCTGAAATGTGTCCATGGCTGAGCTCCCTTGGCTGCCTTTTTGGGACTATTCATGTCTATCTCAGAGCTCCTGAAACAACAGCATCACAACTGGACTGAACTAGGGGATCAGGTGCAAGGAAAAGTGGCTGCACAGGCAAGTGAATCCCACTTGTAAAGGTTACTACTTTAAATATTAAGCAGCTGTAAGGATTATGGCTTTACTATTTGTGACCTTGCCTGTGGGGGAAACCAGGGTTAGCCGCATCAGCCGTCACCAGGTACAGCCAATATGAGAGCTGCTGACATCATTCTGGAGGGTGAAAACTTATTCTTTGTTGCATTAGTGATGGATTTTTTTAATAGGCCATTAGCTGGGAAAGTACCCAGGTGAATAAAGACTCTTCATTAGAAAATTAAGTGATCAGGGAGGAGAAATGCATTGTTACTCTCAGTTTTAGGGTAATTTTGTTCTTGTTCTTTCAGCCATATGCAAAGGAACTCTGTAAGGAAGATATACAGCTTAAATGTATAAGGCAATGAATTATTGATCATCACAGAAAAATCCCAGTACCTGCAGAATACAGTCCTGGAGGGAGGAGGAGGAGGAGCAGAAGGACTGTGTTAGGAAATGGAGTTTGAGGAAATATCCTCAACTGGTCATATGCCACTCCTGTTACCCTTCTCACAGTCTGAGGATTTTGAAGATTCTCATGGGTGCTTCACAGCTGGAACCTCTTGTAAAAGATGATCCAGTGTCCCAGCCCTGCTAATGGAGAATGATAAGGGATGAAGGAGGTATCTGAGGACCTGCTACAGCTGGTACCTACATCCCAGAAACTTTCAGAGCTGCCAAAAGCTGAGGACCCAGGAGACTTATTGATGGTATTTCCCAGCAGTCCCTTTGGGGATAAGTTTTTGGTTTTTTTCCCTGACTGTACCACTGCCATCATCTCCGTTTCTCCCTGGGAGCTCAGCCAAGTAAGTGCTTGCTGTCATCTGTAATTTTACCCTGCTTCATTGTAAAAACAAAGTTAAATGACCATGTCATCAACCTGTCATTTTCCTGTGCTAACTTCTGAATGTGCAAGCCAGTTTTGACACCATTTGACAATGGAGGGGTGAAGGGTTTAAGAAATAAGTCTTTATATTAAAGGCATTTATGTTTTATAATGGTATTGGGTAGATGAAAGACACCCAGATTCAATGCCCCACAGAGCAAAAGGCTGCAGCAGAGGCTGAGTGGTAACTTGTCCTGCCAGCTAGTCCATCAATATTCTATTATAGAAAGGGACACAAAAGAGTGTGGGATTTTTGCTCTGTAAACACAAATCTGTAGGTCTCATGGGGAAAAAACCCTCAGAGATTCAGTGTTTCTTCGTATTACAAAACATTTCGTTTTCCCACAGTACAAGGAAAAGTGATTTTCTGGTAAAGAACTAGTAGTTGAAAAGTCAGGACATTTTCCTGTTTGGGATGCTACTGGATTTGGTAGATAGAGGAAGCCTGGAAGGGTTTCTCCATAGGGATAGTGTGATAAGGTCTCAAATCCTTCCCTTGTTCGCTAGCATACACACACAGATAAAGATTCATACGTGCACACACACAGAACTAAGATCTTATGAGTGACAGTTCAAAATGTTTTTCTCATGAGACAAAACTGGCATATCAGAAACTTTTCACTGGTAGGAGGATAGTCTCTTAGACACGAGTCCATTTCCATACAAGCCTGATGGCGCTCACCTACTGGTCATGGAGCTCTCATTTGGGTTTGCCAGATCTCAGGGTGCAGGGAAACCCCTTTCTCAACAGGTCCACATGGCTGAGGTAGAATGCAGTTTAGTAACACAACCAGATAAGCACATCTCCATGTCAGTGAGAAGTCTAAATTTTCAACAGTTTAGCCACTCACATGTAGTGCCACTTAGAGGTCTTTCAACATCCACACGGGGCTAGGAGATATGACAGTGGGTCTTGGGATACCCAAGGGCATCCCGGGGTATAATGGATGTTAACAGAGACTCCTCTCTCACAAGTGGTAAGCTCAGTGACTCATTAGGCTCCTCTGGCTGCAACTCAGTTGTCCAAACAGCCCTTCAAAAATGAAGTCTTTTGAGATGTCAGCTTGGTGTTGATTTAAATGGTGTAGGACATCCTGTCTGGCTTATCAGGTCATGGGCCTGCTGTAATCACTGTGTCCTGTCTGCCAGCTCTGAGGTGTGATGATAGGGCATCTCAGAGGGCATCAGGTGATGTGATCAGCACCTGGCTGAAGCTGGTAGAATAGATACCTAGGTGGAGGAATCTAAGCTGAACCTGGATCCCATCCCAAATATCTAAATCACAAAGAAACTTGCAATTGCAACTTCTGCCTCTGAGTTTTCAGTACAATTTGATCAATATCAGCCTCAAATCAACCCAGAAGACACTCAGTCAAGCACTGCTTATTTGTCTCCTTCCCAAATTGAAATCCACCAAATCAGATTGGTAAATTGAGCTATTATCTCCTAAGACAAAGACTGAACAAAGGATTTTGGCAGTTGACCATCCAGGATTCTTCCCTAGTCGTTTGACAAGATGAGCATGTAATAGCAATATAGTAACACTTTATATTTCAGTTGCTGTAACAAATCACTGGTATTACATCTGTACAGGTAATTGCTTTAATATTGATGAGTACAACCTACACTGCTCTGCTTGCACACAGCTCCTACCGCTTTTACCCATACTGTATTCCAGGTAATCAAATAAACAAATCTGAAATAACTTTTGCCAAACTAATCCTGTCTTCCTCCCCTGCTAACTCTGCAGTATCTGTTATTAATAATCATGATATTTTCTGTGCATTAATATCAAGTCTTATGCTCTTATAAGCCATAGGCTTTGTACTGAGGTGTTGGTCCCAGGACAGCCAGGGTTAGTTCAGTATTTCAGCACAGTCAAAACCCAGTGGGAGATCTTTATGTGCACCTCTTTTTGGCAAAGTATCTTGACTTTCTGTATGGTTGAGTTATGAGTCTGACAATCTCACACGGTAAATCCTTTCCTGTCTCATTTGGGACCTCCACAAGGACTTAGAACCTGCCAGAAACATGCATTGGGGCAGGCCACAGTGGACATGCAGAGCTCTCTAAGGATGTCTTTAATATGGGATATGACCAAAATGTACACAGGAAAAAAATACCACAGTCTGGCCTGCATAAGGACAATCTCGTGTCTAGCTGCCTCCGTCACCATGGCTAAAAGTCTTTCTAGGTCAGAAAGTATGGGCTAAAGTATTTCTATAGGAATTTTAAGTAGTGGGGGATTAAAGTGAATGCCCTTTCCCTCAGATGACTAAAAACTAATTGAAAACATATAAAGATGTTGAACTGTAGTTTGGGTTTAGAAGAGACCGTATCCTGCCACCTGAGTGTAGATTCATGTTACCCACCAAGTGGAGGAAGTGGGAGGTTCACAGCACCTGGGTGGACACTGCAACCGAGATGGACAAGATGACAACCTACAGGTGGCTGTTGTTTGTCAAAGGCTGAGCTACTTAAAAAAACCCCCAAACATATAGCCTGAAGGAAGCAGAAATAGCTTGCTGCCTTTTCTGACCACACAGCACAAAGAGTGTGGTTTTCTTTTTTTCATGTGGGACTTGCCACAGTTGATTTTTCTGCCACCTCCCAGCTGGAGGATGCTGAACAGCCTCGCGTGGCTATTTGAGGGTCTCATGGAAATTTCTGTTAGCACAGAATGGATCTCCATGGCTGATTAGTTGTGTTTAGCAGCTGGTGCCTCCATTATTATCTGACTGAAAATGGAACTAGCTGCTGCAGTTCGAGGTACAGTCCAATCAGCTTTTTTCAATTCTATCCCTTTCTTGTTGGTATCCTCTATTTCTAACAACTTCTCTCCATATTTAAGAGACAACTTAGGTGAAGATATTGCCAGCTCATCTGAATGGCTAGAACAGAAAAAATACTTGTCCCCTCATACTTAAAATATTTTCCTCCCTCCTAATTCTACCTTTCATTTCTACATTTTCTGCCACTGTATGTTCCTTAGTGTCAACTGTAACCTCTCCCAAAATTTTCTCCTCTCTGTCTTATAATCTGGACTTTTCTTCAACCACACTAAATCTTGTCTCATTAAGTCTTGTAATTTCTTTTTTTAATATAATCAAGATCAGTCTTTTCATTGCTATCTCCAGTCTTAACACCTGATTCATCTTCTGTCCTTGTGACAATAAATTCCTGTAATAGATAGGTAGCTGGAATGCTGCTAGAATATTTCAATAAGGGGATAAATCCTGCTCTTCTACATTTTTTTGTTCAATCGGAATGATTTGTTCCTCTATCATAAACTGACTTTGCTTTTTTGGACAAAGCAGACCTCAGATGTAGTCCTATTCTGTGTGCTGTTAATTGTATGGCAGTACCACTTTCAGCCTGAACTATTATTGAAGAAAATTTCATGGTATCTTGAATTTCCTTTACGTTGCAGGGTCATCTGATCTGTTTTCTGCTCCCCAGTAATTATTTCATGCCACTCATTATAAGTGAACAAATTAATTCAGTTTATAATCTCTGACTTTTCCTGTTGAAATACTTTCTCCAGTGGGCTGCTTCCAGCTTGTGTTTTTCCCTGAACCACCGACCAAACATGCCTACCCTGGATGTCATGGAGAAAAAGATCTTTTTTCTTTACTTGAAAAGTGATTCCATACTAGCCCTGCTTGAAGGGGAAAGATGATGACTTCTCCATGATACTTCTTTATCTGGGCTCTTTTATTTGAGCAATCTGTCTCTCTTCTCCATGTGTTCTGTACACTGCCATTACATTGTACATTACTTAACTGAAACTGTATTGTTCATGCTTGGTGCATTTGCCATGTGTTCATTAGGAGCAACCTGGAAGATGTGCTAGTCATCACAAACTTTTCAGTCACATTGGTTACAGGCCAGGCCATCCTCACACTTCAACTCTTAGGAACAAAAAGATCCATGAGTCTTGTATGTCTGTATGTGTATGATGTTATATTCTAGAGAAAACTGATAGGGATTCTTCCCTTTAGGAGGTCTCAGTCTTCCTCACTGCAGAAACAATTTCTTTTTGCAAGTCCAGGAAGGATTTTACTGCTTTGCACCACTTGGCCACCTGGAAAATTGCACTGGCAGCAAGGATGGAAGGTGTATACTGCTGCACATAGGTGTGCATATATATATATATATATATGTATATATGCGTGCCTGCCCCTGCAAGACGGATCTCTCTCACATCTGAGCAGCACAGGAGCACAGGGCCCATGGCAGAAGCTGAACGTATCTGATTACTCCCAGCAGAGGTCAGTGGTATCTTAGTTGGCAAAATTGCTCCCTGTGTCCAGTCCAGCATACGGACAAAACCTGTGAAGGAAAAGGTACCCTGCAGAGGGGTGGCTCAGGTAAATATTTACAACCAGTGCTGGGAAATTTGATATGGATTTCTCAGTTTAGGGCCATAGGCACTTCACATAGATAATACTACCTTAGCTTTGTCCTGAGAGGCGTATTGGACTTTTCATTTTAGCAAATGACACCTCTGGGTCATAGCAGCTTCCCTTTCAGATTAGTTCCTTTTCCCCCTCAAATAATGTTGTAAATACTACTTTGTCCATTGTGGTCAATTTAATGTAAAGGCAAGAATTCTCAGAAGGCTTTTATTTTCTATTGAAAATGCATAATCTATTAGTAATCTGCTTCATTTCATGTTTTCTTGTCTCTTTTTCTGAAAGTGAGAGCTATGTAAAATACATAACTCTAACTCTTTTTCCTTTTTCCCTCCATCTTTATGCTTCTCTCCTCCTCCAAGATTGTTGTGGCCTATATAAAGTGTATCTCAGGTAGAAGAGACTAGAGACCTTGTACAATAAACAGCACTGTAGAAGATAATTTTGTATTTTATTTTCCAGCATCTCTTTTTTCTTCTTTCTGCAAAGTATTGTACATTTTATTTCACATTAACTTTCAGTACAATCCAACCACCAGCTCTACAACAGAAAGTACAGGTGAATGGTAACAGACTTCTAACTAGAGCTAGTTTACGTCTGTTAATGCATTTCAGATTTACCAAGCTTAAATCACTTGATATATGGCAATGACACTCTTGTGATTCACAGTTACTCATCATTTAAACAACAATCAAAGAGATGCAGAGCATTTCATAGAGATTAATGACCCCCTAGAGACCAGTTGACCTAAGGCCAAGGCCTAATAACCTCAATTGATCATAAATTCCTAAAAAACTGCTTTGGCCAGAGTTCATCATTGGTATTGGAATCTGAAAGGCAGGGAATGAAACGTAAGATGTCTGTTTCCTCCCCACTGCCACATTCTGTGATGTGCATGCCCTAAATTGACCTGGAAATGCTGGGAACTGAATTTTCTTGTGTTAGCTCACCATGTTACCTTTTTGTATCCTAACTACCCCATTTCTCTAATTTAGAGACTAAGTTGTAGTAGCCTGTATTATTATTTTGTCCACAGCCTTTAACACACCTTTCTAGTGGTGACATAATGTACATGGTATTGAAATGTGCTACAGTCTTACTGTTAAAACCAAAGATGTTGAAGTCTGATCACCTATGGATCTTTCAGCTTTCCCTCTGCCATATGTTTGTCAATAGCTTCAATGGATGAGCTATCCTCTGTAAAATAATAAGGATACCCAAGGCAGAGCAGCCCTGGGCAGGACACAACCATTGGGGACCAGGAGAAGCAATGCTCACAGCCAAAGCAACCTCTAAATTATTGATGGTATCAGAGCCACAAGGGAATATAAATACTTCTTTAGGATGGAGATATCAGTAAGTCAATGGCTTTGGAGTATAAGGAATAAATCATACAAAAATCATACAAACACAGAATCATAGAATCCTCCAGGATGGAAGAGACCTTTAAGATCAAGTCCAACCATCAGCCCAGCACCACCACTGTAACCCCTAAACCACTAAACCATATCAGCCAGTGCCAGACCCAGATGCCTCTTAAACACCTCCAGGGATGGTGACCCCACCACCTCCCTGGACAACCTATTCCAATGCCTGACTACCCTAACAGTGATTTTTTTTAATAATATCTAATCTGAAGCTCCCCTCTCTCAGCTTAAGGCCATTTCCTCTCATCCTCTCACTACTGGCATGGCAGAAGAGCCCAGCCCCACCTCACTACAACCTCTTGTCAGGGAGCTGTAAAGAGCAATGAGGTCCCCCCTGAGCCTCTTCTTGACACTAAACAAACCCAGCTCCCTCAGCCATAAGACATGCTTCCTAGACCTTTCATGAGCATTGGTCGCCCTTCTCTGGACATGATCCAGCACCTCAAGGTCCTTTTTAATGTGAGGGGCCCAGAACTGAACTCAGTACTGAGGAACACTGAATGATGGTTCTTATCATTCAGATACTCTCTTCTTTCATGCGGCCCACAGTTTCTTCTTCATTGTTACAAGCTTGGGCTAGGATAAAAATTCTATAATGATGTTTAAAAACTCAATAAATTTCAGTAATAATAGAAGACTGATGGAGAGAGACATCTCCCTTCCAATCCCTGAATTCTCCAAGACAGTCCAGCAGCACTAAAGAAGGTAATAGAAGGTAACATGGACAGTAGCTGCATGGAAAAGACAAGAAAAAGGCAAAGTTTATGTCTTCCCCATATACTGAGTTAGGGTTGCAATCATACAAGTATGAAACTGGAAGATCCTTCCTGGGGCTAGTTCAGCCCCTTTTGGTTGCTGCCACTGAATTGTAAGAGCAGAGAATAGGTTACTCTTTTATTTATGATCAAAACTTCATATTACAGCATTTACATTTATTACCTACATGGTTTCTGTCAGAAAGCAGAACTCTCTTCCTATTACTTAACACATCTGCTTAAAAAACCCACACCAGATGAAAGATTTCAGCAGAATTTCTCTCTAAGTTATCTTTTCTGACTGTTTCATCATATTTCAAAAGGTGAACAGCAGCAGTAAAACTGAGTTTTAAAAATTGCCCAGCCATCAGCTAGTTGTTTTTTTCACCTATTTTTCCCATCATAAATATACTGGTAGTGCAGCATAAGTCAGAGAGGGATGGGTTGTCAAAAAAAAAAATAATCTAAAAGTAGGATTGTCTATTACCTACAGTTTATTACAGCTGAAACTGTACCCCTTTTTGTTGCTTTTCTAAAATATTTTTATGGGGTTTTCTGCTTGTGTGGATGGATCAGTATTTGGATGGATGGCTAAGCAGATGTCTGGAGATTGAATTTTATTCAAGCCAATGGAGATTCAGCATGTGAACAAGTATATTCATGCCAGAATTGCTTTCTTGCCTTTGATGAATAGAGACATGAGACTAAATATAGGTATGTATATGATTATTGGCTGAAATGTGAGATAAAAATGAAAGGAATTCAGACTGATAGAATTTCAGCTTTGTCAGGTGGCAAAACAGCTATTCAAAATCTGGGACCAACATACCAGGAAAGCATAACACCCTTTGTTGAGCAAAAAAAACCCTGATGAAATCGTTGTTAAATGCTTCAGTTTTTCCTAGGCTTATATTTCATCTGTCTGTATCTGAAGCAGTAAACTCAAGGACCAACATGATGACTAGTTTTCCAAGGACTGGGGAGAGGGGAGTGGAGTGTTCCCACCTATAGTGATCCTAAAGGGAAGAATTTGTGATGCCCACATACCAACTCGCTCCAGGGCTGTGACACGCTGCACATCTCCCTTGATACAGGACAGATTGAGCTGGGTCATTGGAGCGGAGAAACCTGTAGGCAGCTCCCACTCATTACCACAATTACACCACCGTGACCGAAACAGGGTAACCCTTTCCAAAGGCAGAGTCTGCACATTGTGCTGTGCCTGGTGGGAGGCCAGCAGGATGCTGCTCAATTTGAGGTTCACAGCTTTTAGGGGTATGTTAGGTTATCTATACTATTATCTCTTTCATTATACTATTAGGCTTAATAAGTAGTATTTTAAATGATTATAGAGTCTGACAGCCTTTCTTGTTGGGATTATAACAAATCAGCTAATGTGCCAGACAGGCAGCTGTACAAAGAAGTCAATATACACACACTTAAGCAAATGCACCATGCCAGGGTAAAAGGGGCAGGGGATGGGGGCAGCTGCCTTTTCTGGCAGCTGAGCTTTGTTGGACAGTCATGGTTATGGAGGGAGGGGAAACCTGAGTCTGGGCTGAGAAGATAGCTTTGCTGGTGGTGGTGATGTCACGTCCCGATGGCCATCCTCTCTGCACTGTCCACCCGATGTTCTGAATAAGAATCCTCCATCCTTTTAAGTATGTGTAAAATACATATGGGCATTGCCCTCTGCTGGTTAGTGCTGGCCCCATCGCGAGGGATTGCTCTGGTGAGCACCCATGGACCCACAGAATGTCCTTTGCTCCCAGTCCCTGCCTCTGTCTGCTGCAAACCTAGGCAGGGCAGGTGTGGGCAGCTACCACGGCAGACACCAGGAGAATATTGCCCTCTGCATTTTATTCCTGTATTTACTTTTTTATATATTTTCTTATTTATTCTAAGGGACAAATTTTTGGTTTATTCATGGTTCATATTTTCTTAATCTGTCTGGGGTGGCTCCTCAAACTTGATGCCCTATGGAGGATCTGGGCTGTGTCAGTAAGTTCACTCAAGGATGTTGTTGCTGTTCCCTGTTGTGATAAGCACAGCCCTGCTCATCAGGAAAATGGCTAGAGCATTGGTAGAGGGGTGATTGTCCCACTAGGAAGAAAAAGAACAAGAAGATCGGGGAGATTTAGAAAAAGGATTTAATTGAATGAGTGTCAGTTTAAACTACAACTTTATCCAGCCCTGTTCTCATACAACATGTATGCAGACATGTATCAGAAACATCAGAGAAATGGTCAAACATTGTTATTGTTTCTACTGTATTAATTTATGTAATGTCATTTATAGCTACAGTTATGATATGATATTTATATTATCAATATAATTTACATTATTTATATTTATGTTCTTTATATTATTATCTTATTAATTTTGTACAATTTTTTTTTTTTTGTTATGTCCTGCAGGAAGTATTCTGAGAGCCCTGTCTTGACTGTCCCACATCAAAGTCTGAGGTGGTTAACAGTGTCAGAACTGGTATTTCAACACATACACCTCCACTCTGTCATTTGAAATGCTCATGGACACAGAATAGCTAATGATTGAAAATTCATTTTGAGTGAAAGAAAAAAAAGAAGGGGTAAACCCCTGCATTATTCTGCCAGCTTCCACACACAAACTGAACAGGATGAAGCACAGAACAGCACCTCAATGCACAGATTTCATGAACAGAATCCACCTGACAATGCAGCAAAGCCAAAACCTAAGTGCACCATTTGTGATGCAAATGCAATAGCAGCTGTGATGTGTTTTAAGCAAGTTGTACCAGCCTGCAGGACTCTGATGTCATAAAGCCAGCAAATACAAAATATTGTCAGCAAATAAGGAAAGTGGGGATGAATGGAGGAGCAGGTGCCTTCTGGGCTGTATTCAGGGCTTTGCACCTGCACAGCTGGGCAGCTCAGTGCAGGTCTCCTCTGTACTCATGTACTGAGAACACACACATTATAGGAGTGCACTTACACAGGGGTACACGTTTGTGCACCAGGATAACTGCCTACCTTGGCTTGTGCCAGTTCCCCCACATCCTAAGGGAGAGGATCCTTTGAGGGCTAAAGTGATACAGAGGTTCAGTTTCCTTAACCTGACTAGATTTTCCTCAGACTCAGCCAGAGGCCATCAAGGAAGATCCTGAAAAGGTAAAAATGCACCTGCTAGTGAAAAATCTATATAAGTCTGTGTTACATCTGTTTGTTTTTATCACAGAGTTTAAACACTGGATATTAGGGCAAGCTGAGATCTGAGAAGTGCTTGAATTATTCTTTTTTTCCTAGTATACCATGAAGCTCAGCTAGGAGATGCATTCAGGTTAGGGGGTGCTGTGAAAAGTATGCTGCAACCAAATGCCATGATGCAATTATTGCTAACAACACCATGGGCTTTGAAGGGGTTTCTGTTGGATTTTGAAGCTGATGTTCAACTCTCCAGTCAGAGGGGGTGGAGTGGGGGCAAGGCTAATTCCAGTTATGCCATAGGGCACCTTTTAGTGAAAAAAACCCCCAATAATAGCAGAAATTAACCATGAGCCATAGTATTGTAGACACTGATCTTAAATTTCTTTCTAGAAGATAAGATTTGCTCATAGATGTGCTGCATTTGCCTTAGAAGCGCCAATTTCGAGCTCACAGGCTCACATACTTCACTTCATGCTACACAAAAGGTTTCAGAGCAGTTTACTGGGGAAAATATGTGGTGCCGAGGCCATGCCCTTGTCTTACAAAGTCTTTCAATAGCTTGGGAACAAAATGCACCCTTTTGTCAGGTACACTGGCCTTTCCCTGCAGGGATAGCCCCCATTTAAAGCCTTTATCTCTTTACAGGGACCTACCATGTGAAAGGCCTGCTAAGCCTAGGGGAGCAGGCTGTCATGTTTGGTGTGATTTCCTTTACCACCGATGGAAAAGCCAAAGAGAGATTCATAAAGCAAGCTAATGCCCAAAGGACTATGGTTTGCAAGGTATTTTGATACTGTGGTACTGAGACTGCTGAGGTACATTGCTTCAGTGAGATACGCTATTTTGAGTCCATGTGCTCCTTCAGTGTATCCTAGTGTTTTCCAAACATAGGAGTACAATACCCAGCAATTTCCCTGCCAGGAAAGGTCTTCTTTTCATCTCTGTTTTAAAACATGGAGTGCAGTAGGTGAGCATTTGAGATGCCCCAATGAACCAGACTAGCCCCTAGCTGCTGCCCCATGACCTGGGCCACCGCTGCTGTCCAAAGGAGACATCTCAGACAAACTGGGGCATTGAAAACAGGATCAGGTGCCTGTGCACAGTGCAGGTGAGCTGAGTAGGGTGTTCAGCTTGATGGCTGAGGCAGCAAACACTGGGTACCTTGAGAAGCAGAGCTCCCCAGCTTGCTGTTCCCAAAGGGCCGGGGGTTTTGCCAGGACACCAGCAGAGACAACTTCTCCTAGCCCAGGGCAGATAGGGCAGCAAACCTGCATCCCCAGGCAAGCTCATTTCATCTGCCTTCTCTGGGCAGAGAAATTCAGAATGCTGAAAAGCCTGGAGCCAGTTCTGAAACACAACCCCAGATGTACCATGTGAAGGCACATGAGCTTACAGCAATCACCATCTTTTGCCTTCCATCTGCTCTGATTAAACATGTTTGTGACAAACTGGCTGTACATTCCTTCAGCAGAATATCCTTTTTTAAAAAAAATCTGAAACTGAAATGAAAACAAAAATGACAAGGCAAACCTGTTTGAGAACTGGAAGTCCTAAACCATGCCTTTTTGATGATTAAGTCCTTTTCCTTTTCAGCTTCCCCTCTCTCCCTTCTATTGTTTTTATACAAGGAAGAAATTACATTGAGAATCAAAATTGTCCAGTTCCTTTTCAAACGGACACAGAGTATGGTGCTGTTTTAATCTTTCAAGGTGTGCATTGTGAGCAGAAGGGAGGCAGATCCTGGCCACCACCTTGACTGGTCGGTCCAGCAGAGCCCTGGCCTCCAGCTGGCCTAGCAGCCTCTCTGCTCGTTAGGGCAAAGCCCTCTTTGACTTCAGCACAGCTCACCCCACTGGCACCTAGGGTACACTGTGGCCAGCATTTTAAGGAAGATGACAGAAGGAGTTCTGGAGAGGGTGGTCAGCCATCCCCTAATCTATCTTTCACTGCTAATATCAGTCTTGATGAGAGTTCAGACTTGAGGATGTTTGAAGAGAGGAGTGTTACACATGACGAGCCCCATGTGCCTTAGTTAAGGATGTTGTATCTGTGCTGTATATTAGATACCAGGTAGGAAATAGACCACAATCCATTATTTCTAAATCAGGCCTCCTCTGGGAGTGCTGTTCGCTGGTTCTGACATAGGAGCTCTGATGCAGCATGATGGTTTTCACCAGCCCTCTCTGCCCCAGGGACTGTTGAATGCCACCAGACTTTGTGATGAGATCTGGATCTTCATCTCCTCCTTCTGCCTCCAGCCCATCAGCGCATCCACTGGTAATTGAAAGCTACCTGGAAATTATTGAACAAAGTTTCTGCAGCAGAGCAGAGGCTGCTCTTGTGGATTTCCTCTATGGTTTCCAGCAGCCCCTTGTTATGAATGTCAAACCCCTCCATTTCCCATGAAAAGACAACAAAGCCTTCACATGTGCTGTTAGTTCTTCCACTACTTTTTAACATCCTTTTCTCTTGCCGCTTTGAACGGTTTAAGAAACTCTCAGATATTAGTACCTGAGGGAAAACTTAGCAGCTCAGCTTATATGCAAATTCTGCATGTTTATAATTCAAACTGTGTTGATTAGGTACAGTAAATAAGTATTGATTCCAACTAGATGGTTTATGTAACTAAGCGGCACAGCAGGAATGAAGCATTACAACTATTACAGCTGCATGTGCAAATTACAGAGCTCTCATTTATTGGAATAGTTGAAATGAACTGTTCCTGCTGTGCTGATTAGTTAAATAAGCCATCAAATCAGGGAACATAACCGTGTGCCACAACACCGCACTCAGTCTGGAATTATGTATTGGACTCTAAAATTTATGATTCATACCGACTAGTCACCCGTTTAACCAACTCAAGGCAAAGAGAGATTTTTCTTATCCAAAACATATAATGTGATATTTATTCTCCCCTAATATTTAAATGCAGAATTAGCCTGTGGTGACTGGTAGGGCTTTGGAGTGTTTGTGAGCATGAGCTGCACAGATATTAAATGTTAGCAGAGAGCAAGCAGGAAAGATTTCATGAACAGGACGCCCATCTAAATTCCAGGCAGGACCAGCCATGACTCTCATCTCTGCCAGATCTGAATGCTGTCTATTGGTGCCCTGGCAAAGTGACTTGCATCTGTCAGGTGTGGCTGGTCCCTTCACCCAGCTGGTCCTGCAGGAGAGAATTGCATTAGCAGCTCCATGGTGATTTTTGTGGAGAGTTTACTTTTAGAATTTTTATTGTTTTTTGTTGTCACACCCACACAACATGTTGGGAAAAATAGGCAGTGATGCAGCTTGCATGCATGGATGAGAGGATTTATGATTTTTCTTGCTTTTATGGTCTTAGATGATTGTTGGCTGCAGTAGGCTTGCTTTGGCCTGCAGCTGGGAAGCTGTATGTGGGGTTCTCCTACACCATTTTTTCACTCTTATGTATTGACTTCTTCCTCCAGCCAGAAACCATCAGAATCCTGCTTAGATGGACTTTTGGTCTGGCCAGCTAAGGCTTTCCTCATTTTCTTGCCTCTTGGACTGTCCCATCTTGAAACTGTCCTCTGCTTCCTGCAAAATTTGCAAATAATGTAACATGGAGAAGAGATACTGTAGAGCTCTGCATGGCTGGGTGACATCAGACTGAGGACTGTGGGTTACATGAAGGACCAGGAATGGATGTGAGTTGATAATTTAGGCAAAGCTGACGCAGAGAGCAAAAAACCGACCCTGTGATCTGTGTGGCAGCCCTAAGGGATGCTCTGAGAAACCCACTGCCATGCACACAGCCTTGTACTGGGGTTTCAAATCAGCGAGCTTCTCCTTTGAGCACATCCTCCCTGTTTATCCTTCACCTTGGCTGTATATTTCTCCCATCAGCAGAGGATGAAGGGGAGAGCTGGGGTACTGCCAGCCAGCACTGGTCCTGTGGGAGGCTCAACAATACACAAAGCTACTCCAGCAAAGCTCAGTAACTCGTTTCATCACCTGGTTATATGTGTTTCTCTCAGACATTCAACTGGATAGCCCACTACACTAAGATTGGCAGGACACTTCCGTAGGCTTTTGGGGTGATGCCTGATGGCCCTTGCACAGCCCATGTGAATGAGGCATGGTGTCTCAGAGACAGGGAGCAGCACACACTAAGCCACAACAACAAAAACATGAGGCACCCTTTAGCAGGCTGGATCTGATTTTGCAAAATCTGCCCAGTTCTTTGGCTTAAGCCTTACAGAGGTGTGATGCAAGCTGAATATCAAGTAGAGCGGAGTTATATAATGTTTTACAGTGACTAGTAAGATTGATGACCTGGAAAATAAGATTTGGCACTGCTGGCAGCGATTGATGAGCATGCTGCTGCCATGTGCAGGTAACGGTGGGTCTCTCAGCCAGGCTGCACCTACCTCAGATCCTGGCTTGGGTTTGCTCCTTCCCTACCTCCTGACTTCAGACTGAACTCATGCTCAGCTGTTTTCCCACTTTCTGTAAGCATCTTGTTGGATGCCTCCCAGTGGCCTGGGACAGACTGTACCCCACACCAAGTTTGTGAATGGCAAGGAACTTAGTGGAGTGGATGCGCTTCAGTGGTCCTATCCAGCCTGAGTGCTTCTCTGGCTCTGTAAGTCAATAATACTGCACTTGCTGTGTAAAATGAGAGTTTGCATTTTACAAGGCAAATAAAGCTTTACTTCTGAGATCCTTAGGGAAATTCTGGAGTTTGCCTCCCAATCCAAGCACATTGCCAAAACAAATCATCTCAGGCTTCACCATGGGTTAACTCTTGAATTACATTGCCACAGGTAAGAACAGGATCCCACTTTTGGTCTAATGGCCAGGCTTCATGGACTACAAGATGACATGCAGACGTCCCTTTCATCTTCAACCATTCTGATACTGCATTTGAAGTTGAAGGGTCTGGGGCACCAGTCTTATGAGGAGCAGCTGAGAAATCAGCTGGTTGTTTAGCCTGGAGAAAAGGAGACTGAAGAAAGACTCTACGGATCAGTAGAACTACCTCAAAAGAGGTTATAACGAGGTGAAGGTCAATTTCACCTCACAAATAATAAGTGAAAGTATGACAGGAAATGGCCTTACGTTGTATTGAAAGAGGTTTAGATTGGATATTAGGAAAACTTCCTTCAATAAAAGGGTGGTCAGGCATTAGAATAGGCTGCACAGGGGAGTGGTTGAGTCGCCATCCCCGGAGCTGTTTGAAAGATATGTAGATGTGACACTCAGGGACACCATTTAGTGATGGACTTGGCAGTGCTGGGTTAATGGTTGGATTTAGAGGTCTTTTCCAACCTTAACGATTGTATGATTCTGAGATTGTATTTGTTTAGCACTTTCTCATAGAAAGCAGTCATGATATTGTACAATACTCTGTTACAAAAGCCCAGTGCAAATACCAACTCCTGGATTAAAAACCAGAGGGACAAATGAAATTATAGAAGAGACAAAGGTGGGCAGGAAGGTTTGTCAAGGGCTTGGCACTGGCAGATATTTCAGTGACAGTGAATTTCTATTAATCACCCTCAGTTCAGATCTGACTGCAGTACAAAAATGCACATCAAAAATCCTATAACTGTGTATTTTTGCAGTACTCTTTAGAACGAGCTTCAACGTGGCTCCATGCACATAAGGAAGTTGTTACAGGAGCATAAAAAGTTGAAGGCAGACAGACCTTCATAATTAGCCACTAATTATTGCTAATAAAAATAGTGCTTTCTATCTAAAAGCATCCTCCAATTCCTTTTGCTATAAAGTATATTACAATCTGAAAAATAAATATGCAAAGGCAGAAAACCTAATAGGAGCCTATGGCGAGCTCCATCTCTTCGGAGTGCTCTGCTGAGGCACCGCAGAGTCCTTCTGAGCTGAACCATAGGTCATGTTTCCCAGAAAGCATGCAAAAAGGTTGAGTTACTTTTGCCCCTAGGAAGAAAAAAAGTGGCTTTAGGAGTGAACTCTTCACTGCAGCTAAAGCTTAAGGGAGGAACTTGCTAAGAAGGGCTATGTGGATGCAGGAGCTTCGAGCTGGACTGAGAGAAGGAGGAAGTTCCTGACATCATTTGCCCTTCTGGAGACTTGAATTAAACTGCTTCTATTCCTGGGTTTTCCTGTGGCCTATGGGTGGAAGTGGTCCCCTGAGCCATGCTGGGAGTCTGTGCTTCAAGTGGTGGGGTGCTCCCTCTCCTCAACAATACATGGTGCCTAAAGCACAGCTGGGAACTGGGAGTCTCACTGTCTGTTCCCACTGCCCATGAGGCCACAAGCAGATGTGCACATCTGGAGCACTCCAGTGAGCCTCTCTCCCCGCTGCTCTGACTCCCAGGACAGTTGGGATGGGAAACATTATGGTAAGGTCGTGGTCTGGCACCCTCTTTGCTCTGGCATAGAGCACTCAGTAAAACACCATGGGTGATAAATGAAGACAACAGGCTTGTTTCAGGTAGCTAAAAACACACCTTGCTTTTGCCTCTAGGCCTGAACTGCTTCCTACTTTGGAGAGCACAGAGGAAAGACATGACTCAGCTGCTCTCATCTCATGTGTTGCAAAGTCTATATAATTCAACAGGGTTGTCACCAGAGGAAAGCCATTTCAGATACACAGCCCAAGTAAATCTTAGGCAGGGGGTTAGAGGTGTGGAGATTTTGAGAAGCAGAGGTGTTAAGGGGATTACATCTGAATGCCTCTTATGGGAACTCAGGGCCTGGCTGGACAGAAACAAAATGAAGGAGGTTGCCCACATGGGACCACTTCCCCCAGACACCCTTGTTCCTTCCCCAGCCACTTTTTCACCTCCTTTTCACTTTTTGCTGGTTTTTTTTCTTCTAGTTCTCTCTATGGGATCTTCCTGTGGCCCTTCCTGCTATATTGGATTTCAGCACCTAGGTACTGACTGGCTGTGGTCGAGCTGCCATCTCTTGTAAAACTATGCTCCCTAAGCTCTACTGTAAAAAGGTGATACAGGATACTGTATTTATTTAAAAAAAAAAAAAGAAAAGAAAAGAAGAGAAAAGGAGAAAAGATCAGAGTGTATTGCAATCAGGAAAATAAATTCAGAAGTGTATGAATTCCTCAAGAGGAAGATGCTGATCATTCTGGTTTTACTAGTGTTGCATATGCTTGCTGAGTCCATTTAGAAAGTAGTAGGGGGTTACCTGATCTCCATTGTTATTCATATTACCTGAGCATTTCCCACAGAGCAGACAGTTTTACAATTTCATTTTACTTTTCATTTTTCCTTCCTGGTCTGCTGGGAAATCACTGCCGAAAGCACACAGCTGTGCACACACACACACACCCCCAAATACTGTGCATGGTAGGTGGTCAATTCCAGCCCTGACTGTGGGCCGGGGAGGAGGGCAATCCCAAAACAAGTGCCTGCTGCATCATGCAAGGAGTCTGCATGCAGGGGGATTCCCACAAGAGGCTTTGCCTTCCCACTCTAAGAAGAAGATTCAGTGGCAAATTAAATTCTGGAGATGGTGGGTTTAGCCAAATACAGGCTCCATTTCAAGTGGTTGATAGAAGATCATGCAGTAGCTTTCCTTTGTTGGTATAAGCCATGGCATATTGTCTAAGACCTCAGGCTGTATCCAGCTCTCTTGACCTCTGGTATGTGCTTTTTGGGTACTTTTACGGGGCACCTTCCCAAGAGAGAAGCAGCAGCAATGTCTATTGGATTCTCAGGTCAGTCGCTGTCCCCAGGAAGAGCAGCTCATCTTGGACCAGGGCACCACTTGCAAGATTAACTGTCCTACAGACTCAACATGCCAGTTTTTTCTGGTCCATGTGTGGTGGCAGGTCTGGCATAGTTATCACCCCACCTGGAAGAGAAGAGGTGACTATGTGATCAAGGAACAGGAGAAGAGGGAAATGCACAGAGTGGCAAAGCTGACTTTTGTGGAGATCAATGGCACAGTCACTGCTATGGCATCCTCTGAACTCCAGCCTTGCTCTGGGAAGCTGCTGGGCAGCAAAGCAGTGCAATCAAATCCCATCAGCAGGTCTTCTGCACCTCTTCCTCTCTGGTCAGTCAGAAGGTATTCCTTCACAGTTATTTCAGACACTGCCACCTCCAAGTGCTCTGGCAGAGCACACAATTCCCAGGTTTTCCAGCCTGACTGATGCCATGCACACATCTCAGGACTTACGTGGTGCTGTGTGATACCAGACTCACTGTGCAAGCCCCGACTCGGCTGGGCTTTTGCAGGTATTCAAAACAATTACTTCAAATGCCACCTGTGCAGCTGCAGAAGGGCAGTAACCTTGGCTAAATAGCTAATATTGAGTCCAGGACAACAGGTAGACATCTCCTGCTCCTTTACCTTTTGGTCCAAGACTCCTGGTGTCTTGGACTAAAAGCAGCAGGCTTGCTTTCTCCCCCATCTTTTTTTCCTTCAGCATGCACTCTCCAATGACATAGAGTCCCTGCCTCTGGCTACCCCAGCAGCCCTCAGGGAGCTGCAACAGCCACAGCTGGCATCTCCTGACAACACCTACCACTCCAGATCCATATCTGATGATTTTTATTGATTCTTCCAGCACCTTTTCTGGGTTCCCAAAACCAAAATTGTGGCTTGTTTGTGAGCAAATGAGCAGTGTGAGAACTTATTAAGAAAAATATTGAAGAGAGAGGTCAAAAAAAAAGCTCAGAATGTGTCTCCTGGCATGCAGGAAGGAACCAGACCTGTGTGGAGAAACATGGAAATTCACAGTGAGAGCTGGCAGAGGCAGCCAAGTTGCATGCGTCACTGGATTGAGTGGGGTCCCAGAGACATCAGCAGACCTGGCAGGACACGTTGAGGGAGAAAGGTCTGCTTGAATCACAGGCAGCAGATACCTGGACTGAAAATCCTGGGGTGTCCAACAGTGAAAAGACTAAATGTACTGAGTTTAGGCATGGAAGAAGAGGCAAACGATACCACCCTCCCTGGGTGCTGACTGGGTCCCCATTATCTGTGTTGGCTCCTGACCCTTCCTCCCCCAG
This sequence comes from Margarornis squamiger, assembly GCA_035222235.1. Classification (NCBI taxonomy): domain Eukaryota; kingdom Metazoa; phylum Chordata; class Aves; order Passeriformes; family Furnariidae; genus Margarornis; species Margarornis squamiger. The sequence continues at coordinate 54,869,070 of JAWWTY010000001.1, read as the reverse complement.
CTCAGTGTGTGCTGAGGTCAAAGGCAAGGGTCTGATGCAGAGACCTAGTCTTTGGGTACCACTCAAGTGAAAGAAATGCTGCATGGGCCCAAGATTGCATAGGGTGGGATTTAAGGGTGGGAGAAAGCATGTGTGACGTGTGAAGACACACCACAAAGTGGGAAGGAAAATGCAGAAGAAAAGCCTGTGGTAGAGCTGCAGGAGGTCAAACCAGGGAAAGGCAGGGTCTGCAACAGCAGAACTGATTCAGGCTCAATTACGTTGCTGGATGGATGTCATGAGAACAATAGTATGAGGTTCAAAAAGACAAAATGCCAGGTCCTGCGCCTGGGTCACTCCAACACCATGCATCACTACAGGCTGGGGGCAGAGTGGCTGGAAAGCTGCCTGGCAGAAAAGGACCTAGGTGAGGCTGATTGACAGCAGCTGAGAATAAGCCAGCAGTGTGCCTAGGTGGCCAAGAAGCCCAAAGACATCCTGGCCTGCATCAGAAATACTGTGACCAGCAGGCATGGGCAAGCGATTGTCCATCTGTACTCAGCACTGATGAAGTCACACCTCAAATCCTGTGTTTGGTTTTGGGCCACTCACTGCAAGCAAGACATTGAGGTGCTGGAGTGCAACATCATCTGTATAATTGCATTTAGGTAGAACATCAGGGTTCAAAACCCTGAATCTTTGGACCTATGATTTCTTTTCTTTGTAATTAAATGTAATTATATGTGGATGTCTTGTTAATTGCTCACATCACAGGAGTGCTTTTTCCCATGGACTGCTTGACATCTGCTGAAAGTGAGTTACCCCCTCCGTGATCCTGTTGGCATTGAAGAATGGAGGAGATTTTGCCTTGACTCCAGTTACAGTTAAGGCAGCTAGATTTTGCTGACTTCTGGTACTCTTTGTGTATTCTCAAGGCAAGTAATTTTTAGGGCCGTACTACATTTGAGTGGCTAAGTATTATGAAAACTTTCATTCTCCCCTTTTGCTGGAGTTTATTGCAACACTCTGACTTTCAAATAACAAGGTAATTGCATCATCACCTAATCAGTTGCCTTAGTAACAGATTTCCTAAATTTCCCTGCTGCATTTGCATGTTCATAACTATGAAAATCAGACGTGGGAGAAGGAAAGGAAACAAAAGAAAATACAAGGTTTTGTTGGATATGCTCTGTGATGGGAAGACACCTGTAAGGCAGTTTGCTGATGGCCTGCACTTTGTTTACTCATCTTTGTGGTGGCTGTGGCCTTTCAGTGAAGAGGCAGCAGGTGGTGTTAGCTAAACAGTGGAGTGGGGTGGACAAGTCTGGAAAATCACTGGCATCCTGCCTGCAACCTTTGGAGGCACAGAGAGAAACAGATTATCAACAAACCTTTGTATTTGTAACTTCCAAGGAAGAGTTAAGGCAGGGCTGGGAACCCAGCATTCACAGAATGATTCATAGAATCATTCAAGTTGGAAAAGACCTTTAAAATCGAATCCAACCATTAATTTACAAATTTAAGAAAGCCTGGGATAAAAGTCTTGGGTGTTGGAGTGCTGCCTATTCATTGATGCTTGATTCAGTAAAGGTTACCACAGCAGAGGTCATTTCCCTGGAATTTGTGAGAAGCATTCCAGATCAGTTCCTCCTCAGCAAAGACTCAAATGGCCCCACTTGCAGGAGGAAGAGGAGGCCCTGGAGATGATGCTGCTTGCTATTTCAAGGGCATTTCTCCAGGCATTTCCACTGCAGCACAGCAATGAGCAGCCTCTCGAATCTAACACTGAGCTTCAACAGGCAGCTTCAGCCTTTCTTGAACAAACAGCAGATGAGGGGCTGTGCAGCCTGGACTCAGATAGGCTGCTCTCCTTCTCCTTTCTGGCAAGTTTCACAGTATACATATGAGTATGGACTGACCTGCAAAAAATGGGAGAGGAGAAGGTGAAGGTGGCTGGAGTCAGCACTGGGTGCACACAGAACCAAAATCTGGGCCAGTTATGATGATCTGAGAGCAGCAATCCTCAGGGCACTGTGGGAAAATGTTTCTTTTAGTACTCCTCACAATTTTTGATGTATCTGTCTTTTAGGAGAGCGCTAAGGGCAACACTGAGGTGCCCAGACTCCCCAACTTGCTCAGCATTGCTAGCACTTAGCTTTGAGACCGCCCCCATCAAAAACAAGACAACAGCCACAGAGATATTTTTCATCAGGTCCACACACCCCAGCTGATAAGGTTGAGCTCCAGTCACACATAAAGTACAGCTGAAAGAAGTCATGTTGCTGCACCTACCCTGTAGCTACCCAGTGCTGCTCATACGTGGGATGGGAGCAAAGGCTACAGTGGGAGTTGGCAAACACAGCAGATACATGGCCAGTGTGATGTGGCTGTTATATCAGGAGTCTTGTTTTTAATTCCCATGTTTAGTCTCGAACTGAGTAATGTGCATTTGAAAATTAAAGCATGCCTTGCTAAAAGGTGAGTGTTGAATACAATGAATTAAAAAAGCACAGTATATAGTGAGCTCTGTAATTATATCATCAAGGAATATCATGTCCGCTGTGCAATACTGTGATTCATGATGTTAAAAGTAAATAACAGATTAAAAATGTTCTTGAGTTCTCATCTGTAATGTAGCCCAGTTTAAGGTTATACTTATCAAAATTATCAGTGGAAAAACACTGTTTCAGAGCTGAGTCACACAGTCACACCAAGTCAGAGATGAAGGTCTTGCTGGGAGAGCAGGGCTTTGATACCACAAGCAAGGTCCTGAGGTAATTCCAGAAACATATTGAAAATGCTAGGGAAAACATCAGATCTTTCCGGGAGGTGTGTTTTTCCGCATTTTACAGACCAGTGCTTGAAAAGTAATTCTTTATGGGAAAGTGACAAGATGCTCCCCGAGCTAGGAGAGCAGTGGGGCGAATCCCACCCCCTGCTCAGTCTGGCAGAGCTTGCTGCCTTTGGTGGGTACTGGCTCCCTTCACCAGAATGTGCAACCCCCCCTCTCTCAGCAGCACTTCTCTTTTCACACCAAACCAGACAGGAAAGAGTTTTCTTTCTGTGTTGTTAAGAAAGGCTTCAGCAAATACTCAGTGACAAGTGGCAGGAATCGTCATTCCTGGGAGTTGCTTTGGTAACTCAGGCATGTACGTGAGGAAGTCACCTTACAGAAGGGCAGGAGGTAGAAAGCAGAGTCCTGAACCTACTCACTGATTTCATCTCCCAGTTGGAACTTGTAAGAAATCATTTCAGTAATCCAGGCACAAACTCGACCTAGAAAAAAGACATAGTGCAAACACAAGAAACCTTGATGGTATGGGACAGGATTTCCCTGCATATTAAGCTGAAGAAGGATGGTATACATGCAACAGCTGATTGCTGAAATTAGCCCAGAAATGGATCTGAGTGTAAACAAAGGAAATACTAGTACAGGATGTTTAAAGAACTTAATGTTCATATGAATTTTCATGGCTAATGTGAGAGTTATTAACCCCCAACCCTCTGCTTTCGTCCATGACAGCAAGGCAAGATACTGAGCAGGAGGGGCAGAGAGCTGAATGCGGGTGGACTGATGACCTGTGTAGCACCTGTAGGAAGTCTCATGAAGAGCAGTACTGGCAGTGAGCCAAGTATCAACGAGTTCTTTGTAGAAACACCTATGGGAGAGCCAGAGATCCCTGCCTGCACTGCAGCACCTTTCCTCTGGTCACTGCAGGGTGGCAGAGAGCCCTGGTGCTCTACCATCCCACATGGCAGGGGAAGCATCATGAAAGAGGGTCCTGCCTCTGAAGTTTAGATACCTGATTACAACTTTTTTTACTGTCAGAGATGCTCACTACTCACCAATCCCTTCCAGACCTCTCAGTAGTAAGTAGCTTTAATAGATCCAAGTCCTTGCACAGATTCAAGATGCTGAGTGTCACCATTGGTCCAGTGAAATGATGCCCCTTCATGGTAAAGCTGTGGATCACTGGATCCCTGCACCCTTGCTCTGAGGTCTACCAGTTGACTGAGAAATTCAGAGGCACTTCAACCAGGTCCCATCATTGCTATTGGCAAGACAAAGTGATGGATATTAAACCAGCAAGGGGACACACTTCCAGCCTGCTTATAGTCATGAGTGATGTGTTCATCCAAATAGGTCATAGCATTTTTGCATGTGCTAAATCCATGAGGAAAATTGGTAGCACAATTGAGCATGTTTGAAGTAAAAACTGAAACTGTGCACTTCCAGGCAGAAGCTAGATGCAAGGTCTGGGGTCAGGCAAGCATGGAGGGAGCTGAAGTTCTTTTGTTGCTCCTAGAACTGTAGGGGGAAGCATAGCACTCCTGGTGGCTTCATGAACTAAGAGCATCTGGCAATGTTGCTCCAGCCCGTACAACATGCTGCTGAAGGTACACAGTTGTGGTCAGTCAGCTGTGTGATATGCTCCAAGGAAAACCCTCCTGCCTTTGCCCTTGCTCCCAAAGTAACCTACATGTGGAATCATGCCGGTGTCAGAAATCAGAGCTCAACAAGAACCCCCAGAGATTGCCAAAGATATCTTCCCAAAGGCAGCACCAGAATCAGGTAGCCAAGACAAGGGTGTTCCAGGTACAAAGGTCCTTATGGGCTTTCAACTCCATGCAAAAGCTGTATTTGACTCCTCTCGACCTGAAAACAGCAAAAAGAACAAAACAGCATCTGGGGTGAAAGCTGTAGCAGAGCTTTACTGATGGAAGTTAATGGTGCTACAGAGAGGTCAGCAGTGCTGGCTTTTGTTTCACCTCGAAGTTTTGATATCAGGCAGTGTTCAGTGTTGCTACAGCTCTCTGTTGATAAGAAAGGACTCAGGGCCAGCCAGTGCTGTAAAGCAAACACTGAAGGACATTGATATTTGGCTGCTGCTGGCCCAAGGCTCTGCCCTAGCTCTGTATTATCTCACTACAACGCAGTAGTGACTCTGAGGAAAATTCTGCGCACCAGATAATACCAAATAATGCACTGGAAACATTAAAGTGTTTTCCTTTCATGCAATTAAACAATTAGGGGAAAATGTATTTTTGTAGACAAGGTAAAGAATAGTTGCTACATTAAACCATAAAACAAAATAAGAGCTGGATTACTAAAGTAATTTACCAAAGGTTGTTATAGTTTCATATAAAATAGATTATTGTAGGAAAAATGCAATTTTGGAAGAAAAAAGAGAAGGGGATGGTTCCCCCTTGCTTGTCCTTTGAGGAATGGCAGGGGTGAATTGGTTGCTTGGAGGTGCCCCAAGCCTCCACCCAGCACTAAGATTTGGCTGCTTTTGTGAAAAGACACCACAAACTACACAGCTCTGAGACAGAACACAAAAGCTGCTTAGTTCTGGGACAGTGCTGGGAATGGTGCACAAAGGCTTGTGTGCAGAAAAGATGGCTCCAAGGTATTTTTAAAACCTTTCCCAGTGAAATAAAAATGACCCTTGGAAAGGGAAGAGAGGGTTCAGTATCCTTTATGTCAGCCATAATGTCCAAAGCAGTTTTTATTAAACCAAGAATCTTACATTCGATGAAAAAGTCACATGCACTAGCACACAAACTCCTTGCAAGGGCCCAGTAATTTGGGGTGACTTCTGGTGAGTCAGATCCTGCTCTGCTCCTCCCAAGCTCAACGCCAGAGCCATCAGCCCTCCCAAAAGATCCTGGAGACACAGCAGCAGCTGGGAGAGCCTGGAAGCAAGGAGAAACAAGAGGTGGGAGAGGCACAATCAGTAGCCATGAGTCAGTGCAGCACCTGGAATGGGAGCAGGGTCAGGGGGATGTGTGCCTGGGGTGACACCACGGGAGAGACCAGAGCTGCAGCCCGGGAATTCAAATGCCTGCATGCCAGATATTGGACAGAGCAGGATCCAGAGGCAGCCACTGGGCAGGCTGAGCCAGCTGCTGCAGGGATTCACACCCTCCATATGTATATGTATAATTCCCACTGTCATCCAGGACTGTCATCCTGCTCAGCCAGGGAGGGGAGCAGGGTGAGGCTGCCAGTGCTGTTTGTGTTTACATGAGTGCTGGCCACATCTGTCTGTGTACATCAGTGTGTCCTTCCATGCATATGCATGTGCTGTATGAGTGTGTTCTTGTGTGTGCTCCTATGGGGAATGCACACTCAGCCTTGTTACTAGGACCTGGAGACCTTGGAGCTGTGGCAGTCATCTGTGTCAGTTTGCTCCCTAACAACTTACATGCTTCTCGTCAGCCTTTAAAAAATAAAAGAGGATATTTCTGTGACCCATGGATGCCACATGGGGCTGCTACGTGTCCTCTAGCAGTGGCAGGAAGAAAATTGAAGATTTCCTCCGCAACGGGGAATCCTTGGCCACATTGCAGAGAAGTGCCTTCCAATGCCTGCCCCCTCTTTGTGCAGGGAGCGCCCAAGGGGGAGAGAACAGCAGAGTCCCCAGCCAGCCCTCTGCTTGCCCTTGCCTTGGTGCAACAGGTTCTCCATGCTCCTCCAAGCATCTCCTTTCTGACATCCAGCAAAACCCACGTTTGGGAATGGAGCTTTAGCGAGGTCAGACAGTGGTGAAACTGCTTTTCTGATGCACACCACGTAGATGCAAACTGACACTTGTGCTGCAAAGCATCCTTCCACTTTCCCCCTGACTTTTCAGTGTTTTCTCCTCGTTTTTATCACCTAAAATAAAACTTTCATGGCAGGAGGGGGAAGTATCAGTCCTATGCCTCATAAACCAGGCCTTCAATGCCATTTGGAGACATTCTGTTCCATGATTAAAGCTGGGCTGGATATTTTATTCATAGCAAGAACATTAGCCTTTTTCTGTGATGTTTGTGCTACTCCTTCCTCAGACCCTCTCCTTTTGGGGCACTGACATGGGTAATGATTTCCTCTCTGCTGGAGTAGAGTTCATATTATGAACTAGGAATAAATATGCATTTTATCCAAGGGTGAATTCCTGGCTGTAATTCATATTTTAAAACAGTGCAAGTCTTTCACTTATAGACAAGTAGATCACGTGTTTGCACTTGAAATTTAGGCATCAGAACACTACGCATGAGACTTGCAGATCAGGATCCTAATGGAAGTGGCAAAAAGGGAGCAGGGCACAAGCTGTCCCACTCTGGCAGCTACCTGTCCAGACCCTGCCTTTGCCATTAGTGTCCTTGTCAGGACATAACCCTACACTGCTTTCCCTGTTAAGTGCATGGACTTAATTTTGATAAGCTTATAAAGGCATGGAAAGGAGATGCACTCCATTTGGCAGGGAAGTTGAGGATCTGCAGTGGCTGTTGAGTCATTTTGTTTGAAGAAAAGAAGCATGAAAATGAAAGACAGGATTTTTTTATTGTCTGCCAGTCACACAGGGATCCTGGAAGCACCCGAGTGGGATTACATCCTTCATACCTGAAAAAAGGCAAGGCAAGACCTGAGAAGGAAGGAAATGCCCTGCAGGAAAAGAAATGTAGCTTTGAAAAAAATGAAGAGTAAGAGAGTCTGGTAAAGGGAGGAGGCACAAGCAACCTTGAAAGCTTTCAGAGCCATGAGACTGTTACACAGAGCAGCCTCATTCCTGCAAAGACATACAGTTAGCATTAGAGGTTGAGCAGCCCCAGCAGAGAAACCTAAACACAGATTTATATTCCTGCCAGACTACAACATCTGTTTGTGGGATTAAATGCTGCCTCGGCTGTGTGAGAAGGCAGACAACAGATCAAGTTGGCATCTCTGGAAATGTGGGATTGGGACCGATCACTCAGTGCTCCTACACAGACAGCAAAGTTGTCTGTGAGATTTTGCATTCCTCTCACACTCAGATAAGTGTGTAGTGTAAACACAGGCATGCACAGCTTCAGGAGTCACATCAAATAGATGTCTGAAGCACCTCATGCAAAACAGCATGCAAACCTGCAAAATCAGACACATCCTGAGAGCTGAATCCTTTACTTTTAGTTACCCAGGGTTACAAATGCAGGGGTTGCTCAGTAAACTGCAGACATGTGGATGTCTTGTTTATCAAGAGAAATGTGTCCTTCATCCCTTTGCCTTTGCATATCAGTAGCCCAGCTGCCCTGTGTCCTTTAGGACATCAACCTACAGACAGCACATGTTGTTTCAGGTTTCAAGTGTCCTGTGTCCCAGCTGCCTGATCAGTAAGCACATGTCCAGCACCCACCATATGCTATCACAGACAGGGTACCAACAACTGGATTCACCCTGCCCTTCCCTTCAGCAAGAGCTGCATTGGTCCTTCCCTGAGGAGCAGCCAATTCTCATGGCACATGTAGTGTAATTCACCTGAGACCTTTATCCCACCATCGGGCTGGACTGAAAGAGGTTCACAGGGTTTTGGGGAGAATGGACAGACGGGAGCAATAGACAGCCAGACAGATGGGCAGCCTCATCACATCAGCCTTGTTTCTCTAGCAAGTCAAGCTAAAAATAATAACAGCAGGAGACATATATTTGAGTAGCTGAGAATAAGGCACAAATGTCATGTGAATCATAGGGCCTTAAAGGATGCCTCGGCTATCTCAGGCAACTGGATTGTGTTATTCCTTTCACACACCATCCTCAAGGATTGTTTGATCTTTCATTCCACCTACTCAATGGAAAGCTTGAGTTACCCTTTATTTGTCTGGTCACTGAACACATCCTCCAAACTTCCAGCTGAATTTGTCTCACTTTCTTGGACAACTTAATTGAAACAAGAACTTAGACCATACCCAGTGAATTTTAAGTTAAAAGAAAAAGTATGAAGTCGGGAAAAACATAAAGTCAGGAAAAATAAGGTCAGATATAGAAGAGTCGAGACAAGTGTTTGGGAAACACAGACTGCAAATGGCCTGTTGGTCTGCATATGTGTGAATGATACTTCTCTGTGTTTGTCAGGTATGTTCAGGAAATTAAGGCTGGACTACCACCCATGTTTCTGAAGCCCAGTCTCACAAATTGTTTTGGGGGTTTGTACCCTTTCATTATCCCTAATACTGATGCTGTTTTCTAGAGTTCACAAAACCTTTGCTCTGCAGCAAGATCCCATTCTGAATGGTGCTGGGGTTAGAAAAAGACCACATTACTATTCAAAAATCCTTGATTGTTGCAACATGTCTGTCTTAGTTTGAGAGAAAACTAAGATATAAATGTTGGCCAAGAAATAAAAATAATCCCTCTCCTTAAATTTA
>JAWWTY010000001.1:54811344-54859823 GCA_035222235.1 Margarornis squamiger | reverse complement strand
AAATCCGTTCTACCAGTTTTTAAGGCGTTGGCTCCAAAGCTCTTGGAAGGAATTCTGAGTTTAAAACTATAACAATGTCTTAAATGGAAAGTGAGACTGAGGGTGATATACCCATGAAAAGGCAACCAGAAAATATTTCTTATATGCTAGGAAGGATTAGCTTGTGCAATGACTTTTCTCATCAGCCTTCACTTGATTCCCTAAGCAGCAATTTTTCATACAACCACCATCTCACCTGAAATCCTCAGCAGAAACAAGGTTGATGTGTGTTAGTTTGTCACTTGGTCTCTTTAGCCTGGAGAAGAGAAGACTGAGATTAGACCTCATCACAGTCTACAACTTCCTCATGAGAGGAAGAGGAGGGGCAGGCACTGATCTCTTTCCTGTGGTGACCAGTGGCAGGACCTGAAGGAATGGCCTGAAGCTGTGTCACGAGAGGTTTAGGTTGGATGTTAGAAAAATGTTCTTCACCCAGAGAGTGGTTGGGCACTGGAACAGGCTCCCCAGGGAAGTGGTCACAGCACTAAACCTGACAGAGTTCAAGAAGCATTTGGATGACACTCAAAGCACATGGTGTGACTCTTGGGGATGGTCCTGCGCAGGGATAAGGGTGGAACTTGGTCATCCTTGTGGGTCACTTCCAACTCAGCATATTCTGTGATTCTGTGATTCTGTGCCATGGTTCTAACATCGCTGCCTGGAGGAGACAGACCCAGGATCAGACTGTAGGCTGTCAGAAAACAACTATTACTGCCTCTCAGAATCATGCCGTATGCTGTACCAACCTGTATTTTGGTGTGGATCAAGTGAGGCACCTTTGGTCCACCTACAACAGCAGCTGGGCCTTGCTTTTCCTCTTACATTCTGCACCAGTTTGTTTTGTAGCAGCCTCTGAAGGAAAGGGTCAGGCTAAAGGAGCTTCTCTAGCGGGTGATGCAAAAACACAAATATAGTCTGTGCTGTGAAAAGCTCACCAGTTAACACATCAGGCACTGCAGATGGATGAAATACTATGAATGGAAAAAGAAAATAATGAAGAGACAGCATAACAGCAGGAGCAGAGGAATTAATTTACTCTAATTAAGGCAGTTGGACAAGGAGAAATAGAAAACTCCACAGTAGTCCTCACGTTCTAAGGCTGTAGGACTTGAGGATGGATTATTTAAAAAAAAAGTATGAAAAAAAGGATTACTGAGTCAGTGTTTAGGTATGACAAGTAAGTGGTGCGTTAGTCAAGGACCTTCTCAGGACAGAGCAGAGTCACCTCAGGATATGGAAGAGGACGTGTCATGAAGGAAAACATGGTAGGGGAAGACCTGAAGGGGCCTCTTGAGCCCACGACCACATCAGCCACACTGGTCTAGACCTGCTACAGTGGATGCAGTAGATATCTGGCAGTGGATACAAACTCAGATTTGCACACAGTCTGTTGTCTTCGTAGAAATTCTCTTTTGGTTAACAAAATGCCTAAGACTAAAGCAACAGTCCCCTCCTATGCCCCAATGACTGCTTCTGATCAGGAAGGGCACTCTATGCGCTTCCCAAAAACTGCCAGTTCCCATTAGAAACAAAAGACCCACTTCATTTCAATGTCCCAGCATCATAAGCATAAGGAGCAATGGCAGCACTGGCAGCAAGCAGTGGGGTGGAGGGAGCAGTTGAGCACAGATCCTGGGGAGACTGACTTTTATTTGCTTGACAGGGCAGAGCTGATGGGGACAGGCTGAAGTGACGTGTCAGTTTATTATCCCTCAGAGGGATCAACAAGGTGCTTTGCCAGTAAGGACACATCAGTGTCTGGGTTTGCCCACATTTTGTAGCCTGTTGGCATCATTGCCCTTATCCAGCTGTAAACACCAAGCTGGCCAGGCCATATGCAAGGAAAAGCCTGCCCAAATCAGAGCATGTTGCATCTGTCTCCAGCACACAACATGCCAAGCAGAACTGAACACACTCCTTGAACTCCTTGCTTACAGCAGGGCATGAGATAGTGGACTTCAGCTCTTCTGCAAGTCAAGCAGTGTTTTTGAGGAAGAACAGATCCAAATACATTTAGACAGTTACCTTAGGAGGAGAGGACTTGAAGCCTACAATTGCATTTATGCCTAATGAGAAGGGAGCTGTTGGTCAAATCCTGCTTAGGAAAGGTGCAAGCAGGGAGATAGGTCTCCTCTGCAAGCACCACCAGTGTCCCCCACCACCATCCACTCTTGCAGCACCATCCCCATTGGTGTCTCACAGCACTGACACATGAGAAGATGGGCTGTCACAGAGCTGCACATCTGCCACTTTGCCACAGATCCTTATGTCTAAGGAACCCAGAAACCCTAGACCTGGGATCTTCGTCCAATTGAGGGATGAGAATGTGACTGACCAATACTGTACAGTTTACTAAGACAAAGGACGGAAACAGTTTCAGTATTAACAAGAATCTGTTCTTCTGTAAACAGAAAAATGAAACTACCCCTGAAGGCCTTTCTTTAGTCAAAGTGCAGTAATTCCAAAAAATAATCAGCCACTGTGAATTTATAAGTTTCTTCTTTTTTTTTCTTTTAATAAGAAATACAGCTGATTCACTTAAATGTAAATTGGATTTACAGAGGTCCAAGAGAAAGTTTTTCCTTCATGATTCCTGCATATTTTTGTCTCTCATTGTGAGGATGTCTTCTGCTTCAGCAGTAGCTATCAAAGGACATAAAGCCAGAGACACAGCAGCTCAGTGCTTTGTCAATTCTATATCTCTAGTTAACCTCGGATGAGGACACTATCTCAGAAATATAATAACAAGCTACTGGGCAACATGATCTCCTATTTCTCAAGTGATCAAACAAATTGCTCATCTTTCTAGACTGAACCTAAACTGACAGCAACCTTTTCATTTAAAGCAAATTAAGTATCTCAGACTACCTAACATGAATGATGATTTTTTTGGTTGTTTTTTTCCCCCTTAATTAAATGAAAGTGGGTTCTGTAATTTAAACATTCCCACACACTATTGAATGAATGCAAATTTTTTCTGTGATTATTCATGCAGCACAGCAGCAGGCTGAAAACAGCAGTGTTAATTCCCCAGTGATTCCTTCAGAATGTATAGGGTGCATACAGAGAATTACAGTAGTTCCTGGAGACCCGCCACAGAGGGCTTTATTGTGCCAAGTCATGCACAGAATAATAGGAAATGGCAGAGTGTGCTCCAGCATTTCCACTCTAAATCTGAAGCTTAATGTGATGGAGAGGCTGGGTGCAACAAGGGGATGCCCTCCTTCCCCCATTGCACAACCCTGCACAACATGTGCCTAGTGATGTGTGACAAAGCAAGGCCTGGACCGTTGCACAGCTCCTTTGCTGGTTACGTCCAGCCCTGCTTAGCTGCAGGATAAGGCAGGGCAGAGGCAGAAAGGAAGTGGAGGATATGGATAAACAGGTGAATAGTCCAAAGGCTGGCTAGGCTGGGTCACAAGGGCTGGTCACACTGCACAGCACAGCTGCCTGTAGGGTAAGTCATGAGCAGAGTGTACCTTGTGCCAGTGCCATTGAGTGGGTTTGCAGAGGAGGTGAGGCTGGAAGGACAGGGCAGGTCCTGGCACTACTGGTACTGGTCCCCACTACAGGTCTCCCCAGTCAGAGACCTGTATGGTGAGACACCCCTGACTACACCAGTGCTGGTCACCTGAGTGGGATGGGGTGTTGAATGCCCTCAGATGCGGATAACTTAATTTTTCCCCAGTGCCGTATAAATTGATACGAGCTCCCTTTAGGGGCAGTGGGATACAAGGGTCAGTATGGGTGTGTGACTGTGGTGTCCCACAACACCTGCAAGGCTGACTATATAGAGAGTGTCCTGATGAGCCTTGACTCCCTGTGGTCCTTCCTTTGGCATTTTCCACCATCAAGACTCTCCACAATGCCACGTTTGCCCCAGGGTGCAGCCACAGCCCTGGCAGGCATGGCCACTGCTCAGGTAGCCATGTGGAATCACCCAGCCAGCAGCAGCCTCTGCTCCACTCCATCACACCACCATGCTGCCCTGCCCTTTCACATCCCAACGCTCCCAATTCTGCTCCAGCAGAGACACTCAGCTTTGCCTTAGTTCGTGGCTTTGGAGCATCTGTCCAAAGCAGAAAAGCATACACTCACAGAAGCTGTGTATGTTGTGGTTGAAAGGAGTTCATTCCTATGGACAGCAAGGATAACACTGCTCTACCTCCTTTCTTGAAGAGAAGGATGTGGTTCGCTAAGAAAATCCTGGTGAGATTGTCCAGACATTTCCCTTTTCACTAACCAAACCAAGGCTGCATGTGACAACCTGAACCAGCTATCTGAGGGATATTGTACCTGTCATTTCTTTCATTTTCTATTCAAGATATTGTTCTCTACCCCCTGCACAAGGGCAGACGTGTGCAGACAGGAGAAGGTGCTCTCTACAGCTGTTCTGTGAGCACAGAAATACCCAACAAAGGGATCAGGGTAAGAAGAAATACAAGGATGCCCAGAAAAATTGCATAACTGCCTTCCTCAAAAGCAGCTCCCCTATGAATGACAGTGGGAAGTGGGAAAAACATATGAAGAGCAGCAGAAATGAGGGCTAAAATTAGACAAGTGATCTGTCTTCTTGGTTACTCCCACCAAAGAAGGGTTTGCATGACAAGGTTTTGGTAGTGTGGGGGATGACCACAGGGGATGCTCCTGTGAGACTCTTCCGGAATCTTCTCCTATGTCTAACAGAGCCAATGCCAGCCGATTCCAAGACAGACACACAACTGGTCAAGGTTGAGTCCATCAGCGACAGTGGTAGCACCTCTGGAATAACAGATTTAAGGAGAAGGAAAACCTGTGTCATTGCAGATGGAAAGAGGAATGAGAATATGTGAGAGAAAGGGCTCTGCAGACACCAAGGTCGGTAAGAGGGAGGAAGTGCTCCAGGTACCAAAGCAGAGATTCCCCTGAAGCCTGTGATGCAGGTCATGGTGAGGCAGCTATGCCCCTGTAGCCCATGGAGGTCCATGGTAGTACAGAGAACTACCTGCAGCCTGTGGAGGATCCCACACCAGAGCAAGTGGATACTGTAACCTCATGGGAAGCCAGCACTGGAGAGGCTTCTGGCAGGACCTGTGTCCCTGTGGAGGGAGGAGCCCACTCTGGAGCAGGTTTGCCAGCAGGACTTGTGATCCTGTGGGGACCTATGCTGGAGCAGTCTGTTGCTGAGGGACCTCACCCCATGGAAGAGACCCATGATGGAACAGTTTGTGAAGAACTGCAGCCCATGGAAAGGACTTGTGTTGGAGAGTTCATGGGGGACTGTCTCCTGTGGGAGGGACCCCACACTGGAGCAAGGGAAGAGTGTGCGGAGTCTTCCCCATGAGGAGAGGTGTCAGAGATGTGTGATGAACTGACCACAGCCTCCAATCCCCATGCCCCTCAAACTCTGGGGTGGAGGAGGTAGAGAAAACTGGCCATGAAGCTGAGCCTGGGAAGAAGGGAGGCATGAGGGGAAGTTTTTCTGAGATTTGTTTTTGTTTCTCATTACCCTACTCTCATCTGATTGGCAGTAAATTAAATTCCCTCAAGTAGAATCTGTTTTATTCATGATGATAATTGGTGACTGATGTCTCCCCATCCTGCCCAGCCCCCTGCCACTCCCAGAGGAGTGTAGTGATGGAACTGTTTTGGTGGGCACCTGTTATCCCACTGCAAGGGATTGGGGACTTCATGAGCAGGAGATTGTACCTGCAATGTCATTCTTGATAATCACAGTCAGAGGTAATTTGTTTAGTCTGTCATGAATGTTTGTGCATGTTCTCACCTTCACAATTACTACAGCAATCAGTTCCATTGTTTTATAGGTACTCTGTGAAAAATTCTTCCTTTTATCTGTGCCAAACCTGCTGATTGCTGGAGACCCTCTAGTTCTTACAATGTGAGAAATAGTGAATGACCTTTACTTCTTTCACCTTCTCTATGGCATCCCAAATTCATGGACTCAAATGGGATATATGGGTCACTATAGAATCTCAGCTGTCTGTATCCCAGGGTGAGGACTCCTGGTCCAGTTTGCTTCTTTTAGTCAGGAGACCACTTTACACTCATGTCCTTCTCTCAACATTTTCTAGTTCTGAGGTGGAGGGAACAAAACTGCAACATAACATTTTCTGACCTATTCCTGATTTAATTCCTAACAATTACCTTTCAAAATCTTCAAGTCTATTGCAATAGCTCTGTCTTACCTCTTGGTTAACAGTTTCAGACTAAATTGCCTAATATTACACCTCAGTTGATAGGAAACTGTGACCTGACTTTTCAGTGCTTCCCACAATTCCCATTGAAGTTTTTCTATCCAAATTTCCCTTGAAGTGCAATCAGGTGAAGATATGTACATTCCTCTAGGGAATTAACCTACATATTTCTAGTGAGCAAACAACCATCTGTCTTTATCTGAGATATGCACACTCCAGAACATGCCTGACTAAGCCCTGGTGGTACCTAACTCTCCCCTGTGACAGTCCTGAACACTGGAGACCACCACACTAAGGATGGAACACAATTTTACCCCACAGACACCTGTTTGCTTCAACAAATTTTAGCCAGACTTTAAAAGATGTCCAATCCACTAGAAATTATTAAATAAATTCAATAAATCTATCTTTCTATTTATTAGGAAAATCTAACATCTAAGCAAATGCATCACAAATTGGAATTAGGCTTAACTGTAGTGTTAGCCTTGGTGATTGACATCTGACTTTTCCCCGTACACTGCAGAGCCAGATTGATTTTGCTGTGTCCACATTCATGTCTGTATTTCCTTGTGTACTCTGTTAAGCCATCAGAAGAGATAAATACATGTTTTTCTGGGCTTCAGCATCTGAACACCTCTGGTTCTTCCTCATTCAACTGCAGGAAAATGCTGTTGCACATTGTTGAGTAGAGAAGGGGTTCATGGGGAGGCACTGTGAAAATGCATGCCAAGTGGAGCCATAGCAATACATCAATTTTGATCCCTCCATATATTTCTTGTCTGGGCCACCCATGGTTCAGGAACTTCGGCCTCTGTCCAAAGACACCATTGGGGTTAGGGTTTAGGTCAGAATACCACAAAGGCTACAGCTCCATGGACACTGGAACTGGAAAATGCATGCAAGTAAAACACAGCGTTGCACCAACACTGATCACTCCACATCTTTCTCACCTCTGCCACCCATGGTACCTAGGACCTCAGTCTCAAACACAAGCCACCATTCAGGACAAGAGTTAGGGTTGGGGTTCAGAGAACCACAAAGCCTAAAGCTCCCAGGGACTGTGGGGCTGGAAAAGGCATGCCAAGGGAAGTGCAGCCCTGCACCAACATTGACCTAGCCACATCTGTCCTATCCGAGACACCTGTGGGGCTGGGAACCTCAGCCTCTGTCCAAAGCTACACTGGGGCTGGAATAGGCCAGCCGAGGGGAGCACAATGCACCAACATTGATTTGTCCATGTTTCTTGTCTGGGTAACCCATGGTATGTAGGACCTGAGTCTCAGCCACAAGTGAGGGCTCTCAGTGGTCTCTGGTGAAATATTTCAGTCTCTCAGCACTGGAAATCTTGGACCTTCCCAGCCTGATGTCAATGTCCTGGCCCTGAGAAGGGCTATCAGGGACTTCAGAGGAAGAAGCACCAAATTGCATCAGAACATTGTGGAAATACTCTGACAGAAACAGCTCTTTTGCTCCTATTTATTCAGAGCACAAACATGTCTTGTATTAAGGATCCTCAAGCTTTCCAGAACTCACAGAGGTTTTATTTATTTTGTAATCTTTGTTAATCAAACTGGGTATTCCCATTGTCCACAAAAGTATCCAGTTTTCTTTTGATTCATACTAAACTCTTGGCATCAGTGTTATAGTAGTCTCTAAAATAATGCAGCACAAATCATGAAATTTACTTTGGAGTTAAATTTTATAGCAGGGACGTACCTCACACAAACATTCACAAAAAGCCTATGCAAAATAACAACTAGCTCTTACACAGCACTTTTCCATAGACCTCAAAACTGTTTGCAAAAAGGGTCTACATCATTTCACTTCTCTTTAAAACTGAAATAACTCATTTTTATCTAATAAATCAGGAAATTAATTAAGCCAAACTTCTGGTCTTACTCCAGGGATCTACCAAATAGTCTGGATCTACCAAATAGTCTACACAGCCTCCCATGAAGGAGACAAAATTATGGACAGTGTGACCATATGTAGATCTCCTAACATATGTACATCTTATGTGCACCATATGTACATCTCCTGGCCACCTTTGTGTTGCACACCCATATGATGTGCCTGCACTGGCCCACACCATGTCACTGCTGAGTACTCTTGAGCAGCGTGGGTCTTTATGGCAAAGACAAGCAAATGCTGGGCTGTGCTAGCAAAAGTATAACCCACAGGTCAAGGGAAGAGGTCATTGCCCTTTGCTCAGCTCCTGTGGGACCACATCTGGACCAAACACTCTGTTTGATTGTGAGTTGTCCCATACTGAAAGGCATGGGTATAGTGGAACAATCCAGTGGAGGGGCACCAAGCTGGCCAGGTGACTAGTCCACAGGATATATGAGGGGACACTGAGAGATCTGGGCTTATTTAGCCTGGAAAAGACTCAAACTTATGTTTCCATGACCTCTGGTTCTGAAGACCTTAGAAATTGTACCAGTTCAGCAGCGGGTAATAAATCCCTGGATATGCTCTGTACACTACTTGGTCAAACATTTGAGAAGCCTTTGGGAAGAAAATCACAACATAAAAATTAAGATAGTTATCAAGAGCTTTTGAGGTCAGCTCTGATGTGAGTTTTGGAATTTTCCCAGCTCCTCCCTGTTAAAGATAATAACTTCCATGTTGAACTGAGGAGTATTCAAAATACTTAATAATCTAGGCAATATGTCTGACGCCATATTTAGTACATCAGTTTAAAGAAAGCTTGAGCCTAATCTGTCTTTTATATAACTCATTGTACTAAATCCCAAAAGGTGGAATAAGGCTACTAGAATCAGCTGATACTAAGTGAAAATGTGAGTAATGCTTGAATGTTTTAGAAAATATATTTTTTTCTCCATAGTTAGCAATGTATGAGTCACTCAGGCTCCCTAGCTACTGCACTGCATGAATGACTCAAAACTCCACCGAGAACGGAGGCACAAGCAGTTCTTTCTTTGTGCCAGATTTTCTCCTTTTAAATCACCCTTGTTGTATCTCACCCACTTCAAAAAAAGAAGAAACTCTTTCCCTATTACTTCCTTCCGCCTTCCCCATGTAAGCCCTGATAAAACATTGTGCACAAGGATGGTCAGTGCTGATTGTGACTGAAAAAGCACAGGATATGATGTGTTAAGGGGAACTCAGTTAACCTTTTTTAAATGAAAATTTACATAAACTAGTTGCTTTGCTGAGCTCCTCTGAAGTTCTTGGATGAGTGGACACTGCACTTTTAATCATGTTGGACCCAAAAAGCCTCTATGGAGTTTTTCTGTGTAGCAGAGCTCATTCTGGGGTCTTGGAAATTTTAGCCCTTCATTTGTTTGGGAGAATGTTTCAAATTCAGTTCATTGTGGACCTTGAAACACCTCAGTCCCTGGGGACCTGTACAGTTTTACAAACGAGTAATCCTTGTTTAGTCTAAATGGAATAAACTGCTGCTGAGGAGATCCATTCTAATTTGTACTAGTTGCCTCCATCAGAACAACTGACATAACCCCATCTTTAGTAGATCCATTCTAATTTGTACTAGATGCCTCCATCAGAACAACTGACACAACCCCATCTTTGGTGATTGCTGGCCACATGCCTGAACCCAGGTTCCCTCTGCAGAGCTCTGAGAAGCTCTTCAGAGTCACAGGCAAATCTGTTTTTGGTGTCACGTTCCCACTGCCTCATCACTTGATGCATCACATGAGTCATTTTCCAGGGACTGAAAGACGGAGAGGGGAAAATCATGCTGGTCTATATATAAACTTTAACTTGAAAAAAAATATGCTGCATAATCTGTTGTCTAAGCCCATTACCTCACCCCTAGGCTGATCACCAGCCTCTTATTCTCTCATCACAGCTATGTTGCAATGACCATGGGGTATTTTGGACAGTGATCATTTCCTCTTCTCAAAATCCTTCCTCTGTAAGACCAGTCTGACCTTTTGGTCACATAATGGGAAGAAGTGTACACAGTCATTTGTCAGAGCAAATCTCAGTAAGACAAGCCACTGGTTTCAGTTCTGCAGTCTATTTCCTATTTATGAGAAAGTTACCAAGTTCAGAAGGAATTACTGTGAATTGTTTTCCCAAGTCTTTCTTCCCATTACACATTTATAATTCAGCTTTTTCAGAAGTTATTTGAGTTTAATTCTCTTTGATTCTGAAGCCTTCTGGATACAACATCATGATACAGAAAAAAGCAACAGCTGTCAGAGTGTCCTGAACTCTTAATGCTTTTAACACAAAGTCTGTTAGCTTGAATTTCTGTTTCAAAGTTAATCATTTCACTGGTGGCCACATTAACCATCTGAAGTCAACAAAATGATCCAGGAGTGGGGAACTTTGCTAATTAGGCAAAACCCTTCACTTCCAGAAAAACTTAGTTTGGACGAGTCCCATCACCTTGTGCAGAGTCTCTTCTGTTGTCACCTTGAAACACAGCATTCTTCTGAGTCAGTCATTCATTCTTTTACCCTGGTGCTTCTGAAACAGTTTTTGATCACAAGTCCCAAATTATGGTCAAAGGCCACTCACTTTGCCCTCTGTCTTGGCTGTCACAGATTCATTCTGTTGGTGTTTAGACAGTTAATTCAGGAGACCAAGTTATGCTCTAGGTGACTGATGAAGGAGATATCCGGAAGAAGCACCTGGATGGAATATGAGGAACAGCAGATGGAACTGAGCTTGTTCAGCCTAAGGAAGAGAGAGGTTGGAGTATCTTCCTGTTGACCACAGCTACATTATGGTATGATGCAGAGAAAGCCGAGAAACTCTTCTCAGGGCTGTAGAGGAATGGGACAAGAGGTAACAGACATAAACTGCAAGACCAGAAGTTCCAATCAGATTTTAGGAAACATCTTTTTCCTATGGCTCAATAGTTCTATGGGTTTGCAGGACATCTCAGATGTGGAGCAAGAGTCAAAGCCACCATGTTAAGTTGCCTTTCACTGTGTAGCTTAAGAAATTTCACACTGGTGATTTCCACACCAGTAATAATGAGTTCTCTCTTCTGACTGCTTCACTGAAGTTTAATTTTGTTTCAGGTGAGGACCTATGTATTTTGCATTAAAAGTACTTTAGCCCTAATGCTATCTGAAATATTTTGGACGTAGTCTAAAAGCACTCATTTCTTTCTTTTTTCCTTTTTAGCTCTGTTTAGTGGATCTCATTTTTTCCTTGCTCATCGTTTTACCAGCTGAATTATTCCTATGTATAATCTCTTCTTTTCATTTACTTTTGCTTTCCTGTTGGCTGAAAAAATATTTGGCATTGAAAATTGACAGAATATCAGTATTTGTGGCCTTTTAACATGATTAGTTACCGTTTGGAAAGTACTATGTAATCAGTCAAGGAAAAACTGCAAGGCTGTGAGGGTTAACAGAGAGGTCTTTTGCTTTACTTTTTGCTTGATTTGTTTTATAAATAGTGACACAAGCAAATACATTAGGACTCAAATTGGAAAGCCAGTTCTTACTATGTTGGATTAAAGGAATAGAAGATGAGTCCAATGATTTTTCTTGCTTTTCGAAAGATATGACAGCTCTGGCTCGCTCTATACATTTACAGGCAGCTCAGTTCTCATCAGCCTGCATTTTGTCAGTTAAATGCTTATCTGAAACCCTTGCCCAGCAATCTTAACAAATGATGCCTTTCTCACTACTGTTGTTTTCAGAGCAAAAACTCACACAACCTTTTTTGGCATGTTATCTCCTATCAGCTCTTATTCAATTGAGAAAAATGTCTTCAAAAACAACGGGAAACCCAAGATGATGTGATAACAAACAACAGCATGTCAGGGTTTAGGAAAGTGCGATTACAAGCACCATGGAGACCATTGTAAGGTCAGATCTGCCTTTTTTAATTAACTGAAATAGAGAGAAAATAACAAGTTAACAAATTAAATTACCAAATTGTAGGTGTTAATATTACTAAGCATCATTCCCTGAATTAATTCAGAAGATATCGGCCCGAAAATAAATTAAATTTTTTAATATGTGTTTCTCACTTCTTTTTTTTCTTTCTATTTTTTTCCATCTCACAGTGATTTGAAAATGTTCTGTGAGATCCTCCTGAGAACTGGACTGGAATTGGCCTTCTAGTGCTTTAGTTCAGAGATCAAACTCTTTTACAGGGAAGAAAACCCATGCTTTTGGTTTTCTCCTTTTCCTAACATACCAACTTAAAGATGTCCATACTGATTTTATCTAAATGTATTGGGAAAAATTCTTGGCTACAATATGAAGCTTCTCTATTTCCTTTTGGTATTTTCAGAATCAGATCCTGGAAAAATTAATTTAGGGACAGGAATATTAAGGATGTTTTCATGCCATTTTAAAGCTTCTTAGGATCATCCCTTGTAAAGATGGAAAAGAAATATCTTGGAGAGACAGCACAGATACACATTTCTGTGCAAAATAGTGGGGGTTTTATTGCAGAATCTTTATCAGTGATTTGTAGATATCTAAAGTTACTATTGGAAAAAGTCATAACTAAGGCAGTCACTGATTAACAGGTAAGTAACGAGAAAGACAAGTAAGTAATGAGGAAGACAAAGCTTGCCATAGAGACCAATTTGGATTGATCAGCACATCTGTACCATTAAAACATAGTTTGTAATACACTGTAGTGAAATTAAAAGGTAAGTGCGTGTCATTCAGGAAGAAGACATATAAACCTTTTTTCCATATTGAGAAGTTCTCTAGTCACTACACATTTACTGGTAATATTCACGCTTATAATGAAAAAGGATGCCACTGCTAGCACTGTCAAAGACTGCAGTTCTGCCAACATTTGTTATGAGACAGTGTGCAAACATTGAAAACTACAGAGAGGGAAAGGACTCCTGCCCCTTTGATGTCTGTGCAGCCTTGGCCACTTCCTTAACCATGTGTTTTGGTGTGGCTTTGTAGTCAAGAGCAACAATTCTATTTCAGGCTCATTCACCCTTCCTATTTCTTTATCACAGATGGAAATGACTGGCAATTCATAACACCTTAGAAAACCTTGGCAATGCCCATACAGATGCTAGTAACTGCTCCTTCCACACATGCAGTCTTATTCCCAACGCACTCTAGCAAAAATTGACTTTCCCAGTGTTTTTTATAGTGCACCTCACAAGGGCTTACACAAAGAAAAAGTGAACAGCTGCAACTGTAAATCATACAATTCCTCTAAACCAGAGTTCTTTTCTTCTAACTGGTTTCCTAAAGGAAAGGTATGAAGCAGGTTGTTCTCCATATAGAGAGCTAAATACCATCCTCCATCATGCCACACTCCTAGTTCTCAGTATAAGAGACACACATGACAAATGAAAATACAGTGTGGAGAACAGGTCACTATGGATATAAGGGGCACATAAGCCCTCAGAGTTTCAATATAACTCAGAGTTTTTGCAAACACTACAGCAACAGCAATGCCAACCCAATGCCAAAAGTTTACAGAATAGCTGTAAGCTATTCATAGCTGGAAGGTTAATAAAGGCTGTCTCCTTCAAATAGATTCAGTGGTCAGCAAACGCAATACCAAGCCTTTTCCAAGAACTAAACCTCAGTATAAGCAGTGAAAAATCCATTTTCACACTGTTTTCTACTACACAAATGGGTTTGAAATAGACATCCCATCCCAGCAAAAAGATCTAGACACACTCACCCGCTACCTCCCTGGGGCTCGGTTTAAGGATATCGCTAAGAAACTTCCCAGACTGGTACAGCCCTTAGACTATTATCTGTTAGTACTCCTTCACGTGGGTGGCAATGAAGCTGCAACACATAGTCCAAGGGTGATCAAAAGAGACTTCAGGGCCTTAGGAGAGTTGGCAAGGGAACCAGGAGCACAGGTTACTTTTTCCTCTCTCCTTCAGTTTGTGAGCACCAACATGGAAAGAAACAAAAAGGCCCAGTCCATTGGGTTCTATGGCTCTGTGGCTGATGTCTCCAGCCACAATTTTGGGTTGGCCTACTTAGCACCAGGTAGTACAATGAGTGTATGGGGACTTCAAGAGCAGTGCATACAAATTATGCCAATTAATATGACCACAGTCACCATCACAGTGGTGACCCAGGACACACACCTCCCCCCAGGGTGAAGGAGGAGACACAACACCCAAGGTCACAAGTACCTTTTCCCAGGAGAGAAGCTTTTTGAAATGACCTCTCCCCCATTCCCTTCATGAGTGATCTTCTTCCTCTTCTGTGGCTGCAAGTAGCTTAACCTGGGATTCACAGTGAAGTCAGCAGGGCAATGTGGTCAGCTCCACACTGCAAGTCCTTGGGTTGGTACCCAAGGACTTGTTTTTGGGCACATGAAAGGCATTTGAATGAGCCAAGCAGACACTCCCACCGAAGTTTACAAGCTCAAGCTCACAGCATCCCATGGAATGATAGAGGAGGAGGACATGTCCCAGAGGTCCAGCTTCACAAACAGCAAGTGACTTTTCATGAGTAGATGACTTTAAGACAACAAATGAAGTCTACCATTCTATTTTTTTTTTTGTACATGAGTCTTTAGTGATATTTAATCTGTCTCCTCACAGACTCACACAGCATTTCTACTTTAAAGTGATTCATTATGAGTTTATCAGCATGACATTTTTTCTTGATTTGAATCCATCATCTTCATCCTCTCAGTTACTGTTGCCCTGGGACTCTGTCACTGGCTTAGCTCTCCTATAGTGATACAAAGCCACCAGCTCTAGTCATAGCTCTATGGAAAGGGAAAATGACTATCAGCTGCTTCCTTGGAGGCATTTTTGTTTTATGCAGGGTGGCAAAAATTTCTGAGAGAAGCACTCGTTTCTTTAGTAATACAGTCAGCCAATAAGTTAAATGCTTCTGACAGTAACTTATTTCAGAAAAGAAAATTTTTAACTTTGAGAATGAAATTCCATGAGCAAAGCACTTTTTTGGAAGCCTTGTCTAGATGCAGTCTTCTCAAAGTAAAGCTTCTTATATAGATATATAAAAGTGAATTTGATATATAGTATCAAATTTTTCTCAGTTCCATAATTGCCAGCTGCCATTAAAACGAATGGGAATTATGCATTTATACCTGAGGAAACATGTGTCTGGTAGTTCTTAGAAATAAGAGATGAATGAATTAAAAATGGATTTTGGATTATAAATATCAGAGGGATCAGCTGACTATGTGCTATAGAAAGGAGAAGAGCTGACTTAGAAAGCCTTAGGAATCTGGGTTATCACAGAATTCTGCCGAGGCACCTATCTATAGTGGTAGATATTGCTTTTTTGACTTGCACACTGCTAGAGAAATATAAACTACTTTATTCCCTTGTCCCAGATAGATTTGTCAAGTACTTAAGAACTTTATCTTTTAACTAATTGTATCAGCTAAGTGTGTATTTAAAAACTGAATTTCTGTACAGAAATCCTCAAAATATTCATCACTTCTTGTACACCTCTCTTCTCCACAGCCTGCCAAGCACTGAGTCATAGTTCCATTTAATTCTACTCTTTCCATTGCTGCACAACAATTACACAGCCTATGAAAAAATTGTGTTTGTTGTTTAATCATCAGGGGTACCAGCCATTCACAAGAGAAGGAGACAGCAACCTGTGCAGAAAGAGAATGATTTAAGGGCAGGTTGCAGAACATGATCTGGTTAAAAGTCAGCTAAACTCAGTAAATGGAAGATGTGGAAGTTGTGGTGGAAGGTCATCTCTTCCGGCAGTCTATTTTAAAAGAAAAATTGTAAAGGAAGTGTACAGCTGATGGTCTCCTGTTCATTGTGCCATCCTACAAACTTTGTATTTTCTAAAACTTTGCTAACCTAGAAGAAACAGAAACTGCATGTGACTGTTGTTGAGGGTTTGGATTGTAAGACAAAATTCAAAGCAAGGCTTTCCTAACCATATATTGTCTTATTTGCCCATTGTGGATGAAGCAATTATCAGTGGCTTGACACAGGGATGATTCCAGTCAAATGGCTTCTCAACCTCAACCATGCCAACATGGGTTTGTAGGGTTTGTAGTACCTCTACTTCCCCAGGCAGCTTCCCCAGAAACATAATCCTGAACCTACCCCTAGTTCGCAATGCAGAGCAATTTCTCCCTCCCAAGCACTCGAACAGAAACAGAAAAAAGGACACAGGAAAGTTTGGGCACACAATTCTCATTTTAACAAATGTTAAATATATAAAATCTGGTTTTAAAAGCTCCAAGGTTGGACACAGTGATCTTCTACTTCAGGAGAAGTCAGATTGCCTTGATGAAAACACAGGGGTTTATGTTGTGTTTCACAGATATAAACATCAATTCATCCTGAAACTGTTTCTGACCAGACAAATTAAATGCCCATAGAGAATGGCCCAAAGCAATATGCCCAAGTCACTCTGCAGGGCTGTGCAGGAGAGTAGCATGTCTTGTAGGCTTGTGCTCAGGGTATAATTGCTCTGTTACAAAGCACAGTGGAGGACTGTACATGACAAATAAATAAACTCTACCTGTAAATTTCAGTGGAGCCATATCTAGGATGTGACTGCTCTCTTCAAGCCAGACCTTGGAGTTGGGACTGAGTTGGCCAGACCTGCCTGGACCCACCGCCAAATGATGTGCCAATCACTCCTGTCCCATGGCGAGGGTGCCTGCTGCACACAGCAGCCAGGGGCATTGGCTCACCTTCACCCCCTGCGAGCTGGACTGGTGCTGATGAAACAATGGGCTTTCAGTGCATGCAGGGTGGACACCTTGCTTGGGTGAAATGCCTGTTCCTGGGAAGTCTGCTGAGGATCAACAGTTTCTTCAGCCACTGGAATTGTGCAGGTTTAAGGTATTAGAGGTCACACTACCATGGTGGGTTTCTGAAAGCATTGTTAGGACCAGGATCAAGTGAAAACAAAAAGGAGGCCTCAGGTGAGAGACTAAAGCTCTGGCAGCCAGGGGCTTGCAGTTACAGCTGTAAGCCAAACTAGTGACTCATGCTGGATGTGTGAACATGAGCAATGCTGTTGGCTTCTTGCTACCTAAATCAGCTAAGCTGGACAATTGAGTCATGGCTGGACCTCCCAGAATCCAGATGCGACGTCTGAAGTGACCTTTCTAGAATAAATAAGAACAAGCTTGCCCACTGCCTTCAAACAGCATATAAGTGTTAGTCTGTGCTGGAGAGCTACAGTGAGGAGGATGGGGGAGAGGATGACATAAGCTCCCCCTTCCTCAGCACAGAGGGGAGTTTCTTGTAGAAATGAATGGGGCCTTTTCTCTCTTAAACTGTGGGAATGCTGCTCTCCAAGGGGTTTGAACTCAGCTTGCCTAAATATACACAGGTCCATAACACAGCACACGTCAGTGCATCCAGGACATCAGAAAGGGAAAAACACCATAGAATCATGCAAGAATGGAGGCTGAAGTGGCATCTGGAAGTCACCCAGGCTAACCTCTTCTCTCTTCACTCCCTAAGGACTATCTTCAAAATTAAATCAGCTGTCTTACAGCCTCGTTGAGCCAAGTTTTTAATACCTCTAAAGACAAAGATTTTGTGGGCTTTTGGGGCTTTTTTTTCTTTGCTGCAACTTGATTTTCATCTTTCTGTGTGTATCCAGAGAGCTATCTGACCACATCTTTTTTGTAATTCCCTTTTAGGTTAGGAGGACAGTCATTAACTTTGTCTTCTCCAGTCTAATCTCAGTCCTCTGGGTATCTTAGTGGCACTCAGCTGAACTTGCTGCAGCTTTTCAGTATCTTTCTTTCACTGGTGTCCCTAAACTGGATACTGCAACTGATATGCAATCTCTCCAGTGACAAGTAGAGGGGACTAGTCTCTTCCCATAATCTGTTGGCTATGCTTTTCTCTTGCTATGTATTCCAGTAAGCATCCATCTCTGCAAGGGCACACTGATGACATATTCAACTTGAGGTTCACTAGAACCCCAGCTCCTATTCTGAAGAGCTGCTGTCTAGCCAGTCAGTCCTCATTTGAGAAGTCACATAAGTTTCTTTCTTTCCCAGGTGCAAAACATTAGGAGTAAATCCATGCTAATCCATATACCTGTTGCATTGGTCAAAGCAGTTCACAGTCAGAACAAGCTTTTAGCAGTCAAGGCAAGGGATAGTCCGGGACAGCAGATTGCATGGAGTAGCAAAGGGTCATGATCCTGCTGCCTGCTTTGCTGTTACTAGAAAAACTTTGGAAGCCCAGCCTTACTGCTGCTGGTGTTTGAGACATATATGTATGTGTGGATGTATGACTATTGCTGGGCAAGATGGGACTCCTGTAAAGATATCACTATTACCTGGTCTCCCATATGCCTGGTGAGAGAAGGAAGAGCAAGTCTGATTCTCTGTGACTCTTATTTGGACTCCATCCCAGCTCAACATTTCCCCCTAACAGGGGGAAACATTCTCCCCTTACACAAACCTGAGCAAGTTCTGTCAGTGTTTTTGAGTTACATTACTGAGATTCTTCTCCTCTATAAAAATATTCAGCAAACAATAGTGGATTAAATTATTATCATCCAACAATATGATAATAATATACAAATGCAGTGAGAAAATATATCCCAGATTTAAAGTTTGTTTTTCTAAATATGCACTAAACAACCATCTCAGGTGCTGAACAACACTGTAAGCCCACTAACCTTGAAAACTGGTGCATATGCACAGCTCTCTAGATGAGCTGTGATATTCACTGAACTGTATAGCAAAGCAAGGCATGTTGATGAGCTGCATGATGAGCTGTATGTGGAAGGTATGGGGACTTAAAGATGCTCCTCTCTGCTTTACTAGGCAGGGTGCAGGGGAACTGGAGTTCAAGGCTCTCTGTGGCAAGCAGGCAGAGACATATTTGAATCATGATCACAAGAGAGGGGACAATAGGTCAGCTGGATCAAAGATTTCACCTTTTACTGGTCTGCTTCACTCCTCACTCTAAGTGGGCTCCTGAGAAAGTCCCTGGCTGAAGAGACCTGTGGCTGAAGCTGCTTCTCAAAAATGGAAGGAAAAGTCCAAGTATCACTATACGTACAGAAATATATGTATATGTTCCGCTGGAAGCTGAAATACCTGTTTCGCTCATCCTCAAATGAAACAGAAGGTGTGTTAGAAGTGGAAGGAACCTCTGATTACTGAGGTAACCTAATACAAACTTCTGTCTATGTGTCCTGCCATGTTACAGCTATAGAGGTGGTGCAGAGGCAAGCAGGGTTTTGACACCTAGCTTGTGGGCATCCTAGGTGGATACAGATCTGAGGAAAAGGCCTCTGACAAGGGATATGCAGTGAGCAAGTCGGTATTCAAAGTCAAGAGGCTACAACTCATTTCTCAGCTTTTGTCATCCTGGTGACCTGTAAGACAAAGGGGGGACTTGTGATAGGCTCTTCTGAACAAACATGGGAATTAATTTCTGCTGCATAAGCTGGTGAGCATGTCCTGCCAGCACCTGGTCAGAGAAGACTTGAGGAAAGGACTCAGTGCTGCCCACAAATCATGAGAATATGAAGACTCTGCCTTTCCCAGCTGAGCACAGTGAAAGTGTCTCCCTTCGCGTCCTCCACTTTTTTTCCCTGGAGTGTCTCATGTAAGTCAGTGTTATGTTCCTGCCACATCCTTTAAGTGTCATAGTGGTGACACCCAAGTTAGACTACAAGTGCCTGAAGCAAATTCACATGAGCCCTGTTCCTAATGTGAAGTCAATTAAAATCAAATAACGAAAGGAACACATCTGGTCCTAGATGTTCATGATAATAAAGAAATCCCATTATGCTACTTATGCAATATAATTACTAAATAGCAATTCTTAAGATCACCATGTCAGGAAGTAGCATGAGCCACAAAACTGAGACATTTAAGGTGGATTTCAAGCCACCCTAGGGTCTCTAGATAAATAGACTCCATTTTCTCTTCAAATTATTAAAAAGCTAGATCTTAAACACAGCATTGAATTGTACAATTATTCTGCATTTTGAACACCCACTCCCCAGCAACTGTACCAGATACCATTACAAAGAAGACACCTGTGGTTCTGGTTCGGAGGAATGACAAAAGTAGGAGTATGTGGAAGATTTAAAGCAGTAAAACGAGAAACATATCAACATCTTAGTGATCTGAAGCAGCTAGCTCAGCCTGATTCTTGTGAATTTAACTTAATTTTCTCACTTTGAGCTTTTTTCTTTTTTATAATGTCTATGAATCATTGCACCACCCAGAATGAATATGGACTGAATGCTTCCCTGGCTCAGAGATAACAGAGCCCCTTGCTTAGTCAGGAAAATGATTTAAGAAAATCAATGGCTTTGCTTTGGTTATGAAATAAATTTAAAAAATAAAAGGATAAGAGCTAAACAGTTGGGATGCCAGCAGAGGGATGTTTCATTTGACTGCCCTTTCATATCAAGACTTTGCCTGACTGCAATTAGATAAACATGTTTCTCAGCAAGATCAAATCTTAGGCAAAGTCCTAGAGTTATTACTCCATCACTAAAACATCATGACCAGACACATTAGGGACTTGCCTTACTCTCTAAGAGAGACCCATGTACCCTTGCCATAGCCACCTTAACACAGGGCTGTAGCTAGGACTATTCAGGCCAGATGATCTTTATAGACTGAAACCATTAACTTCCAAGATGCTGGCAGTCATCTAGAGAGTTGAATGTGGGTGTTGATAATTTTTTAGGCTGAAGCATAATTCTGTCCTGCCCATAGATGTTGACCTTGAGCAGGACATGCACTAATTCTGGGTTTCCCAGCTCTTTGTTGTATGGGGTGCCATGTAGTGGTGATGGCAACACAGCAGTACTTCCTATCCTCCCCTTCCTCCTTCTCCTGATTTCAACTGCCAATATACCACAAGAACATAACTGCAACACACTTTCCCCTTCTCCCTTCTGTAGTAGGACCCTGCTAGCATTTCTTTCTGTCTACATTGCTAGCAACAGAGAAGCCTGGTGGATTGTCTCTGACCCCTTATTCTCTCTTCAGGATTAAATACTGCTAGGAAGTTGTTCTACTCCCTCAGTGTGTATTGATTACATACATTGTTCACAAGAACTTTTCTCCATTCTCTGTGAAACACCTGAGGAAGCATCCATGACAAAGTAGAGCAAACCATGGAGCATTCAATAAAGATATCAGCTGTCCCGTAGGTTAAAATCTATCACTTCAGTTGACTTTTTTCTAAGCAAAGACAAACTTTAAATTTGCACAGCAAAATAAGTCCTTCTGTATTACTATCCTTCTGTAATCTTTTCTGGCACACAGTTGTTACAGAAGCTGAGAAAGGTTTGTTTCCCACAGCTCCACCTTTCTGATGGAAGGGTGCCAACAGCCTGCATGAGCAGCCTCCACAAGCTTGAACAGGGCTGAAGCAGAACCAGATTCAGCCTTAGCCTTGCACTACCCAGTGCAAGCCATTCCAAAGTGTCTCTATTTTCTCATCATGTTGCTTGGACACAACACACACAGCAGGCACTGGATTACCACCATCTCCTGGACCACACAAGTGATCTTGCTCCAGAAGATACATCCACCCCTACTGTAATTCACTTCAGTGAGGCCCTCTGTGGCATAACCTTTCACCATGAGGTCACTAGCACTTCAACTGGATCACCTACACTCTTTTAACTTAAGTCACTGAGCAACTGTGGCTTGGTGAAATGTTCAGTCACAACAAATGTGGGCAGAGTTTGGATTAGTCATGGAGGATGAAAAGGCTTCATCAGCCACTCACCCTTCGAAATGACATTTCCATACAAAATAAATTCAATTTAAAAAGCAATTGATTTCTTATACATGAAGGAAAGCCTCCTCTTAACTGAACTTTTGTTCATTGTAAGCATCAGTGAAAACCAGATTTCTTCATGCCCAGGGCAGCATGCACCTGTCTTTGAAAAGGTTTCTGATACCCTGTAGTCATCATCTGCTTCCGTGGGTCTGCACAGGACAGACAAAAGTGAAGGAAATGCTTGGTTCCCTGACAGTAACCCAGAAAGAGCTGCCATCTGAGGGAAGTGTCTGCTGAGTTAGTGGAGATCAGTCCCAGGGAGTGGTTATGTCTCCATGATTTTACACGTACATTCCCTCTAGAGGAAGCCAGAGGAATACCTTAGGGTTCACAAGGATGACAGACTATTTGGAGGAATGGTAAAACTGAAGGGAAACAAACAAATGAACCTGAACATGCAAACACCCTTAAACCTTGATGTCCAGGTTGATGTGTGACCGAAAGTGGACATCTGCACTGCTGTGCTCAAAAACAGAGCAAGTTATAGAAAAAACACACAAGAAGGCCCAGTTAGAATCTTGACTAAAGTATTTGACAGCTGCCTACTCAATGCTGGAATAATTGCTCCCTGCATGCCTCAGGCACAAATCCCGACAGGGGCTGCAGAGCAGGGGCTGCCAGTGTGACAAGGTACGGACCTCCAGCAAGTGTGGCCACCCGACCGTGGGGCCCTGCCATTTCAACACCTCTGTTGTTCCCTGACAAACACAAAGGCCATGACACAGGGCTGTCATTTTCATCTCCAAGCACTTCTGCATCACAGTGACTCTCACGGCAGTGTGATCCCAGCTCATGCCTCAGGTAAAGGCAGATTGACAATTTCCACACAGCCCATGTTTGCAGCCCACATTGACAGTCATGGTGTGGACCATGGAGGAATTTCATCTGAGCAGCAACTTTTGCTCCAGAGGTGTCTAAAACTCAGCTTAAAGTGAAATGTAACTGTCTCTCCTGCCATTAAAAAACAAAACCCAAAAGAACCGCATGAACTTTCCAGGTGACCACTGCAAGCTGGGTCCTGTGAATAATTCAACAGAGGCAGGTGGATATCTGTAAAGCAAAATCATGGCTGGGATCTCATTCTTTGTGACCCAGATATTTAGATAAAATACTTTAAATTAAAAAAGTCAGTTCAGACATCAGTCCACTGTGAATTCAGGAGAATCTCCAGTGGGAAAAAGAAGCTTATTAAACAGATGTTACAGAATACAGCAATATGGGGCAGAAAGGAAAACAATATTATGAAATTACTTCTGTCTCAGATACCCAGTACAGTTTTTATTAAAGTCAACAAGAATTGCACAGAAGGCTCCAGGAGCAGGCACAGACCTTCAACAGAGCGTTAAAGCACAAGGTATGGCGAAAATTGAAAGGTTTGAACTCTATGATGGCTAAATCATAGCAACCCCTGCTGCTTTTTTCAAACAATAGGACTTGCAAATCTAATGTGTGCAAAAACCCAAGTCTGACATCTCAGAAGAATTTTGCACCATTTCCTATGCAGATAGGTGGAGAAGACACCCCACAGGCAGTGCCAGGTGGAGGAAGCAGTTTGGCACTTCCTCTCACTATGAAGAAGCAACTTTGTAGATGCACGCAACAATAAATAAAACTTGCTGAGGTTTTTTGTACATCAAACAGGGAAGATTCATATTTTATGTAGTGATATTAAATTGTGTTTTGCACTCTCATGTTTTTTCCCCAGCCAGACCACTCAAAGTATTTAGGGAACTTTTGAATTCAAAGACGCGTGGACTATGCTGAGTGACTGCTATGTGTTAGGTAGCAATTAAGCATCATGACAATCTCCACAGCACTTTGTAAGATTAGCTGCACAAAGACATCCTTTCACTCACCATTGACACCCAGACCTCTTGCACTGCAGCTGCTTAAGAGTGAAAGTAGTATTTCCACACCACACCAAACCACACCACAACCACAGACAACAAACAAAACACACTTCTGTAAATCCACCAGTAGATTCTGTAAATCTGCCAGCACCTCCAGTAGAGAAACCAGCATCTCCAGTAGAGATACCAGCACCAGCCCCCACCACAGGACAGCAAGAGGGCAGCATGCTCCTAGCCCACCCCCATGGCAAGTAATGCCACCCAGCATTAGCTACCATTAGATCCCATCACCGGATGTCTCAAGATGACAACACCATGCATATATGCATATATATAGAAGACAGCAACTCAACTGATACATGGAAAATAATGAAGCTATTGAGGGAGCTTAGATTCAGGGTCTTGTTTAGATACCTGTCTGAAGAACCAACTTTTTGCTCCGTAGGCAAACAGTTGCCCAGTGAAATGTCTGAGACAGGGAGTCAGGTGCCTCTCTCTCTCTCCCCTGCAACAGAAACTGCAACAGCCCTAAGCTTTCCACACTGCACAAGGTGACTTCCTGAGTCACTCTGTGCTCCCTTCCAAGGACTCCCACCTATTTATGCAGGGAAAAGCAAAGAGAAGCTCTCACTGTGGTTTAATGATGCCACTGCACTTGACTTGCTTGCTACAAATACTTGCAGGCATGGATTTTGCCATCTAAGTTCATACCAGGTTTGTAACTCACACTGTTGAAAGGCAACAGCAATTCATACCAGTCAGCTGAGTGTGTCCCAAATGGAGGACTCCATACATGTGATAAAGACAAAAAACCTCTTAACAAAGGAAATTTCTATTGCTATGGGATTTCTTGCCTCTGGCATAAAGAGCTTCTTCCTTGGGAAGGTAGTGCAGTATTGGAACAAAAAGCCAGATACACAGTGGCATCTCCAGCCCTGAAGGTTTTCAGGACTTGGCTGTGCAAAGTTACTTCTGATATGACCCATCACTGATGATATTCCTGCTTTAAGTGGGAGGTCAGACTTGAGCCCTTTGCAACCACCACATCTGTGATCCTACAAGCTCTTCCTGCAACCTCAGTATATTTCTGATGCAAAGAATTTTCCACATTAAAAATGAAAGGGAATGCAGAATTGC
This sequence comes from Margarornis squamiger, assembly GCA_035222235.1. Taxonomy (NCBI): domain Eukaryota; kingdom Metazoa; phylum Chordata; class Aves; order Passeriformes; family Furnariidae; genus Margarornis; species Margarornis squamiger. The sequence goes on along the minus strand of JAWWTY010000001.1, from coordinate 54,834,891 downwards.
ATGGGATTAAAGTATACTTGATCATTAAATGATCTTTAAGGGGAAATGATGGGCATTTGAAAGGGATGTGTTAATGAACTCATGCAACTGTGCTCAGTAGTGAGGGCTATTTAGGGGCAGACCCCAAGAAGAACATGACTGCTCCCCCATGCAGTGATTCCAGATCTCTTACTAGAGAAGGGTACGTCAGAGAGGGACAGTTGACCTTTAAGATGCCAGCACAGTTGTGTTAAATTTCCCTTCACAGTGAGAAGCCTGTCAAATGTCACCATTCATTGTAGAACTGGTCAAAGTACAGGGCAAAGCTGCTGCATTTTTCACACTAGAAACAAGTGATTTTTATTTTTCATCTCTTGTTCAGGCCAGCAGTTTTAGCATGAAGTCTTCCTCTGCAAAGCAAATCAAGTTGTAGGGACTTTTATTCATCTTTCCCAATTTCATGTGCTTTAAGATTTCCATGAAGCAGAGAACATCTGTATGGAGACTCTGTCCATAATGGAGATAACTGCCAACACCGAGTCGCATGTTATTTCACATGATGATGGGCACTGTCATCTTAATTCAATTTCATATACCACAAATTGATTTCTCTGCAGCAGAGGAACAGTTGTTGAGTGTTTGCATACTCTTTCATGTTAGAGCTGCCCCTTTTACCTTCTCATTGAAAAGTATCCTCTGTTAATCCAGGTTATGAATCAAGCCTCATATTAGTCTCACCACACTGCTCTGCACCAGAATGACTAATACTCGCCCTTAAAATTTCCTGTGACACTTCTAAAAAACTTGTCTGGTACTGATCATATTCAGCTGGGGAAAGGCAAGACTGAATAGCCCCTACATCGCAAAGCTCTTGATTACTAGTTCAGTTCCCTTCTCTTTCAAATCCAGGGTTATTTAGGTTTGGCAGCTCCCAAAAACTGGCAGAGAGGGCATTCCTGCGGTTCTGTCAGCAGAGTAGCAGCAGGGAGCCAGAGGCAGCCTACCCTGGGGTCGTACAAGACAGGGCACAGGAAGAAGGCTGCTATAGCTGTGAATCTCTCGAGGCTGCACTGACACACATAGGCAGCTCCTACCAGGCTGAAATGTTATTTTGCTCAGTGTGGTGCATGGCTTTCAGGAACCACAACACAATCTCTATTTCCCAAGGGAAACAGAACAATACCTGGATGCAGGTAAGTCCTATAGAGATTCTCCAGACTCTGCCTTTTTATTTCATTACCAAACAAACTTAATATTCTTTTAAAAAACCTTTGTATTATATTCTTTTTTTAAAAGAAAATTCTTTCTTTGCAGTAGCTTTGGAATGACCTCAAAACATGAGATGTGGATGCCTGATGGAGAAATAGATGGAGTTTGTAAAGCACCTGAAACTTCAGTTTTTGAGTTTCAGTTTCAGTGGTTCCCAGTCAGACGCCTGCCATATTGATTTATTGTCAAGAGTTGTTAACAATTTCACAGCTCAGAGAGGGGATAAGAATTATTAGAACACTGAATTTCACTCCTAGTCCTCAAAATGTGTGTGTGTTTGTGTGTGTGCGTGCACGTGTGTACAAACACATGAGTAGGAATAGGAAAAGAGAGGGAAATTAAATAAACCGTATAGGCCACCACCATACATATCCTGAGTGTGGAGGGTGATTGGTTTAATTTTCTGTAAGGAATTTTCTATAAAGAAGGGACTCAACTTTTAAGAAGCTGACTTTTAGGCAGCTTTGTCATTCACAAAATCTGGCATGAATTAAAGAGTCTCAGCAGAGGTTATGAACCAACAACTTCAGAGTGGGTGGTAAAATTAGACACAATCAACCTTTCCATCCCTCAGAGCAAACACGGCAGCAGTTGTGGGTGAGGGACTAAGGGGCACCACAAGGGAACACAAATAGCCCCCAAAAACCATTTTCCAAGGAACAGTGATATCATATATTGTTGCCAACACTGACATAATGTTCGTGCTGTCTGCAAAACTGTTATGTTTCAAGAAACCCCTCTTGAAGCCTAGAAAAGAATAGGCCCTGAGAAAAGAGACAAACTTTTCAATTTTCTTCTGTGTGGAACTGGTTCAGTTCTAAAGTAAGCACTATGGAAATAGCCAGGCCTCACTGAAAATTTCTAAAAAGGATAAACGTCACCTCCAATTATTTTGCCATGTACTGAAAATATCTTGATCTTAAAATATCTTGAGAAAGACCCTGAGATTGAAAAAGCAATGCCTTTGCTCTCTTCATGTGTCAGTGGTTCTTCTCATCCCTCACTTTGTGAAGTTAAAATTCAAAGAAAAATCTGTAAGAAAAGAAGAATGATGACAAAGACCTCAATACCCTGAAAATCGTCTCCAGGCTTCTCAAGGAATATCACTGTGAAAATGGCCACACTGATGTCAGCTCAGGAGAAGGTAACAATTGTGCCCTGTATTTTGGTGCTAGTAGGTACCACAGTGAGAAAAATGTAAGCTCATTGATTTCTGCTATACTGCTGGTGTGAGATACCATCTTATCTTTCATATGCCTTAGTGAAGGTGGTTAAAAAACAGTGTATCTTCACAGCATCCTTTCTGTAGCACAGGTTATTATTCAGTTCCTACAGGGCCAAGAGCAAATCATACTAACACAACCAGGTTACAAAGAGCAAATCTTTCCCGTGATGCAGCAGCTCATCCACAGGTATACATGCCAGCAGCACACCTACTGATCTGCCTGTAGTAAATGTGATCTTCTTCATTGGTTAGAAAAGGTCTTTCAGGTGCACTGAACTATGGGAAAAAAATTGCATGCAACCTCATACCTATCGTACACTGTACCTAACTTGCAGTATCTCTATTGTGAGCATTTTATAGTGTTCAGAAATTTATTGAATGGACCATAGGAGACATAGAAAGTCAATATTTCTATAACTTTTTGAGACATAGCCTGGTAAATCACAGAGTCATAGAATGGTTTGTGTTAGAAGTGACCTTGAAGATCACCTAGTTGCAATCCCCCTGCCATGGGCAGGGACACCTTCCACTAGAACAGGTTGCTGTATGTAAGTGTTAATGAATGTCAGTATTTTTGTAGGAAAAAAGATCCTTTTCCTCATTGCTTGGTGGGCATGTGTGTGCCTGGTGTAGGGGACAATGCCAGTCAGAGAGGGCTATGTCTGGCCTTACACAATATGTTAGCCCCTTAATCTAACAAAATTTAGGTCTTCCTAAATCCTCTGGATGCAACCTCTTACCTGGGTGTGCAAGATCCTTATGCGGGTTAATAGCTTTTTCTTTGGCCAGCAAGAGCCCTGGCTCCTGTTTTTTGAGTCGTGAGCTGAAGTACAGAGAAGCTTCATTAACAGTCAAAAGTCACGGGAGAAGTCATAGGGAAGAGGAACCAAACACAGTCAAATGAAGCCAGTGTCCAGATCACGAGGCACAGCCCTAAAGGGCTTACACAGCTCATAGCAAAACAAGCGAGGATGACAAATATTTATGTAATGGGTATTTGGAATGCAAATGGTATGCATTGGGTAATGCAGTGCATAAGTTCCCTGTGATAACAGTAGGGTTTGCTTAAGGGTGTAGGGATACTCATGCTATAAGGTAGCACCTACCACTGTTTTATTTCATGTGCGTTCTCCCACCCCCTGAGGTGTCCCCCCCAGGCATCTCTGCCACTATAGAGTTAGTAGGCAAAATAAAAACTCAGTCTTTCACTGACAGTCCATTGAAGGAAATTGTTTGGATTTGGTCGTTGGGTTTGCTTGTTTTCAAAGGGATGATGTGACTGTTATTGGAAAGATGAGTCAGTGAAATGAGTTTTGCCATTCTGGAGGCGAGGGTTATTGGCTGCTTTTTAAAAAAATGCAACCCTAAGAGGCCTCAGGACAGCCTCTGAACAAAGTTTTGGCTCCATGTTCTAACATTATCCTAGAAAAAGACAAATATCCCAAGTAATTTTGTCTGTGTCTGTGTTTAATAGACCTTTCTCTTGCCTCAAGTAAGAGGGGTTTTTTTTGATTAAAAGCAGGTGAACCATAAATATATGACACTAAACTGTATTATTTCATAGTAAAAGGGTAGATAAGTAGCAGCATAGTTGAATGCAAGGTAACACTAACTTTAGCTGGTGCATTTTGCTATTTTCAATCTCCATAATACCAGCCATGTGATATATCAAAACCCTTTCCCTCCAAACAGCCATCTGGAATCTGAGAAGAGAAAGCAGTTAAATAGCAAAGGAGAGAAGTTATTCTTAAGTGGACATAATTTTTAAACTGCATGCTTTTAGACTGTTAGAAGAGTGTTTTTCCTGGATCAGAGTTACAACACTGAACGCAGTTATGCTAAAATGGAAATGCCTAGATTTTGAAAGTTTAATAACAGAGTAGCTACAGATATTTTCCAACATTTGTGCTCTCTTAATAACCTTACAGGGTTCTTTTTCACACCTAAGCCCCAAAGTCTCTTCCTCTGCTGGAGAGCCTCATGTGGAGTACTGTGTGTGATTTCAGGCTCCTGGGTCCAAAACATACACTGGTATACTGGAGTGGGTTCTGCAGAGCACCACCAAGGTGCCCGGGGTTGCAGTACCTGCTGTATTTTGGAGGTGTGCAGAGGCCCTTTTCGTTTAAATTATTTTATTATTCTATTCTTCCCCCTTCTTTTTCCTTCTCTGTGGTCAGTCCATGCCATTCTCGTAAGCCTATTCACTTCATCCCACTTTGACAAATAGGATGTATAGCCCAGGCAGTAATTTGATTTCACCAGGTTTCCAGGTGTGGTTTGAAACACTGTTTTTGTACCTTAAAAACTGGGACCTGACCCCTTTGTGTGGGCAGAGAAGGCCTGGTAAAAGGCCCTGCAGAAGTTTGCAAAGGTCACTGAGGCTTACTTGCTTGGGTTGAAAATTCAGAACCACTTTTTCCTCTCCCCATTACAAACCTTCAGCCAGTATCACTGTCTCCTAGGATCAGCCAAATTGGCTTCCCCAATCCTCCCAAAATTCCCTTGGTACTGTCTGTCCAATATATTAAAGACACTTTATATAAAAATAGGTCAGAATCCACTTTCTAGAGCATAGAAATTCTCTCCCTTGCCTTTGTTCTCCTTTTCTCGTTCACTCTCCTTATGAATTCTGCCTTATGCAACTTTCTTTTTCACTCTTACATTTTTCTTTCTAATACTTTACTAAGTTTACTTATTGCTTGATCTCCAAGAACATTTATTTGAACCCACTTTTCTTACAAAATCCCTTTTCTTCTGACTATTTCTGGTTTCAGCCTCTTTCTTCACTGCTATCATTAACACTCTTATTCTTTCTTATCTTCTCCCTCTCTGGAAATAAATAACCATCTCCAAAGTCCGTTTTCCTACCTTCTCCATCCTCTCATATTTTCTCACCTGTGTCTTCTCTCTTCTTTGGTGCTGTAAACCTTTCTTTCTTTTACCCAGCTTTTCGGCTTCTCATCACTCTTATATTCCAGGCTGTTTCTCCACTATCATTTCCCAGTTGGTTTTCCCTGGCATTCACTGTGTCCCTAAATAAATGGCCAAGAGTTTGAGCTTTTCCCTCTTTCCTCTTCCATGGAAAAGGGTGCAGAGAAAAACATATCTTTTGTACCACCTACTGGTATTGGCCATTTGACAAAATTCTTTTGCCACCAAAATGCTTCTAAATTGTGAGTGAAGTTGACAAATAATCCATAAGTTTTTCCCCTTCAGGGAATTCCACTGTGTCTCCACCTCAACTTTATTTTTCCCTTTCTGCCTACACTGGCCTTGTCAGATAACCAAATGGTATCTGCATCTGTCTTCATAATTTAAAAGCTGCTTCTCACCATGTTCCAGGTGGCCAACTTTAAATAGTAATTAATATTATTCAAAGCCTTCCCAAAGACTCCTGAGTAAACCACACAGTGCCCCCCTCCCAAAAATACAGTAACAACATCTTGAGAAGTGCTTTCTCTAGACAGAAGATCCAAACACCCATCTCCCTGTTCCCCTCCAAGACAAGACAAACATGGCACTTCTGCACACCACGCTTTGAGGGAGGGACTTGAACCATCCTCTCTGTATAAATCACATATTTTTTTTAAGCCAGGCAGCTAAATATATTTCCAGAAAACCTCCTCAGAAAATGAAAGGACACGAGGAAAATAAGGATCTAAAATCTGTGCTTTGCTTCCCATTCCAAGGTTAATTTTTTGATTCTCTAAAACCACAGACAGATGACAAGAAACACAGAATATTGAGAGAGTGCACTAATCTTGTGCAAACCTCTCACACCCACATACTCTCCCTTTTCTGGGTCTGGCTGACTCATACAAGTCAACTTCAGGGAAAAAAATTACTTTAAAAAAGTATACCACCCCAGCAACTAATATCCCCTGGATGTAGGGAAAGTGCTTCTCTGATCTCACCTTGCTAGGACAGCCAAAACAGCACTTGCAGGTACAAATGCAGAATCAGGAAAAGAAAGCCTTGGTCAGTAGCTGATCTCTCTTCCTCAGATATATTTGTTGTAAGATGGCAGTCAGGGTTCAGTGATCACAGTAGGATTAGAAGGTGACTCAAGTTAAAGTTCAGGGCAGTTTGCAGACAATCTGCTGTGTAGTGTTTTAAGCCAGCTGTCTCATTCTTTCTGGCAAGATCTGTGAGAAGTTCCCTCATGCAAGTCTGACTAATTAAGCTGCTGGGTAACTCCATCAAAATTTCTTTCATTCTCTGAAGGAATAAGGCATACCTTTGAACCTGTTGAGTCACTTCCTGTTAGCTTCTACCCAATGGCATAAAAATCTGGGGATAATATATCTGCACAATAGGGATATGTGCACAGAGAGTTCTGGTGGATCACCAAATCAACCCTGAACACACCAGATCTGGAGCTAGGTCTGGAGCTAGGAACAAGGTATTTGCACCTGCAACATTGCTTCCAAAAGATGGACAAGGCACACTGCAGGTGCTCTGCTTCTGGGACTCAAGCTAGCACGTCCCCTTGGCATCATGCTGGTCCCTGTGCTCATGTCCAGCCACACAGACCCAAGGCAAGGACTGTTAACACCATGCACAGACCAAACATGTCCTCAGATATACCCCTTGGCAAGCTCTCCTCCTCTGAGTTGAACGTTCTGGTAAATCCATTTGTGTGACCTCTGATCTCGAGGAAAATATGGGGATATGTCCAGTAATAGCTAATAGTAATCAACTACTCAGACTACCATTTAATTACATTGTGAGAGATTCAGGGGAAAGTCTCAGTAAAAGCAGACTTCAATAATCTTTAAAGTCTCTTCAAAGACTTTTCTGTAGCAACCAAAATAAACTTTGCAGGGTAGAAAAGACAAACTTTCTTTTTCTTTTGCAGAAAAACACAGTTTTCAATTAAGAGAGTACCACTGTCATACAGACTTGGACATGAAAACAACAAATTGCTTTCCATGTTCATTTCTTAGTAACATCTTCCATTCACCTCTGTGTTTCCCTGCAATAAAGGAGATAATCGAGTTCCTTCTGTGCAAGAGGGGTAAAGTGAAATTGTGGATCAGAGCATCTTTCCCCTACACATTCCAAAGTCCTTGCAGAGAGCACCAATCAAGAAGGCTAAGACAGGAGGAGTGTATGTCTTGCTGCATTGCACAGCAATGGGTGAAATCCCAGTTCCAGTGAACTCAGTATTCCAGAGTTTGATGGAACCAAGATCTCAGTTCCAATTTTCTGCTCAAAACTCAATGAGTCCTCATCAACACTACTGTCAGTAAGTATTTACTGGCCAGCACATCTTACAGGCAAATTCATAATAACAAACCAATTACTATGTCACCATTCCTGTCTTACCAATTGTCAGTACCTGACTTAGGCACCTGAATTAGAAAACCAGCCTCCCTAACTCCCTTGGCAGTCAGTGGAAAGTCATTCCCAAGGACAACTCAGAGTAAGGCACTAATACTCAAGTGTGTTCTCATCCATGAATTGTATAGGAAGATGAAGCTCTTGTTCAGATGTCCACATCTGTACCTTTCTTCCCTCTGCTTCTAGTTTGCTTTCTGAAGGAGCCTCTACAATGCCAATAAACCTGACAACCTGTCTGCTCTAAACCACCACCTCTGAAAAACTATTTTAAAGAGGAAAGACTATTTCACAGTTCAAATCAAGACTGTTGTCAGTACTGGGGCTTCCATTCATGTCTTCAGCAGCTCTCCTGCAGACCCAGCAAAGCACAAGGTCTGAAATATCCCCAAACCTTTCTCTCTGCAGTAAGAGAATCACTGGAGAGCCTTGACCATGCTCTATGCAATCAACATGGTGTTGCTGAGCTTAACTTGGACTCATGCATTCCTCATAACTTGTCTCCCGTTTATACCCCAAATTGATTGCTTTCATTAAACATTCACACAGGACAAGAAAAAGACAAATTAGAAAAACCAGAGTTTACATTAAAATCATGTATGACTTAGCTAGTGGACAACTGTATGCAATTAATTACTTGTTAAATCTTAAGAACACCATTTGCTATATTTTAGGCAAATAACTCTGTCAAGTAGACTTAACACTGAGAGTCTGGACTACAAAATCAATATGGGAGATTATGAGCAGAATCATTGCTTGAAAAAAATATAAAAGGGGCATAGAAATTTTGGCAGGGTTTTTTGTTTCTCAAGTTGGGAGAAATTTTCCTTCATAAAAGCTATGAAGGAGAAGAAAAAAAACCAACACTGTCCCATTTTTAGAAATTTCTGGGAACCAAATCCACTATTTCACTATTTTACCTATGAGAATTAAAAAAAAAAAAAAAAAAAAAAAAGGTAGAAGGACTGTATAGTATAACTACATTTGCTCTAAAGCAACTGGAGAGTAGCTATTTTGTCTGCAAGACAGAAGATAGTTCTCTCTTTAGGAGACAGTTTTCTACCGAGGTTAAACATCAGTTTCCTGATACTTCCCTAAAAGGAAAATTGGAGAATTGGAGAAAAGGATTTATGTGCGAAATAAGAATGATAAAATGGTGTGAAATTCAGGTTGGGAGTAAATCAGATATTCAAGGCAAAGCAAAACAAAACAAAATCAGAATGATTTTACAAACCACAAGAATAGAAATCAAAGGAACTCAGGTAAAGTTAAAATGAGGAAACAAACATTAAAACACTCTGTGATAGTCTTCCAGCAAACATGATGAAGGAAACAAAATTTCAGCTGCAACTGAATTTGCTACAACCAACTTTATCCATTCATCACTGACCATGAGAGAAAAGAACATTTTTCTTTTAATTATACGGTCATCACAAACAACTTCAGATTTCATTAAATCTCTACAAGAAGATAGACTTGGCAAGTTTGCATTAAATGGCACTCTGCAAATCAGCATTCTTATCTTTCATTACTTCATTATTTCTTATTCTTCAGATACTGAGGCAGCTTGCAGTTTTGTAGGAATGACTAAACCCAGAGTAAGAGTTTTTACATATGCAAATCTCCAAAGTCCAGGAGATCACACAATAGCACTGATGCATAAAAGAAGAGGCAGGTGGGATATAAAACACTGTATTTCCAACCAGTGTAATGCATGCAAGCATTTAAGAATATTCTAAGGGCAGAATCATCTCTGCATTTGAGCATTCCCAGGGTGCAAAGCTTGGGGTCAAGGAGGAATCCATAAACTCAGGGAATGCAGTCCCATAAAGTGAATAATAGCTATTCCCACCAAGTAGGATGCCTGGGCATTGCAACCCAAACACTTTTGGAAGCTGTACAAAAGTTATAGGTAGGTACTGCAGCTCTGAGAAGCTTTGAGCTATACCTGAAACCAGGCAGGGATTGACTTCAGGGCCACAGAATGAGAGAAACTCAGAGGCAGAGGACTTTGAACATTCCTTTTACAGTTAGAGAACAATCCATCCACATCTTTAACATGTCTATCTTCAGTGTTGATGAAATGCACCCAAGAAGTGCCCATTCCTCCACAGTGACCATAAGGAAACTTCTTGACTGGTGAATAGAACATGCACAGCATTGCCACAGGAACCCCTATCAAATGTCCACGGAGCTATGACCTTCACAGACATCAACTGTTCCTATTCATTATTCAAAGGGACTGCCCACTGTCTGCCAGATTAAGGAGCTATGTTAGTTTATATAGAGGCTTTTGGGCAGAGAATCTACAAGAAACAGAACTTTTTCAGGAAGAGTGGGAGGATAAGTATACAGTTAAAATAGTAACAAATGAGGAAATGAGTCTCATATGTCATGCTAGCTGTGAACTCAGCCATTGAAGAAGCCTAAAAAAAGTAACCTCTCTTCCTAACAATGAAAATAGTCTCAAAAGCACTTTGAAATCACAAATCCAGATATAACAAAGAAAGTATGGAGTTGTCTTATACACTCAATTGAATGGATCAGAACTTGTTTAGATGTTTTGCACTGTAGGAATTAATCTCAAAACTTCAGAAATGAAACAGAGCTTTTACATGTTTTCTTACAGAATTCTAACAGAAAATAAAATAATTATTGTATTTTATAATTTTTAAAGGATGAAGTGTAGACAAAATAACAAAGCATAGAAAAATATAAAAATGCTATGCACAGATATATTACATCATCTCAGAATGATGGTCTGAGGGTGACAGAATGGACCCATAAATGATGTTTCAAAACCTTCCATGGCAAATGACTTCAGTAAGTTGTTTGCAAAGTGAAGAAAATGTTACAGTTGAAAGATGATACAGTGGAGATGGAAACCAAATAAAGAGATATTAAGCTGAAAGCCAGGTTAAATAGTTTAGCCCATTAAATTCATTTTTTTTTATATAATAAGGAATGCCTACTATATGAAACTAAAAGTTTTATTTTGATCTCCAGCCATATTTATGAATGCTTCCATCCTCCAAGGAAGAAGACCACCAAATACAGGAAAGCCTTGTGGGCTCCTCATAGGGTTATGCAACAGTTATGCACCCATTGCCCTCTCAGTTGTAATTTATCTTACTGCAAATCATCTGACTGCTGTTCCACAACTCAGCTAGTCATTTTAAGTCTCCTTTAAAGTTCGTGAGAAAACAGACATTTTTTTGGGTGTATCCTGTTATACAGTTAACAGTCGGGTTGCAAATGCTGGAACACAAGCAGGCAGCAGTCCATGAAAGATTTGTTAACATGTGGGTAAATTACTTAAAAATGCTTATTGATATTATCTATGCCCTTTTCAGAACTTATTCATCTGAAGTATCAGGTGAGTAGGTATCAGAAGTAAAGGATGAAAACTCCTGCTCAAGGATGCTGCAAGTTAGAGGCCTCTCTACTTATAAGTTATGGCTGGAGCAGTGAAACCCTCAACAAGAAATGAAAACTGCTGTTACAGCTAATGACCTGACTCAGTATTTTTTGGAGAAGTGCTCCTTCACACTAAGGAGATATTGCTTTGAAATGCATGGGAACCCAGTGCATACAAACCAGGCAAGCACACTTCTCTGAGTGGGAGAAAAGGTAACTGTACTCATAATTTCAAGTGATGAAGTAATACAAAAGCACATACACATATGAAATCATGATAAAGTCAGACCCTGAAAAAAAAAGTAGTAACACGAAGCTGAGACAATATTAGGAATGGAAAGAAATTTACATGGTACTACCAGGAGAAACCAGCTGAAATATTTCATCAAAGAGTCCACAGAGCATGAGTGGGATAGACATGGATCCCCCAGGAAAGGATCATAGGGCTCTGCTTCGATCAGACCAGAAGACGGGTCATACGCTGTAGGAAGTCTGAGCCAGACAATGCTGTGAAAGTCTCATGCCTCAGTGCTTGAGACCAGGAGGTCTGTGCAATGTCATCTGCAACCACTATAAGTCTTCTTGGCACAGCCATGCAAACAATGACCAGACCCTTTGATTTCAAAATTGGTATTTTTCAAATGTAACAAAGACCCTCTGTGGGAATAACTATGTCCATGATTGCTGTCCTGTGGCAAGCTATTTTGAGTTACTGACTGCATAAACCCATAGGAATATATATATATATACATATGTATGTATGTATGTATGTACGTATGTATTTTTAAAGAGATGCCACTTCTCAAAGTAGGATAATGGTTCAGCAGAGTTCACATGGAAAATAAATTCACTCTTCAGAGTGATATTTAAGTATGGAAAAGACTAAGCAAGAGAGTGAAAAATAAGAAAGACTCCCGTGATTTAACTGTGGGGTGATAGCTACAACCCTGTAATTAATCCACCTAAAAAGTAAGGGATATAATCCCATATAGTTTTACCACCCAGAGGTACAGCTCTATTGGTGTACCAAAGCCTTTGTCTGCACCACAACTTTCATGACTGGAGTTTTGCCATACAGATCAAAATATGTGTGCCATTGCCAACATAGTGATGGAGAAATCATAGAGATCGTCTGGTGTAGAGGATCAAGGAAAAGAAGATGCTTACCTTGTGAACAAGAGTTTTCCTTCCAAGTATTTCAGGGAAGGTGTCATACATAGCCTTCATATTTGCCTTTTAAAGCAGATCAGAAATCGGTATCTCTGAAAGACTGCTCTTACTTAATATTTTACTACTTCAAAAACTGCCTGAAACAATTTTCAGTTGATTGATACTATTTTGTGGAAAATGACAGCAGATTTTCTCATACTTCGAGGATTAATTTAGTTTTCCTGCTTTCTGCACTGATGACTGCTTGATGCCCCGTTAGCGGGTTATCAGAAAACATTCACTTGCTGTTGTCCATTCTGACAACGTCCTGTCCACTTCTATCTCCTCAAGCCAGGGCAGACACAAAGGTGAGTCAATAACACCATTAACTGGTAGTTTTCCCACCCATGGTAAGTACCACAACAAAAATGTAAGAGTGTTTTATTGCTCTCAAATATATGAATACACTGGTACTAAATTAGGGTCCTCTGCTTCAATTTGGCTTTTGTTACCCAGGGTGGATGGAATTTCACCTATGGTACTTTAGGGAAAAGAAATCACAAAACTGTCTCTACACACACAGCTCTAAATAAACAAGTTGGTAAATATGTATTCACATCAGCAGGGAAATTATTCCTTCTTCTTTCTTATGCTTGTGTATGACAAAATAAGAGTTTTAGGGCAGCAGGGTCTGAGACATTTGAAAAGGGTGTATAAAGGGTGTTTAAATTTAGAACAGGGCAGACTAGCAGTTACCAAACAGTGGTTAATCTAGTGAAACTGTCACTGACAGTATTTGGCTTGAGATAGAAAGCTGAAAAATCATGTAATGGACAAGTCTTAATAGTGCATCTCCAGAGGAAGTGTCTTCCTGACCCTAAATAGGAAGTGGCTGACTTTCATCCTGGAACATGAAGTTTTATAACCTTTTGCATGTTATTTCTATTTAAGGTAGCAGCAGAAATTCTTATTCAACTCCTGCTAAAACATTTTCTTGAATAATGAGTTCTGAAAGTCTGTGTGCTTTTTTGAGAGACACATTTAATCAGTTTGAGGGGTATTGCCATTTTAACCTCACTGGGAACTCCCTTGAGCTCATGCTTTTGCAGAACCTAAGGAAAATTTTGCTTATACCTTGTTTCTTCCTTTACAGCATCTAATAGCCTGACCTTTCTGTCTCTGCCTCACACAGCAGCCTATTTTTGTTGCTTCCTCTAGACTTTTTTCAGCTGTATTCTTATTTCAGAGAGGATCAGAGTTCAACACAGTGACTACAGCTATACCACTTTCCAACAAGGTTTTCTAAAATGCCTCTGGACATAGTCTCGCTTTCCACTAATGTAAGACCCTTTGGCAGGCTGTCTACAAGCAATAAAAATGTGCCTGGAAAAGTGAAAAAATGGTCTAAAAGGTGTGTGCAACAGTCTATAACCTTAGTCTTGCAGATATTTGAGGGTTGCTCTCATGGTATGCACAAATCTATCCCACAAGAGGCACCGATTGATTCTGCAGCAACGCAGTATATCTTAAAAGGGTCCACACTAGCCTTTAGCGTTCCCAATGTAGTCCCACATCTTTTAGACACATAACTTGCATCAAATGCCCCTGTGATATGAAATGTTAAAACACCTAATACTAGAACAAACATAAATTCTTGAGCTATTGCACATTAAAATTCTTTATCAGGAATATGGAAATTCTTCCTCCACTGAAAGCAAAGTCCTTTAGCGAGGCTCACAACCCTGAGCACAGGACCTAAAATCTCAACCATACAACGATTGTAGGAGGTTGTGAGGCTAGAGGAGCCTGATTACTTCTTACAAAAATCCTTGAAGAAATAAGATGTCATCCATGAAAATATAAATATGCACTAAAAATTTGGAATAGAACTTTAGACAGGCAAAATAATCTTATCCTTTGTGCTGAGACAGATCAGTCTAGACTGCTTTTCTTATCTTGCAGCCAAAGTGTTCTCCCTATAGCAGTCAGTTATACCCTTCAGTGGGCTCTCTGTCCAGACACACAAAAACATCCAGGGTTAAAAAATCCAGGGTCTGTAAAAGCATATGTTCTGTTGGGCAAAAGCTGTTGGAACTGTGTCACCAGATAATTTTTTTTCAGGCACCTTGGGTTGTAGCAGTTAATGAACACGCCATTGTGCCAGCAGCAGAAATAAATTAAAAACAGTAATCTTAAGTGGAACTAGTGAAAGTCCCAGAGAAGCTGAATCCCTACAGACATACAGAACACAACAAAAAAAGATTTATACATTTCATCATTCATTATCTTCAGTCAGTAAGTGCCAGTGAAAAGGAAGATTGTAAGAGACTTTTATGTCTACACCAGACAACTTGAGCAGATTTGTCTGCTACCTGTATTCACTTAGAAGTCAGAAGGAAGTCAAAAACATAGAATAGGGGAAAAAAATGAGGTGGGCTGCACCACACTGAAAGTAAAAAAATAAGACTATTGCCTAAACCAAAGGTACAAAAAAATCTTACAAAATTGGAAGGATCTGTGACTGGTCTAAGAAAAAAGACTCAATATCCTGGGAAAAGAAGACAAAGAGTTAACTAAATCTTTAATGATAGGCCACACTGTGACTAGAATCTAAAACAGGGAAAATATCACATAAATCACACTTTTTACCAGGAAACCCCAAATTAACATTTCCCCAGACATCTCAAATTTTGCCTCAAAGAAATTGCTCACACTAGAAAAAATGTTTCTGTAGTAAGGACCAGGCTTTAGTACCCTCAGCAAGATGAAAATCCAAAACACTACATGGAAAGAGGTCTGAAGTAAACTTTTTTCATTTTGAGAGTAACATCCATGCTTCATTCACT
This sequence comes from Margarornis squamiger, assembly GCA_035222235.1. NCBI lineage: Eukaryota > Metazoa > Chordata > Aves > Passeriformes > Furnariidae > Margarornis > Margarornis squamiger. Next base: position 54,819,666 of record JAWWTY010000001.1, on the reverse strand, counting down.
TCTGTTACTGGTATGAAGAACAGACATACACTTAAAAGATGTTGAAAGATGAAGAAGGGGAAGAGAATTACCTAAGAGGCATCGTAATAATGATGAAGTTCCTATACTTTTGAAATGTCCCTATTTTAATAAATGGTCAGAATACTGAAGTATTTAGCAGAGAAAGAAAATATTCGTAAAGAAAATGTGCACAAGATAATTGCTGTTTATTGTAGACTTGCTGCCTATTTCCCAGACAAAAGTTTCAAATCATGGCTTTGCCCACAAGAGAGCTCCACTTCATCATGGGTTTCATCTTTCTGAGGGAGAATCTGATCTGCAAACACAGACAGCTATTTTTTGCACAATCCATGGTGAGACAATGGTGGAACTTCCCAGCAGAGAGCTTAAGTGATGCCCACTGAGGCTAAAGGGTCACGCTGACTAGTCCATGTCCCTGGAACTCTTCTCACTTGCTGGGGCCTTCAGAATGGTGCTCATCTACCCTGGAACAAATGGGGAGTGATTCCTACAAGACCAAAGACGATGAAGAAAAAATATATTTTGTTCTTTTTACACCATCAGCAAAATTTCAAGCTGTGTGACCCTTGTTTTCAAAGACAGGTCCTTCCAAGAACTGCAAGGCTGCTATCATTTGGAAGGTCAACATACAAGAAATCTGCTTGACTTACCATCTCTGAACATATCCATTGCTTGAATTCAAAGAACACTAGAATGAAAAAACATCACATACAAGCTCAGACTATTTATTTACATTTCTTTTTGTTAATTATTCTTAATACTTTATTTGTAAGCACTTGTCAGTTGTTTGTTTGTAGGAACATGCAAAAATAAAGAGAAGCTGCTCACTTCTACAGTCAGTAGACTCTTCTAGTTTGCAAAGTATCTGTGGTAGTATTTAGAATCAGCTACACATAAGGTTTAACTACCTACTGTCTCTGCTTGAAGTGCATGGAAAGATTACAGTCTGCTTGGAAGAAAATTAAAGCAGAATTAAATAGTTTTCAGTGTTAAAACAAAATCAGCTAGAAACAAAGAGATGCTTCAAGGTAAACAAAAGGATTTCACTTCATTAAGCAATTTTTCCTAGAAGGAACTTAAGACCACATCAGGTACTTATGTTTTCTGCTCATGCCTCACATACATTAGTGTTCATCATCAACTGTATCAGCATACAGAACTGGACAAAACCCTGGCTGGGCTCTTTGATTTCAAGGGGTAGTTTTTCCTTACAGACTAATGCAACACAATTTAATATGTTTGTAGCCTATTCTTTGTTACAATTCTTTTGCACAGACAAAATATAAAAGCACATGTAGATGAAAAGACATGGTAGGTCAGAATAAAGAGCACAAAAAAAAGCCTGGCACCCCATCTCCAGCAATGGCCAACAGCAATGCAATGGACAGCTGCACAGTAATACTTCCTAACAATATTTTCACATCCTTTAGCAATTTGTGTCTCCAAGACTCTTAAGCCAAAGGTGGTGTCTCTGTTTTGAACAGCCCTTCATGGCATAGGTTATTTCTGGTTTTCATCCTGCCCTGTTCCAAACTTTTCTCAACCAATGCAATTGCATTAGCCAAGTGACTGGCTAAATATTTCAGTTTGCCCAAAAGTTCTGTGTACATTAGCCAGTACCATTCTTACCAAAAGAGCAGAGACCACACAAAATCAAGATATGTTTTCTCTGGGGACTAAAACAAATTCACTTACAACACATGAAGATTAGAAAGGAGGAAACTACAATTTCAAAAACAGTTAGGACAGATTCTACTGCTTGTAGCACTGAGCTGCCTTTGCTATTTCCTGTCACAGGAACCAATTGCCAGTTGCTTGACACTGCTAGCATCTCTGAATCACCTCATCATCCATGACTTGAGCTTTGTGCTGCACAGAACTTCAGAAGTCAAGGCTGTTCTTTGTGCTCATCCTGCTTTGAAGATTTTTCAATGGCTCCATTATTCTGAAGCTAGTGAAGTATACTTGATTTCCACTGTCATGGAGTTTTTAGGTGTGGACAGTATTTGTCTAAACACACAGGTGATGCTTTTGCATCATCTGGATATTTCATCTGGAAGAAAAATTCTTGAAATAAGTATGAGATGAACTGACTTTCTCCAAGCCACCATGAAGAAGTTAAATTCTTCTGGAAAATCACAAAGAATGTTGGCGACATGCTAAATATTCAGACCTTGTGGGGGAAAAAAAAAAAAAAAAACAAAACCAAAAAACAACCAAAATCCAAACTAAACCAAAACAAAAACACCCCAACAAAATCTGAATGAAGAGATTAATCAGTATTCCCTGAGCACATTGAATTCAGGTTGTTATCTTGCCAGACAAGGACTTACACTGCGAGGTCTTTTATTGAACAAACTTGAAATACACCCTTACGTGAAAAGGCTGATGAAAACTTTTTTCAATTTCTTTGTTTTCAAGCACAACATGAGTCTGGTATTTCAAAGGGCTGGGGGGGTGGGCAGGGAGGAAGGAAAAAAAAAAGGAGTCACAGCAGAAACCCCAAACCCAGCATTTCAGGATGAGATAATGGAAATCCTGTGCTTCTCAAAACTCATCAAGATAGGGGCATAGCTGCTCAAATGAGACAGACAACTGCCTTACTGCTCAATTAGGATCTCAGTTAGGTCAAAAGTCCTAAGCACAGTCAGTCCATACTAAACTGTGCCAGGTTTCACCAAAAGAAAGGTGATCTTACAGAAAATTTGTATTTGACTCTCAGTGATCATCAGATGAAAGCTACTATTTATCCAGAAAGCAAATCTCCTGGAAAAATCTAAACCTGGGTATGAAATTCCTGAATATTCAAGAAGCAAAAAGGTCCTAAATAAATGTGGATTGGTAACCTATCTACTTAAATTCTGCACTGGAATTTTTTAGGCCTTTCTGTTTCCATACAATGGATCTTTTAATGTCTAACTTTTCACCATGGTTTGAAAAGGAAGGCTAAAAAAGTATTTCAACTGAAAGCAGAAGCACAAATTCAAAGTATACTTCTGGTAAACATTTTGATTACAACGAGAGTTGGCTGATTATTCAGTTTTATCTGTCACAAGCCAACTGTTAACTAGGAGATCACTAAAGACAGTTTAGAAATATCTCTGCTCACAAAGCCAAAACAATTATCAGTGTTTTCTGAAAGAGATGAGCCCAATAAATATTGCTTTGTTGGTGTCTACAACCACTGTTTTAAATATCACTTCAAGGCCATAAATAATATGAAAGCACAGCTTTAATGATGGGGAAATCACAGTTCAACTAGTAGTTGATTTCAACAAACAAAGATTTGCAAGGTACAAAATGATCACTTGCAAAAATGCCAAGGTGATTGTAGCTGCTAGGCATTTTTCACTGTTTGTATTTCAGTTTTTTGACATGAGTTTGAAAAGTAATATTATAACAAGTAGGTTTGTACCATATATTTTTTCAATTTTAACAAAGTAGAATAAATTAATTTGAGTTCTAAACCATGTATTTCCTCTTTTTGTGTATATAATCCCTGTCTCTGTTTTGCTTTTCCTGTTGGCAAATAAACATACCAGAAAAACAAATGCCATACAATTAGGCTGCTTTGTCAGCTGGGCTCCAGTGAATGTTTTTGAAGCCTAAATTGCAGCACTAAATTTGAAAATTTTTGACGTAATTAATTTTTCTTGTAGAGTTTGGTTTGATTTGGTTTAGCACCTGAACATTTTAAGTGCACAATGCCATACCTATTCCTGTTAATCAGTGCCCAGTTCTGCAAGCAATCCCACTGAAATCAGTGGAATTTCTTCCAGAAAATGAAACAAATGACAAAGGGGGAAAGGGCAAATTCCAGCTAACCTCTGAATCTAACAACCTGCAATTTCCCTCAACTTCCTGATTCTGTGTTAGAGTTACTTCTGTAATGCACGAGTTGAATGGTTGAATTTTGTTGCTTCTGATGGGATTAGTATTTTTATCCATTTAATCCTCCCATTCATTTTGGTACCATCATTCTAAAATTTCACCTGGCTTAATCCTGTCATAGAATGATTTACTTCATCATCCATGTCCTGAAAAGGAGGTAAATGAGTTGCAGATTTGTGTCTTTTTGATGTGTCCATCAGCATTTTGAGAGGAGCATGGTAAAATATATATTATTCTACTAATTCTATGACAAGTGTAAAAAACCAGTTATAGACACGATAAAAATTTTATTATATGCCATTGCTCAATGTGTTTTGAGTTCTACTAATTTACCAAATTGTGTAAAAACACAGCTGATCATATCAATTAAATCTCAGATTCTTTTTCCCCTATAAACACATATTTTACTATTGAAGTGAATCATGCCTAGCATTAAAGCGTTCTCATGAAACTTTCATTTTGATACATCATTTTGATATTAAGGTGGTATTTACAGCTCAAAACCATTCATACAAATGAAAAACGAGCAAATTATTTATACTGATTGGCAGCCTCTTTAAGAGCAATCTGGACAAATACAACAAGTGCCATGCACCTCAGGTGAAGACGCTGTATGCCTGAGACGGTATAGAGGAATCAGTAACTCAGTTTTGTGACAATAAGGTTTTCTGCAATTATTTTAACAAAACATAAAAATTAAACTTCATTCATCCTATAAAGCTGTTACCATCCTATAGCTTGTTTATTTTAGGGGAGTTATGTTTATTCATTAGTTACTTGTTTTAGAAAAAATCACTTGTCTGTGTTTCTTTAATTGCTGCATATTATACTAATGCTACTTGTCTGGTAGAAGACAGCAGTGCTAATGAACCCATGGCTTTCATTCTACAGTCCAAACTGCTCTCCTTGTGGCTTCTGAGACCACGGTAAATGTTCCCATTAGTGTTTTCAAATGAAGTTTGGATGACAGACCTTTTTGTTGGTGGGACACAAGACATTGTAAAGTTTGACTGTGGCTCTACTGATCCGTATTTGGCAACCACTACCCTTATACCATCAGGAAGCCCCAGGTGACAGCAGCAGAGCTGCCACTACCAAGGCAGGTCACCCTTCTCCCTTCTGCCAGAGGTGCTATGGGTAGTTACAAATTCAGCTGAATTGTAGAAACAGGTCATTCACTCTGAAGGTAGATGCTGTTTGTAAGAAACTTGCTGAGCTCTCCAACTTAAGCCGTATTATTTTAACTTTAGAACTGAAGGTTTTCCTCATTTCATTATAGAATGGTTCACAGAATAGTTTGGTTTCAAAGGGACCCTTGAAGCTCATCTAATCCATCCCCCTGCAATGAGCAGAGACATCTTCAACTTGATCAGGCTGCTCAGAGCCCCATCCAATCTGGCCTTGAATGTTTCCAGGGACGGAGTATCTTGCAAGGATGGAGAGAATTGGAGAATTTGGATCAAGTGGCGTACATTTTAAAACTAGCATGAGTTGCTCAATTCTGATCCCAGCACTGGATTGCTACATATTTTGATGAGTAAATACAACTTAATGCAAACCTGAAATAATGACTGAAAAAGGAGGGCCATAGAAGGGGGGCACTGCTATACTGTCACAACTATATCTTAAGAGGGTACTCTGCAATACGTTTTTGTATTTCCCTCCTCACCTCTCCTCTACTGTAGTTAGCTACAATATCAATTTCATAAATGTTCATCATTAGCACTTGGATGTGTATCTGGTACATTACTGTAAGAAAATGCTGTCTCTATGAGTCCTTCTGGGAAGTTCTGCAATGGATGAAAGCAAGAGCATTTGGTCAAGTGTTGAGAAGTGCCTGAGAACTGTACAGGCAATTCACACCTGTAAATAATTCCAATCTAGTTTAGTTTTGGTTTAGAAAAATCCATTCATTCACAAGCCCCTAAAAAGAAACAAAGAGGTCACTATATTGATTCCCCAATGCCTTCCACCCACTTTTACTATAATTCAGAATGATTTCCAGGTGACTTTAATTGGTTCTCCAGAAGAAAATGGAATTCTATATGCACTTATTTATATATCTATGACCTAAAAAGGAAGGAAACAGATGAAGGACTATGCCACGCAATGCAAACTTACACATCCCCATTTGGATGGAGAGAATAGCCCTAATCACTCTCGTCTGTCCCAGCTGTATGTCTGCACCCATACATGAAAAACATTGCACAGACTTCTTAATTTCACATGCAAGGGATGCAAGGGGGCAGCACCGCTGGGAAGGTAGGAGAAGGCATGAAGGATGCTCTCTCCCAGGGCAGTGGGGCACATACAACCGGTGCTGCATGCATCAATTCAAAACTGTATGGTCTGATACAAAGCCAGGATCTGTGGCTGCCTACAATGGTACCCATGGTCACTGCTGCCTCTGCTGTTCTTGGCCCCACCACCGATGAGTGATGGCTGACATAAGCAAATGTCGAAACCCTTTGCTGTATTTCACCGAAACTGCTGGCTGATTCTGGAAACCCATACTGAAACTGGAATAAGGTAGGAAAATCAGTGATCTCCTAACAGCTGCAATTGGCAAAAATCTCCAGTTTATGCCCCTGGATGGTACAACCCACAAATGCTGTGCAGTGGCATTTGTTCAGCCCTGACTCATAGACAGACGAATGCCACCGAATGAATCACCAGCAGCATTTTCCGCAGTATCTAACGAGGTAGCTCATCCAAATATTGATCAGGCCCGTGTCTCTCTAGTTTTTCAGATCTGAGATACCATAGCCTAGGATGTTATTCACCACTGAAATTATGAATTTTGGAAAGGGGGCCTATAGCAAGCAACAAGGAGATGGCAAAACATTGTTTGGTGCATTCTTTGTTGATAGGAGATACCTTCTGCCTGCAGTGAAGCTATAAAAAATGATATGAACACTGCTGAAACACAAGAGAAATAGTAACTTATTAACTTAATAACAGAGAACTTTAAGGCAAATTAGCAAAGCCACTTTATAAAACATCTCATTCCGTTTGGTCCACTGCTGCAGAAGGTCATTAAACCAAACACTGTAGTAAAAAAATTTCAGTCCATAATGGCTGAAAGGACAAACATTAAGCAAAGTATAATCACGAATTAGCATTCAGGACACCAGCTGAACACTGCAGGTGTTGAGGGAAGATAGTTGCTCCCTGCACAAAAAGGTGCATTTCTTCCCCTTTCCTCTCAGATGTTGGACACTATGTGCTTGGGCAGCAGACAGGGAATACCTCAGGTGCCCACATGTGCACTTGGGGCTCTGCTCAGCCTCAGTTCTTTGACTTTCACTGCATTAATGGCTATACTGAAAAGAGGCAGCCCTTCCTACCCTACACTCTACGCAGCAAGGGCTCAGCCTGGGCAAGCCCCAGTCCCAGAACCATGACTTGAGTTTCATGTTACAGGAATTACCACAGCAGAAACCACACAAACCAATGGAGGAGAAGCCTTACAAGAAGCAGTGCATCAGTGACTCGACCTGAGCTGACTTTGGTGCCCAGTAACTCCATGGAACACACCTCCTCTTCTGTCCTGAGTGACCAACATAACTGAGGGAGACCAAAGTCATGGAATAAATTAACTCAAAGGACATTTCGTGGCCATTTCATGGACATTTTATGGACATTTTACAGGGGTGGTCCACTGACTAAAGGAGTGACATCTGTGTATTATATTAAAGTATGACAAGAAGGGTAGTGGTTAAAGTTGTGTTGAATAGTGTGGGACCTGGGCATGATGTAAACGGTACGGAATAAGGGGTGGAGTGCACCGGGCTTGGCTGGGGCAGCAATTACTTTCTTCACAGTGGCTGGTGTGGGACTGCCTTTGGGGTTTGTGCTGAACACAGGGTAGGGTAGTATAGAGATTTCTTGTTATAGCTGAACAAAGCAAGCCCAGACCACAGGCCTCAGCACCAGGGCTAAAAGGTCAAGGCCCAGGTGCAGCCCTGACCCCTGACCCAAAACCAGACCCCAGACCCCAAACCAGATCCCAGACCCCCACTCAGGCCCCAGGCCCCAAACCAGGCCCCAGACCCCAAACCAGGCCCCAGACCCCGGACCCCAAACCAGACCCCAGATCCCCACTCAGACCCCAGACCAGACCCCAGACCCCCACTGAGGCCCCAGACCAGACCCCAGATCCCCCCCCAGACCCCAGATTCCATACCATACTCCATACCCACAGACACCCCGCTGCCCCTCAGGCCCCGCCCCCCTTTGGCCCCGCCCCAGTCCCCGCCCACCCATCAGTCCCGGCCCCTCCCTCGGACAGACACCCCCCCCACGGGATGTTTCCGCGCAGGCGCACTGCGCGGCGGAGCCAACGGCCCCCTCGCGGCCCCCCCGGCCCAGCCCTCCGCCACTATGGCGGCCGCGCGCCGCCGGGGCAGG
>JAWWTY010000001.1:54751718-54811244 GCA_035222235.1 Margarornis squamiger | reverse complement strand
CGGCAGGCAGCGCTGAGGCGGCGGCGCGGGGGCGGCGGCGGCGGCGGCCGCGGCGGGCTGTGACAGGCTGTGACAGGCTGTGACAGGCGCGGGGAAGCTGAGGGACAGACAGCGGCGGAGCGGCGGCGGCGGCCGGAGCGCAGGTACGTCGGTGGGGGCGGGCCGAGGGGTGGGGGAAGCGCCGCCCCTGCCCCTGCTGCGCCATCGGGAACTGCCCCCGGCGCCGCCCGCCCGCCCCGGCGCCGCTGGCGGCGGAGCGCGGACCGTTATCCGGGGGAGCCGCGGGGCCATGGCGGTGAGTGGGCGCTGCCGCCCGGACAGCAGCCCCTGCCGCTCGGCGGGGCCGGCCCGAGCGCGGCGAGGGGTCGGGGGCAGCGCCGCTGCCTGCCCTGTCTGCCTGCTCCTCGCTGCCTGCCCCCCGCTGCCTGCCCCCCGCTGCCTGCCCCCCGCTGCCTGCCCCCGCTGCCTGCCCTGTCTGCCTGCCCCCCGCTGCCTGCCCCCCGCTGCCTGCCCTGTCTGCCTGCCCCCCGCTGCCTGCCCCCTCTGCCTGCTCCCCGCTGCCTGCCCCCTCTGCCTGCTCCCGCTGCCTGCCCCCCTCTGCCTGCTGCCTGCCCCCTCTGCCTGCCCCCGCTGCCTGCTCCCCTCTGCCTGCCCCCGCTGCCTGCTGCCTGCCCCCGCTGCCTGCTGCCTGCCCCCTGCTGCCTGCCCCCGCTGCCTGCCCCGCTGCCTGCCCCCGGTGCCGGCGGAGCGGCGTTCCCCGCGCCCGCCCGGCCAGCCCCGCCGAGCCCCGCGCCACAAACTTTGTGTGTCCGTGTCCGCGGCCGGTCGGAGGCGCCTTTGTCGGCGAGGCGAGGCGGCGGGGCAGCGGGGAGAGGCAGCTGCGGGGCGCGGGCTGGGAGAGCAGCTGAGCCGGCTGTGACAGGCGGGAGGAGAAGGAAGGGGTGGCGGCGGTGGGCACCCCGCTCTCCTGGTTGTGGTTGCTCTGCTAAACCGTAAAGGCTGCCCCCCGAACCCCCGGCTAAAGGGGTTGAGCTGCTGTGTGTGTGTTTAGGTAAAACAGGCTTCCCGAAAACACGGTGATCGCCTCGCCCGGTGCCGGCAGAGGCATTATCCTTCCAGCGAGGTTTGCGCCCGATTCCGCCCTCCCCGAGTTTCGACCAAGACTGGTTCTAACCCAAACAAACTTTTCGTTGCTTCCAGGAAACTTAGAAAGTGAAACCAACTGAAAGCAAAAATGAAACTTTTCAGCCGGTTTTTATTGTGCGAAGTAAAGAAAATAAGCAGCAGAAACAAGGGGAAATCTGTTGGGTAGGAGCAGACGCGTGAGCGGCACCTCAAGACGTGTTAGTCTTTAGTTAAACCCTGTCAAAGGCAATTTGTTAGCCACCCTGGATGTCAAGTGTTATTCCAGAACATTTCACGTTATGAAGTAAATTCTGTGAGATGTTCTTTGTTTTTGGAATTTAAGTCTGTGTTTGATCAAATACATATATGATTATGAATGTCTTAAATGATTGTGGACTCTTAAAATTTCATATTTTCCTGCTAAGTACTTGGTAGCTTCTGTCTTAGAAGGACCCAGTCCTGCTAAGCTTTCTGCTTAAAAGAAGCTATTTTGTTGTTATGGCAATGGGAAACTTTCCACTTTACACAGCATAGAACTGTAGCCATGATGTGAATTTGCATCCATAGATGTGTTTATTTTCTGCGTTGTGAAATAGTATGAATCACAGCAACTCAGTGGTCCTTAACATTCAGAATGGACAATCAGTTACCTTTTTTCCTGCCTCTTTTTTTATTCTTTAAGGAAATGGTCTCAAATAATTATGAAATTTAATCACATGATGAATGGGGAAGTAGCAAGCTTTCAGGTAGGGAGAAAGCTGTGCACGTATGTGAAAGGTGGAAGTAGCTGAGTTTCTGTAGTATTCAGTGTTGCAAATTGGATAGAGTTCTCAGCAGCTTGTGTTTCTGCTGAGGATGAGGGAGCAGGAAGAGTGCTGAGCAAGTCTAAAAACACAGCATCTTGTTCTAGGTTCACTCTGTATACACAAGTCATCTGGATGCATATGTATTGAAGCTAGGATTTGTTTTGGCAAACTACACTAGAATGGTTTTTCTAGTAACTTTCAGTGAGAAAATTGATGTGCTGTATCAGTTACATGGGGGCATTGGATTCTGAGTTTTGGCAGATGAAGCCTTAGTTAAGAGAAGGACAGGTCCTTGTCCTCAGAAGGGCCAGGACTCAGTGATCAGTTGCTTAGGTCACTTGGTCAGGAGGAGAGCAACCTGCTTTGAGCAGAGTCAGAGGCTGAGTACTGTAGTTGGTAATATTAAGACAGAATTAGATGAGTGTCTCAGAGGTTTTTTGCAGGGCAAGTGAAGATCTTCTGAGGCTTGTTGCTGTATAACAAGCTCTAGAAGTATGAGTTACATGAGGCTCAGGTCATTGCACCCAGGTCTTAATTTACCTGATTTCAGTCCATTAGTGTCATTTCTGCCTTTTTCAAGTCTGAGTTTCTACTAGTTTGTGAACTTAAAACTCAAAAGCTTTAGATTTTTATAGGTAATAATGTAATGGAATTGCAGAATTTTGATTTATGATTTGGACTAATAACTTACTTGCTTTGGGCTGTGAGTCCTGTGGATCTTGGGATGCTTTTCTTTTTCATTCTTTGCCTTGTGGCCATTTTTGAATTTGGACCTAATTGACTAACTCAGTGGTATGCTGATGATCATTTTGGCTCAGGATATCTCAAGGAGATCCTTCATAATTGTTATTGCAACTTTAACTACTTAACTGAACATGCTTCTGCAGCATTCTGTCTTAGGACTTGCTGGGAAGCAAAACTCTTAAAGCCTGACTTTAGGAGAGATACAATTTTTCATCTATGTCAATACTTTCTCATAAATGGTTTTAACTTCTAAATGCTTTTAGGCAGTGCTCTAATTTACCTTCTTGGCAGGTCACTTCTGAAGTAGCATATGCTGTTGTAAATGTGTTCATGTCTAGGAATACTGAATGCTGGGAAGGTGTTAAGTGCTAGTGTTCGGATTGTCTATTGATGCCTCTGTCAAAGTGGCAAATCCAGTAATCCAGCCCAGTCCCCCTTTTTGGGTGAAACTGGCAAACATTCAGTCTTGTTCAGACAGACAGATGCTAGGGAAGACAGTTTTTGTGAGGACGCAGACCCACTTCCCAGAGAGTTGTTGTCTGCAACCATTGATGTTCCTTGTCAGGGTCTTCTGGAACCTAAGGAATTCTTATCTCCCTCCAGCAACTTTGTACGTTTTTTTTCACCTCCATCTTCTAGTCTTTATGTGACTTCTAGTTCAATCTCTGCTAAAATGTCTACAGGTAACATGTTGTGTTTCATCAGCATGTTTCTGAATTGTATTCTTGCTGTTATAGGCATCAATAACACTTCTAGATTTTATCATTGATTTCTTTAAGACTTTTGGCTTGTGGAAATTCCCAGGCAATTTGTAGCAAAATTCAAGTTGGCTGCAATTTCTAGTGCACGAGTTGAATTGTGAGCCATTGCTTTTCCTGTAGGACCAGATCTAAGTAAAAATAGATTTGACTTGAGTTGTCAACTCTTCAGCTTAACTAAAAGATACTGTCTGTATCTCAGGAAAGCGATAATAGTTTGGAATGAGTACACTGCTGCATTTTCTCTTCAGCAAACATGAACAATGTTTATTTTGCTCATGGGGCCAATGTTTCCTGAGCTGGAGAAATGACCGGTTTATCTCTCGTTCTTTGCCATATACAGTAAACTTTGAGCTTCCTTAATGCTTATGTTCACTTGATGCCAATAGAAAAACATTATCAGCCTTTTTCTTAAACTTGCATATCCATGAGGTTTAATGGTTTTGTTTATGTCCAGTAACATTTTGGATTGCCATCCCAAAGTCTGTATTTTGTAGGGCTGATAAGGTAGCAGGATTTTTAGAGAGTGTCTGTAACACAGTACTATTACATGTTTCTTGTAGGTTGTCATCTTTAATTGTTCCAATTAATTAACATTTAGTTAGGGATGGAACAAATATTTTTTAAGTTGTTCTGTTTGCCCTGCAGAGATTTGGTCCTGTTCTAGCTGCTCGCATACTCTTGAGCCTGTAACCACTGAAAAATCTTCAGACTTTTTTGCTAACTTGTAATAGATGACTTTAACAAAATGTAAATTAAAATGGAATTTGCTATGCCCTTTTTTTCAATAATTAAATAGAATTTTTAGCTGTTGCTTTCATGCTGGACTCTTTTTATACTCACTATGTTATGCACCTTGGTTGTGTTAGTGATCTGTTTTGCTTTTAATACATGCTGCAGAAACTGTTGGTCTTCACTTTGATGGCACAGTTGTTTAGGGGACTGTGTTGCTACTCCTCTTGGATGTGTTGCTTTACAATGCTTTTGTTTTCAGAATTGTAGTACCTCAGGAATGGAATATCCTTCTGTTTTCCGAACACTCTATTAAAACTTTAACACCATGTTCGTTAGTGATGTCTTCACAGCACCTTTCAAATTGAGTTAGACTGGGCATACTCTGGCCTCTTTGTAATCATGGCTCCAAATAAACTTTCACCATTTATGTCTAGGTGAGCACACTTGTTGGCCTCAGTCTTACCAGACCTACCTATCTATCTACCAGTTTACTTAACATAATTTATCTGTCTCCCTCTATGTTTTTTGCCTTTTCGGGATGTGTGGACCTTCTTCTGCTCATGCTGTTTTGCAGTCAGAACATCACCTGGGTTAACACTGGTACCCGCTCTTGCAGTTTAGTACTTTGGATGTCAAGCACCATCCCAACAGCAGTTTACAGTTGTTAAATGGGAGCGCTGAATATACCTATAGTGTACCTCACTCCAGCTTTGCTTCCAGAACTGTTCGAAAGCATTTAGGACAGATGAAAAGATACGCAGCAAAGCTTCTGCATTTATAGGCAATGGAAAATGTTGTATCTTATTGTATATTTAATTACTTGAGGCATAAAGAGTTGTCAGAAAGGGAATTATCTAGAAGGTTTCAATCCCAGTGTGACCAGTAGAGCTAATTTTTATTATATGTTCGTAAGAGAAGCACAGCAATTTCTAAGATGTAATAAATGTCTTCTGCTTTCCAGAGGGACTGAAACAAGCCTTTTTATTTTCTGGCAACATACAAGCTTCGATAATATAGTGTCAAAAAATATTGTTTCAAAACTATGAAAATTCACTAAATTGAACCAATGTCCTCCATGATTTGAAAAAACTATTTACCAGAGTCTGGAAAATTGTCTTCAGGGAAAGCAACAAGGTCCAAAAGGATTTATGCTGTGACAGGTGTGAATAGATAGTAACTTTATTCTGTGATTGGGAGTGAAAAAGAATATGTGGGGCACAAATATTAACTTTACCTTCTGCAAGACAGTTCTTTTGAATTTGCTTTGTGTTGCATTGAAATCTGTGAAGCTCAGCTCTTAATTGCTTTTGATTTTGAATAACTTGAAATGAAAATGAACTTAGTAAACCTAGAGCTTTACTGTTACATGAAGTAAAAAGTAAAAAAACTCTGTAGATTGTAAGTGTAAATACTTCCTTGTAAATGGGATTGAGTTTCCGCAATGTATAGATCCAATGTCTGTGGTATGCAGGATCCTACAAGCATGAGCTGCTGCCAAGCTGTTGTCTCATTTCCCCTTGCTAACACAGTATACTCAATACCATATCTTACTCCTTTGATTATAAAATCAGTTCTGCTTCTCTAACTCCTAGGCTTTTGAACTGCAAGGTTTTGTTTTTCAGAGTTTGTTGTCCTTTTAAGTGGAAGAACTGTATCTACTAGATGACTTGACAGAAGGAAATGGAGACATAAGCAACAGAATAGCAAGTGGATTAGTTTTACTTTGTGGCAGAGGAACATGTTTTTAGGTAGTGCTAGCAAATCCAGTGGTAACAATCTGCAAAAAGCGTTCATGTAGCTGGAAACTAATCTGTAAGCAAAAAACTGAATATATAAGAACACAAACTTTGATGAGTTGCAGTGAATGTCGTGGCAATGAGCGAGAACCATAACTATAACAATTCATTAATATTTCAAAATACATATTGATAGGTTGTTAGGAGACTTTCTGACAACCTATATATAGAATAAATGTCATAAGATACAAGAGTTCCCATGCCTCTGCAAAGCCTATCGATTCTCTTAAAAATGTAAATAGGGAAGACCATGCTTTAAGGCAAGTGTTTGCCCATTTAGTCTAGTATGAAAGTACACTGAAGATGTTGAAACAAAGTACTAAGAAATTAGGGCTAAAGGAAACTGTGGAAGTGAGTAGTGACTGTTGACAATGATCAGTCTTAGATGCAGCTGAACTGTAATTTGTTTTAATTTCTTCAGGCTTGCTAATGACTTCACTGCCCACATATAATAATATCAGCATGTATGCACATTCCACTGAATGGTGGTGTTTCAATGGTGAGGATAAGTCACCATAAATCAAGCAATAGATCTTAAAAGTAACCCAGTACATTTATTATGTACATCATGGCAATACAGCTCCAAACAGATCAGTTTCTGATTTTTGTGCCTGTATTGTTGGTAACACATTGGCAACTTTTCAGTGTTGGAACTTCACATGTAAAAGAGGAAGCTGAGAGCAGCTTTGTCCTCTTGACTGGGCAATCCAACTAGTTGGTCCCATGGTGTTTTGACTGACTAATACTTTTCTTAGAGTATGGTGTGGAACTTCGGAGAAGAGAGTGCTGGTATCATCTGAGAAACCTGCTCTTGTTCTGCTTGTCTTCCCCTTCAGTAGCTGCAGGCACTCCTCCATTGGAGAACTCTTATGTGAGTAGCACATTCAGTCTTCCAAGAGTTGCATTCAGGTTGAGATGCTATTTGATTGCTCTGCCTTTTTTTTTTTTTTTTTTTTATGGCATACAAGTAGGTGCTTCAGTACCATTGTGAAGGAAAGTGAAACACCTTGGCAGGGTGAATGCCTCTTGACCTTCTTTACTATCATGGTCTGTAGCTTCATGAATGCTATGTGTTGGCACTGGCAGAAGCAGTTCCTCTTGAAGCACATCCTTTCTGTTTATTCCTATGCTTGGGATTCATTTGTATATTTGCAAAAGGGAAATTGATGAGGAATAACCCATTTTTATATGATTAATTTTAAACTGCATCAGTTCTACAGTTTAATTCACTTTGTTGACCAGTTCCTTGCAGTGGTGCAAGTGGGAGCTGCAAGGACAGTTTAGCAGAACTGACTTAGAGTAGTTTACAGTCTTGATAAAAGATTGCCCTTCAAATATGCTTGTTAGGCCTCAAGAGACCTTTCTTTTTGGCGGATTTTTGCTCTTGAGAAGTAGTTTCCATATGCCTATCTTGACCTGTCCTGTTCTCCGCTATTGTCCTGTTTCTTATGGAAGCAGAGACCTACAGGTTTTCCAAAAAGAATCAGTGGAGAGAAAGTTTTAAATCTCTTAGACGTGTAACCTCATCAATCCTATGTCATCTTGCATTTGGATAGCACAGTTTTCATTTTTGAGAATGAGCAGGAAAAAGCTGTTTCATAAGAGTTCTTTAAAAGCTGCTTGTTCTGCTTGGATCATGCATTTTTTGTAGCTCCAGCACTGGCAGCTGTCTCTGCAATAAATTTATCTCACTGACCAGTTTCAGGCATTAATAAAAATATATCCATGTTTTTAGTTTGCCTTAAAGGAATCATATGAAATATTATTTTGGAAATTTGTCCTTACTACTCAGAGCCTCTGAAAAAGAGGAGTCAATAAGAAATGAGGAAGTAGCTAGATTCTTGGCATTGAATTTGCTTGTTTTCTCAAAAGATAAGCATGTTGTTAAACAGAAAAGAAGGCAAGAGTAACAGTTAACTAGGAAAGGCCAAGTTGGTTTTGAAGCCATGTGATTTTCAGAAAACAAACTGAAGGAAATCCAGTCCTGGCAGAAGCTTAGAAGAACCTAATTTAGCTGGTATAAAAGTAAAACTAGGAGGGTTTAAGGAAGCTCTTGAGAGTAACAAGAGTGTGAAACAAAACAGTCCCATAGTTCAGATCATCAATGTAGCATAAATAAAGTGGAATTGCATTGCAGATTTTTCTAACTGGTGCAAAAAGTACACTGTGCAGTTCACTTTCCTCATTTCTTTTTGAGGATGATTCCCGAGAGTATCTAAATGGAAGTTGTTCTCTAAGACAAAGGAGGCCACAGTATTCCTCCCAGTGTGTGTCAGTGCATTGGATTAATGTCCCTGCTAAAGGCTAGGTGTAAGTTTGCACCCAGCTGCTGACAGTTTGCTCATTAATGGTAAATGCACACTATCGAATTAGTTCCGAGTAAAATTAACAGTTTAATTCTGATTTGTGGTAGTGTTGCACTTACCACTAACTAAGTTACAGAACCAATTTGGGGTTCTTTGAAGGTGTAAAAGAGAGGGACAAATAGTTGGAAAGCAGTGAATTCTGCTTTTGCAACAGCTTCAAGTTATATGTACTTCATCCAGATAAGGACTGTGGATGTTTTGTTAATAATCTAGTAATGATAAAATTTAAAACCAGAATGTGGTGTTTTCAAGTAGTCTCGGTTGCACTGATCTTGCTGTGTACAGTCAAGCATTTAACACTTGTGCTGGACACACTGAGGTGGTAAGTGCCATGAACATATTGTGCCTTTACGGATGACTGGTATATCAGTGTCTAGTTCTTCTCTGTATAGTCTTCACCTTCAAAAGTTTAGTTTTCTACATCAGCTCCTATTAAGAACTTAGCCTCTTTGGCTCAGATACAAAAACTGGCTCGTAAATACAAATACATTAAGCTTGAACAGCTGGAGTATTTCCAATTACCTGCTATGCATCCCCATATAGGTTATAGTACCAATGGCATGAATGTATGAACTGTGTTTGAAACTACTCCTAAATGATTGCAGTTCATAGCTTAGAGTACAAAGGTAACCAGAAGTAAATATTAATTCACTATAGATCACTTAACTCCTGCACTGCTAAGGTTTGCCACTGTGTGGCTTGGCCGTTCTTGATTTGAGTAGATCAGGCAGTGACTGTTGGGTATGAGTCAGATCCAGTAACTGTTTTGCCTGTTCATGTGCAACTTGCATTTGCTCAGCAATCACTGTTTCCTTTATAAGAGTATTGCATTAATTTTACAACTTCTGGTGTTCACTTTGCAGTGGTAATACAGTACGAACAGAATTGTGTATCATATTTCTCAGACTTTGAGAATTATGTTGAGTGAGCATCTGCAACAACACTTAGGAGCTACAGTTGAAGTATTTCCGTATTTATGATAAATGTTGGAGACTCTCTTTTTGACAGGGAGTTCCAGTGCTTTTGAAAATATTTAGCATATCTTCACTTTTTAGTGAATGTCAGACTTTGACTTTGTTGATTTGCTTTATGAAACTATACTATTTTTGTAATTTTCCTGTATTGCGTATCTGCAGCTTTTGTTATTATGACCAGCACTGAAGGGAATAGCCATTTCAGTTTCACTGTACTTAAAAAGAGCTTATTTCAATTTAGTGAAGAACACCTTTCTTCTAACAAAAAAATAACACTTCTCTGTTCTCTTGGAAAATGTTTTATCAAGTGTCCCAGGAAAAACACTTCTAAAACTGAAAAAATACTGGTAACAAAGCATATATTTTAAATAAATTGCTTATCAATTGGAATAATTAGCTTGGAACTGAAAATAAAAAAAAGCTGGTGTACTGTAATTGCCACATCTGAAACAGTGTGACTAGAAAATGTGGTAAATGTATGGGGGCAGGGAAATTAAAATCCTTCTGCTCAGTTCTGATTCTTAAAAACAAACACAAAACTCTTCAGCATGCTTCGTAACTTTTAATAGCTCAGCTACAACCTTATGGGTCTCTGGGTAATTATATTCTAATACATTTCTACACCAGCTGCATCACTCTAGCTGAACTTTTTCCAGTAGTGCATTAAGTGATATGACTAACATCTGTTGTATATTCTTTGTTCTTTCCTCTTCACCCTAAGGCTGCATTGGAATGTTCTAGAATTAGCCTTATTTTAGCATATTTTTACATCTCGGGCATTTGTATTTGTCCACTCTTGTCTGATAACTTCTGAACTGGATAGCCAATTTGACAGATGGGAAGGAATTATGATAGTAATTTTTACAAGTCAGGCAGGAGATATGTTTTAAGGACTTTAGGAATTAATAAGGAATAAATTTATCTCACAGTAGCCACCAAAGAATGGACATGGTAAGTATTCACTTATAAATGTCTCAGTCTCAGGAAAACTTTAAATAGTAGATTGCATCTTCTTGAAAAAAAGAGTCGCTTAGATGTGAGGCCCTAATCTTTATAAAATAGGGATTTATTGCTTCAGCTGTTTGAAAGATGTTTGTTTTTCAAGTGCACCTGCTGTCTGCATGTTGGAGAAGGCAAAATCAAAGCATTCCATGCATTAGGATTGGGCTATGGCTTTATGGTCTGTCAGGTTCTGTAAATTCATTCCTTGGTCTTTGGCAAAACCTGGGCAGTGTTTTTTCCTGTTCAGAGAAGCCTTCCTTCTTAGTGGAAGTTATTTGTACTGGAGGGTGAGCCTTGCCAGTGGTTCCTAGGGGAGCATAGCTATGGGAAGACCCAGGTGAAGAAGAAATGCACATCTGCTCTGCTGTGCTGAGCCCACTGGGATAGCACACATGGCAGCCTTGAATTGGCAGCTGTAATATGACACAGGTTGAAGTATCTGTGAATCTGCACTACTGACAAAGAAATCACAGAACAGCCCTGGTTTTGTCACTTCTTAGGTAATAGCAATATGCAGTTTGGAAACATTTAGTATTGATTTCATTAAGCCTGTTTCTTACACCACACCTTTCTTTGTTAGGCACTTTTGTTTTGTCCCTGCTTAAACTTCTGTCCTTGTGTTGTATACGTTCAAAGCTTTTGTGAACAGCTCTCAGTTATAATAAAAGTTTGTGTATGTTGTTCACCAGATTTGACAGAATTAGGATGTGAAAGAGTATTAAGTTGCTGTAAGTGTTGTGATAATAAGTAGGTAGGTAGAGAAGCAGCACTCTGTAAATCACAAACACTGAGGAAAAAATCAGCAATGCGAGTTTCTCCCTCTGTAGGCACCAGAGATACACTGTGGAGTGTGGCCTTGTAAGTCTTCCAGTTGTGGGAAAAACAATTAATTATACTTTGTATCAAACTCAACAACCAGAAGCAGTGAATGTCCAGAAAAGGAGTGGTCCATAGTTTTTTTCTGTACACAGCATTGTTAGCTATCACTAAATTTATCAGAGTAGTGCCTGCAGCCCAACTGAAATGGAAAGCCTTTTTGTGTAGGATGTTTAATACAGAAGTATAACCTTTTTTCATTCATAACTATCCTCTAATGCAACCTTCTTTCTTTTTTTAGGGGAAAGGCCAGATTATAAATGAATTCTGTTATGGACAGAGTTACGGGTATGTCTTCCAAAGTCTGAGCCTTAAGTCTCCAAGTTTAAGTTTTGGGTAGTGTTGTCATTGTTACTTTGAAATTTGAATTGAGAATCTGACAGCTTTTAGAGCTTGCAGGCAATGTCCTTTCTCTGGGTTCCAATCTACTGAAAACCATTTAACTTTGGCATTATGTGTTGTATTTTGATTAACTAATATTCTGGAATTCGCAGAAGAATTCCACTGGACGGGGCTTTCTTCAGTCCTTTGTCAGGACCTTGCATGGTCAAGTTTTGATTTTCTACAGCACTAGTCTCCAAATTTTTTGGTCATGTATCCCATCAATAAAGATGTTTCAAGCATGCACTTCCAATATATGTAATTTTTTAAATTGTATGCATATGCTGTTCTACTAAATATGTATACAATAAAGCATACACACACACAAAGAAAGAAAAAGGATAAGATAAAGATGAAAGCCACTATTTAAAAAGGGGTTTTCTTCAGTGATAAAAATTTTCTTCTCTTACCCCAAGGGTTTGTCTTGTGCTGGGGTGCATTTGCCCCTCTTTGGAGACTGCTGATCTACAGGATTAAGATTTTTGCACACTCTCAGGGCAATGTATGCCAGTGCAACAGCATTCTCATTGTGAACGTGTCTTTTTTTTTTCTTTTTTTTCCCCCCCCTCATGGCCAGACAGTATTTCCAGTGGTGCAGCATGTGTCCATCATAGAATCATAGGATATGCTGAGTTGGGACCCATCGTTATCAGAGTTCAACTCCTGGGTCTACACAGGACACCCCAAGAATCACACCATGTGCCTGAGAGTGTTGTCCAAACACTGTACTTTTCCAGCATTGCCTCCAAGAAGAGTTTGGTTTAAGACTTTCAACAAGCATCCTTCAAGTAGTGGGATCCAGCTAGTAGGTGACCCCTGGCTACTCCCGTGCTCTTAGCTCCTCCTTGTCTTTCACCACCCTAAGCCCAGTAACAGTCTTTGTGGCATTTCTCATACTGGGAAGGAGGAGGTTAATGGGAAGAGCAAAACTGAATGTGGTATTCCATACTCCACCTTATTACTGCTGAGTAGTCTCCTTCCTATCAACTGTGCTTCTCTGCTAATACAGCCCCTATGCTGTTAGCCTTCGTTGCTACCAGGACACATGATGCTGACTAATTTTGTTTTACCTTGGTGATCCAGTTGATTTAATGCTCATGTGTGTTTCAGAGACTATCCTTAAGATCAGCTGCTAGTCTCTTGGAGATGGGAACACTGATCCTTTGCACGTGCAGAGGAAATGCACTGAATGCACTGCCCAATGATCTCAGCCTTAAAATACTCCTTAACCCTTAATGAACAGCTGACTGAGTAAAAAGCAGAGTTATATATTGTGCTTTGCAACATGAGGGTAATGCCACAGAAACATTAAAGGACTAAATCTGAATGCATTTAAGGATTGAGTTAAATTGTCATTACAGTTCAAGAAGGCAAACTTGCTTGCTGAACTATGGAGTGGAACAGTTTTTGAATCTTAACGTCACTTAGCCTTTTGCCTTGTTAGTGTAATCCATTCCTTAAAGGTTCCTCAGGCTTAAGACCTGGAGTCTAAGCAATTCTCATTCAGTAAATTTAGATGCCCTCACTTTGTTTCAGCTTTGATAGCCATCAGAAAAATCTTTCAAAGTATTTTCAAATTCAAATGATGAAAAGGAAAATTAATAGCATTTCATGTAGGGGTGGTAGGGAATAGGTATTTTGCAACTTCAGTTTCATACAAGGCATTAACCTACACAATTTGATTGAAATCTTAGGAAACCCTGTACTTTCCTTTCATCCTAGGACAGACTCAGTGCAGATTCTGAAAGAACAGTGTCAGCTGAGTTAGCAATCCTGAACTGCACTTTGAATGTCTGCTACTGGATTGGTATATGCAGTAGCAAGACAAAAAATGAAATAGCTGTTCATGCAGCAGTTGTTCTGTGCATGAATCAGTATAGATTTCTAAATAATCATGCATTTAATGCATCACCAATAGCAAATTACTTCTTAGCTGCTTCTGTGCTTAGCAACTGTGCTGTGAATTACCTGTTTGTTCATCTAATGTGTCCTCTTCCTTGCCTGGTGCCTTTTAATATGTCCACATGAATGGTAAAGTGAGTAGGCCTTAAATAAGGCCTTAAATAGGCCTTTACCCCTTCTGAAGGCTGCTGCTTCTGTTAGTTTTCAATGGTGCAGGAAAACTGACAATAGGCTAGTGAATTGTTTGTAGTGGTTCTGCAAGGTTGAACCTTACCTGTTGTCCAAATGCAAGTTGCTTTTCTCATGCCCTTTTCAAGACCTTACTAAATCCTGAGTATATCAAAACTGGGCGGAGTTGGAGGACAGTTACATTATCCAATACAGTTTTATGAGGAGTAGGGCTGAAATTACAGTATACACATTTTGCTTTTGGTATTTTTAATGTGGAACAATATTTTCAAGAAGTTGCCACTCATACTACTTTTCAGAAGTTATCAACAATTTTAAGTCAGCAAATTTTAGACAAAAGCTTGTTAAGTTATACCAGTAGAGATTATAGCCGGAGGCAGGGAAAACATCCTCCAAGTTGCTAAGGAAGGTAGACCTGTTGATATGACTGATAAAGCCTTTTGGCAGGCTTGTGTTTGGCTGTCCACTTTTATTATTCTATGCTTGTCAGAATCGACTCTTCACAGGATTGAGTTCATTCTTTTTTGTTTAGAAAGAATAGCTTTACCTTTATATACTAAAATCTTCTGTTATGCCTAACTTTTTAAGCTATTCATGCCATTTTAGTGGAGTGAAATGACTTGG
The DNA here is from genome assembly GCA_035222235.1 of Margarornis squamiger. Lineage (NCBI taxonomy): Eukaryota > Metazoa > Chordata > Aves > Passeriformes > Furnariidae > Margarornis > Margarornis squamiger. The sequence continues at coordinate 54,796,966 of JAWWTY010000001.1, read as the reverse complement.
TCTCTTATCATGAGGACTCTCTGTCCGGGTTTAATCCATGTAATATCTGTTAAATGTTTTTATTGAAGAGAATTGTTGTGTAATGTCAAATAAGGTTTAAAGATTGTTTTTCCAGTTCACTTAGTACCTTTTTCAGCAATGTCCATCAGGAGAAGTTTCACATCAAGTTAGCTGGACAAGGTTCTTAATTGATCTTACTTACATTTTAATTCTTTACAAATAACATCCAGTGTTGACAGTTCATTTCTATTTGGCCTCAGATCGCTGGTTGCTAACAGGCCTAGATTGACCCATTTACCCTTTTACAGTAACTTACCCTTTTACAATACAGTATTTAATGCAAAACTTCTGTGTTTCTTCCAGACCTCTGAGACTTTCCCTGGACCCAAGGGATTTGCAAATCTTATTCAGAGATCTAGGTAGTTCTCTTCCAGAAGCTTTGAATGCAAACTACTGGTATCTGCTGATCTAAAGGCTCTGTCTGCACCCATTTGAGGTCATTGTGTTGAATGTGATATAATTTATTTCCAAGATATGTTTATTGACCATTTCTGCTTGTCTTGATGCCTGCCTTTTGCCCATCTTAGCTGACTTCTTCTGCCATACAGTAATTCTTTCTTTTCAAATTACTGTCTTTCTTTGTTCTCATAGGAAAAAAAAATAATGAAAAAAGGCCTCTGCAATGGATGGACATACCATGTCTTACTGTCTGACCATATTATGCACACTGACATGTACAGATTGCTGCCTCTTGACTACTGATGGTGAAAAGTCTTTTGATGACCGTGTAGTATAGACCCACATTGGTGCGAAGTTTAAACCTTTAGTCTTCGAGACTAGTTCAGTGACATTGCAAAGAAATCTAATATAGTAGTGTCAAGAAAACATTGATTTATTTTTTCTCCTAGATTGATTACACAGTCTGACAGGTAGCACTTTTATTATTGTCGTAGAGGGTGTCAGAAATAACACTATACCTAGTACCTCCAGTCAGGGTTTATCGATGAGCAGCATACTTTGTCTCCAGAATAAATCAAACACTTGGATCCAGACATGAAATTTAGCTGTGTCCCAGTTAAGGCATTGAAGGCTGGGTGCCAAAGGGGGACTACCCACATAAGCACTTGGGTGCCTGCAGAAACCTAATTTTCATCCAAATCAAATAATTAAAAACCTGTACAAAAGCAAGGAAAGCTGCCTGGTGGAAAAGAACCTGAGGGTGGTGGTCAACAGCCACCTGAACATGAGCCAGCGATTTGCCAAGGTGGCCAAGAAGGCCAGTGGCATCCTGGCCTGTGTCAGAAACGATGTGGCCAGCAGAAGCAGGGATGTGAGCATCCCCCTGTACTTGGCACTGGTGAGGCTATACCTTGAATGCTGCATTCAGTTCTGGGCCACTCACTACAAGAAAGACTGAGGTGCTGGAATGTGTCCAGAGAAGGGCAACCACTACCTGAAAGAAGGTTGTAGTGAGGTAGGTGTTGGCTTCTTCTCCTAGGTGACAAGTGATAGAACAATGGGAAATGGCCTCAAGTTGCACCAAGGGAAGTTCAAGTTAGACAGTAGGAAAAAATTCTTCACCAAAAGAGTTGTCAGTCATTGGAACAGGCTGCCAAGGGAAGTGGTTGAGTCACCATCCCTAGAGGTATTTAAAAGATATGTAGACATGGTGCTTTGATCTATGGTTTAGTGCTAGACTGGGCTGTGCTGGGTTGACAATTGGACTTGATAACCTCAAAGGTCTTTTCGAAGCTAAATGATTCGAAGCTAAATGAATGAATGAACCTCATACCAAATGTTAGGCATGTCCAGAGCAATCCTGTCTTGGAAGGCCTTAGCAAGTTGTAATGACGTTTGTATTTTGAGTCAGTTCGGGTTATGTTTAGTTCTCACTGGTGTTCAATTTGATAGATATGTTTTGGTTTATGCCCAGTGAATGGTTATAACACTGAGTGCATCAAAGTTGTGAATTTAGTCAAAAGTCCTTGTGTGTGATAAAGGCAGTTGGTGCTTTCAGATATGAGACTAGTCATGAGGATGGTGGCTTGGGAATAATGAGCTTCATTCAACTTAAACCTGGGAAAATTCAAGCCAGCTTAGTTCAGAAGTGTTATTGCTTGGAGTATTGGAATTACCTTTACGTGGTGCTTTAGATAGCAGCACAAAATATTTGGAGCTCTAAGATCTAGAAATGGCACAGGAGCAAGCCTGGTTTTAGCTATTGTGGGAGGAGGAATCAATGCCTTGATTCTAACCTCTGCTTCCAGGCTGTGCATTCATTTTGCATTAAACGGTCATTGGATAATATCCTGAGAAGCTTATCATCAAACTTGCTGGCTTGAAAGATGATACAAGTAAGTTTCATCAGCCCTCTGCCCACCTGCAGAAGCACTGAGGACTGTGTGTAGCCTGCAAGATTTGTTTGATGAGGAGAAAAGCTTTTAAAGTAAGGTAGGAATAAAAAACTCTGCTCTTATTGTTTGAGAGACTAATTAATCTGGCTAAGCAGTTATAAACAACTTAGCATAATTGTTGATGAATTCTTAGTAATCACAGTTATGTTTCAGTCTTTTAACCTAGAGGATTTTTCTTCCCTGGCTAAATCTTTGCAGACTATACCAGGAAAGGAAATGAATTCTCTAAAATAACATCAGAATGTTTTTTTTCCAAGTTTGTAGTTTTACAGTAAGACAACCTTCAGTATGGGAATAGTTAAACCATCCTGTATATGTAGCGTATAGGCTACACAATAAGCTTATGATGCTTTGTTAGTGCACAAGTCCTCTTGTACTGACAGCACTGTACTACAGATTTTAACCCACAGCAGAGGTACATCTGCCTTAGAGAGGCAAGCAAGTAAAAGCAGTCAGTTGGATGGGATGGAGTTTCAGAAGACGCCTCTGAGTAATATGCTGTAACAAAGCAATTCTTTAACCAAATATCTCTAGTGGTTGGTATTGAAGTCAGTGTCATTAAGCTGAATTTATCACTCATTTAAAGAAAGGAGTTACATGCTGTAATTAGCAAACACCCCTGTTTATGAGCAGACAGTATATCTGAGTTAGAAGTTTGGAAGTCTTTGTAGAGAATTTCATTAGCCAGATTATATCAAGGCAAAACTTGTAATGCCTGTAGCATTAATGACTCAGGCTGTGTAACTTCAAAATTGTGCCTACTTTTTTTTTTTCCAGGCTACTGTAAGTACTGGCTAAGAGAGACAGTTCTGCTTTAAAAATACTGTACAAGCTTCTTCTGAGCTAAATCTTTATGTCTACGTTTGATGTTAAGCACTGTTTTCAGATGCAAAATGTGATTAACTTGCGGGAATTCTGAATGTGCTATTCACCCCTCATGAATTTTTTCCATCTGTCTTTCTGTTTTGTTAAGAAATACCAATTTCTCAATTCTTGTTGATCTAGTTCTGCTCTTATTTCAAAAGCTAAGTGTACTGAGTCTAGCTGGGATTGAGTTAAGACCAGTACACTAAACCAGTGTAACTTAGTATTTGGAGTTTGGGGGTTTTTTTTAAAACAAAATGAAATGCAATTTCAAAAGCAGCTTATCAGACTTGCAATACATATTTCCAGCATGGAAAAATGTTAATCTTCAGCTTTTCTGGTCCTAATTCTTCCATCCAGTTTTCATATAGCATTAACACAGAAAATATCAGAAAATGTGTTACTTATGACTTGTTAATGTAATTGAAAGGAATGCTTGGCTGAATCCTGCTTTCTGTTATGTTGCTACGTGATACTCTTCGGAGTTGAAGTGTATCACTGCTTTCATAGGCCTCCTGCCTCTGTGGCTTTTTTTCTTGTCATCGGGTTTCATGTAATTTTACAATGTGTGCTAGGAAGGGCTTTTCTGTAGTATGAGGATTATAGTTTGTGGGGGGGCATTACCTCTTCCCCTCCTCCCCACGTTTTAGCTGCTGATTAAAGCTATTAAAGGACCACATTTTCTAGTAACTGATTGTTCCTAAAATAAGAATTCATTCACTATAATAATAGGAAAAGTGGGTTGATTATTGAAAAAGGAAAAAAGCAAGTGTCCCTGTTAGTAGGTCTTTTTTTTTTTTTTTTACCAGTTTCTTATAAACAAGAACATTATATATGTATGTTCTAAGGCAACTACTTTTGTCTTTTTATTTTTTTTCCTCAGGAGGCATTTTGTCGGCAGTGCCAAATTTAGACAACAAAGGTTTGCATTTGTTAGCTCCAGGTCTGTGGTGTGTCTTCTTCTGAGGTCCAGCCACTAGAGGGGGTCTAAACCACCCTCTATCTATAACCAAGGCTTGTACTCGCTGACAAAACGCATCTTCAGGGTTATATGATTGCTGGATTGTTGTGGAAACACACTTTCTAAAGGTGTGTAGTTTCATAACATTCTTTTGTTATTGTTGTTGTTGTTTCTGAAGTGAGGCTGGCTTTAAGGATAATTATTTGGAAATATATAAATAGTTTAACCATTTGAGTAACTTTTCTTTGCAGGTGATCTTGTGAATTGGTGTACCATCAATGATGGCAGAACATCCACCATTACTGGATACCACTTCAATTATAAGTAGTGAAATCCCTCTTCTGACTTCCCCTATTGTTAGTGGGGATGGAGCACAACAGGTAAGGAAACCTCAGTTGTTTTTTTCTCTCTCTTTTTTTTTTTCCCCCTTCCAACAGCATCACTGACATATTGACACTATAAAAGATAGTAATCCTTCATCTGGAGTATATCTGTGCATCTTTGGGCATGAACGTATGCTAGAGATTGAGGTAAAGGTAGAACTGGTGCAGAGATGAGACTTGTAAGGAGTGTGAAGCAGAAAACCTGTATTGTGAAAGAACTTCTTCAATTTTTATTTCTGGATGGCAGTGCAGCCCATCTAGTGCATCAGCCACTCCTCCCAACTTTGTCTCATTTGATGATGCACTTTGTCCCGTCATCCAGGTCTTTAAAGATATAGTAAACATTGTCTGCCCCAGGGTCAGCCACTGAAGTAGGTGACTAGTGGATGGCCTCGTGCTGGACTTTGCACTGCTGATCACAACACTTTGAGACTGGCACTTCATCCGGTTTTCAGTCTGCCTCGGTGCCCGTGTTCAGTCTGTGCTTCGTCAGTTTCTGTGTGAGGATGTTCTGCAAGGCAGTGTCAAAAGGCTTGCTAGAGTCATGATAAACAGTAGCTACTGATCTCCATTCATTCACCAAGCTGTAATTTCACTGTCGAAGGCCATCCAGGTTTGTCTGGCGTGATTTCCTCTTTGTGAATCCATACTGACTACTCCCAGTCATCTTTTTATCTTTAATGTGTTTGGAAATGGCTTCTTGGAAGATTTGTTCACTCGCCTTCCCAGAGCCAAAGGTGATGTTGACCACCTTGTAGCTCCCTAGATCTTCCTCCTTGCCCTTTTTTAAAGATTGCACTGACATTTGCTTTCTTCTAGTCCTTGGGAACCTCCCCTATTCACCATGACCTTTCAAATATAGTTAAGACTGAATTACTTGTTCTGCCCTCCACAAAAATAAGGCTGTCAGGCTGTGCTGTCAAGCTTAGTCTGTAATCATGCAAGATTTTGAGTCAGATACAAGTTTAAATGTTCTTTTGGATATACCTTTTCTTTAAAATGTCTCTTTCTTCTGCCAAGGAAAATTAAAACTGGAAAACAAGCTAAGTGCTTGTTCAAAGAAATTAATTTGTGGGGGGGGTGTGTTAATCTTCTTAAGGGAAAAACAACATATAGACTGTTGGTGTCCTTTTTTGTTAAAAACAAAAGGCAGCTCATAAAGACTACTGTCTAAAGTGAAACTGGTAGTGATCACATATATTTTAAAAAAGAGAATCTTCAGAAAACATTGGGCAGATTCTCGGTCATCAATAAGGAATGTAATGGTTCTTCCTCATTTCACCACAACTAGCAGTTATACCACAATGTTGTCTACTGTCCGTGTTCCACAATGTCTAGTGAAAGTTGTGACTTCCATTTTCTGTCCTTCCTTCCTTCCTTCCCATCTGATACATGATTCATGAAGAATCAGCAAGTGCATTTGTTCAGTAGCAGGAAACATTACTGGAAACCCTTTTTGCATCTGGTGATTTAAAAGCCAACACTAAGTAGAAAATACTTTGTATATCGGAAATATGGGAAATCCAGAATTGCAGGGACTGCTTTCTCTGTCAAAGTTGCCCAATTAAGACTTAGGTTGCAGAAAGGTCAAGCAGGTGCTTATTTATTTATTTATGAGAGTCTTAAAATTGTTTGTTTGTTTTATATGGTACACTAACGAAAGGTATGGAGATGAAGTGTGATTCATTCAAGTACAAAACAATGTAATGCTGAGCCTTTTTCATTTTTTTTTTGAAAAATATTTTTACCTGAATATTAGTTCATGGTATTCCTTTTTTCTTCCCTCTTGTGACTTTGAAAATACAAGAAGGGAGAAGACTTCTGCCTTCATGGTGGAGTTGCTAATTTTTCTTTAAGTCTGTTTACTTAGCTACAGTACACATATTCTGTAGGGGTTACTTCCTTAAAATATGAAAAACACTTCTCCAGTTGCTTTCAAAACAGCATTGTGGTGTTGGATTGCATAAACTATAACTTCATCTGTAGTGCTGACAGAATTTGTTTTCCTGCAATCAAAATTCAGAGCTGTTTTGTCCATGTAAATAAATGTGCTTGTTCTTCTATCTTCATAGTGTATAGGCTGGTCTGTAGCTATTCTAATTAGTTTGGTTTAGTCAGCCCTGACTGAAAATTTATTGAAGACTAGCAGAAAATTCTTTATTTAGCTACTTTGTTTATATGTTAGTATTTTCTGTGTTAGACTAGTTAATTTTTTCCTAAACTTGCAAGTTTTTGTTCATCTGTAAAACATCTGAGGATTTTTTTAATCAATGCGTCTTACCAGAATTAACTGTTTTAATTACGGTGACTTACATTGTATATACTGCATAGCTGAGTTACCAAATGAATCCAGACCATTCAGTACTTTTCTGAAACAGTTCATATCTTCAAGATAATCTATTTCAAATACTTGAAGTTCTGCTAGCAGTGTAAATGTGAAATAGCAGTACAAATATTTGAACATGTTAAGATGAAAGGTCATATGCTTCAAATAGCGGAAGTGTCTGATCAGGTTAAAGCTGTAACTTTCCACCATGTTTTAAAACAAAACAATCCACAAAGTTAGAGAAATGTGAGTGTTCAGTCAGAAAACATGGGGAACTTAAACTGGATGTTCATATGTCGCTCTATGCTCCTATGGGAGACTGCCTTGTTCTGTGTCCCACAGAAGAAGGGACTACTGTTAATTTCATAGGATGAACCAGTGAAAAGAAAAATAAAAGACTGAGCCCATTGGCTCCTCCTTCCCTGTTAAGCATAGAAGTACTGCTTTTACACCTTCCTATCACTGTGTTAGTGTGAATGGGTAATGCACTTCTTATATCTTGATGGTGAGTAAGGTTGTGGATGAAGAATGGAGAAGATCTATAGGAGTGGATAGAAAACATGGTGTGAGGACAGAAGTGCTTGAGGGTTTTTCATGTAAGGGTAACTACTTCAGTGATGCTTTACTGATTATCATTGAGGCTGGACGGGAAGGATGTGCTTGATTATGTGAGTCCTGATTTGGAAAGAGGAGAGGAAAAGAGGAGGCAAGAGTTCAAATTACTTTAACGCACTGATGTTAAATTGTTTTAGAAAGTTTCTGCAGCACCCAGTGCTATTCCAAAACAAATCTGTAAATTGCTGACACAAGTTTGCAGCAGCCCTGGAGTTCTGGACCTTCACAGCACCTTCCCACTAAAGCTAGCTGTTGCAAAGTGACCTTTGTGTCCTTTACTACTGGAAAAGGTAGATAGCACTCTCAAAGTAGCCTAGTACCTGTTAACCATTTCCTTTTCTCTGGGGAATGGGACACACAGTGTTTGACCTTTAGTCAGCTTTATTTCTTGGCAAGCTGTAGGCATAAAGTAATGCATCTAGCTTGGGACGCTTGTTGTTTACCCTCCAGACTTTACTGAGAAGTATAGATGCTTACTGGGTTTTCCAAAAATCCCACTCTGTGTGTATATATGTAAAGTGTGTGTGTGTGTGTATACACTGTGTGTGAGTTCAAGTAGATATTTAGCATTAAATCCACAAGTTAGTGTTTCTAAAACCAATTTCTTCTTTAAATATTTAAGCCTCTGATCTTGAACTTATTATATACCTGTTATCGTAAGAGGGAATCTTCAGTCAGCAGAGCAATAGATGGCTATAAAAACAAATGAAACAATCTTTTTTGACTTTCAGGTTGTTTACACATGTGGCGTCACAGGAGCAATATAATGGTGAAGATGTAGACTACATTGCTAAATGCATTTCCTCAGTTTTCATTCTGACACTTCTGCTTCTGAAAAGCATATGGTGGATTATCAAGTTCCAGCTTGCTTTGTTTTTGCCTTGCTGCTGAAAATCAAGCCTAGAACTGCATATGTTTCATGATCTTTTCCTCTAGAAGAAAAAAGAATCTGTGCTAACATATACTGTTATAACAGTTCTCATTGCTTTCCATATTGTGCTGTTTTCCTTTCTTTTATCTGTGTTTTCATTTCATAGAATACAGGGTATGTGCATGACTGCTTCTGCCTTTTTTGGCTGATTTTTTTTTTGCCTTTTTGTTTGTACTTCCCCTTTAGCTCCATTGAATTAGCAGACATGACTAACTTCTCATTTTGGAGATTCACGGAAGTTTTAGTTGACAATTATTCTTCCATCCTTCAGTAACTTCATAGCACTGAAGTGCACCAGAAGTGTGTTCACTGGAACCATTGGAACTCTCAGACATGCAGTGCTTCAGTGCCAGATTATGGAAGCTCATTATCAAGCTGTATTTTTTCCTCAGAATTGATTAGTACTTTTGTGTAGCAACCATCACTGGAAGATACAGAATCAAACTTATAGGAGGCATTACATATAAAAAAAACCACTTTTCTATAGAAGTTTTTAACTGGTTATTGGCTATGATTTTTTTTTTAAAACAACATCACAAAAGAAAAGCTACAAGCATATGAGTTTTGATGACTCAAGATTATTAGATCCTTCCTCTATATAACTTAATCATGTTTTTTGGTTAGGAAGGATGAAGTTTGGTCTTAATTGAGTGTAATTTTTTTTTGCCTTGGAGATTAGAATATTTTCTAATAAACTACATCCTTGATTGCAGGTGCATTGAAAAGTTGCTTTAAAATTTCTAGAAGTAGCCATTATCCTCAACAGAAAGTGAGGATTCAAAATTCTTTGGTGTACAGTAATGTATGAATACTGTCCTGGTTTTGGTTAGTAGAAAGCAGCATCAGATTTATTGCAAAATATATGCTAGTGTTCAGATATATTTATTTTAATACTTGCTGTCTGAAAATGAAGGTAGAAACCAGAGTGAAGGCTGTGTAGTTCATAGCCTTTTCTACTTGTATTTGATATGAAAATTCATGGAATGAAGCATCCTCATAAAACTTCTGAGTAATCCTCCTTTCTCTTTAAAATGTGTTTTCATGTGCGTGATATAAATCCTAGATTAATTTTGGTCTCTGATGCAGTAGATTCCTCCCAAGATACTTGAGGCAGGATTTCCCCTGTTGAATGAATCTGTTCGGAAACTGACATTTGGAAAAATTGGATGACATGTGAAAATTGGATTTCAAGTCAGTTAGTCACTGTAGGTTGCTAATACAGTCAATGAGGAGAAATAAGCATGTCCAGAAGATGATCCCTTTTGTGTTTTAGGAAGGTGACTCAAGATACATGCTTTTTTTTCCTCTTTTTTATGAGGTGAGAAGGTGCAAATTGGCTTTGCTATAAGCATTGAGGTAGCCCAATTCTTCTCTGCAGTCTGTTGTAAGTGGGCCCAGTTCCTGAGTGTGTGCTCCTCTATCAGTAAGGTTTGGAAGAGTACAGTTATGCCTTAGAGGTGTCCTGGACTCAGGATATGTCCCCATCTCTGCCATTCTCTGTGCCATGGAAACTTAACGCTGAGTAAGCCCAGATCTGAATGCCAGAGTTCAAGACCTGTGAAATCATCTCTAGTGCTTACCTATGTTTCCTCAGAACACAGGCTACTGTAATCTCTCTGTAAGTTGTGACAAAAACGTAACTGCTTTGCAAAGTCATATTTTTAATTACAGAAACTCCACTCTTAAAACATATGAGAATTACACACTTGGCAAACAAGTAATTTGAAGTACATCCTCTGCTAGCTGAAGCCTGTTTTTTCACTGGGAAGCATCTCGTTACTGAGAGGATGGTCAGATACTGGAATAGGCTTTCCAGAGTTGTGGTCGGTGTCTCAGACATGTCAGTTTTAAGAGGCACTTGGACAATGCCCTTAATAACTTGGTCAGCCCTCAATTAGTCAGGCTGTTGGACTAGATGGCTGTCGTAGGTCCCTTCCAACTAAAATAGTCTGTCGTGTTCTTCTCAATGGTAATTGAGACTTTGCTGTAACTGGGCAAAGTCCATCTAACCCTCTGTGTATTACAGAATTATACACTGTATAGAGCAGCCAGAATGACATTCTCTAGAAAGAGATTATCTCACGTTTACATACTATGATAAAAAATGGTCCTTGGCGTTAATTTTTCTCCTTTTCTTTTTCAAGTAGAACAGAAAATATATGGGAAAGGATTTGGGTTGTAGAGATTTCTTCCACCAACCCCTTGGTCTGTTGCTGATTGAGCCTTCCCAATCTGATCTAATTGAGGATGTGTTCTTTGATTTCCTTTCCAGCTCAAGTTCATATTGTCACAGTGTTTTGATATACAGTGATGCCCAAATTTACACAAAACTGGGTGTATAGGGTACTTTATCAGGGTAAAAAAGGCTACATTAGCAATGTTGTCGAAACACTTAACATTCTAGGGTGGGTTTTTTTAAATGTAAAGCTATTTTGAGTAACTAGAGAATATAGTTCTTCCTTTGACACTTCCTTTTGTGCTCTGTTTAACATAAAAGTGTTAGACACATCCAGTAGTTTTAAATATTGTGGGCTTTTAACTTGTTATATCACCAAACAGGAGCCTGAGCCATAAGAGGCAATGTTTGGAAATACAAAATTCTCTCCAAGCCCATAACACTTTGTAAACCAGTTCCTTATATCTTCTAAACCCTTCAGAAACTGTCTGAATTCAATTTCAGCTTGTTTATTTTCCTCTTAATTGTTACAATTGCATTGCAGAAAGAGGATTGTTTTTAAAGGGTATTTATGACAAATTTTGATTTTGTTTGAGTTGTTGTTCAGCAGAGTTCTTTAAAAATGGAGATGGTACCTTTTTCTCCTACTTACCCCATTGACCCTTGAAACGACTGTATAAATTACAGAATGCTGCATAGCCAGAATGAACTCAGCTGTGGCGTGCTTGGTGAAGGTCTCTGCGGGGAAGCTGATGTTCGTGGCATTTACTGGTTGTAGGGGAGAGAAAGAAGAGTGTCTATCCCTCCTGCTAGGCTCTCTTTTTGTACTTCATAAGAGTGAAAGGAGTCAGGACAAGGGATGAAAGGGCTCTGCCTCAGCCTACAGAGGAGAAATCAATTGTAGCTCTATGACCTTTCTGAAATAATGTTGTTCAGCTTTTATCATAGACCACAGAATATGCTGAAGGGACCCAGAAGGTTCAAGTCCAACTCCTGGTCCTGCTCAGAACAATCCAAGAGTCGTACCATATGCCTGAGAGTGTTGCCCAAATGCTTCTTGAACTCAGCCTTGGTACACTGACCACTTCTCTGGGGAGCAAGCACCCAACCATCCTCTGGGTGAAAGAGGTGGATCTGCTTTATAATGTTGGATACTGTTTACTGGGAATGCCAAAGTGGTTGTACACTTTACGTGATTAGCAAATCTTTTAACTGTCCGCCTCATGTAAGATTCAGGTTTTTAGTTATAACTAGGTATTACACAGAAGGAAAATACTAACAGAACTCTGACAATGGCACAGCCATTCAGGTTGTTTCAGATATGAGCTAATCAACAAAATAATTCTTCCCCTCTTCTCATTAAAGTCTTTGCAACAGATTCAGAGAGCCTGGAAGTAGACATCTTTAGGAGTATTGCTTTTTGCATGAGAAAACTCCAAATAATAGCTGTTTGACACAGAGGACTTTGTGGCAACTGCTAGTACAGCCTGCAAAGTATGGGAATTGCAAAGTACATACAGTTGAAGTACAACTGAAAAGTGTCTTCACTTTTGATACTCAATTGAAATGATTGCAAAGGTGTTTTGATTCATAAGTGTTGTGAAGAAGACAGGGTTATTATGGGAGGAGAAGATTTTTATTTTTTTAATACAATATGTAAAAAACTGATAGGAATCAGATGAAAAATCTTTAAAGCACCTGGCTTTCTTTGAACAATGCCACACATAGTACATTACAGCAGTTCTAAGTTTGTTTTGATTTATTTTTTGGGGTTTTTTAGTAATGAAGGGATATATCTGTGTGATATTTAGTAGCGCATTAAGCAACTGGGGAGTTGGGGTTTTTTTGTGTTTTTCACTTGAAGCAATTTCTGTAAAGTTACTTAGTTTTCCAGCATTAAATTGGCAGTTTTATATTTTCAGTGCATCTGGATAAAACTTCTATGAAATTTTACTGCCTGATTCTGTTTTGAACTGTTGCAGATAGGCAGTTTGATCAGAAATGCCTACTGAGGGGACTATCCCCTCTAAAGCATTAGTTAGCCCTTGCTACCACTTAGCTGTGCAGTATGAGCTCTGTTCCTCATCCACTTTTGCTTAGCACTATGAAACTGAAGTCCTATGGGCTTCAAACAACAAATCATTAAATGAGAATAATCTGATTTAAGTCTTCCAGTTTTTATTTTTAGAGGTTGATGTGTCTAACCACTGGCCACGACCAGACGCCTCAGAAGTTCTAGAGTTCAGTGACTGGTCCTAGCACTGCTTCCTTCTAATTCCTTGTAAACAAGGATTAGCTTAAAACTTTGAAGGACAAATGTTTGTCCATTGCATTATCCAGATTCTTTGAAACACTGCTGTTATGTATATACTTTTGCTGATTTAAAGATACAATATTTTATTTTAAGTAGGCATTTTCTGTGCACTGTCTGCTAACCACAGACTGTGTCAGTGCTGATGAAACAGATTGGGTTTTCTGTAAATGAGACAAATAAAACTTTGTGTAGCCAAGCTGTGAGAACTGAAAATGCAAAAGAGACAAGACAAACAAAGCAAAAGCAAGTACATTGTAAGTATTGTATTTGTCAGTAATAAAGAATGAGACAGACAGTATGGAACATACACTGACTGACACTGTTATATGTGGGCAGTGACAAGTCTTGAATGTTCATCAGTGACATTAGATGCAGATTTAGACATTTATCTTTTACTGGTTCTTCTCAGAAAACTTTGTATTCTTACAAAACAAGGCTCCACATAATTTTTCCCTGCCCTTTTTTCCAATAATCAGCTTTCTGCTGATCATCTTCCACATGAAGAGAAGGGGGGAAAACACAGGTACAGTAAGAATTTAAAACTTTTCATAAATAAAATCAATTTATTTGCTAGAATAAAAAGAAAACCCAAGAAAACCAATTCTCAGATCTTTCCAACTTGCCTTTCTACAATAAGCAATGAAAGCTAATTGAAATCTATAGTTTTTGAATGTCACTGCCAATGAACAGTCTAATCATCTGTCCAATCTCCCTGTTTCCAGTTGCTTCTAGGGATTTTCTGTCATCTTAGCACGTTCAGTGCTGCTGACAGTATCTTGTAGCAGTGGTTAAATATGAAATGTTTGCTGATTTTATTATCTCTCAGCTGCCTTTTAAAAAAATGACGCAGAGTTGCTTGGTCTGTCCTCTGAAAATACAGGCCTTAGGAGCATGTCACAAAGGCTTTTTTCTCTCGCTTTTTTTCAGACATGCTGCTATAGTCTGTGTAAGCTGAAATAGTTTGGTTTGGATTTGTTTTTTCAAAATCACAAGCATATAAATTGCTACTGTAGCATATTATGTAATGCTTACTTAATTCTGTATGAATTTGCTCCCTAGTCCTGAGAACCAAGGTTTGTTAGTGGCCTTCACTACCTATATGTTTAGTATTCTTCATTAAGAAAGTGTTAAACTCCATATATAGAGCAGTTAGATCCTTATAATCAATATTAGTAGATGCTAGGGTAGAGAATTGTGCAGTTGTGGGAAGCCTGTAAGCTGAAATTTGTGGAAAATAGAAGATTTAGAACTTCAGTGTTAAGAGTGTTACATCATGTTATTTGGACAATGATGAAAGTCTATAGGTAGCTTCTATAAATAATGGTGAGTGACCTGTTTTCATCTGTCACTGATACTAAAAACAGAAGATAATTTAAGGCAAAAAAAGAAAATGCTGGCATTACTTTTCCTTAGATAAAACACAGAAATGTTGTGTGCTGAGTCTTCTGTGAATTGGTGTGGTATAGTACAAAGCTCAACCTAAAATTTTCAGAACTCTATTGGTTAGTAGCCAACATAGATGTGGAGAGTGGAAGTTTTTAAGAGATCTAAAAGAAGATGGAAAATAGAAAGATCTTATGAGATATGACTTTAAGAAAGAATTATATGGAAGTAATGTTTTTCACAACTGTGAAATTCATAAGCCTTTGGCAATTTAAAACAATTCAAAGTACTGTTTTAATTTAGCTTTTATTACTCATGTCAGGTGTTCCTATTTAGTAGTCATATGCACTCTGTAATACCTGTTACATAGATATTTTGCATGTTTCCCTTTATTTTCTAAGCATTAGTGGGCTTAATTATGGAAAAGAGTAGTTCACAGCCTCATTAGCCTTGTTATGATATAAACAGCAGATTTTGAACACACAATCCGTGGAAAAACAACTTGTGCCGTGTTTATAACTGACATCACCTTAGCTCGACCACAGATGTGATTCCATCTGGCAATTCCTGTGCTGCTAATGAATAACAACGCTCAGGTCATGCAGTATTCTTTGATCACTGGCATGTAGGAACTTTAAAATACCGTTTTACTAGTCCTACAAATGGGAACTGGCATAGGTGAGGTGACAAACCTACAAATCACAGTAAGTCCATGCTGGAGACATGACAGAGTTAGTATCTTGAGTCTGTGTCTGGTTTTCTATGTTCACTGAACCACACTGTGTGAAGCCAACCTAGATGTAATGATTTTTCTCGTTAAAAAAATTGTATATGGGTGGAAAACCATGTGCATCAAAAACTAAATGTAGATGCTTTTAATAACAAGATGATACTGGATATAAATAGCTGATATTTTTTGCCTAGGAAGCTTTTAAGTGGTAATTAATTTCATTCTGATCAAACATACGAATATCACTGGAAGTTAAAATAGTGGAAACTTACTTTTTTTGTTAAAAGTAGGCTATAGCTTAGAGTCCTTTGATATAAAAGCATGTGTGTACACTTACTACCTTTGAAGACATTATTGTCCAAGTAATGTTAAAATTTTTTTTATACCTTAGAAAACATTTAATCAGTAATCTCATGTTGTCACATTCCGAATACCAAAACAGTTTCAAAGCAGTTTCATGTGTCATGGCTGCCTATGGGATAGGTCTTAAACCAGGGTGATGCATAAGTAGTGTTTGACTAATTTCTCATAAGAAGAGAGGGATGTATGTTTCGCCCTGTGTAACTGTCTTTCCTCAGGTGAGGGTGTGCCGGTGTTGGGATTAAGGACCACAGATGTGAGATTGCCCGAAAACATTATTTGATGTTTTCAGTTTAGCTCTTAAGCTAAGACTAATAGAGGGAAACCATCTTTTTCAGTCATCTAAAATGCCTTTAATATTAAGTAAAAGGTATTTCTGGCTACAGTATTTAGGGCAGATGTATGTAAATTATAAAGCAAAGTTGGGAAACCTACTTCTGTATTTTCACGTCTTTTACTAAATGTGTGGTATGAAATAACACAGTATTTGAGTAAGAGTGTGTTAGAATCTTGTTGATTATCTTCTTGCTGTATCTTTTTATTCTCTTATGAAGTATTCTTTTCCTCCCTTCTTTCTGGCTTACTCGCAAAATGAAGTCATAAGCTGCATCACAGATTATAAAGTCAGAAGTTGGTTCATTTCAAGTTAGTATATCCTATCTGGGAATCAGGAGGCTAAATTAAAAATGCAGTTATAAAATGGTATATATTTGGAAGCTTTGTTCTCTTAAACCCGAACCTTCTGTTGACTGACGTTAGATGATCCAGAAGCAGATGCTGCAGCAGCTATTTGTTGATTTAGTTGCTATGGTGACATGATACATTCGTGTACAGCAGGAAGCTCACTGTACGTTGGCTAATTTGATAGGAAGGAAGGCTTGAGGTAGGTATTGCTGACTATATTGTTAATTGATCCTACCTTTCACATCCTGCCTCCACATGCTTGGTGGATGCACAGCTATAGAGGAAGGTAAAGTGAGATACTCCGGCGTGGCATTTGGGTTAAGGTGCCCTGTTAAAAGAAGGGGGGGACAGTGTTCAACACATCACCGAAGATTACCTCGGTATTAAGTGAATGGAACGGATTGGAGCAGCCGGAGTGGTGACTGTTGAATCTTCCTTCATCCTTTGTCACTGTGGTAGCACCAGTTGAATGAGAGAAATAAAAGGATGCGAGCAACAGTAAGTCAAAGTGCTAAGGCTTTTGAAATGGGTTACGAGATAAAGCATGTCACTAATTAACATCTTGATTGGCGCTATTAGTGGAGAAAAATGTATTTGTTCTGAATATGTGCCCTAATGACAGAGCATAAATGTGGCTCTGCCTGGAAGTTGTGTTTTGTTATATTCACCCTTTTCTAGAAATACACCCTTTTTTAATCTTGTTGCAGACAGACTTTTAAAGATACAGTGTACATCTTACAGAGAGCTTGGCTGTACCACCACCCTCTTTAACAGGTTCAGTGTTTTAATTTTTTTTTAAGTCAGAATGACCAAGAGGATTAGCTACAATGTTTTCCAAAATTTGAAAAAATGTTCAAAAATTAATTTACCTTTGTCCTTTTGGTTAAAAAATCTTCTCATGAGTACTGCTGAGCTGATTTCAGTTGCAGTATTTTTAGACAAACCACTGCTGTCTTATTTTTTTTTCCATGTTGATATATATTAGTACTGCACTTAGAAATACGGTTTTGATAAAGTCTTTTCAGTATTTGTGGGGTTTGCTGACAATCATTTGCTACTGACTCAGCACATATAACCATATAATGCTAAATATAGATGTTTTTCAGATTAATAATGAACAAAACAAACGAAAAAAAACCACCCTGAAGCTCTCTCCTCTTTCCTATTAAAACATCTCAGAAAATAATATTGTTTCTGCTAGTATAAAAGTGGTTTGTGATTTGATTCTCTTTAAATTATGGTTTCAAAGGTCCAGGGAAACATTTTGGAACACTTTACCCTCCTGGTTTTTAGGAAGTTTGTTTGTAGGAAGAAACCTCAAAACTCCCACAACCCCAAAAAAACACACACATACCCCCAAACCACTACAAAATGAGGGAAAAACAGAACTCTGTTTTATGGTAGTATTGTTTTACTCCGACTTGTAATCTTTCTTGTTGTACAGGAATAGTCTCTTAATATGTTACATTTAAGTGTGCTTTAACCACAGTTGTAATGTAACATACTCTTATTTCTTAATTTTACATATATAATTTTAGCAATTGCTAAAATTAATGTAACATGTTCTAGCTTCCCCCCTGTTCTCCCCACCTTTCTCCTTCCCTTCTTACTTCCCCACATTTGTTAGTATTTTAATATGTATGACAAACTGGGAATTAGCTTTGTTGCTAAAGGATTTTGGTTTTTTTTTTTTCCTGTTATATATTTAGTGGTAGATCTATTAGCATTCTAGTTACATATATTCAGAGGCTTTTAACTTGCTTGGAAAATTTGTCCCAGATTTTCCTCATTCTGGAAAAATATGTAAATTCACAAAGCGTAACTAATCTATTTTAGAGGAAGATACTGAGTAACCCATTCAGTTCCTTTGCCCTTCAGAGTGAGGTGGTGGGTGGATGGGGAGAGAGAAGCATTCAAAATACGCCTTTACACTGAAATTCAGTCCAGTTCCTTTGGTTTTCTTGCCTCTGTAGCTGTAGACATTGCTAGCCTGTGGAGAGAACAGAGTGCCAGTTCTTATGTGGGCTTATCCCGCAACTTCACACATGACACAAATATTTACTGTATTTTGGTTTCTTTAGCCTCAGTCAGGATTAAAAAACTTAACCTTTTTCTTTTCCCCTTCAGCAGGCCGATAGTCCTTGATGCTAAAGGATGTTTGAAAGCCAAGATATTTTGGAGAGACAGAACAAGCTTGATGTTTATAGATTTATTTTTTTTTCTTTATTTCTTTCTCCTATCCCAGGAACTCTAAAGTGATAGTTTCAGTCTTTCAGTTAAGACTTGACTGTTTAAAAATAAACCTGTACATATTAGGAAAAATAAATATTTTTAAATTTTCTTGTGTATTGAGTAGCTAATAACTTCTGTGAACTGAGAGGCTTTTAGGTATAAAAGCATTTGTTTGGGCAGCACAGTTTGTTACCTGCTACAAAAGATTTGAAAATCTTGGCTGTGAATACCAAACTTGTAAAGAAAATTTTATTGTTTCTGACTTGATTCTCTTGATGTTTTGATGTTGTGCTGGCTTAAAAGAATTAAAAACTGTTTCATTCAGTCCTGTCCTTCAAGAAACACAGGTATTATTTGAACTGTGGCTGTAAAAGGTATAATAATATCATCATTATGTGGTAAGGATAAGCTACGCTCTTTTCTGTAAACCTTATTCAAATCTAATCTGCAAAACTTTCCCCAAATTAGAAAGGTCTTCATAACTTTATAGAGCAGAGTAGAGGAGAATGTTAGGAACTACCTTAATTCAGAATGTGTTTTGGTTTGTATCTGTGTGAAAGAGTATCTAGTATAGTTGAAACACAATTATTTGTTGTTTGGGTATTTAATTTTTGGTGAGGGTTTTTTTTTTACTTTGGACTAAATTTAAACTTTTAGAACTTAAGCAATAAATTAAAAATACTATTAATATTTTGCATATGTAGGGTTTTTTAAAATAAAATCCCTTTTGCCTTACAGATCGACTGCATATATGTAATCAATAGAAATGGCAAAATAATTTTGAGGCACTAGTTTTTGGCTGGCTGTATGACATACATTTATTTAGGGAGAAAGCCTTGTTCTTCAGCTTTTTACATTTTATTTGAAGACCTGCTTTTGCATGTGTATAATGGTGAGCAAAAGAAGAAAAATGTGCAAAACTTGCTATGAGATTTTTTACAAAGTTAGTTTTTAGAGCTCTTTGACTTATTTCATGGTTTACTTACCAGCTTTTTTTTTCTCCTCCCTAGGGACACAAATAGTTCGGACTTCTATTTGTATTTACAGTTTTTGTTATGGAAAGATGTTGCCTTAAAACAATAAAGCGATATCCCTGTGGATTAGTCCTAAGCTGCTTTTGTTGTCCTGCTCTTCAAGTCTTTCACCTCATCTAGGGTCCTTATCAATTTTGATACTGGTACTTCTCAATAATGTCCATAGGTCAGTCTGCTAGTACATCACTACTTCTGTTGGGAGGATGGAAGTTTAAGTAGAGAAGCTTGTAGAAAGGTGTATCTTACAGAAAGAAGTCTTGGTTTTAATTGTTATTTCCATTGAGTTAATGAGATTTTTGGCCTTAATTAGTGTGCAAAAGAACATATTCAAAACAAGATTAGCTAGTTCTGTGTTTTAAATTCCATTCTGTCCCTCACTGTGCTCCAATGAAGTAGTATGTTAACTACATACTCATCTGGCATGAGCAAAATCTTAGTCTGCTTGTGAAAGTGTTCTATATAACTAAAAACAAGGATTAGTAAGATATAAATCAGCTATATTTTGTATTGTTGCTGGTTTTGCTTTTAAAAGACACTGCTGTGATCATATTGGCAGAGTGAAATACCTCTAAGGATGTGCAGGCTCTGCTTCTTGCTGATAAAAGTTACTTTTAGACCTTTTTGGAGATAAGTGTTAACATTTGGCCTTAAGTTTTTCCTTTCTTTGGAGGCAGCCCTCTGAGTCAAGGAGGCTGCCACTCTGCGTTGGGCAAATCTCCCTTCCACCTTTTGTTGTTTGTATTCTTAGTCTTACAAGTCTTTTTTTCAGACTCCAGCCATTTTTATTGAATTCATTTCTTCTGTGTTAGAAATGAGCCAAAGACTTGGAAAAAATATTAAACTCCTTTCCTTCTTCAATCTGATGAAATATCCTATAGTTTCTCCTGCAGATAGTGAAGAGTTTACTGAATAAAAATAAGAAACATTGAGCATTCTCCTCTTTGAACATCTGCACTTCCGTTGATTCTTTAGATGCAAGATCTGAGTACTTTCCACCCTGCTCACACTGATGTAGTAATAATTCATAAATGAGATCTTAAGATGCAATTATTTTTAAATTATCACATCTGATGGTGAGAGAATGTCCCAAGTCAATGTTGCATAACTCCATAGGATGTGATCATACTACTTGAGTTACAATAAAATTATACTTTAATTTGGAATTCTTTGAAGAGAGAAATATTCTAGAATAATTTTATATAAAAATTGTTGTATTCTAAGTGTATTTGCCATATCAGACCAGCTCAAATAGTGACTTTAGGTGAAGAATAACTTTTCAGAGAGACTTAAGAGTGTGTCCCTTAACTAATCCTTCAAAGAGGCAAAATGTTGTAATACTTCTTCAGGCTACTCTCAGGAATTGTTTATATGTTAGTAATATAAGTGTGCTCCAGATATTCATGGAAACTGAGACTAAGTGTCATGAAGCAACTCAGTTGTAGTAAATCATCTTTTCTTGCAAACTGCTTGGTAAGAGTGTTCTCAGGAATAGTTTCAGTTTTGTATGGAAGAAGATTGCTCATTGGCATTGGCCTGTGTTGTGCTCAGGACTCCCATACCATATTCATTATTACAGGTGACTGTTCCTGCACCCTGGGAATATTCCTGAACACAGCTTACTTTTCTAATAGAGATGTGGGTGTAGGTATCACTGACGTGGTCAAGGGGGTGTAGCAGTTCTCTGAGGAGAGATGAGAAACATTAGGACCCCTCAGTTTGCCAAGACTGAGGACAAGGAGGGGGGAATTACCAAGGCTTAAAAAAATATTGAAGGACGTGGATGAAATTTACTCAGAACTGTTTTACAACAAATCCCATAGCAGAGAAACTAGGGAACATGTGATTAGTATGAGATAGTTTTAAAATGTCTAAAGTAAACTTAAGGAACTTGCTGCTGTAGGAGTTTATGGAGTCAATTCAAATTGTAAGTGAACTCAAATAGTTTAGGCAAACTTATGGACAGTAAGAGAATCAAATACGGGACTGCAGAAGGTGGCCTGGCTCACTTTCTCCCCATAAACAGCCTCTCAATTGATGGATTAGAGTCAAAGTTCTGGGCTAGATGAACTGCTGACCTGGACTGCTGGCCCAGACCATCAGGAAATTTCCTGTGCTCCTAGTTGTCTTGAACCACTGCTTGAGTTCAACAGCAATTTCATGCCAAACATACTGCACTTTCTAATATATGGCATGATTACTTTTATTAGGAGGATAGTCTTTGCCAATCTGGGCAATTTAATTAAACTGCTACAAATCTTAGTATGTTGCTCACTTGGTTCAGATTTATCTTGTAAAATAGCCTTTGTAGAGTAAATTATGTACCATTGCAAAGTATGAGATTTCACAGTTTAAACCCTGACAGTCTTTGGCAACTGATGTTTTAGGTATTCTAAACTTTAGCTATCTGGCTGGTGATTGTGTTTTATTTATGCAAGAACTATTATTAGCATAAGTATGTAGCTGCACTCTTGTATTGTCAACTTGTATGTTAATATCTGGAAAGAGATTTTTGTCCTGTTTTTTGTCAGGAACTGTATTGAGGTCACGTGTATCATCATTAAATAACTGTTTAAAGGCAACAATTTATAGTCCCAGTGGAAATGACAGAGAACTAGTTTTTGACCTAATACTCCAATTTCTTAATGGCAGTGCCTTAACATGTTTTGGGACAAAAATATATTGAGTCCAAGTTCTGTTAGCATTACACTTTTAGGTTTTATTAGCTTCTGTTAGAGTTGGTTATGCTTTAAAAGTGCTTGTAAGATTCTAGAACTTTTATCAAGACCTCAGTTCAGACCAAGTTCACATTATTTTGTTAAGCTTCAGATGTCCTTAATTAGTGTTTTGTTGATTTAGTGAGAAAAATGGCACTTGAAAAGTGCCCGTGTTAAAGGTTACTGCCACTGAGATTGTCACATTAGAAATGAATCTTTAGGTGCTGGGAGTAAAGCAACAGAATATGTCACAGAAAAATTGATGCATTAGAATAGAGTCTGGACCATCAGATTTTTCCAAAGCTTTTCATTTACTTCAAGCCAACATGAATGTTTTGTCCAGAAGAGGAAGGAGGTCAAGGTCTAGAATATTCAGTGTGAAAGACTCAAGCCTTGGAATTTAGAAGTACTGATGTCAGGGTTCGTGAACTAGCATGTTGGCTGATGGGAGTGCAAGCCTGCACAAAGCCACCTAGAATGAGATGCAAGAGCTATAAATACCAAGCAACTCATAGATTTTATTTTTTTAAAATATGGTGCTGTGAAACATCCTAGTTACATTTAGAGAAATTTTCTTACATCTTTGATTATGTGCTGCAGATCTTCATTAAATAAGAGGGAATACCTGTGAGTGACTGTCTGGTAGTATCTCTTCTGATCAGAAAAGTATCAGTCTCTCTCTCTTCATAGCTTTAATTTTTCATATTTCAAATCACAGCTACTGAGGTGGTGTCAGAAATGCCCTTCTCAAAGCTGTGAACACTCCATGGGGTTCAGCAGTGATAAGGCTGGTCTGCCAACCAGTACTGGTCACACACTGCCCCAACACAAAGACTGTTGAAGCAAGCAGGCAGTTCTTCAAACTTCTGAATTACTTCAGCCCCGATTCACTCTCTCTTTTGGCATACTTGGAAGCAAATACAGCCTGTCTTGGAACAGTTGTAAAATAAAAATGTGAATGCACATCATAAAAGCAAGGCTGAAAGTGGGAGCCAGTGAAATACACAGTCAGGCGTCAAGTAGGCTAAGTGTCCATTGACAAAAAAGACTCTATTTCCAATTTCCAGGAATGGACATCTAATTAAACTGCATTAAATTGGTGAGTCTCCCCACCCTTTTGAGTGGAAGTCAGATGCTGTCAGTCATGTGAACATCTGGTGGCATCCTGAGAATCAGAGTGGAGCTGGACTCCATCAGTAGACCTGTTGCCTCAGAGCAGTGCCCCTCTCACTGTGCTGCACTGTGACTGAGCCTTTACCTTCTCAGACCTGCTGTGAAGTGAACAGCAAAGGTTCTCACACAGGAGAAGCTGCTGTAAAACAAAACCAGAAGGCATAGGGCCTGCCTGCTGCAACTGCGCCAGCTCATGTATTCCCATGCTCAGGTCCATTGTGCTGGCTGGAGACTCCAGTTCACATGTCCTGCAGCAAGAGGTGAGCAGGTTCCCAAGACATGATTACCCAGATTACCCAGAAAAAATGGGAACAAAATGGGAATAGCGGTCAAACCCCATTTCCTGTTACTTTAAAAGCAGGAATTGAGGACCATTTAGAGCCATTGCCCTAAAGCTTTTCTGCTTATCACGTTTCATATGATGGAGACCAAGAATATTGAGCTGAAAATGGTACAGATTGATACGTTGGCTGCAGCCAGAATGGCACCTTCCAGGTGTTTGGGTATCTAAATCAGCCAAAAGACTTAGGCAAATGTAGCTATCCAGCCCACACATAACAGATGGAAAGACATTCTCATATACTGTGAAGCTTTTAGGTGCTTTTATTCCAGACTAAATTTCAAACTAAAACTTTCAATTGTAGCAGAAGAGGGGAGAGTGCATCAGTGAAATATGTCTTCAAAAAGTTATGCCTGCTTGGGGAATCTGAAAAAGAAATTGTAGGAACTCATCCATTCCTATTTCTCTCCTTCATCACATTCTGAAGGTGATGATAGCCAGTTAAAAATCTACCTTCAAACTCTTCAAAGTAAACTCTGGCAATACTGTATTTTCTGAAGACCTTTAAGTCTTACTTGAAGCTCATTGCTAAAATCATCTTGTTCCTAAGTTTAGATTATATTATGAATGCTAACTCTTAGTCAGTTTTATATTGAAGCACATTTCTGAAGATCTGAAAAATTTTTTAACATGATAAAATGTAAATAGTGATATAGTTCATTATTTTTTCTCAAAGAGCCTGAAGCTTCTGGAAAAACCACACAAAACAAGATAGTATTTCTAAAGTGCATGCTCAAACCTGAGCTAAATCAGTGTTGAATCACATAGCCCAAGCTTGAAAATGTGAATGTCCATCATACCTGAGAAAAGCAGCTGTGTTAGAGTAGAACTTGCCATCTTTTCATTAATTTGTGAAATTGTTCTGTCAGAAAGGGAGGAATTCATGTCATTTTGGCCTTCTCTCTCTGATGTTCCTAAAATGAATTAGACTCAAGTTCCCTGATTTGTTTTTTTTTTTTTTTATTTGTTTTTTTTTTTGGTGTAGTTTTCTTGGGGGGTTGTTTTGGGGGGGTTTTGTTTGCTTTTTTTTGTTGTTGTTGTAAATGTGACAAATTTTATTTTCTTTTAGCAATTTAACAGAGTACATTTTTGACCGTAATACTCAAGAGTTGTTTATAAATATTTCTCTGCCTCTTGATTTGTACAAGGAGTAGTACATAAGCATTTAGACACATGCAAGCAAGACTGAAGAAAGATGTGACCAGAAAGGAAATTATGAAATGCACCTGCTCTTCTGCACTCCCCCCCACCTCCCCTTTTTTCATAATTTTAGCTAGGTGCTTCATGTTTACGAACTTCTTTCTCAGAGAAGGGCAGGTTTCCAAGAAGAATACAGAAATCTAAAATGATAATAGGCTTCTGCTTTGCTACATGGCGGATTTTCTCTGTTTATTTTGGCTGATAAGTGTGCTTTGCTAACATTTCTGCATTGCTTGGGTTTACAAAATTAGTATAACCAACTTTCCACAAATAAAATTGTACATATTGTTTCATGCTGGGCATCTGGTGCACTTACTTTGTCATGACTTCTAATAATGTTTTATCGTTAATGAATGTACAAACATGCTTGGGTCTTGTAAAGAAGGAAATGACACAGTATTTCCCTTACGTTGAAAACTGTTTATTGGGTGGTTGATGAAAATTCAAACACTGGGAGTTCTAGGCTTCCTTCTGGAAGCTTATGTGTAATGGTTTGATTAATGTTGAAGTTAATGCAATTTGTTGAAATAATTTAAGCTGTACAAATAGCTTTTTAATTATACTAAGCAGTTAAGAAAATAAAATTTGTACAGGTACTGTTTTACTTGTTATTCTTTCCTTCTTTGAAAAATGGTTGTTTAAAAATATCTGTGCTTGTTCTTGCTCTTATCTCTTTCTCTGTGGGATGAAGGCAGCAAGCAGTGTAAAGTGAAAAATAATGTACTTACTAACTGGGAAAAAAAAAATGGTTTTTTCCCAGTAATTTTTTTTTTGCACATACCAGACTTCTGTAACATATTCCCATGTAATGGTTGTAAACACTCTTTTATTTTTAAGGTTATTCTTGTGCAAGTTAATCCAGGGGAAACATTTACAATAAGAAGAGAAGATGGACAGTTTCAGTGCATTACAGGTAAAGCTGATAAATTTGTTTTAATATTTCCTGAGTCTGAATCAGGATTACTAAAAGGCAATTTGTGGTGTTCAAAGTAAAAGACTGACAGAACTTATTTTAAATACAAGAGTTGTTTAAAGACCTAAGAGACTATATGCTAAGCATCATTGGTTTTAGATTTCACTACCATAAACAAAGTACTTTTCCTTATATTAGATGAAATTAAATTTCTTGGGGAGGGGAAAAGGGGAACGTTTTCATCTTGCAAAGCAAACGGAAATGCTGATGTAGCAACTTTTTACTAACCTCATTAATTGCACAAACGCCAAATTAAAAGCTACAGTTGTTAATATGATTTGAGGGATTTTTTTTTTTTTTTTTTTTATTCTTTGCTGTCATGTAGATATTGTTTCCCACTACTAGTTTCTCATTATCTCCACAGGCCAAATTGAGTTATTTCTGGGTCCTAGCAAGTGCAGCTTGAAAATATAAATGTTTCATCTAAGTATAGCACCCCCTTATGCAATGGTCAGTTTGGATATTGTTTTCTCTTCTGAATGACAGTAGCTACCAGTTAGGCATCTCTAGAAGAGACGTTGCAAGAAATGAGCAGTCAGCTATTGCTGTTTAGAATACCATTTTACTGTGTTATAAGAGAGTATCCACAGATTCAGCTATGGGGGTCACATTTTTTGCTTGTTATCTTCTGGGCCAATGAATCCTGCCTTCTTTTTTTTCTGAATGTTGGCCCAGCTTCAACAGATACTGTTCTGGAAATGCCAAGCAAGTCTTTTCCATCTTCTTTCTGTCTTCTCCCCACTCTGAGAAGAATCAACAGCTCTGGTTTCCAGTGTCATAGGCAGGTCCTTTGGCTACAAAATAATTTACTAAAAGGAAGCCTTGGATCTTAATTAAGTTTTTATTGACAGTTCTTAAGGTTTACATGTCTGTTAGCACCATATTTCAAAACTTTGTGCTGATTGCATGGTATTGTTGCATCCTTTGAGCCACAAATGGATCAGTGTTGCAACTCAGAGTTCTCTAGGGCTTATTTGAAACATGGTATGGAATAATTACTTGGCTGTTCCTGAGGGGAACATAGTGAATTTTGTCTTGCAATTCAAGTTAAAGAACAGATAGATGTATTTTGCTTCTGTTGCACAAAATACTGAGAAGAGTGGCATGTTTTGCATGTTTGGTTCTGATTTTTGATTTATCAAATGGGCTTAGTGGTGGGGAATGAATTGACACTTCCCTTGCATGATCGTGTTCAAAGCAGGAAGTGTTAAATGAACTGCAAAAATATTGAGATCGTATGTTTATAGATAAGTTTCTAACCTTTCATGTTATAGCTTTTATCCTTGCCTGGTCCCTCTTGCTTCCCAAGTAGGCAGCTTACCATTGTGATTTGATTCAGCTGTGGATTTCATCATGCTTTTAATATGAAAGTGAGCATGAGCAGTTATTGGACAATTGCTCCTGGGACTCACTAAGTGTAAGCTGAGGTACAGTCTTTGCAACTTCCCTGAAAAGTGGCAGCGGCAATCTAGAAACCTGCATCCCAGATCTGTTCCACAGCTTCTGCCAACCTCCTGCCATATAGACATTGTCCTTTTCCTTCCCCCTTCCTGAAGATGAAATTGTGGCTTACAGTTTGTGGTAAAATAGGGGGCATAGAGGTTGTTTTCACATCTGTACATTTACTAATCTTCATATATAATCTGAGTTGCACATGGTCTTGTGAGTGTTGCTTCTCTGGTCTATTCTTGCCACTCCTTAGACATTTCTGTATTTTGAGTGCTATGCAAATAGAGCTTTCCACCTTCTGGTTTGTTGGGTCTGTCTGGCTTAAAGATGAAATACCCTTAGTAATTGATGCTGTACCTTTTTTCATTCTATGTATCACAGCTACTGAGAAGTGTCTACTGTCCTGTTTTCTGTATAGAGATTTGTATAAAGTGAACGATTTCAGATGGTATAGACTGTAGAGAGTAATTTGATATTGGTAGTCCTTTTTGTTCTGCTACAACTTCTCAAACATAGTTTGCCCTTGACTTGTCTAGAAAATGGATGACCAGTCTGCAAAATCGGTTACAACTGCAGGAGTCTATTGCATTGTTGCTAAAGAAAGAAAGCTTACATCAGTTCCTTGGCTTTTTCTTCACTGTAGGCACTCACTTATTAGGTGAAATCAAAGTTAAAGATGTGGAAATATATAATGAGAATGGTTTGGATAAACGTACAGAGATGCTTATTTTAAAAAAGATAGGAAGAAGGCCAAGGTGACTGAAATTTAGTAGAGATGCAATCAGTGGGTAGTTAATTTAGTCATTATAATGTTTCTTGATACTTTTCCATCATAGTTTTTCCTGTAAATATTTATCCGTCTTTATACCCTTTTCTGAATATATTAACTTAAAAGTCTCTGTAAAAGGGCATATGCAGCTATGTGTACTATATATAAAATTGAAATTATATAAGTATAGTACTGAAATGAAAGAGTGGAAGTTGAGAAGTAGCGAGCTGTTTCTGGATTCCCAATAGAAGTACAGATAGCCAGATAGATCAGTTTGGATGATTTGGTAAGTCATGCTTCCTTGGATAATTCTAGATGTCTCTTGTGCTGCATTGCTGGTCACTTCACCTTGAAATTGTGCTGTCTGCTGAAGTCAATGTGAATTGTTAATAAATCTAGCCATAATGTTAATTGTATTTTCTTGCATCATATATCTGTTGAAAACATTGAGATGCTCTGTCAGTGTTTGTGCTGCTCCTGTCAGCTATTCTGTTTGTAAAGAGAACTGTCCTTACTTTGGGGACACTATACATAGGGTAGAACTTCTCAACCTGAAAATAATGAGTCAGTGTCTCTTCAGGAAAAAAGAGAGGTGTGAATAAATTGACTATTTAGAGCTGTCCTTGAATCAATGAAGTCATGAAAACTTAAAGCAGCACTAATTAATGGAGAAGCACATGGTACATTTTCTGTGAGCTACACTTCTGAAGAAAATACTGCATTTACACACAGGGCATTGTACTGACTTACCATCTGTTTGCTGATATAGCTCTCACAGATGATCTGTACAGTTTTGACTGTTTTGGAACTACATTAAGTGAGTAAAGAAGTGGCTTCCTAATATGGGCCTCTTCCATGGAGTTAAGATTGGGTGAAAATGCCGTTAAGAATATTTTCTGGTTTGAAGTCTCTTAAGGATGGCAAAAGAGCAGTGATGGTTAAGGGACCTTTTATCCTTAGTGAGTCCCATTCCTTTATTTTGGTGGAGTTTTGATGACTTAAAACAGCATGTGTATTTTATTCTTTATTTTGGTAGAATAAGAAGCATGGTTATTTTATATTTCTGTAGTTAGCACTATTGGATCATAGTTATTTTTTGTTGTGTGTATTTTGACCTAAATACTGCTATGAATGAGCACTTCTGTGTGCCAATGGCCCTTTTTTCTAATTTTCTAAAAGATTTTCTTTGCTTGCCTAGTTATTTTTCTGATAGTGATAACTTCTCCCCCTTCATGCAACTTCAATTAAACCATTTGTCACTCTCTAACTTTACAAAAACACTGTGTTTTTCTTGCTAGATAGATAGGAAGATATCTGTGTGTGTATTCATGTGTTAGACCAAAATGTTTATTTTCAAAAGAGCTCCTTTAAATTTATGAAAATTTTCTCACATTCTAGAAATACACAGACTTCTGTGGAAACTTTCCTTAAGCCAAAATCATCTTCTGTTAAAATGAAATAATCAGCTACATTACAGTGATTCAGAAAACCAGGTTTGAAATGTATGAATGGGCTCTCTTTGTAGAAGTGAATTACTGCAGATCACTCATTCATGAATTCTTCCTATTGCAGATTAAATGAATGAAGATGACTCATCTTGAGCACATTTTATAACAGTCCCAAGTTACAGCTAAAGGCTATTAAATGTTACTTGACATAATAAGAGAGACCATGTTCTATATGTCTCTGCAAAGGAAAATTGCCATTTTCATAATAAAATAAGAAGACTTATGTAAATTAGAATGAGTCATAAATACTTCATGCTTTGAAATTAAATGAAGTATCAGTATTAAGGTTAGTCTCTGGGATAAAAGTTAAGCAAGCTTAACCTATTTTTTTCTCTTTGAAATAAGAAATGCAATACTTCTGAAAAGTGTTTTCAAGGAAGTCAAGAGGAAAAGAAGATACATCAATTCTGAGACTACAGTAGTGAGACACAAACTTTAATTGATTCCAAGATTAACCTCAGCTTTGCAACACCAAACCTACTCATTACCCAGAATATTGTGTGAATAAAACTGTTAGAGAATCATAGAACGGTTTGGCTTGGAAAGGACCTTCAGAGGTCATCTAGTTCCAACCCCCCTACCACGGGCAGGGGCACATTTCACTAGACTAGGCTGCTCAAAACCCCATGCAGCCTGGCCTTGAACACTGTCAGGGATGGGGCATCCATAGCTTCTCTGAGCAACCTGTGCCAGTGCCTCACCACCCTCATAAAAATTTCTTTCTTATATCTGATCTAAACCTATCTCTCTTTCAGTTTAAAACCATTGCCCCTTGTCCTGTAACAACAGACCCTGGAAAAAAGTATTTCCCCATCTATTTTATAAACCCCCTTTATATATTCAAAGGTTGCATTAAGGTATCCCCAGTACCTTCTGTTCTCCAGGCTGAACAACCCCAATTCTCTCAGTCTGTCTTCAAAGGAGAGGTGCTCCGGCCTTCTGACCATTTTTATGGTCCTCCTCTAGACCCACTCCAACAATTCATGTCTGTCTTGTGCTAAGGACCCTAGTACTCCAGGGAGGGTCTCACAAGAGTAGAGTAGAGGGGCAGAATCACCTCCCTTGACCTGCTGGCCACCCTGCTTTTGTTGCAGTCCAGAGTATGATTGGCTTTCTGGGCTGCAAGTATATATTGTCAGCTTGTGTCTAGTTTTTCATCCACCACTATCACCAAGTCTTCTGCAGGTTCACTCAGTCTAATATCTGCTGTGTTCTGCTGTCAGGTTTTGTGTGGTTTTGATTGTTTACAGATAGTGTTCAAGCAGCCAAACTGAACATCTTGAAATCCAAGCTGCTATTTAAATACATTTGAACCGAAAAAAAACCCTAGATTTATCTTTTTCTCATATCATCTGGTGCTTTGGTGTTGAGTTTTATTTAAAACCAATATATTAGTATTGGAGGTTGTTAAAGACTCATAAATTCTGTACAAGTTGCCACAGATCCCTCAGAAGGGACTTTGTTAGTTGCTAATGGTCACTGGGAGATGCTTCTCTCACAAGACCACCACTGCTTATTATGAAATACTAAACCACTGTGTTAAGTGAAGGAAGTGTGTGCTGTCATTCTGTGGTGATTTTAGAATGTACAGGGATACCTGACACTGCAGTGGTGATCCCATATATTGACTTGAAGGGTGACATCACCTCTAGAAATACCATATCTTTTTTGTTAAATTACCTGATATCCACTGGGCAAAGTTTAGAAATAAAAGCATATTTATTTAAATACATAGGTCTTTAGTAATGGAACAACCTAGCAAAAACAATAATACAGTGTTAACGAGAGTTCTCTCTTTGAGCATCTCTAGTCTTCTAGGTGGCTTAAGAGCCTGGATGATGAACCCCTTACAAGTAAACCCAGATGTGTATTATGAAGTTCTAGTCTTTCGTTTTCCTGCTCCCATTAAGAATAGCTTACTGAAGCCACCCAAGGAAGCTGGACTAGGTGATCTTTCTTTTCTTTCCGTAGCTCAAAAAGAAACCAATTCTTTATCCTCTTTTCCATTTACCTGTTTCTCCTTTCCACTGAAATGTTGCATGCTGACAGGTAAGTTTATTTGCCTTCCTTTTCGCCTCCAGTGATACTTTGCAGCTTTTCTTCACTGTAGCCTTCTGAAAACACAAATGTAAGCTTTTATACATCAGTTCATTAAAAAAACCTAGAAAGAACCTCGAAGCAACCCTGCCCTAAACGGCAAATTCTCAATTCCTTCTATTTGAATGCTGTAGAAGACTGAGCATGTTATGTAAGGCTGAAACTAGATATGGATACTTAGATTAACATCCTCTTCTACGTATTATTTTTAGGATCTCCATCGGAAGTATTTAGAGGGCCTTCATAAAAGGCATTAAAGGAAACTAAGACTAGTCAACTGAAAATATGGGGTCACAGCAAGCTACAGTGACTTACAGCTACTTAACTCTTGCCTGAAAATGTCCATGTAGAGGGTCAGAGCTGAGTCTAGGAGTAGCTGAACTTTAAAGCACCTTTGTTTGGAAATTACCTTCAATTTTAAAATTGTTTTATAGATTTTTGTATTTCTTGGTATCTACAGTCAAACTAAGAATAGTAAGAACATAGTATTGGTCAGCTATGTGGGAGTATGACTGCAGAGGAGATGTAATTCTGTTTTGTGTTGCAACAAGATGATGAGAGAAAGTGGCCACAAAGCAGGGTTGTGGCAGCATGATTTAGAGCTGTCTCATTCTGAAATAATTTTAAGTAGGAGCTGCTCTTTTTATAGTTTAGACTGATAAACACAGTGTGTGAATGCCCTTCCAAATACTGTCAAAGGCTTAACCTGTCTACCTTTTACAAAAGGTATTAATTCAGATTTCTTGCACAATGTTGTTTAGGGAAAACATAGTTTTTCTGCCATTGATTCCTGTTTACATTGTGTTAAATTGATTCAATTTCTTTATATGGACAAAACATAACATTTTTGCCTTGACTATTTTCTCATTCATCTATTAGACATTTTTCTGACTTTTGTTCTATCTTATTTCATTCCGAGATTTGAATGAGTTCATAACATACTATATTCATCATAAGGTGTTCAGTCAAGTTCTCCTTTTCCTGTGTACTCAGATCAGTTAATCTTCCCTTGTATCTTTTTTAATCTTCTTCTTTATTCCCTCTTTTTGCTGCACTGCAAGCTCCACACTGCAAACTCAGCCTGACTTAGGAAGGTTCTGGAGGCATTTCTTTGAAATATCAGTGCTTGAGCTGTTTACTGAAGTCATCTAATTTTAGGTGTCTAAATGTGTGTTTCTATATGTGGCCTTGGATCTAAGCTCCCATTAAAATGAAGATTTAGTCACTACCTATAGTACACTCAGTGCCTTTCAGCTGACATCAGTTTGCACTCAATGGCTTTCCAAGCTCCACCATCTGTACCAACTAGATCTCCACTTGCTATAATGGGAGTTTAAAGTCCTAACTTGCATGCAGACACATAATTTTAGATACCTAAATGAGGTGTCTTCATTCTGGAGCTAAAGCCTGACTATTATGAGCTGAAATAAATAAGGCTACATCCTGAAGATGCCTCATTTGGGTGTGTTGATTCACAGTTGTGCCCACAGTGAATGTTTTTGTCTTCAAGCATTTGAGTTCGTCCATTTCTGTGAGCACCTAACATCTCATTTTGCATGGAGGATACTGGTAGTTGAAAGTGCATGTTGAGAATGGAGTGACATCCCTAAGTTGCAGCTAGAGAATACCCCTAAAACTTGGTTTCAGTGACTGTAGTCAGGCATATCTAGCTCAAAGCTGTGAAGTATGAACTTAAACTGCTGAGATTCAGGTGCTGTTGTTGCCTGAATCTGAAATCACTTGATTGAACCTTGTACGAAGCATGCTAAGCTTGACAGGTCTGCATCTGCCAATGTTATGGTAGTCCTGTGGCATTGCACACATGATTTCTTCCCTGACTGTGCCATTGATGGGGAAAAAACAACTGTGCATTACTTGCTTTATGGGAGCAAAAGAGGGGCAAGTTTATGTTGGATCTCTTCTTTATTTCTAGTTTAAGTAGAAAGTTTGTCTAATATAAGCAGTTAGCAGTTTGAAATAAATCAAAAATCAGAGATGCCAGCATTTTATTTAGTATTTTCACTTAATGCCCTAACATTTAGCATAACTTACACTGATAGCATTTTCTTTATCTTAACTGGATACAATCTGCTTGATTGGATGCAACCTGGTTGATTGCAATAATAAAAGATTCATGAAGATTGCTAATTTATTAAATAGAGGAAGAAGTTTCTTAATTTCATTATCTGATTATCTGAAAACAAATGGTGCTTTTATTTTATAGAACCTCAAACTTAATGTTTTTAAGTGGACTTTGTACTAGGTTTCATAAAAATGGAAAGGCTAGAACTTTGTGCATAAAGGACTTTTGCTAGATGCTGTTTCACCACTCTGTACAGTATAAATACATGCTGATATGTCATCTGTTGGAAAATGTGGCAGATTTTTAGATGAGACCTCAGGAAAGTTCTTTATCATTCCACCCTGTGAGATTCAAGTTGTATTGCTACCTTCTTGACGGATAGCTGTAGCTGACAAAGTCTTCATGCCTTTATCACAGAATTACTGTTAATACAAAATAGCTTTGAATTGACTTGATTGACTCTTGTCCTATTTGTCCTTCAGAAAGCAGTCATGGCTGCCTTATCTTGTGAACCACTGTCAGGCACTTGGTAGTCGTGAAGGGTAGCAGACAAACTGGGAAGAAAAACAATATTCATGGTTGTGGAGCAACTCTCCCGGCCATTGTTTTTCCAGAGTTCCTCAAAACAGAGCAAGTTCCTCATACGTGGCCAGGCTGCCACAGCCATGCCAGCAGCTTACAGGGCCTGACATTGCTCTGCCTCCATGCTTTCTCTGATGCTAAAAGTTGTTGAGTGCCCAGAGGGCTGAGGTAGCAATGGAAAGAGACAAGGAGGTTGGTCTCCCTATTCTTAATTTTCACCTGTGAAGGCTACTGTGTTGCCTGTGTGGGTGCAGGTACACTTTTTTTGCAAGAATGTAATATCTAACTAAATGTTGCAACTTTGAATCCAGGGTTTTTTTAATTCTGTTCTTAAGTTAGCTGCTTTTTCTAATAGATGAATCAGCAGCACACGGCTTGATAGATATGGCTGTGCATGTGTTATTAATAGTAAATTAATGGTTGTCTTTTTTTGACTGTCTGTGAAATGACTGAAGTTTTGTTAGCTTGCATGACTTACATGATCATGACACTCTTCAACTTTATTTAAAATCATGGCAATAAAACTTCCTTTCCCCTTCTTCCTTTTGCAGACATGCAGCAATCTGTTTTACATCTAAAACAGTTTATTATCCAAATGAGGGAAAGAAAGAAGGTGCAGAAGATAACAAGGTCATTACAAACATATAGCCTAGCTGTGCACAAATATGAACAGCTCCTGTGTAATGTGAGTTAAAGACCAGTTACAAGCCATGTAAGTTCAGACACTTAAAGCCTTTAAGAAACAATGTAATCACATGACATTTCAAACAGAGTTAGAAGGGCCAGATTCACTGGTAGTAAATACAGCTATCCACAGTGTTGTTATTTCTTGTTTCTTTTTGCCAAAGAGAAGCTCTTTTTCACACTTCAAAGGACTTTCTAGTCGTACTTCTAGAAAACACAGTTGCCTGGAGCAAGTGCCCTAGGACACCATTCAAGGAGCCTCAGATTTTTTCAAGTGACTGTACAGCACCCAATAACTTGTGGATAGGTCTCAGGTTAATGGTTTTGGAGCTATTAGAGAAACTGACTACTTTCTTTCCTTTTTGATTAATCAGCTATTCTGTAAGGATATGGTTCATCTCCTCTGCCTCTTCTCAGTTTTTTCTTCCCATAGCCCATTCTGCAGCAGTTTCACTTATCCTTTCCCTTTGGTTCCCTATATATGGGCCATTTTCATAAATTCTGTGTATAGTGTCTTCCCCTTGGATAATCTTGACAGTTATATTTAAAAGTAGAATGGATGTGCCTTCCAAGGCAACCAAAGAAAGAGCTGCAGTAAGAACTATAAGTGCCAAACCAATAGTCTATATTAATAATTCGTAAAAGGAGTTAATATGGAATTGTAGTTTCAATAAGATGTAAGTTACTGTGAATGGGATAGTGTGTATTCTCCATGGTGACCTCTTCCTAATGAAGTATTTCAACAAGCCTGGAAAAATCTTACAGAATACAGACAGATCATTTAACATTGAAGGATTGTGCTGAACAAAAACCACAACAGGACTGTGGGCTAAGTCAAAGTCCCAAAGCAGGGCTGCTTCCCAAAACAAAACAAAAAGCCAAACCAAACAACTAAAGCAGGTGGAAGCAATCAAATTCATGGTAAGAGACAGGCAAAGAAGTGTTAGGTCCAAGAGCTGCAAGTTAATGATACTGCAGCCTTCGAAGAATGAATCAGAATGAAAGTTGAAGATGACAACTAGGAGAAAGAACTGTCTACGGAAAGTTGTCACGCTTTCTCTTTTTCTCTGTTGTTCCCATAAGTTGCCTTTAAGATAGTCTCTTGAACGGTAGCATTTAAGTGAAGTGCTACTGTGTTGCATCTTCAGCTCTTTAGACTTGAAGAGGTTGTACTCTGAAAAGGCACCAGACTCTTGCCAGAGTTACCTCCTACAGTTTATGCCGCCAAGAGACATCTCAGTAAAGCTTTTAAGTAGCGGGTAGATTTGGAAAATTACATGAAACATATTTAAGTTTGCATTTATTCTTTTTGTTGTGCTTTCCATATATCTTGTATTTTGTTTCTCGTTTTGTGATCAAGCAACAATTTGTTAGATGTACAGAAAAAGGAAAAAAGGTACTTTGACTCTTGCCTGGCTTTTAAAGTCAGTTTAATCTGAAACCTTATCTGACTTTTTACACTTATTTTTCAAATTACAGTACATACAAATAAAGCTGTCTTGCAGACAGATCCTTGGAGTGCCTAAAGCCAAAGAGGGTTTTGGGAAGTTGAGAAACTAAACTGTGTTTTTTCCGAAAGAGAATTTTTTTTCTGAATTGGGCTCAAAAGCAGAGTGACTGTGTCCAATTAGAATGTGACATTACTGGCAGTGCAGTTTTGAGGAGAGTATCTGGTGACTATACAGTGTATTAATGAGTGAAAATAGTTAGTAAGTTGCACGGGCAGTCTGAGCAACTGGAACCAGTTAAAATTCTTCCAGTGGGAAGGAGTTTTAAAAGTCACCTGCTAAGCAAGCTGAAAAAATGAGAGTGAATATCAACAAATACTCATCAGAGATGCAGAGGACTGGCTAGGATGAGTCTAACTTCCACTCATTTCCCTCATTTGTACTGCAAATGGATACAAGAGGACTGGCAAATGTGAGGTTTTGAGATTGATTACTGATGGTTTGATCACTTTTTGCTTGTGGCTGATGTGCTTTTCTACACAGGCTGTAAATTTGACATGATATCTATGTAGCCTTTGCAATGAAACATCTGAAAAATATATGTTTTATATGTTTTAGTACACCCTTCTAATTCTTACGCAAGAGAAGATTGCATGAACAGGAGAAAAATGTACCTTGGAAATATCCTGTCTTTTAATTGCAGCTATATATGCATTAAAGTTTCTTTGCATTCCTTTCCAGCAAAGATGTGACACACAGTAGACTATTCATATGCCCACACCTTTACCTGTAGGTTGATTCCCCAGTTCATCCTTTAGCAGGTTTTTTAAATGCCATCCAGAGCACTGACTTGTCCATAATAGCTTTCCAACTGTGCATTACGTTTCTTGAATTTTCAGTGTGTTGTCTTTTTGGTTTTTTGGTTACTGAGCCTTGT
This sequence comes from Margarornis squamiger, assembly GCA_035222235.1. Lineage (NCBI taxonomy): Eukaryota > Metazoa > Chordata > Aves > Passeriformes > Furnariidae > Margarornis > Margarornis squamiger. The sequence goes on along the minus strand of JAWWTY010000001.1, from coordinate 54,759,602 downwards.
CCTCTCAACTGAAAAACAGATCCATTATTTTTGATGGGAAAGAATCTGGTCTCATGCTGGTGATAGTAGTTAAGTAGAAAGGTGTTGGATTTGGAGGTCTTTTCAGAAACACGTAAATGTATGTTGCTGGATGATCTTCTTGTATGGTACTATTGTGCTGCTGGATCTCGACAAGTAGTACATTTGCAGATAAATGTTTCTGTGCAGCTTCAGAGGGCTGGACAAAGGTCTGAAGTGCCTGGAAACATAACTCAGAGAAAAAGAGGCTTAATGTTTGGTAAGGTTACATTTATATGGCATCTGGCTTTGGGGAGATATGAGGACCGTGGGAAGTAGGTAGAAGGACCAGAGAATGCAGGTGTGCAGTGGAGTCGTGAAGTCAGATACCTGTATGTTGCCTTGTCTCCTTAAAAGCATAGCACAGAATTTTTTTGATCACTATCTCAAAAGCACTTCAACAGAGTCAGTATAACCTTCCCTTTTGGGTCTCAGGGGTTTTTTTAAGGTTCTAAATAGTGGATGAAATAGGAAAGGATTGAATACTAAAGCATGATGCACAGCTAGCCTAGAATGTAAATGTGTCTCTTTTTAATCACTCAGTAACCAATGCACTTGGGTATCTTTCAGCTAATGAGATATTCTAGAAATATTTGGCATTTCAGAAAAATTGATCATCTAGGCAGCTCTAATAGCATAGGAAATCTGTATTCCAGAAGTGGTAAAAGAACAGGTATTAATTGTCTAAAAGAGTGTTGTTTGAATGGTGCCCCTGAACTGGATGAAGTGCAATTATATACAATGCAAGGTCATGCATAAGATTAATAAATTATAGATGGGGATCTCCTCACTTGAAACTTGATAAGGAGGAGCAAGAAGCAGGCAAGCTGTTTAACTCAAAAGATAATACTTATCTCCAGTATAATGTATCTGTAACCATTACTCTGATCATAAAATGCATCAGGGCAGTTGCTGCTAGTATAGCTTGGGATGTTTAGTAGCATTTTACACGAGTCTGCTGAGACTTCAACTGTAATTTGATAACTCATGCTTACAAAAGATTAAATGAAGCTGATTCTAGGTGTTGTGAAAAAGAACTATTAGGATATTCAGGAAAATGAATATAAAAAGAAAGTAGAAGAGCTTCATTTGTTTGGATGAAAATTAGTTTTGTTAGGAATAGGTAGGAAAGACCAGGGATTTTAAAAAAAAAGAAAAAAAACAGAGAAAAATTAATGCTGGAGCTAGTTTAGAGCCCAGTTGGCTGTCAAATGGCTGTTAAATAACTTTAATGTAATTACAAGAAACCTTCTGGCTACATAGGTGCGTAGTGCTCTAGAGGAGCAGGCCAGTGGGAGACATACGGGTAAAAGAACTGTTTTAATATTGGTCTTCATTCTTTTCCATTGAATCCATTTATGATGAATCTTGATGTATAATGGGGGAGAGGAAAGAAACCACAACTGCAGGTGAATAGACTTGATTCATGAAATGTTTTTCAGTCTCTGAGCCCTCACAGTCCAGCAACAGATAATTCAGATCTCCTGTATCCAAACAATAGTGAAGCAATAAAAAGGTTTCTGCACAAAGAACACATTTACTTTCCAGCTATTAAGCAATGTTCTTGTCTTGGCTCCTTAATAGGGGAACATATTGATCCACACATAATGTATGGTAAGGAACTTCACTGTATGCATGTGTCTTTTTTCCTTTCTTCTGATTTGGAATGACAACTTTTGTATGTATGAGCCTTGGCTGTTTCATCCCTGGCCTCTTATTTGGCACAGGTACATAGATTCCTAACATAGTTCTTTCTGGCTCCAAGTTAATTTTGGCTGCTGAAGCAGGGGGTATGTTATTTTCTAAAACATATTTGGTTACAGAGCAAATTGAATTTGAAGAGATCACTGCAATGGTATAGGCTTCTCTTTGTGCCTGGTCCCTTCTTACTGCTTTTCCAGATAACTTTCTTTCGGGACTATTTATTAACATTGTTGAAAGCTTTTTATCAACAAAAATCTTTGTCATAGATGCTCTTAATACTTGAGCTTACATAGTTTCCCTGTGTGATAACTTGTTTGAGATTTGGAGAAAATAATTCCTTGTTGAAGGGTTCTGTAAATGGCTCATTGTGGAAAATGAAGGAGCTTTTGTCACATAAAACACCAAAAAGACCGAATTTTAAATTTCAAATGCTAAAAGAAGTTTAAAAGATGTAAATACAATTTCAAAAAGTCTCTATTTGTTAGCCTGAGATTTATTTATTTTTTTTAGCTAGTGCAGACCCTGAAAAACATTTTCAAATCACTCAGCAGTAAAATACGAGGTTTGCAGTGGGAATTGGTTGATAGTATTTAGTGATTTGTGTGATAGTTGAAACGTTTCACTACAGAAGAGACTGCAGGTGTTTGTAGTAAACATGGCACCTTTTTATGTTGCTAAGTCTGACTATGAATATCAGTGCTTTTTTTAATGTGTACTCTGATTTGGGGTTAATTAATTTGGCATCAAATTTCTGTAAATTTTTTAAACATGAAAATTCTTGTGTGTGGACCTTAAGTCATTAGCAGAACCAGAAATCCTAATCTAAATGTTTAAGTATTTATCCTGTCAGTTGCAATGTTAAGAATTTTCAAGATCAGTAGTTTTTCAGTCAGACTTTTTCCACTGACTTCAGAGCATCCCCTATTGTAGCTGTGTTCATAGGTTTTTCTTTTTATTGGTGAAAAGACATGGAAAAGAGAACAGAGAAAAAAAACAGAGAAAAGTATGGCTGTGGGAAGAACTATGCAAGGGGTCATGGTCAGGATGTTTGGTTCCACCTTAGCCATAACTTAGATTTGGCTGCAGAAGTCACCCACTGAATCATGATCTAATCCTAGCAAGTATACTGAATCCATTGCTTCTCCTGTTTTGACCATGGAATTCCTTACATTTCTGTAATTGTACAAAACATGAAGCTGTAGGGGGCAGTCAGAAACCAGACATCAGAGACTGAGATAATATAGAGTTATTATATAAAAGTTGCTTTTCTGTCTCTCCATAAATAAAGGCTGTTTGTTTACAGGCTATATTAAATTTATCATCAAATGCAAACACTGTCAGCAACAGGAAATTGGTTAAGACATTCACCCGCAACCAAAATGATCCAAGCTCTACAAGTACTACAGACTCTGAACTTGTAGCTCCCCAATTCCAGCAGAGTCCCTTAGCAGGGACATGCTGCGATATTCTGTCAGGCTTTTTTCCATATTGTCTTTTAGAGATGGGCAGCTTCACCTCAGAAAAAGAGGGAAAATACATTGGAAAGCACGCTGCGTTTTTCTGTCAATGTACTGAGGATTACTGTATGATTTAGGTGAAGTCCTGGATTCTGATTCCCGTTTTAAAGGTTTGCTCTGTATTTTCTATTCAGAAGTTCTTGGATTAAAGGAGTTAAGTGTGTGCGTGTTCCATTCCAGTTTCTGGTTGTCCATCTTCAGCAGAGGTGACCGAGGTTATTCCATAGTCTGGTGTTCTTAGCATTCTCCTATCCTATGCAGGAGCAAGCTGTGGGGTTAGTCTGCTTAGGCATAGCACAGAATTTAGCCTACCTACTAATTGAACAGGAAGACCTTTTTCTGACAGTAGGAATCTACTCTGAGAAAACTGGATGTACTCTACTGAAATTGGACAGGGGAGTGACTAGAGCAGGCCTGAACTAGACATCTGCTTGAGGGCACACAGTTTGTGCTTAATGATTTGTGTCATTCAGAATCAGGTGGCTCTCTGATGAATGTGCAGAAGGAGAACTTTGTCCTCTGCAGGTAGCCAGTGAATCATCCTGGTGAGGCCAAGTGTTTTCTTCCGATGTAGTGTAGTGTGGTGAAATCAGATGTTTTCGATTTGTTCTTATGTCTCTCTTTTCTCATGTGACTCTGTATAATTTGCCTGGGGCTTCTTCTCCACAGTTTGTCATGACAGAAGGATTTCACGTAGCAAGTGTAATCTTTTGACTTGTCAGCTTCAGAGATTGTTTTCTCCACTCATGATTTGAAACAAAACTGTGTAATAAAAGTGTTTCTTCAAAATTTATTTCATGGTTTAGAAAACCTGCATCTGAACATTTGTTTGTGGAACTGCAGTGTTGTTAGAAACTTTGTCAGTGGACTCAAGTGAACACCTCAAATACAGGCATAAAAATAAATGTATCCAGTGACTGTGAAGAGAGGCCATCCTGTAGGACTGAACTCTTTCCATTGCTTTGTATTGTTACAGATGATCTTTCTACCTGACCAGAACAGCAAACTCACCTATTACAAGAATTGCATGTAAGAGAGTAAAATTTCAATGAGACAGAGTTGTTGAGTGTGAGGGTTTTTTAAAAATCGGCAGTTGTCATTAACTTTTGAGCTTATAATAAGAGCAAAATTTAGCCCTGGTTTTGCACTTTAGAACTCTAGTTGTGGAGCCAGTGTAATTCTAGATTTACCTATTTCTCCATCTTTCTTCTAATTCATGTAGAATCCTGGATTATGGGATTTCTGGACAGCTGAGACAACTCATGTTCTACTAACTTACTTTTACGTCTTCTAGTTAGGAATGACCATTCCCAAATTGGTTGCTTTAAAGAAAGACATGTTTTGTATTTATTTTAAATACTAACAAGGATTTCAGCTGCCTATAATCTTTATAATTTTTGTTCTGCTTTGGTTTTATTTTAAGTGGACAATCTGAACCTGCATTGTATTAATTTATATAATTAGCTTGAAATCTAAACAACTCAAAGGTTTTCAAATGAAAGCATTTGTTGTTAGTATATTCCAGGGACTGAGTAGTACTTCTTTAGAGATGTCTGCCTTGGATAGAAATAAAAATTTGAGTTGGTCACTGGATTTCCTCTTGGCAGCCTTTTCTGATATTAATTTTTTGCTGGGCTTTCTGACACTGTGTTGTAATAATCCCAGTTTGCTCAATTTTTTTTTTAAATCCACAGTCTTCTCTCTTATGCATAGTTTTAAATATATCTTACCCTAGAATTTGGTAAAATTGTGTAAGTACTTGTATGAATGATATTGATTTGCTTAATCAATACATTATATTTGTATAAGTACTATTCAATAAGTCATAATAAAGTCATAGTCATTATGTGTATATACATACACATATATATGTGCGTGTGTGTAAAATAATTTGGGGAGGAGGAATATTAAGAAATTTACATGAAGGAAAGGTGGTTTCTCTGAATGCCAGCTCTGAGACAGCAAAATGTGCCGTATAATTTTGCATTCTATTTCAAGCCAATGTAGCCAGGTAAGCATGCACAGAAAAAAGTAACTCAATGGTGTAATAAGTTGAACTTCAGGATGCTGAAAAGGCCTTTACAAGTGATTTATAGTATGTAATTTCATTCTTAGCATAGTCAGGTGGTGGCAGGGGAGGAAGTTGAAGTTAATGCTTGTTCCTTCCAAGATCTGCCTTCTCTGGATCAACACACTGTTTTGTAGAAGCCACTGTCTACACATCAAGAACTGCCAACTGTTGAGACTCACTTGTGCTTTTCACCTCTTAACCACAAGTAGCTGTCAGTCTTCAGTGCTATACGGGGACAAAAACAAAAAACACCTGATTAGAAAAACACAAATTCTAGTGGTAACAACTGTTAGATGATTAAATTATAGTTTATTCTGAATGTTGTGAATCAAATGGAACATGATTAAGCAGTATGCATAAATACTAAGTTACTGTTCTGAAAAAGTTGCAGATCAGTACTGCTCAGCCTCAGTGCTAGGAAATTAAGCTCTCCCTGAAGAAAAAGCTAAGCAAATATGCAGTGCAGTTAGATTAGAATGAGTGCAGATTATTTTTCCTGCTAATAAAAACATTTTCATCAAAGCTTCTCTGTGTTAAGAATGACATATCACATTTGAGTTCCTTTGAAATGCAGTGATTTATGGTTCACCTGATATTTAAATTGGGAGACTATGAGGGAGAGAACAATTTTTTGATGTAACTTTTGCACATAATTACTAAATAATTACCCTAAACTGGTAAACTGAACAGAGCAATTTAACAGTCTAGGCTGCACAGTGCAAAGTGTATGTTGTATTTCCACATCTTTGCATCATTGGTACTTTTTTTTTTTAACAAAGTAGGATAGAGTTGGTCACTGTGCCACACAATTGCGTCAGAAAGTATATATAACAACTGTTACTGTTGGAGTATCTCAAACAACTACAGTCATCCTTCTGCAAGCTTCCAAGTGTAGCTTTATATTGTGAAGTTTGCACTGTTCAAAGCCATGAACTTGCTGTCTTTTTTAATCACAAAATTGCACTGTGGTCATTGTTTAGAAACAGGTGAAATAAAAGTACATTTAACATTTGAACACAGAAACCATTGTCACCTTTTTCCTTTGAAAGTACAGGAGGCCATTATAAAAGAAAACTGATAGCTCTATTAATGATAAAGTACTATAGGAACCTGTCATCTCTGCACTTTTCCTATGAAAAGGTATTTCACATCCTTTTTTTTTTTTTCTCTCCTGAATATGTATGTGTGGTTTCCTGGGAAAGATCAGGATCTCATTAGGATGTAATCTTTAGAAATACTGTAGTTAGGCTTCATAGCTTTCTGCTCTTTTATCCATTATTCCAAAGTCTCTGTGGATGAAACTGATGCTTTTCCCCCCTGCTTTTGAAAAGAACTATGATAATGTTTTATCTTCAGTGTTTCCTTGTGTTTGCCAGCCTACTGCCTACTGATAGGTTTTTGTTTTTTGGGGGTTTTTTTGCCAATTAATGTATTTGACTTGATGTTGCTGCATTGTGAGCTGCTGTTCCCCAGCCTTGATGGCAGAAGTAGACAGATGGATGGGGGAAGGGAAGGGATTGTTTTGTCAGGATGAATTCAGAACATAAGGAATATGTTAAATTGACAGTATTGCAAGCTGAAGTCTTCTGATTGCCTGTGTCCTTGCAGCATCCACAGTTCCTTCTTGTGCCTCTTCCCCAGCTCAGACCTAAGAGTAAGTTCTGTGCTTGCTTCTCTATTTTGTTATTACTTGCTTTTATTGTGTTGCACCTCATATGTGTAAAGCTGCTGATGTTAACTTAAAGTACTAATTTGGAGGTATTTTCCAGACACGGTTTACAAGAGAAATGTAGACCAATTGGTGGTGGTTGTTGTTCCTGCTTTTTGTAATTAGTTGTAGCTGCTGGGAGGCCAGAATAAAACTTGGAAGTCTTAGCCCTTATGTAAAAGACAGAGCGGTGCAACTGTTGGTGGCATCTGGGACTATTGATTTACTGCAGCCGGTCGGTGTAGAGGGGTGTGCTGCTACGTCAGCTGCGCGCTCTATTGTTTCGGCTGCCGTGGCCTTTGTGTCTGATCCTGTCAGTGCTTGCGTCAGTGATGCATATCATCGCCCCTGTGATGTCAAAGTGTGGGTGTTCGGTTATAGAGCCGTAGTTAACCTAATGTGCTGCAGTAAATCCTGAATACTATTTCCTCTTGGGGATAGCAGTGATTCATCACCCTTCGCATTAGACTAATGCTAAGTATAGCAGCGTTCAGGAGCTGCAGCATCCACACAGATCAGCATCAAAGTCACTGCAGCTTTCCCAAACGCCGCGCCGGAAAGCGTTTGTTTGCGGGCGGATCCTTTTGTGCGCCGCGTTTCATGGTGTAAACTGATAGCGGGTCAGCTCCGGGAGAGCGCTCTGGGAGGACCGTACCCACTGTGCAGCAGTGGATTATGCCAGTGAGGGTCCCAGCCCCCCGCTGTCGGTGTGCGGCGCGGGGGCCGCTGCCCGGCGCGGGGCGGAGCGCGGGGCGGAGCGCGGGGCGGAGCGGGCCCGGCCGCGCACCTGAGCGCACCGCCCCGCCCGCCCCGCCCTGCCCGCCCCG
>JAWWTY010000001.1:54583439-54743808 GCA_035222235.1 Margarornis squamiger | reverse complement strand
AAGGAGGGAAGGAGGGAAGGAGGGAAGGAGGGAAGGAGGGAAGGAGGGAAGGAGGGAAGGAGGGAAGGAGGGAAGGAGGGAAGGAAGGGTCACCCTAACACTGAGTTTCACCATCACTTAATGTATTCACTGCCTGAATAAATGGGATCCCATACACTGGTGACATTTTTGGAGAAGGACAAATTCTTGAAACAGCCCTTCTCGCTCTTTAGGATGTATTTTCAAAGGGATGAATTTGCTTGTTGTGTAGAATAAAGAAAACCTTTTTTATTATTATTCATATTGCCTTAAGCTGGCTTCAAACATAGGTCTTTGTATTTAAATCAATATATTTCTTCTTTATATTCATCTTCCTCAGTGAGGACTCACATTAGAGGGGCTTCAAATTGAACTCAGCCAGCAAGAGCCCATGGACCAGTTCCCTCACAATACAGGTTTAGGTGTATTTACAATATACTGGTGGGGAAAAAAAATCTAATATTACTCATAGTAAAAGAAGTAAACTGAAATTAAACTTGATTCTGGACACTGATTCACACCAGCAACATAGCACCCACAGGATAATGAGTTCTTTTTAAAAGAACTGATACTTAGATAATCAGATACAGGCAAATTATTTATGATTAATGCAGTTGTGGTTATCCACTCAAAGTTCCATCATTTCATTTGCTGATACAGTAAATATGTACCCTGCAGTGGAGACAGGAAGAGGTATTTGCCACTGGAAAACCAAAACAAGGAAGGAAGATCCAACATTTATAAACCAATATGATTTAAAGTCCCCCTACTCCAAGCCATGCTATATGTACGTCCCCAGATAGTGCCCACTCTGGTTCCAGAGTCCCCCCTGGGGGGTGTCTGGTCCAGGGAATCAGACAAAACTTGCTCTAAATTAAAGCCTCTGAATTGTACATGGAGGAGTTTTAGGGCTCTTGGCACAAACCCCCTTAATCTGCCCTTCCAACATTAAGGTACATTCAGACAAGGGCTTTTAATGCACATTTAGGGCCCCATTCCAGTCCTTATCCCTGTGAGTATCAGGAGGGTCACACGGATGATTTGCCTGAATGACGATTACTTACAGGAGGTAAATGACTCGAGTTTACTGCAACTAGCAGTCATGAAGATTGCATTTTTATTTCATTACTTTTTAAAATGTTAATTAGCGCCAGTACACAAACTCACCAGAGAATGAAAAATTCTCACACAAGCAGTTTTACAGTCAGAAGGGCCAATTTGGATCCCGTTGGTTTCCATTCCAAAAGTAATTATTCTGCGGGCTCTATTGCAAATTGCTGCTTTACAACAACAAAGCTGAACATTTGCAACTTCTTCCTCAAGTGTAGTTGTGACAACAGAACCAGAGAGGAACTTCACAGCTCTTCGTTTTGAGGGGCAGCTGAAAGTAAAGGAGACTGGGAAAGCACTTAGGGATGGGAATGATGGAATAGGAAGCTCAATTCTGCAGCCCCAAATCTGCTGTGAGCGGGACTGTGGGGCAGCTACACCAGCCCTGAAAGGCAGGACAGCAGTGCCAGTCCTGCCACCACCCAGCTTAGTGCCCCAGGCAGGCCCATCTCCATCCTCAAGCACAGACACCCCAACCATCTTCAGGAAGTCTTAGACCGTCCTATTGAACGTGTTGGTACTTAGGATGCTGCTACAGGTTGCATCCTGGCAGGTGCACTCTGCAGATATCCCTTAGTTGCAGCCAGCAGCAAAGCACCCAAACTGTTCATGGAATCTGCTTCCCAAATAAGCTGAATAACCAAGCAGAGCAGGGCAGGGCTTGCCTATTCCCTCTTTGCTGACTCCTACCCTTCCTAAAAAAGGTTTATATCCCTCTTCCTGACATCAAAATGTATTCCCTGGATGTAAACCCATACATAAAAGTGCCTCTTCAGTTTTATGCAAGATCCAACCTAGGGGAAAAAAACCAAAAACCAAAACCCACAAACAAACACAAAACAAACAAACACACCACCAAAAAAAAAAAAAAAAAAGGACCCTGGGATGTGAAGTTGGATCCTGCACACTGCTCAGTTGAATTTCCAGGAGAAACCACATGCACCCCGGTTCTAAATGTGCACAGCACCGCTCTGTTCTCAGCATTGCCTGCCATCCCAGGGTTACCCCCAGGCTGAACAAGTTAGATGATGGTCCAAAGGATGCTTTTGACCTTTCCTTCCCTTCAAAGTCATAATCTCCAATGGAAACATAAGCTACCTTTCTTATTTTCCACTGGGTCAAAAAATTTCCTTCTAACAGGAGCTCATTCCCAGTCAATATCTTTACCTGGGATGCTTTCCCTGTTGCTGCTAGCAAAATGATTCTTTTAGCCCCTACCCTGCTCTCTACCACGGTGGAAGAGGCTGCAAACCAGGAGCAATATCCTGCCATGGATCCCATAGGATGGGCACCTCTGCCTGAGAGCAGCTACTGCCCTAAAGAAATTTCAAATGTGAAGTCAGGAGGATCTGAATCTTACAAGGCAGGACAAGAAAAAAGACTCTTTTGCAACATTTTGAAATGCTTCTGTTGCACTCAACATGTAAATGTGTTGTTGCTATTGCTGTTGTTGTTGGGACGGATGATAAAAAGCAGGTGAAGATCCCGAATAGATGATAGTGCAAACTTCTTTATTGTAATTCTAATTCCCTAATTCTTTTACACAGCTACTTTACTACATTTCCAAGGCATACGTGCAATAATATGATTGGCGTTCATTATACATAAACAATTACCCATTGGCCACATTCACAAACTACTTTCTTTTTACAAGTTACTGTCTCTGTGCAAACTTTTGCAGGCTTCTTATCTTCTGCTTCCCATGGGTTCTCTCAGCTTCTGAAAGTTGTTTATCTTCACGGGTATACAACAATCTAGCCAAGGTCAGACTCCTCTTGCTCTGTCAAGGGGCCTGCAATCCTGCTGCAGTTTCCCATAACTTACCTCACTTATAGGTTCAGCTAGCAGGATAATTTTGGGGCGTACAAGTTAGATTGCTGTCAGAGAAAACAAAAGCAGAAGCTCCATTCCAGTTGTACCAGATGCATGCCAACCTGTAATGAAGGCATGGTAAAACCCATCCTCCAAGCAGCCTTCTGTCATGGATTTGGTGGAAGCATTCACACCAGGGCACGGGACTAAATCTAGCCAAGCATAATACCATTAAGCTTAAACAGTGGAGTTGAAAGCAGCTTAGCAGTAAGTGTTCTGATCTATTGATCTGCCCCTGTTGCACAAGGATGTTCATTGGTGTATGTGTACGTCCTCATCTTATTTCAGATGTCAGTGAAAACTTATGTCATAGGGTTGCATTGTCCAGTGCTACTGAATGTGGTTCTGGTATTCTGTTCTTCTTCTCCCTCTTTTTCTGGATAAATATTTCATCTAAAAACTTACATTGCAGTTTCTGCTGTGATATTATTCTGCAGCATTCTACTAAGAAATGAAGAACAATTTATTTGTTGGCATCCCATACACTGAAGTGACTAACACTATGATACACACAAGTCAAATTGTGCCAATACCATCTCTAGGTGTCACCAAGAGTCATGTATTTTTGTGAATTTACCAATATTGATCCAAACATTTAGAGAGAATAATGATGTGAGGTGCTTCAGGGAAGACCCTTGTTTCTGGTCTAGTTGATGATCCACTCTCATTCAGCAAAAAGCATTTTGTGCTTCAGCACTTTGTGCAATCTGTGCCTGCTTTCCACAGACCCATCGCTTCTCCCATCTGCTAATTTTTCACAAGCCTCTGCCACAAAGTTCCCCACTTCTGGGTAGTATGTGACTTCCTTAAGGGTGCAAGACATTTTAACAGGCAGGGGGATGGGGGAGAAGAAAACTAAATTTTTTAGAATTACCCTGACGTGTGGTGGAGTCTTGAGAGGGCTGACTACCATCCTGCTGCTTTGCTTGCTAGCAGTTTGATGCCGGCAATGGCTGCTGCATGCTGCAGGGGCAGGATGGCAAGTGCTTTGGGGTTAGTGTTGGGGACAGAGCAATAACCAGACACTGCTTGCTTTTTTCTTCACCATTTATGTGGAGTGATGTCTGTCAACTCACCGGTTCATTTCTAGGGAGCAATCTAGTTGTTCTGCTATAGAACAAATCCTAGAAGCAGTGTAGCATACAAGCAATGTGAATGAGGGTAGAAACAGTACCCTGAGGAGGAGCTAGGCTAGTGCCATAAATATGCCTGGTTATATATAACGCGTTGTTACAGTCAGATCTTTTTAACAGTATTTTTCCCCACCATGCTGAGAAATTAACGGCATTGCTGCAGTTAATACATTTAACATAGATAGGCCTTTAATTGTCCTGTATCTTTTTTCTTGGGCTCTCCTGCTCTCCTTTCCTCAAATTTAAGGGGTTTACTATTTCTAGTTGTGTTTAAGTTTCTACAGAAACATACTGTCATTTCCCTTTTGGTACATGGTGTCTCTCACTGTACAGGTTATTGAGGATAACGGTGTTCGAAGGGTTGTGGTGGTTCCCCAGGCTCCAGAATTTCATCCTGGTGGTCACGCAGTAATACACAGGCCTCCACATCCCCCACTGCCTGGCTTCCTTCCTCTTCCAACCATGATACCCCCTCCACCACGTCACATGTACTCACCTGTGACCGGAGCTGGTGACATGGCAACGCAGTACATTCCACAGTATCACACTTCACAAGTCTATGGGGATGTGGGTAAGTAGCTCATCGAATATTGCAAGTTCTGTCAAAGGGAATAACGATCTTTTCATTTCCAGCGTCTGTTATGCTGCCATGTGGGCTTTGTCAGGCAAGACTTACAGCTCGAGTGGGAGCCATACACAAAATTTTTTATGAGGGTACCAGTCTTGATTTTCCTAACGTTCATTATTCCAGAAGTTCTTTTAATTTATTTGACTTGTCTCTTCAGTGGTCCCTTAAATATGCAGATTACTTACGTGTATCAGTTATAGATTTGCCCAGGAAAGCAATGCAGAAAGTGTTTGTAGTGATTCAACATGTAAATCCATGTTTGTACATCCAATCTATGTACTGTTCTGAGAGCTCATGTCTAGCAAGTATCCTGTTTGAAATATGAAATAGTAATTCTTAATATTTAAGAAAAGAAGTGTGCCATTTTTCATAAAATTGTAGGCATTTAATTGAATGTCCCTTCGAAGTCCAATTTGAGTAATCAGGTGCCACTAACCTAAACTTAATACTGTAGTTGAAACTGTCTTTGGTAGTGCTGTTGACATCTACCTTTAATATGGATTAGTGGCAAAGTGTGTCCTATCTCAGGGGTTGGCTTTTTAGATGGTATTTACATTTCTAGTAGACTTGTTTTTCTTTAGATAAGGCAGGTGCTGACCTTGAATGACTTTCAAAGAGCAATTCTAGGTTGCTGTTTTTAGAGAACACTAGAAACTATGGAGGGAGAGGGTAAACACAACTTCTCAGCATTCTGTGATACTACTAAAATAACCTAGAAATGGCCTCCATATAGTTGCTGAGCTTAAATAGTCATTATGTACAAAGTGGTCAGCAAAGAATATACCAATGTCTAGATCTTCTGGGTATTTTTAATATTGCTGTGTGAAGTTGTACTTCATTTCTTGCACTATGATAACAGTATGTTGCTAGATGCATTTTGGGTGCTTATTTGTAGTTTTGTTAATTTTCTGATTTCCTGATGGCAGTTGTTTGCTTTTGTTTGCTAAATTAAGAGATTGGAGTATGATAATTAAATGTATAAAAGATAAAGGATACCTCTTAATGGAATAATATTTTTTTTAGATTTCTGCTGCCAGGTTATAGCCCTTTAAATATGGATTCAGTGATAATTTGCTAAACTGCTAATGTGCATAATTGATAAAGGAATCTAAATTTAAGGAAAAAAACCAACACGACTGAACAAACAAACCCCCAGCAGCTCATAGAACATGGTAGTTCTCTAACAGGAACACTGAGCTCTCTAGTGGTAGTGAAAACCACATTTCTAAATAGTCACAGCTTGTCACAGCTCTGTCAAGCTTTCTGGGAATTAAGTTGATCTAAAATAAAAGCCAGAAACTGAGAAGTTCTCTAGTTTTTTGATTTTTATCCTTGCAAGGAAGTTTTTATTTGATCTAGTTTCAGTGCTTCCTAGCACATCAGGAATAACAAATAATGAACTTATTCTTTGGACTGACTGATCCAACTTACCTAAAAATGAGCAAATTCTATGCTGTTTGGTTTTTTTTAAAGCTTTCATCATTTGTCATAGGTGGGGTTACACTGAGGAAAGACTTGGTGCCATGTGGCACATAGTTTAAAAGTCTTGAGTCAGTAACCTGTTTCTAAGCATACAGGTAAAATGAATACAACTGTTAAAATTGTACAGAAAAGTTTGCCAATCTGCAGTTTAGTATTTTCATTAGTCTGATACTGACTTTTTTCCAAAGTTACATTCTAATTTAAAGATGAGTCTTTGCAGCAATACCTTAGGTTCCTGCATACAGGTATAGTGTACTTACCAGACCTAGCCATGCTGTCTTTAGTGTCTTTCCATTGCCCTGTAGATCATAGAGTCTATGTTTCTATGCTTTTATGGGCTTTTTCCCCCTTGATTTCTGCTGAAGCATCAATTAAAGTAATATAGAGCTCTAGTTGCATTCCAAAACTTGAAACCAATGGATTTTTTTAATTTGGCATTAGATCAAACCTCCTCCAGTGTAATAAAGTATCACATTTTTTCAATATTGACTTTATCCTGTACTTTACAGTGCACAAGGGAGATTATAGAAACATTTGAAGAATAATTTTTAAGTAGAAAAAAGATGGGAGAAGGAAAGATTACACCTTCTCCCCTAACATGTTGTTAATTTCTAGTTAGTGTATATCAGTTTACCTGCTGCACACTTGAGTTTTCAAATAGCAGTAGAGATGTTGTTTTACACACAAGTGCACATTTAACGCACGTAGCATTTTTAAGTAGATTTTTAATTATGATCTGTTCTTAGTGATTTCTTTTTTCTCCTTTCACTTAGATACTCTGCCTGCTCATGGAAGATCCAACTTTAGAGATGAAAGATCTAGTAAAACGTATGAAAGGTTACAAAAAAAATTAAAAGATCGACATGGAACTCAGAAGGATAAGTTAAACAGTCCTCCATCCTCTCCTCAGAAATGTCCTTCTCCTACAAGTGAACATAATGGACTTACAAAAGGACAAGATGCAGCTGGTATAAGCACAGGTTCTACCAAAAGCAAGTCTTTGGGTAAAGGAAAAAACAATTCTCAGACGGACACAGAAGTAGAAGGTAAGTGTTATCAAAAGTAAGGTATATACAGACACATCTGAATATATGATGCAAGTTCAGTGTGTGGCTGAACATAGCATTTGTAGGTAGCACACCACACTTGGACAGTCTTGAAGTTGAATAGTAGCCTGTAACTGCCCTGCCTTACACATGATGGAGTAAAGGGCAATCAACCTGCTCATCACATTGGAATGATGGGCCTGAGAGAATAAAAATGACTGACATGGAAGTCTCTATGTAAATGTGAGAAAATATTGAGCCATATTTCATAACACTGGTTAAAGAAAAATCTCTGCTTTGTCTGGAGTTACTAGTGCTTGCATTTTAAGGAGTCACTGAATATTGATGGCCTGCTTGATATTGTAGAAAACGTAGGAAGAACCAGGTGTCTGATACAAGAAACCTACATTCAACTTCTTAAAGAAGAATAGTTTGTAAAAGAGTTACTGCTGTTATATAAAATTCACATAATGCCTGTCCCTACTTACTCTTTAAAGAAAGGCCCTTGTGGAAAAAGACTGGTCCTCACATTAGTCCGTGGGAGTTCGTGTATTCTAGGACATTGTCGTAGGAAGTGTGTTTATTATTAATTATCTTTATTTCGCTTGTGATCTCACAGATGGACTAAGTCTTGGTCATCTTCACTGTCAAATCTGAAGATGTGTCACTGTGCAACTTTGAGGTCATTGGTATAGCTATTCAGATTTTGAAAACATCAAAGGCTTGTTATCACAGCCAAGAACAGTTTTCTCAGAATAGGAAGCTGTAACTACTGAGGCTGAGGGAAACAAAACATGATTTTTCTCAGCTCGATGACGTTTGCTTTGAGATGATAATTTTATGCCAATTTACATTAGATTGCTGTAAACCAAAGAGACTGTGACGAAAGTACATCTAATCAAAACCAGGAAATGTCAGCCTATGAGAGCTGTTTAAAAATACATGTAGATGATACCTTGTGAAAACTTAGTACCAAAGGCCACCTTTGAGATGCAGTCTGAAGTCAGAAGTTGGGAATTGTTGCTCCAAACTTCAATAAATACTTGTCAGTATAGTTCTAGAGTCCCATTTGTCTTGGCTTCAGTTTACTTTCTGTTAGTTGGTATTTATTTGTGAGCTAACTTTACCAAGGCACAGGTGACAAAATATACTGTTGCTTACATATGTTACAAAAATTATGTTAATGATTTCTTTAGAAATGTTTAAATGAAAAGTGGAGAAGTCCACTTCCAAAATTATTTAATTCAGAAGACATTGGGAAGAAGTATGTACTGAGACTTAGACTTGTCAAACAGAAGTCAGAGAAGCATTTAGTTCATTTCAGCAACATAAACCATCTTAGAAACAAATGTGTAAATAGATTTGGTCTCTGTTTTTTAAAGAATTTTGTCACTCTTTGTTTTTCTTTTATGTTTAGTTTAAGACAGTTTAAGTGAATTAAAAATCCCTGGCCACACCATCAAAACTTAGTAGTACACTATTGAGATAATAAAATTTTAATATTGTGTGAGAGTACGTAAAACATTTTCTGTATACTAAGAGTCCTTTATAAAGTTCAGCTATATTTTGAGCTGCAACAAAACACCTTAGATTGTTTCCCTTGCAATTGAGGGAGGTCAGCAGTTTTACCAGTAGGCTTCCAGCTGATGTGCAATAACATGTTTAAGCTGCTGTAACTTGGCTGCATCTACATCCAAAGAGAAATACCTCATACAAGATCTTAAGTTCTCCAGAGCAGTAGCTGGATTAAAGTTATACATTAATAAAAGATAACCAGGCTTTCTGTATTCCATAAATCATAGAACAGATTTAGAAATAGTTTTATAATAACAACATCTTTGTGAGCTTTTTTGGTTTTATGTTACGTAGATGAATGCAAAGTAGCAAGGTGTTCTATTTATAAATACTTTCATCTGTGTGCAGTTGTTGATTTTGAAGAGCTGTTTCACTGTAAAGTCACTGCACGATATTCATGGGTACTTCTTGTTTGCTTTGATTTTGTTTTTTAAGAAAAGGATGAAGAAACAAAAGCACTGGAAGCACTTCTGTCTAATATAGCCAAGCCAGTGGTAAGTAACAAAAGCTTTCCATAAAATCAGAATGTATCTGTTGCTACTTTGCCCATTTACATCTCCTTTTCTCTCTCCCAAATTTAAAGGATCTTTAACTTTTCACACTAAAGCAAATTCACTCCCAGTCTCTGAAATGTAAACAACCAAAGTAATTTTTAGTATATTAACATTTATGAAGCTAGGATTGTCTTGATACTTCTTGGCCACTCTGTGAATCTCAGTATTAACAGAATTATAGAGAATACATATAGAAAGAGATTGTAACATTGCCAGTAGCTTAATGATGCTGTTTAATGAATGATGGTGCTTAACATAATATTTTACTGTAAAATTTGTTCTCAGTTTCTTGTAACTGTTTAGTCTTAACTGTTCAGGAAACAGTTAACAGACCACATATCTCTAGGCATGAGAGACTCTTGGCAAGGTTTTGGAAACCTCACTGAAAATGAGGTTTTGTAAAATCGTATTTATAAAGAAGAGAAAAAATATGACATCTTTCTCTTTAAGAGCCTCTGGTACCTTGAGGGAAGAGAGGTGTAAAATTCACCAAAAAAAAGTAACTGTCAGCAGTAGACTTCTGACTTAACCTCCTTGAAAATCTACCAATTTCTTTTCCATTTGTAAAACTAATCCATAATTTTGTATAGATATTCTTTAAAGTGCTGTTGCCAAATTTAGTAGTGTCTTGCATTATAGAGCCGGCCTGTGGTCTTTTCTTTCATCATCTAGACCTTCCCTGGTCCTAACCTTTCTGTGAGAATTTGCAGAGCTTTTTCAAAAATCTGCACTACAGTCCTCAATCCATCATCTTGCCTGAGTAAAAATAGTCTGTGTTCCCCATTGTAAAGTAGCCCATACAACTGAAATTCCAGAAAGAGCTTGCCATGGGTTTGTCCAGTCAATCAGCTGCTCCTCCATTCATCACCTACATACCTTCTTCTCTTCACTTCCCAGGCAACCTGGCACCAGTTTAGTGCCCTAGTCGTGATTCTTCCTTCATGTGTTGTTTTACAGCCTGATGAGGAGAGGCTGAGAGAGCTGAGGCTGTTTAGCCTGGAGAAGGGAAAGTTCAGAGAGGATCTTTTCAATGTATATTGATATCTGCAAGGCAAGTACAAAGAGAATGGAGCTAGGCTCTTTTCAGTGTGCCTAGCATCAGGACCAGAGGCAGTGGGCCTAAACTGAAAAACAGGAGGTTCCCTCTGAACATCAGGAAACATTTTTTTACTGTGAGGATGACAGGTCTGGCACACCTTGCCCAGGGAGTTTGTGGAGACTCCCTCTTTGGAGACACTGAAAAGCTGTCTGGATGTAGTTCCAGGCAGCTGGCTTTACCTAACCCTGCTTGAACATGGGGGTTGGACCAGATGGCCTCCAGGGGTCCCTTCCAGCATCAACGATTCTGTGATTCTGTGGTGCTCCAAGGGCTGAGCAGGGATTGTAATTGTAGAGGAAGTCCTGAATACTTGGTGTCCTGCCGTCTACAAGCATCAGAATGGGTTGACATGTCTTCAGTTTCCATGTTTCTTTGGTGGCTAAGCAGCATGGAGGTGGAAGCTGTTTGAGTCAAATCTTATAAAAAAGAGTTAAGAGAGCTGAGTTGAAGAAATGGTGAGGAGTTAACTGATCCTGGCCATTGCTGTATGTAATAGCTGGGACCATATAGTTCAGTAGCACTTAACAGGACGACACTAGCAGTTGGACCTAGTTGAGTGGGCAATAAAAAGTTTTTTGAGAAGACACTGAGACTGAAAAAAAAGCTTAAGGATATTAAGGTGTCAGGGAGAAAGGAAGTAAGTGGATAAGAGAGCTCTGACAAGGAGCACAAGTCCAAAGGACAATCAAGACTGGAGAGGTCTAAAATAGATGAGAAGTCTAAGATGAGAAAATGAGACCAGGAACAAACAGAATAGTAAGAGTGAACTATTGGAAGAAAAAAATGGAGAGCCAGTAGCTTTTCTGTTTGTTATTTTTACAAGCAGACTGATAATGAAATGGTGGTGAGAGTCTGAAAGTCTTGTTAGTAAGACAGAGGCATGGGGGTAGTAGGAAATAGCAGCAAAAGACTGAAACCAGCTGAGAAAGGTGAAGATAGATGAGACAAGGATACCAGAATTTTATTGAGAGGCTAAAGGATTGAACTACGGTGTGGAGTAAACAAACAGCACATACTGAAATTAAGAACTGTTATTAGGACCAGATTTAAAGAGGCTGGAGAAAGGGTCAGAAGAATTTATGGCTGTAAGAAATGAATGTAAGTCTACATCTGATAGCACTGATTTTTATCTGGAGTCTAATCCAGCTTTCCCACATCTCATCTTTCTTCTGACAGCCAGAACCTGCAAAGTCCTGCCAGCAGAGGTGGTGTTTTGTTGCCTGTTGTTTCACTGCCCAGCTGTGCATCTCATCTCCACAGATCTTAGCAAACACCTATTGCTATCACTCTAGTGGATCAGGCAGTAGACTTGTGCAAGGGATCTGAAGGCTCTTTCTAGGCTTGCTATAAGATAATGCCAGAAAGCATTTAAGGGACTCATTTGCTATTAAAAATACTATTAATTACTAATTAGAATAACTAATCCATTACTAATATCTGACAATGTGGATGTCCCTTTCTGTCCTAACTGGAAATACAGGGACCAGTTCTCCAAAAGTGTGCAGTCCTCTGTCAGTGGTCAGGGCATACAGAATGCCATCCAAGTTGGGGCGTTACCAGTGGCTGCCTTGCCAAGGGGAACTCTCAGCTTTCTGAACGAGACTGTGAGAACTATGGATCATCAGGTGTGGTCTTCTGGTGTGTTGCTAGTAACTTGGAAAAGCAATGGAGTGCCAGTACTGCCATGTTTTCTTTCACTTCCTTCTACCTCAACTCAACCATCCATACCTTTTAGGCAAGCACTCTATTTGCCTTCCCCACCCTGTCCTTGCTTGAATGACATTGTGTGTAGCTGTGTGCCTACAAGTGATCTCTGCAGACCTCAGAAGACATCACAGGCATAGGCAGTGGTGGTCTGCTACAGACTACATAGTGCACACAAGGCAAAAAGCCAAACTGCCAGCACTTGGAAAGGCTTATGCTTTATGAAGACAAGGGACTGTCAGGGCTGTGAGTGGGTGGAAGGCTAGCTGATGTTGCAGCTTGGAGGAGTGTGGTGTGATGTGACAGGAGTCTGTGTTACCTACTTAGACCTTGCAGGATCACAAGCAACCCTCCCACAGTTTCATCAAGGAAATGTTTTCCTGATGCTCCCACAAGTGAACCAGATTATTTTTTTCACACCTTCTGTTTGTAGCTCTCATCAGAAATATTCCTGCAGGTGTTTTATTGTTTTGGTTGAAGCACTCACTGTGTGGATTGTGGTTCCTGATGTGTCATCAGCACTCTGTTCCATGGGTGAACAGTGGTGGCACTGGCAGTAGTGGCTGTGGTGGTGGTCATATGGTCAGATGATCATACAGGGTGCTGTTTAGTATAGTGTCTATTACACCTTATCCTGCTCCAGAAAGCCTGGAATAATGCTGAAGACCTTCCTGGGCAGTCTCATGTCTCAATGCCCAGATCAGAGCATGCACATCTAAATTGGGTGGTGGTCTTGGTTGTATACTTCATTCACATGGATCTTTCAGTTCTATACAGTATGGGGTACATAAGTTTTGCTATCTCCAGACTCTTATTAAGTTATATTTTCCTTGAACTTCTCCCTTTATGAATCCCCCATCCTTTCATACATGGCAGTGTTAAGTCAAGTTGGTAACACAATACTGCCACCAAATGACTCTTCTGCTTAAGGAGATCTTGAACGTTTTTATACCCAGATGTAAGTTGGAGTGGTTCTGCAGATTGCACCCAGATGTAAGTTGGAGTGGTTCTGCAGATTGCACCATGCTGAGTCCTCAGTGTTTGAGCAGTCACTATGAGCTGTCATGTGTGTTAACCAAATAACAAAGTAAGCAAAAGAGAAGGGGACCTGAAAAAGCAAAAGCAAAATGAAGAATGGTACAGAAGGCCAAGTATTTAATAAGAAGAGGCAATAGGAACTCAGAATTGGAGAGTTGTCTATATAGCATGTAAATCCCTTTGGAGGGCATCATATTTTGTTTCTGTGTATGTTTTTGGACTTGTAGAATGTGATGCACCTCACTCAGTTGAGTATCCTGCGTCACTGTGAATGTAATCCAGATTGCAGATGCTAAAACTGCTCTTTTGTTTGACCCAAATGGCATGTATAATACAGTTAATGCGGAGGTTCACTTTTGCAAGCTGGATTGCTAGTGAAGATGTGCCCACGTCCTGTTTCCTCATTGCTAGGACCTGACTCAAGTATTGTACTCTGCTTTGCTGAACCACACAGTGCTCAGAGCTGCAACCAGAATAAGCATACAAAGTAGTAAGTAATGCCAAGTTTTCTGAAAAAGCCACTCTGGAGTATCTCAGAGCACATAATAATAATGGATTCTTCTAATCTTAAATCTTTGTTCTCCAAAAATACTTTTTTCCTCCTTATATCACAGAGTTTTTTTGAAAATATGGTAGTGTTCTGTGCTTGAAAACTGACAGGACTTTCTGAAAGTTTAGTAATTCTTTTCCATACTAAAGCTCTGACTAGCATTAAAAAAGTCAAGTATTTGGATATTTTTGAACATCAAGGATAGAGGACAATATTAAGTAATTTTGTCTTAGTGTCTTAATTCGTAATTACTGTCCTATGCTGGCATTGTGTGCGTCTTGTGTTAAAATAGTATTTGCTGATGTAATCTGAGACTACCTGTTATGATCGGGTTCTTAAAATTTTTAGATTGATGTCTCTGTCCAAGTTAAGATGCAAACGAGACCATAAGCTGAAGTCAATAGTACAGATTTTATTTAACAGTAAATGTGAGATAGAGAGAGACAGAAAGAAATAGGAAGAAGAGGGGGGAGGAGAGATGGGGAGAGAAAGAGAGTGACAGAGAGACAGATGAAGTGTCAAAATACCACCACTCCATGGATTCCAGCAGTATCCCATTGGTCCTCTACATTGGTCTTCATGGTGGCAAGGGTTCCAGTCTTACCAAAGCAATGATTGTAGTCTGGATCTCTCAAGGGAAGCCCAGAATGGTGAGGGGAGAAGCCCATGTGTTGAGTGAAGTCTATGGCAGTAAGAAAACTCCCATGTGTCTTTTATTTGGCTTAGTCTAGGTGGGAACATCCCAGTTACCTCCCCTGGGGTGGGGAGTTTTACAACAGATGATGTAATACTGTATCATGGCTCATTTCAGGAGCCTTTGATACCTTCTAAGACGTTACAGCTGCCTGTTAGGTCAGCACTGTTGAGTCCTATGGCCCATCAGCAGAGATGAGTATCTTCAGGCTATGTGTGGATTGTCCTTCCCCGGAGTGGAGTTACCACGGCTGAATCATTTGTGTAAGGACAGAGAAACACTGCCTCACCTCCCAGGATTTGCCTCTCTCCTTACATTGTTCAACACCCGGGCTGTAGCCCGAGGTGGTGGGTGTGCACGCCCTCAGCACCTGGGTGGTTACTTTGCAGTCATCAACTTGGGCCTTGATTGCCTGAGCCACTGGCGGTTCAGTCACTCACACTTGTGAACACATTCTTCTCCTGGGAAAATTGGACGATAGTACCACCTTTATGTTTTGTCAAGTTCCCATCACAGTCCAAATTAGTAGGCATATTTGGGAAGGGATGGGCTTTTGCTTCTTTGCACAGTTTGCTATAGTGGAAAAAAATCCTTCAATAATTTTAACAATGTTTAAGTCATAAACCATTTCAGTGTCTCACACTCCCATAGTGCATATATACAACAGAGATTTTTTTTTTTAAAGGAAATATTTATTTTAGTAATTCTTAACATTTTAATACTTTGCTTTTGTTCCTTATTAGTAGTCTTGTGAGGAAGAATATAGCTTAACCTAGACTTAGTCTTAAGAATCATATTCTTAGCTGAAGTTGAGTCTGAAAGCAGTACCAAATGTTCTATAAAAGAGCTGAAAAATTACTTTATCTGATTCTTTCTTGCCAGTGCTTGCAGCTGTGATTTTTAAAGACTTTTTTAGCAACTGAGTGTGGTTGAAAATACTCATACACCTATATGTGAATTTACTGAAAAACTGCTGAACTTAAGAAATACATAACATCATGTATACTATGTGTCCAGAAGAAAAACCTTCATGTTACTCAGTCTCAGTGCTGCTAACTCTTTTCTTTTTGCCTGATTACTGACGCCTCGTGCACAAGCTGTGTTTCTGGGGACCCCACATTTCCCCACTGATGTTCTCTGGGCTTGCAGAAGAGAGGACAGCAACTTCAGTGGGATGCAGGTGTATGAGGGACAGGGCTGGAAATTGTTTCCAGAATTTATCCCTGCCAAGGAGTTAAAGTGTTGTATCTCTTCTTCTGTTCTTCTGCCCCTGAGCCCATTCTCCTATGCCCTCCTGTGTCTGCCTCTTAACACTTGTTCCATAAGTAGTTCCCTCCCCAGTGCTCCTCAGCAGGGCTTACTAGTGTACGCTTGGCTTCTTACAACTCCTTGGTTTAATGTGAGTGTACATTTCTGATGGGGAACCAGTGTGTTAACCTCACCACCTTGTTTCTTTCAGATCCCTCACTTGGATTGTAAATTTTCTAGCAGCAGGGTTGCATAAGATGGATATGGATTTCAGCCTCATCACAAGTGCAGAATGGAGATAACTTTTTATAGTTTTAACTTCCACATCCACCCGTAACAGAACAGTGCCTGACTTGGAGCTTCCCTGCTAATTTTTTTTTTTTTTTAATATTCTTTGTCTTAAATCCTGTTAGCTTTTTTTTTTTCATTGAATGTTTTTAACAACTTCTGTAAATTCTGTTAAACTGTATCTTTTTGTCTAACATATTCCTCCCTTTTCCCCATTTGCGTATGTGTGCATAGGTATGTTACAAATAATTCATATTGGATTTGTACACTGGCTTTTTATGCACGTTTAGGATGTCCTTAATTTCCCACTTCTGTGAGTACTTTTCACATTGCATTTCTGGTTCCACTGACCGTTTCTTTTAAGTTTTGGCAAATTGGCCACAACAAAGCTTCAGCATTTCATAATATTCATTAGTCACATAGTCTGTTTACACAAAGTAAAACAACCAGAGCAGCCTACATAATCACTGATTTTTAGCTTGGTACATAATGCTGCTTCATTACTATAGCCACAGTATTAACAGTTGTCATCTATTATTTTACAAGCCTTCTGAAAGGTTTACACAAGTTCAAAAACAAATATTGTGCCATGCTGGGAAGGTAACTTGGGCGAATTTTCATCCAGTCAGAGACTTAAAGAACATTTCACCCTGTTCTCTGTTGATGCTTGTTGATATATAATGATTTCCACTTTAATTTTACTGGTCAAAGTCTGAGTTGTCGAGTACTCTGTAGTCTCTAATGCTCTCTTTGATCTCCCTCCCACTCTCCTTGCTCTCTCTGCACTGAACAGTTGAAACCTCTAATCTTTAAATATACCAATAAGATCAGTGGTGAGTTGACTCTGGCTGGATGCCAGGTGCCTACCAAAGCCACTCTATTGCTCTCCTGCTCATCTGGACAGGGCAGAGAAAATATAACAAAAGGCTCATAGGTCGAGATAAGGATGGGGAGAGATCACTCACCAATTACTGTTATGGGAAAAACAGACTTGATAGAAATTAGTTTCATTTATTGCCAGTCAAATCAGAGTAGGGTAATGAGAATGAAAACCAAGTCTTAAAAACACCTTTCCCCACCCCTCCCTTTTTTCCCTGGTTCAACTTCATTTCCAAATTCTCTACCTTCTCCCCACCAGTGGCGCCAGCGGATGGGGAATGGGTGCTGTGGTCAGTTCGTCACATACTGTCTTTGCCATTCCTTCCTCCTTGGTGGGAGGACTCCTCACACCCTTTCCCTTTCTCCCACAGGAGACAGTGGGATGTTCCTCCATGAACTCATCTCCAGTGTGAGTTCTTCCCACAGGCTGCAGTTCTTCATGAACTGCTCCAGTGTGGATCCTACCCACAGAATGTAGTCCTTCAGGAACAGACTGCTCCAAGTGTCGGTCCTACTCAGCATCACAGTCCCACCAGCAAACCTGCTCTAGCACGGGTGGCTCCCTCTACAGGGCCACAGGTCCTGCCCCAGGAGCCTGCTCTAGCGTGGGCTTCCCATGGGGTCACAGTGTCCTTCAGGCATCCACCTGCTCCAGCATGGAGTCCTGCACAGGCTGCAGATGCATATCTGCTCAACTGTGGACCTTCATAGGCTGTGGGGTACAGTTTGCCTCATCATGATCTGCACCATGAGCTGCAGGGGAATCTCAGCTCCAGCACCTGGAGCACCTCCCCCACTCCTTCACTGATCTTGGTGTCTGCAGAGCTGTTTCTCTTGCCTTTTCTCACTCCCCTCTCTGTCTGCAGTTGTTCTTCTGCCAAGCTGGGGTCTTTTTCACCCCTTTTTAATTCTGTTGTCCCAGAGGTGCTCTCACTGTCGCTGCTGGGCTCAGCCTTGGCCAGCAGTGGGTCTGTCTTAGAGCCAGCTGACATCAGCTCTGTCAGACATGAGGGAAGCTTCTGGCACCTTCTAACAGAAGCCACCCCTGTAGCGCCCACCCAGTTCCCCCTACAAAAACCTTGCCACACAAACCCAATAGAAGTTGTAATGTCACTTCTCACTCGTACCAACAACATTACTTCTCTGGTGTAAAGAAAGGTAGACTAAAGATGTATGAAGGAAATGTCATCTATCAGGTGCATAAGACAGTTCTGCTTTAGCAAAGCATTAGATGGGATGTTATGTGCAGTTCTGGGTAAAGCACTTAAATTGGTAGGAGATAAAGAGAACACTAAAAATGATCAGAGATTTGATGAGGGGAAACTCGAATGCTAACAGTCTTCAAATACATAAGAAACAAATGCAGAACAGAAGGGCAGATCTAATGTTCAACTTCATGTTGGAGGGAACTAGTAGGCTTAGCTGGTAATAAGAGAGACACTGCCTGGACATTAGGAAAAAAAAATTGAGCTGTTAAGGTAGCTAAATGTAGGAATAGATTGTCTTAGAATGATTCTGATACTCAGGTGATAGATTTTCAAAAGCAATTATTCCCAAAATAGATATATATTACAGTTACATTGTAAAAGTAGTCATTTCATGTAATTAAATGTGTTTTTCATTCTTTTTATAAAGTTATGGTAAACAGTAGGTGGGTGCAACATATAAACCACAGTAACAGATGTGCAACATTTATAAACACCCAGAAATTTCTAGACATCCCTCTATAACAGATCCGAAAACTTTGTAATCACCTGCATGCACCTGTGCATTCACCTACAGAAACATGAGCATCCCTAGCCCCTTGCAGCACATGTGGGTTTCAAGCAGCACCCACTCTTCTGGAAGTGTGGGTGCCCTTAGTCATGTGTTTCCATTGGGAGACACGGCTGCTTTAGTAGCTTTGCATGTAACTGTGTTGTTTCCAAAAATCTGTTCCCTACAATCTGCTAATCCACAGGCCATTGAGAAAGCTCTCCACCAGGTCACATGCATGCCCCCAAGCTGTGGGTCTGTGTCTGCTGCACCCCAAACTGCTGTCCCACCAGTATCCATCAGGCCTGGATGAAGGCAGCAGTGGTGGCAGGGCAATTTCTTATGCTGTCAGGCCAGGTTGTGGTTTTTTTAACTTGCTCTGTTCCACTCAGCATCTTTTGCCTGTTACAAATTGTCATGCTGAAGCTGATTATTTCCGTGTTTCAGAAGTCTCTTTGTGATTCCCTGTTTCCATTTAACCCATCTGAAGGTCACTGCCTTTAGCATGATTAGTCTGCTGAGCAAACACTTGTCAAGCAGTTGAAGGTGTTGTATTCACACGCACTGCTTATACTCATATTTCTGTCACACCAACTGTTGCTACCCAGACCTTTCTGCAAAGGGTGGGCTGTGCAGGCAGGCACCACCACAGGAATTCTTCAGGATGTTATTTCTATGTATTTGTAATATGTACATGGACCCTGTGAGCATGGCTTCATCTCTATATAGAAAGGTAGATATCTTTTGGTTTTTTCATAAGAAAACTGAGTTGGCAAGAAAGTATTAAAAAAAAATACATCCTATTCCCTTGACTTCAAAGAAATATGTGCCTGAACATGGTTTAAGGAAGTGCCCTGTGTCCCAGAGTGTGCTTTGCTGTCTCCTCTGCCTCACCAACACTTTGGTCCATGTTTCAGCAGCCCACTGGGTGTTGTTTGGTACCAAGAGGCATCTCTGCTTGCAGCCCCATGCCCAGGATTGCAGTTTTCTCATGGCACTCCTTGTATTTCCAGCCTGATTTCATCTGTAAAAACTAGTTAGTAGCTATTGTATCAGTATAAATACCCTGATTTGCTCATGATGTATTATATTATTTTATTTTCTCTTATTTGGTCCTTTGTGGCAAAGTACCATTTATATATGATAGCACTTAAATGGCAGAGATCTCAAAAGTTGTGTTTCTACAGGTATCAGATATTCAGGCAAGAACAGCACTGCTTATGTGGTCCCCTCCATCCAGTGATACCAGAGAAGACACTGAAAAGAACGACATGCCAGAGGTTTATACTTATGAAGTGATGATTTCAAATACTGGAAAAGATGGAAAGTACAAAACTGTATATGTGTAGGTGTTCATTATTTTTATTTAATTGCTGCTTCACTGAGTTATGTGGCTTAAAACCTCATTTAAAATATGCTTGTTGTCCTGAAAATTAAATAATAAGCAGTTTTTTGCAACTGCCGTTTTGAAATTAACTACTTTATTCAGTACAATTTGATAAACCTGGTTTATTACTGAAGGCCCTGCCATCAATTGAAATGTAAAGACTTTGTTCTTACATGTTGGAGGCATGTTTTAATACCACTTTACTGTATTTCAACCAGCTGCATTAGAAACCATGGGTTCTCAAATACCGATTTGCAAGTAGTGAGAAGTACAAACTGTATTTATCATTATTCATGTCAGCACATACATCTCTGCCCATCAATGTTATTCCTTCTTTCTCTAAAATGGCTCTTCATATTTCTCTTACGATACAAAACAAAGTAAGTAAATTCACACAGAACACAACTTATAGCAGCAGCAAAGCAAACAAAACTCTTTGATTGTTTTGTTCCTAACACAGTGGTCTTGAGTCAGTTTTTTGCAGCTTGGAGAACTACGACAGGAAAATTTAGCCTTAAAGGTGTAAAGCTTATAATAATACATAATTATAAACTCTTGTATCTAACTAGCTAATCATAGCCACCTTCCATGGATTTCATGGAATCATGAGTTGGATATCCCTATCCTAGAAACTAGAGGAAAAGAAATGAGCTTTGCTAACATAAGCTGATGTCAACAAAAGAAAATTAATTGTTGTTACTTAGGTGCTTTTTCTGTTTACTAGGCTATAACAAGTAGGTATATGCAGTCAGATACAGGTTTAGATAATTGTTTGCAAGGCTGAACTGAGCTTCTATAGGCTCCAGTACTTTAATGGGTTTTTTTATGTAATAACATACATGCATATACATGCAGCTTGTCTTACTGAGTAGAGAAAAATAATAATTTTTTTTTTTAAAGCATCAAACAAACAAAAAAGGGCCTCAAAACCACCAGGTCTAAAGAACAGGAGTAATGCAAGAAGCCTCTAAAATTCAACAATAAATACATTTACATTTTACTATATTTAGCAACAGAGTTAAACTGTTAGCAAATACATTTCATAGAGGATGTGTTTGTGAGTGGGTTAGATGATATGTCTTTTTTATAAATGTATGGGATTCTGAAATAGTCTTTAAAAAAATTGTATTTCTTCCCAGTGGAGAAGAAAATAAAGTTACCGTAAATGATCTCAGACCAGCAACTGATTACCATGCAAAGTAAGTATCTCCTTTCCTCTTCATTAAATTCAGTGGAATTACTTTACGAGGTTGCATTGTATCTGCATATTTGCCTAAGTCTTCAGAGATTGTTTTTACCATTTCTCACCCTCCTTTGGGTCACAAATTGACATTTTTGGCTTAGTTGACCACTCAGTCCATTTTGGAAAACATAAGAGATGATTAGTGTACCCCTGTCCTACCTCCATGCTCTTTTCTTCATGTCAACACAGTGAACTTTTTCTGTCCTTGGAGCCAGGCACAGATGCTGCTTTCTCTCAATTTTCCACAGGCAGCAGAGGAAAGTACCTTGCACAGGAAGATGCTCACTGCTGGTCACCTGAAGGTCACATTATGCTGCTTTTGCTTTGCTCCAGTAGATCAGTGAACCTGACACCCTGTGTGCTAAAAGTATGGCCCCAGTTCCATGTAATTCTACCTTTCTAGAAGAATTTGCTACTTCAGGAGGTCACAAGAAATAAGATTGGAAAGATGTGGTTAGGTGTTCTTCTTCCCTCTTTGTTTTTAAATACCGGAGAGGCATTTGGAGCTGAGCTTGGCAAGGAATGCAAAGACTGTTAAGGGCTTCTGTAGCTATGTCAGCCAGAAAGGAAGGTCAGAGAAGGCACATCCCCCCTTAGGAACACAATTAGCAAACCGGTGGCAACGGACAAGGAGAAGGCTGAGGTATTCAACAACTCTTTTGCCTCATTCTTCACTGACCACCTCTCTTCTTGCTCCTGTCAAGTGGATGGAACGCAAGATAGTGACTGGGGGAGCAAAATCCCTCCCACAGTAAGAGAGGAGCAGGTTTGAGATCACCTGAGGAACCCAAACATCAGTCTGTAGGACTTGATGAGGTGTATCTCAGAGTCCTGAGGGAATTGGCTGATGTAGTTGCCAAACCATTCTCCATAATATTTGAAAACTCATTACAGCCAGATGAAGTCCTGAGTGACTGGAAAAAGGGAAACACCACACCCATTTATTTTAAAGGGTAGAAAGGAAGACTCTGGGAACTGTCAACCTGTCGACCTCACCTCTGTGCCTGGGAAGATCATGGAACAGATGCTTGTAGAAATTATGCTAAGACAGCTGGAGGACAGGGAGGTGATTTGAGACAACCATCATGGCTTCACCAAAGGCAAGTCCTGCTTAGCCAGCATAGTGGCCTGTGATGGAGTGACTACATTAGTGGACAAGGGAAGGGCTACAGATGCCATTTATCTGGACTTCTGTAAGGCCTTTGAGACAGTTCCCCCCAACATTGTTCTCTCGTTGCTGGAGAGATAGGATGAATGTACTTATGATGGATGAGGAATTGATTGGATGGTTACATTCAGAGAGTACTGGTCAATGGCTGAATGTCCAGATGATGTCCGTCAGGGGTCTGTATTGGACAAGTACTGCCTAATATCTTCATCAGTGACACAGACAGTGGGACCAAGTGCACTCTCAGCAGATAACACCAAGCCGAGTGGTGTGGTTGACGTGCTTGAGGGGCAGAATGCCATCCAAAGGGACCTGGACAAGCTTGAGTGGTGGGCCCATGGGTTCAACATGAGTTCATGAGGTTCAACAAGGCCAAGTGCAAGCTTCTTCACTTGGGTTGGAGGAACCCTGGGTAACAATACAGATTGGGGGATGAAGAGCTTGAGAGCAGCCCTGCCAAGAAAGGTATGGGGTCCTGGTGGATGGGAAGCTAGAAATGACCTGACAGTGTGTGCTCGCAGCCCAGAAGGCCGACTGTATCCTGGGCTGCATCAAAAGCAGCATGGACAGCAGGTCAGGGGTGGTGATTCTGCCTCTCTACTCTGGTGAGACCCCACCTGGAGTACTGCATCCATCTCTGGGGCCCTCAGCACAGAAGGACACGGACCTGTTAAAGTGTGTCCAAAGGAGGGCCACACAAACAGCCAAAGGGCTGGAGCATGTGTCTTGTGAAGACAGGGTGACACATTTGGGGTTGTTCAGCCTGGTGAAGGCTCCAAAGAGACATTTTGTGGTCTTTCAGTACTTAGAGGGGGCTTATGAGAAAGGTAGGGATGGACTTTTTAGTAGGACCTATTATGGTAGGGCAAGGGATAATGATTTTTTCATTTTCATAAGGTAACAACACAGGTCTTATATCCAGGATCAGAGGAAAGGGGGTTTTGGGGGGTTTTGTTTTTTTTTTTCTTTCAAAGAAACAGATGAATCAGAATAAAGTAATGTGCCATTTATCCAAGGAAGAGACAAGGTGTAGCTACACAGCTTAGGGAGCAGGGAGAGGCCAGAAGATAATAACGTATTTCCTTTTGGAGACAAGCTGTTTGAAAAACAAACCATTTCAGAAGCAAGAATTCACTCTTATGAAGTAGGTAGAGTTAATTCAAAGCCTTCCTAAAGGAGAGGACAGGGTGAACACACTCAGCAAGATCTTGAAGGAGTACAGAGGAGACTCTGAAAATGTATTAACAGCTCCACTGTGCTCATCTGACGAAAGCATGGGCAGAAGAATTATTCATAATATCAGTTAATATGTCCACAATAGATAATGAGTCTGCAAAATGTTACCATTATTTCCCAACCAAAGCACAGCTAATAGCAAATGTATTTCAAATATAATTGAGGGACTAAAGCTGACTGATGGTAATGATGTACATCCAAAGTAAAAGGCTTTTCTTTCACATTACTTCTATTGACCAAGGTGTTTCCCCAGTTATTTATTTATAACAGCAGTATTTTAATAATGAAGCAGCAAGGCACTAGCTTCATTCTGAATACTCAGTTTTCTTTGGAAACTATATATACAGATTTTGAAGCAAAATGTTATTGACTGTTTTCCACTTTAGAGTGCAAGTAGAATGTAACTGTGTAAAGGGGAGCCCTTCGGAAGCAGAGAGTTTTACCACAACGAGTTGTGAACCTGATACTCCAAATCTGCCCAGGATAACTAATCGGACCAAAAATTCTCTTACTCTTCAGTGGAAGGTAAGAATTGCTTCCCAGCCTCTAAAATAAATATTCTAAACTCTTCAGAATTGTTGTGGATTTACCAATAAAATACCAGTTCATTAAAATGGAAAATTTTCATCAAACATACTGATTTCAGTCACAGTTCCATGACTGGAAGTAGATGCACTAGATTAAATGTGGGCTTCAGTAAAAAGAGAAAGATTCACATAAAGAGCCTTTGCAGATAAAGTTCCTGAGTTATAGTCCCCTACTGTTCTGTGGAACTGGTTCCTTTCTCTGTCACTGAACATAGGCTTGTTTGTACAAAGCAAATTAAGTGATCTGAAAAGACTGAGCTTTGAGCAGACCTGCAGTCCAGCTGCTCAGAAAAATGCTATAGGATTTTACACAGATACCTGAATACTTTTTCAAGATCTAAATTAGAAAACAAAACCATAAACAAGCGTTCATTGGATGGAGGCTGAACTAGGACTGTCTCATCAAGTGAAACAACTGTATGAGGGTAGCATCATTTGCCTTCGGTTATTCTTGTCATGGTTTGGCCTGTGCATACATTTTTTCCTTAAGTAGTATTGTTTCCAGTTAGAGTTCTAATTTTCTTGTTTTCCTGTTGCAGGCATCTTGTGATAATGGTTCCAAAATCCACAGTTACCTTTTAGAATGGGATGAAGTAAGCAAGTTTTTCTATTGTATTTTTAATTTTGTAGGTTTTTGAAGTAGTTGTATGTGACTGTGCACATCAAGTTGTATGAAAATTATGAACTCTCTTCAGAGGTGTGCGACAAATATGTAATTCCTGAAGCAATTATCAAAATATAGCTACTGCTCAATTTTTTTCCTGAGGGGTATAAAATAATAGGATCTTAATTGCATGCTTCTGCCACTCTTAATAGTGGCTTTTTCACTTGTAGTCCAATACTGCATTCAAGAGCTGACACTGAAGGATCATTTTCCTCTAAGTCTTTCTTTTGTAGCAAGGGGGTGGGTGGATCAACTGTGGCCCTGCAAACATCTTGCAGTCCCTACCTGGACAGCTATCCTGAGGTGGTAGAGCTGCAGAAGCTTCATGAGTTTTGGGTTTTTTCAGCCCTGTGGAACTGGGAAATGAAAAAAAAGCTGCTAATTGCATATAGATGCAAAGTTTGATATACTACTACTTACTATATGGGAGATTCTTGAACAATATTTCATTTCAAAAAAGGAGTTTACTTCATGTTTGTGTGTTACTTTAATTGATGGATGCATATATAACAAGGTGAATAATGTGATTCATTTATTCCTCTTTAGGGAAAAGGAAATGGAGAGTTTTGCCAGTGTTATTATGGTCAACAGAAGCAGTATAGGATCACTAAACTATCACCAGCAATGGGGTACACCTTTAGGCTAGCAGCCAAAAATGACATGGGAATGAGGTAAATATTATGTACATAAAAAGAGAATGCATATGCATGTGTGTGCTTGTTTGGAAAAAACATAATTATGGCATTTAAAGAAAATAGTCTTTTTCAACTGGAATGAGCTGAAACATGGAATATAGAATATTTCAATTGGAAGGGACCTACAGTGATCATCTAGTCCAATTGCTTAGTTAATTCACAGTATTTGATTAGATTATTCATTTTACAGATCACCTGTGTGCTGTGAATCACTTGACCCTCCTTGAGCAGGGGAGGTTAGACAAGATGACCTCCAGAGATCCCTTCCAACCTCAGCTATTCTGTGATTCCAAGCATAATGCATTCTGTTCAGGCCTGGCTACATGCTAGAATTGCTACATATGTACATACTTACTGTATAAATGCTACAAATCTCAGCCCCTCCTAGAAGCAACATGTGCTGCTGCTGTGCTGACCAGAGGGTACCTCGTTACCATGCTGTCTGCTGCTCTTGGTTCTGGGGAAGTCTGATGTGGTGCTAGACATAAAGTTAGTTCCTGAAGCTGATGTAGCAGATTTCAAGCCCTTACCATTCCTCCTTAAATTTAGAGTGGTAGTGATGACAGTATAAAGAGGTGTCAGTAAGTCTGCCGGAGCAGGAAGTAAGTCTGGCAGAACCCCCACTGCCACATGTCAGTGTATCTGTGGTGCTCTGTGCTGTGTCCCCTTACTGAGATATTGTTCCTTTATCTAAGGTGTCTGTTAGTCTCCTGTTACCCTGGGAAATAGACAGAATATGATATTACTGTATCAATGAATTCTTTGGAAGTTCTAGAGCTTATTATAAGTGCTTAGGATACATGGTTCCTGCTTTTAATTACTACTTTTCTAGAAGTTATAGAGCACAAACTTTGTTTTGAATTTTTGAATGGATGACATGTGCCATGTGCTCTAGGGCATTGCTACTTAAGCAAGAGGTAGACCAAATGACCCACTGTGGTACCTTCCAGCCTGACCCATTCTGTGGTTCTGTGACATCTGACTTCAGCAGAGAATATAAGAACATGGGGGAAAAAACACAAAAAACCTACAGTGTTTTCTCAACTTACACTTGCAGTACTGGGTGCATTAGTTCTTGGGAATGCTGCTTGGTCATCAGGCAAAGCAGATTAACCTGGCTAACCGTCACACCACCAGGGCTCATCATGTCTAGAGCAGACTGCTGGTGTCCATGCTACCTAGTAGCACTTGGACCTTGAGGTCCCCTGTGGCATAAAAATAAAGTTTCCCTTTCCATCAGCCTAAAATTGATACTTTGCCTTTGTTTTTTTAATTAACTTTGAAATATTATTAACACTGTGCTGCAGCTCATCAGAGTGGTGTTTTTATAGCATGCAATAGAGGATGTGTATTGTTTGTCCTTCAGCTGGCAGAAGGAGGTGCTTGAAGCAACAGTGCCTGCTTGGACTGCTGGGGTCATAACTCATGCTGAGCAGAAGAAATCTTCTGCAGGCTATAAAGCATGGGGAAAATACAGCTGGCTGAGGAGATTGCAGGCATGTGTTGGGAGGCTTTGGAGAGTACTCAGGGAATGGATTGCATATAGTGCCTGTTCCTATGTCTGTCCTTAAGCACCTGCTTTGGGCCACTGTCAGAAGACACTATAGTGGACTAGAACGACTTTTGGTGTGCTCTAACAGTCTTTATTACATTACTGCCTTCTGGATGATGTTCCTGTAATTAATTATTCTCTTTAGTCTCTCTTGGACTTCGTCTTGCTGAGAGGTAGTTGGAACTGTTAAAAATAAAGACAGGGAGGGAGTTGGTGGTTAAGCAGGGTCCAGTGCTCAGGCTCTCTTCCTGTTCCCCTTTTGCATCTGAGTGTAATTACCCTCTAGGAATAGCAGCACATAATTACAGATTCCTCCAGCATAAGCTTTGAAGACACTGATCAGTTAAGTACCCTCCTTAAACTAATCATGCTGAATAGATTTTTTTAATCAATATTTCATAGCCTTGTGAAGATGTACTTTATTGTCTTCATGGTATTATTTAATTAAGAAGTCTCTTGAAATAATATTTATTAGTGTAGAGTGCCTGTTTGTTCCTTATAAAGAATGTTGAGAACGTTCGGCATCTGGAGACAGAATTTTGTCTAAATAATTTTACCAACAAGAACAGATACTTTATCTCTGAGTTAGTAATTTTTAAATTTAATTCTAACCTCACATGAAACAGTGGCTAAGGGATACTGGAAAAATAAACTTTATTTTAAAAAATTGATAGTATTGTTGTACTTCCAAGGACCTTAATAGTCATTCAGGTGTGGGTATTGCTGGAACTGTTAGTTTATTTCAGTGTATTTTGGAGTGGTTGAATCAAGTAAAGAGATTTAATCTTTTTAAGATACAGGGTCTTTTACCTTTATCTGCTTGCAAGGTGACTCCTTCAGTAGTTCATTGTGAATAGAGTTAGACATACTTTTTATATCTAGCCTCTCTCCTTGCTTTCTCTAGGCTATCTATAAAATCCTGGCCTTTTTTTAGTAAATATATTGTAGGTATCACATAATCTCTATTTCAGAGATATTCTTGCATCTGTCTTCTTACAAGAAAAATACCACTTTTTCCACAAATTTAGAGTTTTCTCTTTGTGCACTTTTTCCCTTCTTGCTTCAGAGTCCTGTCTGCACAGACGGTATGTCTGTTTTGTGCGCTATCAACACGCTTGATAATGTGTTGTCTGTAAGATTATTTTTTTTTAAGCACCAAAAGTACTTTAATGCAGACCAAAATTTACAATATATGCATTATTGTAATATAGGTTGAGTAAGAGGTATCTTTGTATTGAGATTTTTCAGGCAAGTCAGATTCCAACACATGAAATATTTGACTGGTACAGGTGTTTCAGCTATGTAGAGGATTTAGTTTTCAGGGCTTCTTGATGCTCACTTAGGTAATCCCTAGCTTTCAGATTAAAATTACATCTTTGTAATTTAATTGTAACGTTAGTTTCATATGGTTAAAAAAACTACATTAGCTCTAGGCCTGTAAATATTTCTTCACATCTCATGCAGAAGCAGCAAATGCCAGCTTGACAACAGTGGGGTTTTTTTGCTACAGATGTATGCATGTTAGACTATCTGTGCAGGTGTAGTACCTGTTTAATGAGTTTTGCATCCCTCTGTTTCACATAGGCCTTTTTATACAGCTTGTTTGTATTTTCACCACAAAGTGTATCTAATTGTTATCCAATAAGGTTAACAGTTCAGTTAGAATGTTCACTGGTGTACACTCTACTTCATTTTTTCTGCAACAAGATTTTCATATTATCGGCTCTTAAAATAGCTTACCATTGAATGAGACTATTGCTCTATTATTTTCTGAATCATTAAAGGAACTAGTACTTCAAAGTAATCTTGGAACACATAAGCAAAATTTGTTTTGAGGTCTTCCCATATGTGCTTTTATGCCTTCATGTTTTCATTTTGACTAGGAAGGACACTGTGCTGTTAGTTTATTAGTGCATGTAGAGCTCTGCTGTTTTGGAATACTGAGTTAATATGAAAAAGTAAGACATTTTGGTTAGCAAAATATTGTAATTATATCATACAAAGGAATCTTTTGATTATGAACATGTTTCACTTGTTCAGATGTTTTGTTACTGATGGACTCATGGGCAAGTTAAGTCATCTGCATGTACCTACCAGCTTGCAATTTCCTGTTGTGCTTATGTCCAAGAAACTGTCATAACTGTGCTTAGTACGAATTTTCTTTTTCTAGAAATTAATTAATGTGTTTAGTTAGTTTACGTACTGTCTGTTTTAAACAGTGATTTTAGTGAAGAAGTCCTGTATCATACCTCAGGCACTGCCCCAACCACACCAGCAAGTCCTTTGCTGATTAATGCTGGAGTTACTTGGTTATCCCTTCAGTGGACAAAACCCTCAGGAACACCATCAGATGAAGGAATCTCATATATATTAGAGATGGAGGATGAGAACTCAGTAAGTTTAGAATACTTATTCTCAATAAGAGACTAAGATGTATATGTTTGATACATTATTGTACTAAGTGTAGCAATGATTACTTTTTATAGAATATCCTACAAGGAACTGTGTTTTCTGAAATTAAGCTAATGACTTGCCATTGATATGACCAAACCACAGAGATTTCTTCTTTTTATTGTGTTTAGTGTTATTAAGCCCCATTCCTGCAAGGACTTAAATTGCTTCTAGCTTTGTGAATTTGTGTGTGAAAAAGCCTTAAAAGAGCTGGATTAAAGTAATTGCATTGTGAAGTGTAGTCTCTCTAGATGTCATTTCAGCCTAAATTCCTTTGTTTTAAAATTAATACTGTTCTACTCTTTGAAATTGTTAAGTATAATTTATGGTATTAATGTGTATGTTTCTCTTACTGGTCTTTTCTCCTCTTCTGATTGGAAAATGGATAATGAATTCATTGAAACAGTAATTATTTGTATGAAGCATGTTACATCTTCTGGTCTGCAAAGATGTTTCAAATAATGCTATTTAATTCTGCAGGGATATGGTTTCAAGCCAAAATATGATGGTGATGATCTTACTTACACGGTGAAGAATTTGAGGCGTAGTACAAAATATAAATTTAGGGTAAGATTTTTTTCATATGTTTGGGTGGAGGTTTTTTGCACCAGAGTAGCTTGAGATTGACTCAGAACTGGGGAGGGCCTTTTTTGAGGAAAACCGAATTCAATGCCAGTTTTCTTACAATTTCAGTCTCTTTAAAACTATCAGCTGAATACCTGCTTCAGGCACAACACAGTTGCAAGTATCTTGAAATTCCAGGTCATAAGTCCATATTCTTAACAGTTGGGATTTCTTATTTGGCTTTTGTATTTCATATACATGGGTAGTATTACTTAGTGGCTTTGATCTCTTGGAAGGGTTCAGTCCACTCCCTGATGTTAAGAGAAGTGGATGACATTGCTGCAAGACCACTCTTTGAAAAGTGATGCAGATCAGGGAATATTCCTGAGGACTGTAAGAGCACAAATGTCCTACCGCCACCTACAAAAAGGGCACAAAAGAGGACCGAGGAAACTACAGGCCCATTAATCTTACTTCAGTCCCTGGAAAAGTAATGGAAGAGTCCTCCTACAGACAAGCCAAACAAAGCAGGCAATTGAGAAAAACCTACACCAAAAGTAAATCATGCCTGACTAGCCTGATCACATCCTACATCAAAGCAACACTTTTAGTTGTCCCAAGATGATCAGTGGATGTTCTTTACCTGAACTTCAGCAAAGCATTCAACAGATTCCCACAGCCTTCTCCCTGGACAAAGTGGCAAGATGTAAGCTGAATGAGTAGTCTGCGAGATGAGTAGAAAATTGACCAACAGGACACACTCAGAGGGTGGTAGTCAATGGTTTTTACTCAGGCTGCCAGCCTGTCTGAACTAGATGTTCCTAGGGATCAATATGAGGCTCCACGCTGTTCATTTTCACAACTGATCTTGATGATGAAATTGAAAGCATTCTCACCAAGTTGGCTGGTGACACCAAACTTGAGTGGTCAGATGAACACATCAGAAGGAAAAGCCATCTTACAGAGAGACCAGGGCAGGCTGAAAGAGTGAGCTAGCAAAGACAGTATAAAGTTTAACAGACATAAGTGCAAAGTTGTGCATTTGGGATGGAATAATCAATGAGCCCAGTATAGGCTAGGAGCAGCCTTGCTGAAAGGGACCTTCAGGCAAACTGGCTCGTTGGCTGACTCTGCAGGGGCATTACTAGCAGAGATGAGAGATAAGATCATCCCACTGTATTCAGCACTTTCAGATCACACCTGGAGAACTGTGTCCAGTTCTGATCCCCACAGTTCATAAAAGACAGACAGGCTGGAAATGGTCCAAAGGAGGGACACAAAAGTGACCAAAAGACTGGAAAACCTGCTCTATAATGAAAGTCTAAAGAAATTAGATATTGTCTCCCTGGAGAAAAGGCTCAGAG
Source organism: Margarornis squamiger (assembly GCA_035222235.1). Lineage (NCBI taxonomy): Eukaryota > Metazoa > Chordata > Aves > Passeriformes > Furnariidae > Margarornis > Margarornis squamiger. The sequence continues at coordinate 54,712,224 of JAWWTY010000001.1, read as the reverse complement.
GGACCTCATCACAGTTTGCCAGTACTTAAAGGATTCTCCCTTCACAAGGAGCCACCTGTAGAGGACAAGGGGTAATAGTTGCAAGTTGCATTGGGAGAGGTTTCATCTTGGTGTAAGAAAGAAATTTTTCACAATGAGATCAAGTAATCACTGGAACAACCTCCCCAGGAATGTGGTGGCGTCCTGATCCATGGATGCTTTCAAGATACCATTGGATAGGGCACTAGATAGTCTCATCTAGGCTCACTTTTCCCTGAAGGGTAGGACCAGATAATCTTTTGGCTCCCTTCCAACCTGGGCTATTCTGTGTTCTATGTCACTCTTGAATGGTTGCTTGTTTTTTGGAACAAAGCTAAAGACATGTCCCAGGGTAAGAATCACAGAATCATTTAGGCTTCAAAAAGACCTTAAAGATCATTGAGTCCAACTGTTAACCCAGCACTAAACCATGTCCCTAAGCACCACATCTACACATCTTTGAAATGCTTTCAGGGATGGTGACTCAACCACTTCCCTGGGCAGCCTGTGCCAATGCTTGACTGCCCTTTCCATGTAGGAATTTTGCCTGACATTCAATTTAAACTTCCCCTAATGCAATTTGAGGCATGGTCAGAATAACCTCATCTCTGCCTGCAAGGGAAAAATCTTGGTAGCTGTTGTCATGCATACACCTAAAATACTGTTTCTTAAGGAAGAATTAGGAACTGTTGAAGAACCGTTTCTCTTTGCAATATGAAAGGTAACAGGTTAAGGGTTGGTTTGTTTGGAGTTAACACTAACTCATGCAAGTACTTCTTTGCACATAATATTTTGCACTTCTGAACATGATAATGTTGAAGTTTTTAGATAATATTTAAATAATATAAAATAAACGGTATGTCTTAGCATTACTATAGCCACACATGAATAGCTAATTACCATTAAACTAGCTTTTGCAGGACTTGGTCACAGTCTTCCTTTGAAAGTAATCCCACATATTAATCGTACTCGTTACTCGTAAATGTATAGTTACTTAAAGGTCCTAAGTTTCTCATTAAAATAAAAAAAATCAATGTTTATTCCCTATTTTTATGAGCAAAACAGTAAACAGAAGTCTCTGTTCGCTCATTTACAGGGCATAAAGGAGAAATAAATGTTGTGTTAATCAGGTCTTTAATTTTTATTATACAGGGAAAGACTTAATTAGTAGTAGTATTCCTTAAAGCTTTTGAAAGAAGCTTTATAACCATTCAAACCTTATTATAATACGTAAATGCTAACTGCCTGTTTAGCTTCATTTGTAAGGGCACAAAGACAACCAGATGATTATTAATCTTTTAAACTGTTTCAGGAGACCTACTGTCTGAGAGACATGTAAGCTTGCGTTTCCGTTTCTCAGTCTGTACTAACATCACTGCTCTCATTTTGATTCTGCTAATTTTTAAATATAAAAGCAAAAAAAACCTTTTTTGTTTAGGTTGTTCAGCTTTTTGCTAAACTAAACTAAAAGCAAAGAGTAGCAGGAATTTGGTTTCCTAGAATCACATAAAAGTCTAGGTTAGAAAGGACTTTTGGCAATCATCTGGGTCAAATTTTTGTAGAAAGCAGGGCCTTAGTTTAGGCAATTCAACCTTGTCCCAGCCTTGTTGAGCTGAGATTTCAGTATTTTCAGCAAGGGAGATTGAACCATTTCTCTGGGCAGTCTGTTCTAATGGTGATTATTTTCTTTTCTCATATCCAGCTAGAATTTTCCCTAACACATTTTGTGTCTACTGACTCTTGTCCTGTCATCACAGATCTTTTGAAGGCAGTACCTTCACCTCTTCTGTAACTATCCTTTAAGTATTGGAAGGCTGTGATTATATCCTTCCCAATGAAACTTCTTTTTCCTTAGGCAGAATAAAACCAAACTTTTTTTCCTGCGTCACATTCTCCAATCCTCTAATCATCTTGCTCACTCTCTTCTAAACTCTTTCCACTTTTCTGGTGTCTCTTGAATGGGAAGGACTAAAACCGGACACAGTATTCCAAGCATGGCTTAAAAAGTGCTGAGTAAAGTGGTATAATTACATTCCTTGTTCTTCTGGCTAAATTCGTGCTGATGCAGCCCATGAAACAATTTGAGTTTGCTGCTGCCAAGATGCTTTGCTGGTTCATTTGGCTTGTTCCCACCAGAGTCCCAAGGTCCTTCTCAGCAGAGCTTTTCAAAGGAAAAGCTGGGTGTCCAGTTAGACCCCAGACCGTACTGGAGCTGGGATTATTCCATCCCAGGTGCAAATTGTCCAAAGCCCATACAGTTCTTGTTGATGCAGTCTTTCAGTCTGTCAAAGTCCACATGGTGGCTCTTGCCTCCCATCTCTGTCTTCTCCTAATTTGGTGCCATATGCAAACCTGGAACTGTCATTCATTCCTGTCATCCAGATCACTTCTAAAGATATTGAATAGAATATGACATTGGATTGGCTGCTGAGTGAGCAGCTGCTAATTTGCCTTCAAACCATTAACCAACATCCTTTGAGCCAGGCACTCTTGTCAGGTTTTCTATACCCATGTTGTGGTCCATCTGTTCTGTCTATATCTTACCAGATTGCCTACATGGATGTTGTGGGAGACCACGGCAAACTACAATTATGGTAGATGATGTCCACAGCTCTCCCCACTCTGTTGAGCAAATTGTTTCATTGTGCAAAGCTTGGTCAAAGGTGATTTATCCTTGATAAATCTAGTTTCTTGTCTTTTACATGCCTGTAATAACTTTCACAACAACCTTTTCCATAATTTTCCTCAGGACTGAAGAGTTCATATCCCCTTTGCTGTTATTAGTACAACTTACCAATATACACCCTTTTTTTATCTCTGAAAGTATTTCTATAAAAGAAGGTACTATTACTAGTATGAGAGGGATTTTTTTTTCAAGGATTTCTTTTTTTCTCAGCAATTTGCACGGATTTTTATTTTCAGTGAATTGATTGTCTAGCTGTGGGACTACTGAAAATGTAAAATAAATGTATATAATAACTTTAGTTCTTATGATAATTTATTATGTATCTATCTGTCTAAATACACATATAAATTAATTTGTCCTTACAATAGACAGTGAATAGCATACCACTATCCAGTGCATTTATAGTATTTTTTATATATTTGCAGGTCATTGCCTATAACTCAGAAGGGAAAAGCAGTCCAAGTGAGACAGTGGAATACATTACTTGTCCAGACAAACCTGGAGTACCTCCAAAACCCACAGTGAAAGGAAAAATTCATGCACAGAGTTTTAAAGTTATCTGGGGTAAGAATGTTGTCCAGCTCTGTTTACAGCATGTCTTCTGTATTTTATATGTATATAAAATATTTTTATATATTTGTATATAGAAGGTCAGGCTTTACTTCAGTAACACTTCAGTCAACTGAGCCATTAAAATCCTTTTCACAGAACAAAAAAAAAACATTGATTCAAAATACTTTGTGTGGCATTATAAGTAATTATGTAGGAAAAAATATACTAATTGTAATAGGAACTGTTATTGCAGAGGACTAAAACAATTAAAAAATCAGTGATGTTAATGGTGTACTAAGAAGTTCTGATTCTCTGGCACAAAAAAATAGATGCCATGACATTCTGGGTTTCTATCAAAAGAGAAGATCACAGTTCAGCCTATTTTTTTTTAAGTGTTTGGTTTTGATAGATAAATGTTTTTGTTTGCTAAGGATCTTGACAAACTTTTCCTTAGGCTCCGGATTTTTTAGCCTTACGCTGTAAAATAGGAGAAGGTTAAACAGTACTGTGTGATGCAGTACTTTAACAGAAAATCAAATAGTTAAAAAGTTTATTTATTGTCACTTCTTACCTATTTCTGTTTAATAGTGTGTTTAATTCTTTAGCATCTATAATGAGAGCTACTTGTAGAACACTCAGGAGGTCCAGTTTTGCATCTTTCCAGACTGCTTTTCTACATCACAATCTGATACTTAATCTTTTACGGATGATACATACATAATGTATGAAGTTACTAAAAATACACGATTTGTAAATCAAAAGCTCCCTAAAACAACAATTTGTATATAAAACCTTTAATAGTCATTATGTTGAAGAGTAATACTCTTTTTATGTGGTAAGTAATGTGATAATTTTATTTTTCCTTTGGAGTAATTTGATACCTTCAAACCAAACAAGTGCCATGAGCCATATAATGTCTCATTTTATTTAGCAGGTGTGATATGAAATGTACCCCTTGCCTAGGAGCCAACATCATTTCATTCAACATGAACATAATGTGGTGTTTTGGCAGGAGTACCCTTCTGTGTTGAAGTTTCATGCTGTCTTTATATTTGTTCAAAATGTTGGTTTTCCACATTATTTTAATTTTGGTGTTCTCTTAAGTAATTTTTGAGAAACAGTATTAGGATTGTATGTCAAAGAAAGGTTTGTAAGTTCATATCTTGTACATGAATATTGTACCAGGGAAGATAGTGCACTCAATTTCTAATCATGTATTTGAAGTTTAAGAAATACGTTTTCAGTGTAGAACTCCTGACTTCTATCCCAAAATATTTAGGTTTTTGAAATTCTGTCCTTAAATAATTTTGAAATATTCTTATATACAAATCAGTATGATAATCTTTTCCTATCTGCAGTCCAAATTACAGGACCGTCAGGGTCTGAGTCCCTGAATCCGTAATCAGGCCGCCTTCTGCGGCATTTGAGACTGAAATGTTTGCTGTGGCATCTCCCAGGTGGGATTCACTTGTCACTCTTCATCTGCAGAGTGAACAGTAGGGTTGTGAGCTGGCAGCTTCGCATAGCCAAGACTTGGAGTGATTTGCCACTGCTCTAAGCTAGGATGCTATCTGTCTAAATAAGCACCCATCTTCAGTCAGCTGTTGATTCCGCCTTTTGTCAATCCTTCCCAAAGCTACAAAACCATTTAATTTACCTTGCTAAGTTGGAATATTCCTGGTTTTTATAGATCCACCAAAAGACAGTGGAGGAGCAGCAATAAATACCTATGTTGTGGAAATGTCTGAAGGCTTAAATGGTAAGTATTAGGAGTGTATCTTGGTATTCAGCTGTGGGGTTTTCTACATACCTGTGTGTGCCTGTGGGAAGAATAAAATGTGTATTATGACAGGAAAAGTTATTGCCAGGGACTGCCGTCAAAAAATGGAGGCACATTGTTGCTGGTATACAAGAAGTTCTTTTTCTCTGGTTTAGAAAGAAGATGCCACAAAACTCTGTGTCAAAAGAGATGCTCCTTGTTGAACTTACTAATTAGGTCTATTCTGTTTTGGAAATGAAATGACAAATTTCAGACATTTTAGGGCAAGAAGACAAGGACACGTAGCTTTGTTGTCTGTATAGATGAAACAAAAAAATAGTGCTCCATTTGTTGCTATTAAAGGAGAACAATGATGCAGCTGGGATAACTATTTTTGCTATTTGCTGTTCTGTCCTTCCATACAGAAAGGAAATGAACAGTATTTTTAAGCTGGATATAAAGCTATCTCGCTAAATTATTTAAAAATCTAGACCTCAGAAGTAACCTTTTTAAGTTCAAGAACAGAGTTACATTGACTTCTCCAATGCTATGTCAGATTAAGACAGAGTACTGTCCCGAGTTGTGATGGGAGCCCTCTCACAGCTCTCTGCTGTGCTCCCTTTGATGCTTAGTTTGCCTCTTTCCTTGCTCCGTCCTGTGTCCACAGTATGTCACTTCTGGAGTGATGAGCCCAAGCCTTTCATGCAGATTTAGTGAGCTAAATTTAGTGTATTACCTTTCATTCCCAGTCGTCTAAATGCTGTGATGTATTGAATCCTTGGAGACTTAATTAAAAGTCCCCAGGTTCCCTGCTTAATCTCTTAGAGAGAGAATACTAAAGAGTTTCTGATTTAAGACTAGCAAATTAAATCAGTATTTCAGATGCTGCTGGGCCATTCAGAAATACAGGAACAAACTTTATCAATTGTACACTGTAGTTGCAGCCTGCAAAACGATGTTGTAATCAGAAGTTTCTTTCCCTTGGAAAATACTGCTTTTGTATCTTTCCTGTTTATTTAGTTATGATGTTGAATGTATTTGCTGGCCCAGTAATAACTAGTTGGTTAAAAATAAATTTTCTTCTAGTTAAGGTGAATACCAAATAAGGAAGTTATTTCACTTTGGCAGATTTACCTAGAAAACTATGTCTATGAAATTATTTAGTCTTCCACAAAACTCAGAGCAAGTCTTAATTTCTTTTCTTACAAACATCAGGCACACACTTATTTAATGAAGTTAGGATACCTGCTGTGGCTGGTACTGAAATGTGGCAAATTACACTTTGGTTCATTGCATTATTTCTAACTTATTTCTAACTTCCAGGAAACAAGTGGGACACAATATACAGCGGAGCGGCGAGGGAGCATGTGTGCGACCGGCTAAATCCTGGCTCTTCCTATCGGTTACGTGTGTATTGCATTGGGGAAGGAGGACAAAGTGCGGTAATACGAGCTAATGTTTTTGTTAAATAAAATTTCTCTCTTTAAGAAAATCTGGTAGATAGATTTAAGCAAATTCTGTGCAGAAGTGCCTAACAAAATAGTCATAATTAGAACCTCAAAGTTCCAGTATGAATGCACAGTACTTCAAGTTTCTGCTCACTTCTTGAAGAAATAAATATGTATATTCTTTTCCAATACTATATTTTGTTTAAAATGGTTTTTCTTATTTACAGAAGCAGATACTATGTCTTTTCCTCTGTGATATGTTGATAGAATGTCATTTATTAAGGCCTAACCCAAAATCGCAGTGTAAGCAGAGCACTGAAACAGTCTGCCCAGGGAGGTGTTCACAGCACCAATCATGATGGAGTTCAGGACACATTTGAACAGTGGTCTCTCACATGGTGTGGTTCTTGGGGTTGCCCTGTGCAGGGCCAGGAGTTGGCCTTTGATGATGCTTGTGTATCCCTTCCAACTTGGGAGATTCTGTGATTCTGTGAATTTAATGTTTTCCCTGTGGTCAATGGGGTACTTTGTCTGAGTAGCCAAGTCAGCCCAACAGGCAGGGGAGGAAGAGTCTCCACTCAGGCTGTACAGGGTTGTGCTCTGTAGTCTCTTCCCATGCTATCTCAAGCACAATTAAAATATTTATATTGCCCTAGTTTTCAATATTCCCAAACAATTTGCTGTGCCATACTATGCTCCCTCATCTGTACACGTTACATAGACACACACTTGCACTGTCACTTCTGTGGTAAAGTTCAGCTGCCAGTGCTAGAATGTCCTGCTGTATTCCTCTCCCTTCTCAGCAGTGAGTGGAAGAAAGCCAGCCCTGACTCTCTACAGACTTCCAGCAGGGCTTCAGTGTCAAGCTGATCTCCTGAAAATCTTAAAGCTTTGCATTCTTAGTGTTGGTCCTTTCTACCCAGCCCTCCCCCTCACTATTATATGAAATGTATGTGTTCTTCCTCCACATAGAAGTCTCCTGCAAAGATAACCTCGACAACAGCCCCCTTGTCTTAAGAAGAAATCTGGACTTTTTCAGTGCTGGCTCAGCTGCAGTAGTTTCCCTCTCACCATAGCTCAGCTTGCTGTTGTACAGGCAGCATGCTCCCCAGTCACCAAACCACAAGTGCATGTCTTTGGAGACTTTGCCAGCCTACTTCCCCACAGCCCAACCCCCTTACTTGAATAAACATTGAGTACCAAAGGGAAAATAACTTTCAGAAAGTCCTGATACTTTCTGAAGGTGTCAGAAATCAACAGAACAGCAAAGAAAGATGTAATTAACTCCTCTGTCGCTTGTCATGGACATATGCCTCCTGAGAAACATTCTGCTTTTTAAGTGGCATCATTTGTTCAGAGTAACAGTACCTTTCAAAGGAACTGAAAACCAGCAGAGCCTCCAATCCACTCCTCCTTGAATATAGGTAGAAATCAATTGTGAAAAGGGATTATGAGATGCATTTCTTTTGTAAACTTAAAGGCTTACCAACTTCCTATTTGTTCTGTATCACACTGAAACTAGTAACCCCTCATTGTCTCTGCTCATTTCAGCCAGTGCCATCTGCTGCATGTCATTATGCTATACGTATTTGCCCAAACTTCAAATCAGAGGGGGAAGTTTGTTGCACATTAAGTATTACTAAGCAATGAAAAAGTGAAATCTCAATTTTTTATTGACATTTCTGCCCACTTCTGCTTTCTGAGAGGTTCTTGCACAGAAAGTATGCAAACCTTAGAGTAACGGTTTAGAACTCACTAAACTGCAGTTTATTGAAGAGTGAATGAGTTTACATTTGAACAAGTCAAGCATCTACTCTAGGTTTGTACTGGTAATTAACCACTGTTTTCAATTCCACCCCATGCACGTGTGCCAAAACACAAAAGCAAAAGTTACTTTTGCATATTGTGTGATTATTGTAGCATGTCTTATATAGCTATTATGAGAAATACATACCAGATCACTTAAGCATCTTCATGTATTTGTTTCTGTCTCAAGTATTTGCCTTTATATGCGGCATAATTGACAGTGCTTGTTTTGGCCTCTATGACTTTGTTAATCTATCTATCCTTCCTTTGTAGGCATCTGATTCTTTACTCGTGCAAACACCAGCAGTGGTTCCTGGCCCATGCCAGCCTCCAAGGCTACAGGGTAGACCAAGAGCAAGAGAAATTCAGCTGCGTTGGGGTAATTCTATTACAACAGCTCATTGTTGTGCTCCAAAGGAGGGGTCCTTTAATCTGCAAGATGAAGACACTGTCACCAGTGTGCTTTTGCATATTGTGGTCCCTGCACTATACACCAAAAGGCAAACTCTCTTACCCTCTCAGGATAGACCATCTCTTGCCACTGACTGTTGAGGCTCCAAAGCCAAATGCCATTTGCTGAGTGATCTCTGTTAGTGATTGTAAGGGATTCAAATATACTATGTGTTAAATAAGCTTGTCTTTCCTTATTTTCAGGACCACCTCAAGCAGATGGTGGTTCACCTATTACCTGTTATGGTCTGGAAATGTTTCAGACAGAAACCAATGAACACAGAGAAGTCTACCAAGGCTCTGATGTTGAATGCACAGTTGGCAACCTTCTTCCAGGGAGGATATACAACTTCAGACTGCGAGCAGCTAACAAGGCTGGGGTAAGGAGGCAGTCTGAAATGAAACTGGTTCCAGGGACTGCAATCTCTATTAAGGATCTTTTCTTTCAAAAGAAGCATTTAACAGTAATCTTAAAATGAGGATTTCCTAATGTAGAGTTATTTGAATCACATAGCTTATTGTGTGGGAACACAGACACATTGGTTTATAATGAAGGAAAGAGAAAATAGGTAATTATTTCTCTTATCTGAATGATAGTACTGGGAAATCAGTAGGAAATACTAAGTACTTTATTAAAGCATTGTTATAACTTTATAGTATTCTCATGTGAAGTCAGGTAACAAATTGTTTTCTGTATGCACCTTTGTAAATTGATTGACCTTTATTTTTACAGCTATTGGTGTTCTAGAACACAATAATTGGTGTTTCCTGACTCTCAATTTTTATATTTAGTTTAGCTTCTGAATACATGTTCTAGCAGACACAAGACTATTCTCCGTCTTTGAAGTATTAAATCTGTTTAAATAAATTGTTGCTATAGAACAAGCTTTATTTAACTATGTACCCAAAGTCCTAATTTAAAGACACAGACGCAGGGCTGCTTATATTTAATGATCAGTAATGTTCCCTTCATAAAAAACTATCAGGACTAGTTGACACTGTTTGTGGAGAGGTCTGCAGCTTAAGGCTTTAAAGTATTGTTGTAACTTTTATCCTTCCTTCCCCCACACCCAAAGAATGGTTCATAGCTCAGCAGTTTTTGAATCTTTTATTTCTTTTAGGTAGATATAAATAGGCAGTTACAAATTGTTTAATATTCCAGTGCAGCCATCATGTAACTTCAAAACAAGGGTTTGGATAACACTTTCCTGTTTTGCCCAAGAGTTTGAAGTGTCAAATTTATTCACATTGCATTTGCTGTAATGAAGAAGAATCTTGCAGCTGTTCTGGAGAATAGTCACATACTGAAATAAATCCTGAATCCAGAATCCACAGAAATGTATTTTATAAACAAGTAATACGAAGTTTCAAGCTGTTGTTACATGTACCTACTATGGTAAACTGTTATTGAAAACATAGTAATTTTGTTTTTACAATTTAGTTGTATCAACTTCCTTTTTAATAGTTTGGACCTTACTCAGAAAAATGTGAAATAACGACAGCACCTGGACCGCCAGATCAGTGCAAGCCCCCTCAAGTGGCATGCAGATCTGCTGCATGTGCTCAGGTGTCATGGGAGGTAAGAATGCCATGTTGCACCTCTCCTAACATGATTGTCTTTTACATTTTTGAGCTCAGCTTTAAAAGCTTAATACTGTATTTTAATCCCACTTGTACGCACGGGTTTACCTGATTATCCAGTATTTGATACGTAAAACCTTAGTCATGCATCATACCATTACATGGCAGCTGTTAGTTGGTGGCCTGCAGGTACTTGAGATCTTAATGTGTTCCTTTGTTTAAGAGTTTTGCCACAACTGCTGCTCTGCATTTCTGAGTGATGTAATCTCTTCTTAAAATTTTTCTTTGATGTAGTTATATTTCCTCAGAGAGAATGTATCCACATAATACAATAAATTGTTGTGCATTTGTTGGTTTTATAACCTGATTTAATTTTATGTAATTACATCAGTAATAATGTAGCAAAAGCCTCACAGACTTCCTATAAACCCATAGTATTCAGATATCTGATTAAAAAGATGCAATAGATAAAAATTAAGCTTGTAAAAAGAAAGATTCTATCTGGGAATACTGTTTAAACACAGTTTTTCAGAGGCTTAAGATGGAGTGAAGCATCTGAGTCACAGAACGGTACAGGAAAAGAAAGATTAAACTATTTTACCTGGGAGGCAGTTTTCATGCTTCCTACTGAGTATGTCAGAGGAGCACTCCTTAAATATCTACAAGGCAAAGCCTTTTGAAAAAACCTCTTACAACATTCAGGTAGAATTAATTGGAGTGATGTTTAAATCTCTGCTTTATAGAATCACACGGTAATTAAAGTACAAGTAGACTTCCAGATGTCATTTAGTTCAACCTTCTATTCAAATTGGAGGTAACTTCATGTTCAGGTCAGGTTTGTCAGGGCCTTGCCCAGTGAAGTTTTATTTATCTTCAAGGATGAAGATGTTGCAGTCTGGTAGAGCTGTCTGGGTAAACTCTCATGCAGTAGGATTTTTTTTTGTTTATGTATAGTCAAAGTATCTTTTAATGCAAGTCATGACTCTTGTCTTGTCACTGTGCCACCTTCAAGAAAAAATCCTCATCATCTCTGTAACTCTCCCAGTAAGTAATTTAAGGCAGCAGTAAGATCTCCCCTTAACCTTTTCATCTTTCTATCAACTAAGCCTTACCTTTCTGTTGTGTGTTGCAGTCCCCTTTTGTGACCCTTCACTGGACTTACTCCCTTATGTCAATGTCCATCTCCTTTTGGGGATCTTAAGATGGGGACATAGTAGTGGAGATGCAGCCTCACAAGTGCTGAGTAGAGGGGGGGATCATTACTCCTTTTAGCCTTCTTGCAGCTGGTTTGCTAGTACAGCCAGTACGTAGTTTGCCTTCATCAGACACACACCTTCTTTTTTGGTAAGGTTGCTCCTCAGTCTCTACTCTTTTATCCCAGGTACAGGACTTTGTGCTTGCCATTGTATTTGTTGAACTTCCTGAAGTTTCTATCAGACTCTGCTTGTAGAAGTTCCTCTGGCAGCCATACCCCTCACCCTTATCAAATGCCTCCCCCAACCTTTGTCATCCCCGCACTTGTTGGCTTGGATTTCCCTACTTCTGTTAAGGTGAACTCCATTACACCTACAGCAGCAACAGCAGTAACATTGAGAAATTACTCCATCTTCCCTGAGAGTGGCAGAGCCATCCACAGCTGCCAGACATTAGACAGACATTAGTCCCCTCACCAAACACATCTCATTGTAAAGGAGAGAAGGGAAGGGGGGACTCCTTCTCAGTCACAAATCAAGAGCATCAAATGTTATCCTTTGAAATGCTGTTTGTTTTCAGTCACTTACCTTCACATAGCCTAATGCTGAAAGTAGACAATATTTCTCTTTCAAAAGAAGGGTAAAGGAAAAAACATGCTTTGGAGCAATTATCTGTACCTTGGTGTGACTGCTGTCTTGGAATATATGCTACAAAAGAATGTCAGCATTTTTCTTCTGTTTTCTTCACAATTTAAGAAATTTGTTGACTTTTTGGTTGACTTTATTACTTCATTGACTGCTGATACCTTTCTGTAGTCTCATATCTTAGTCTGACACTCATACATGTGATTTTAGCTGTACTTCAAATTTTTATTTCTTAGGGGTATTAAAACCATACAACTCCCAAAATTGGGAGGCTACATTTGCATTCCTAGAACAGGTAGTCAGGAAAAACAGGCTTGACCGGGCATTTCAGTCCAGCTCTGTGTTATTACTTACATATCTCTCCCATTTGTTTTACAGCTCTATCTTAGGAAAAGATAGAGTGCAGTTTTCTGCTTCCCACTGTGCTCACAACCTAGTTTCCATGCACAAGAGCCATGATATCCTCCAAAGGACGGGTCCTTTAATCTGCAAGATGAAAACACTGTCACCAGTATGCTTTTACATATTGTGATCCCTGCACTATTCACATACCCAGGGCAAACTCTTGTACCCTCTCAAGAAGACCATCTCTTGCCATTGATTCTTGAGGTTCCAAACCCACATTTCACTTGCTAAATGATCGCTGTATTTAAGCAACTGAAATCACAATTACTTCATAAAGAGTACTGTCTGCAACCATAAAGTGGTTTTGAAGTACAGGTGACCCAAGGCCAGTAATGTATTCTGATCTATTTGTATTGTACTAATTTAAAAATCAGCAAAGAAATGGGAGTGTAACATTCCTCTGGGGGGAAAAAACAAAAACAAAAACAAGAGATGTGGTGAGTTTGGTTGATTTTAATTTTTTTTAAGTCAATGGATTTAAATTTCTAACTATTTGTTTCCATTTTAAAGGTTCCAGTAAGTAATGGAGCTGATGTCACAGAGTATCGACTGGAGTGGGGTGGTGTGGAAGGATGCATGCAGATCTCCTATTGTGGGCCTGGGCTCAACTGTGAAGTGAAAGGGCTTTTGCCTGCCACTATATACTATTGCAGGGTTCAGGTAAAGATGTAAAACCATTGTTAGTGAAATCTGGAAATGGGAATGGACCCTGCCATAAAAACATGATCTCTTTTGGATTTGCAGGCAGTGAATGTTGCAGGTGCAGGCCCTTTCAGTGAAGTAGTGGCATGCATGACTCCAGCCTCTGTACCTGCAGTTGTGACCTGTCTTCGTGGACTAAGTGAAGATGAAGTTGAAAGTCCGCACTATTCTCCTTCCACATGCCTTGCTATAAGCTGGGAAGCACCTTGTGATCATGGATCTGAAATCCTTGGCTACAGCATAGACTTTGGAGATAAGCAGCCAATAACTGTTGGGAAGGATCTGACCTATTTTATAGAGGGCTTACAGCCAGATACTACCTACAGGTATGCCATGCACAGCTACTTGACAGCCTACTGTTTCTTCCACAAGAGCAGATGCATTATTTGTTTGTTTCCTGGTACTTTTTTATTGTTTGCATTATTACTCTGAAAGAAGCATTACTAGTGCATAGCCATGGAGCAAAATGAAGCTTTGTAATGATGATCATCATAAATAGATGATCTGTGCTATTTTTATTTTCTTTCAAGAACAATTTATTTTAGTTTGTTTATTGTAGTATTGTTGTATCTGTCTGGTTAATGTGTGAGGTGAAGTGAATTCACATTACATATTCAGATTGATAACTGTTTTTTGGACTGGTTGCTTCAGAGGTGGCTTCTAATCTGTTTGACAAAGTAAAATCCATCCAGGGAAGGACCATGTCCAGTCTGACCAGTCTCACTGAAGTCAGAGCTTAAGCCCACTCTGATTTCAGTATACTTAGGATATTATCTGGCTGTGCAGTTTTCTTAATCCTTAATTACTTCTTTAATGCTTTATTTATTAAACCACAATGTTTCTGTGTGTCTTACAATTATTTAACAATAATGCTGGCAGTCTGAAGAAATGTTGCTCTCTGTGTCAACAGACTGAAAAAAGAGAAGCTTCTGTTGCAGTACTTCTGTACTTCTACCCACAGAAGTTTTTTTTATAGAATGTCAACTCTCTGCAAATAAAAAATTACATAGATTAACTTTAGTTCTGGGCTGTAATAAATTAGCATAATATTAAATATGACTGTAGTAAAGAAGAAATACTTATTCTTGAGCCTGCACACACGTTTCTGTTTCCACATTTTGCTGTTGTGTGATTGATCGTTTCAGAATTTAATTATTGTGATTACTTTTTGTCCAGTTACCTCGATACTATTTTGGACAAGCAAATGTTAGTCTGCAAAATGAAATTAGACACACTTTGTTCTCTATGGGTACCTGTAAGATACGTAGAGACTCTGCTTTCTGCTTTTTTCTTTTCAGAAATAAATGTCTTTTTTGTATTTTTAATTTTTACTTGTAAACCTAATGCCAGCATTGTTTTCCATGAAGTATCAAAAAAACCCCAAAACCATCAAAACAAACAAACTTATTCATGAATATCAAGTTTTACAAACCCCTCAGCTCTGTGTCTTTTGGCTTCTGGTTTCCCCCTCTCACTCTCCAGGCAGATCCAAGATGGCTTGTGTTTGCAGGTGCCCAGAGATATCTTAATGATGGAAACAGCAAGAGTGGTGGCTGGGCATCATCAATTTATTTTCACATGAATAGGATCTTTCCAAAAAGTCCATAAAAATTTTCATTATTCATCCTTGAACTCACCTGATATAACACTGAAAGATATGATCTCTTTGGGGATGGGGTTTTTTACCTTCCTTGATCTTCCCAGTGTGGCTATCAGGATCAGGAAGATAGACCACTCTTGAAGTTAACTGATAGAGCTTTTGCATCTTTCCACTAATACGAATTTATTTTGAATACTTTTAATCATTCCTCCTCCTTAAAATGTGTTAAGGAAAGTGATGATCCTCCATATTCATGACAGTCTATCAAAGCATAATATTGATAAAATATTTCATTGTAGAAAGTACCATTATCCTCTCTTTAATGTGAATGGTGGAAATTACCAGTTATTTTTTTAGAATCTAATTATTTATTCTCTCTTTTTCCAAATATTAGAGTACGAATTCAAGCCCTGAACAGTCTCGGAGCAGGTCCTTTCAGCCACACGATAAAACTGAAAACAAAGCCTCTGCCCCCAGATCCCCCTCGCCTGGAATGTGCTGCATACAGTTCTCAGACTCTCAAGCTGAAGTGGGGAGAGGGAACTGCAAAAGCATTAGCTGACTCCATTCAGTACCACCTTCAAATGGAGGATAAGAACGGAAGGTTGGTTTTGGTGTCGCTTTAATCTGCCCTATATTACTGTGGTCTGATACTTGGGAGCTGACAGCAAAGGGCAAAATTCCATATGCTTTGCTGAATTTAAAACAGACATAGAAGGTCGTCTCCTGTGGCAAGGCAAGAAGGGTTCTAATGTTTTGTACTGGGAAATACAAGATTAAAAACCTCATTGTTTTCTATTTAGAGTTCAACATGAAGGGTTTAATGCAATGTTTCGTACCAGCAGACTTTTCTCTCACTTTTTGTCAAAGGAGCAAGTCTGAGTGGTGGTGTGGATTTTATATACTTAATATTGGAAGGGGGGAATTCTTTACTCTCTCTTGCCTTATATGCAATTATTTTAGTAGAAAATAGTACACATTATTATTTTAAGGGATTCCTTGTCATGTTAAATCAGAATGTAAGCTGAGATGATACAGCAAGTACCCTTGCCTAAATGGTAAAATGAGCGGTACTGCTATACTATGTACCATATCTGATTCTCTGAGTAGCTTTAGCTTGACAGTGAGACAAAATAGGTCTACCTGGTGAAATGGCTGTGCTGTAAGGAGAAAAAGAGCAATTCGTTGCCATTACCAAAGACTAGGTCATGTGAAGGTACCATCTGTTTTAAATTTAAAAGAAAAGAAGTCGAAGGAGATGACAACCCCTGCAGGAAGAGATGAATCTGTGCTGTGTCCTGGGGATACCAAAACTGAAAATCAAACAAGAGTTTCCATGATCAGTTTGTGCAAGAATTACAACATGAAGGAGAGTGGCCAGTGTACAAAACACTCAGAAAGGGACTTGGTGTGCACTACAAGTGTGACTCTGGTCTCTTGTGCAGGTCTGCGTGAGCCCATCTTCAGCAATGCTGTACAAGAGCAGTTGCATCTGTGGCACTTTCTTTAGGTGTAGAAGGATGAGTTACAAAGAAGCAAAAAGCTAAAATCTGTTACCTAGTTTTGAAAAGCTAAAGATGGTGGAGGAGTAGATGACCAAGAAAAAAGGCAGTGTATGCAGCTCATTGAGAGACCCAACTGCTGTCCTTTGGCATTGTTTCAAGTGCAGAAGGGTTGCTTAAAGTGCTTAGGACCATTTTTAGTGAGAGATAATCTGTAGTATTCTTTGTGCAAGAGATTTTTATTTCAAAGACATGAGAAATAAAAACTTGGCCCTGGAAAGAAAAATCTTACTGTTTTATAGTAGCCAGAATCCCTGTTTAGCTCTGAAGTAAACATTTCTGGGCTTTTCATTGGATTCTGAGAAATTACGGGAGCGTATTTCAAGACAATACTGTAGCTACTTTGGAAGTCCTTTTCTCTGTTCAAAATAAGCTACTCATTCCATTTCAGGTTTGTATCCTTATACAGAGGACCATGTCATACATACAAAGTTCAAAGGCTCAGTGAGTCAACATCATACAAATTTTGTATTCAGGCATGTAATGAAGCAGGTGAAGGTCCCCTTTCTCAAGAATATGTTTTCACTACTCCCAAGTCTGTTCCAGCTGCCTTGAAAGGTAAAGGTGCTTCTCTTTTTAATTTAGGGGGTGGGAGGATAACAAGGTTGTTTTGGTATTATGTTGTAATTGGGGTATTGAGAATGCTAAGCCCTTTTCCAAGTGCAGGTAAAGATAGCGGGTCAATGCTCCTTTTATGTAATTACCTAAAATATTCACTCCAAAAATGAAAGACGCAGGATTTATGCATTCTTTGATGTAAGAAGGTTTGTACTTAGCATCCCTGCTTACCAGGAGAGAGTAACAAGGCTGTTACAGTAAGCTGAAGTGAAAATGCTTCCTAGCATGTTCAGAACAATTTTAAGCATTACTGTCTTTTTTTTTTTTTAATATGATGCACACTTAGAGTCACCAAATTTTCCTTGCTTTCTCTTGGATGGTAACTAAACTAGCAGTAGAGGCCTGTGTGAAGAGTTAGTTGTTGTTCCAGAAAACACTGGAGGAAGAACAGGTTTGAATCTGAATCTTTGCTTTCTCTGAGACAGAATAGCATGTAGAATGTAGAATTTTACAGGTCGCTACAATACTGTGTTATGCAATGGGGAAAACTGGGCTAGCTGTCACCTTTGTGCTTGCTTCCTTCAGCACCAAGGATAGAGAGAATAAACGATCACACTTGTGAAATCACATGGGAGGTTCTGCAGCCCATGAAGGGTGATCCAGTTATCTACTGTCTTCAGGTCATGGTGGGAAAAGACTCGGAATTCAAACAGGTATGATGTGTTTAAGTTATTGTATTTTTCTTCAATTACTATTTGAGATAACTAGTTCAGCAAAATTAGTTTAGTGAAGATTGTGGTCCAGTTCATTTTCAGTCATCATGCTAACTTTCTGTTACTAAATAATACAAGGTAGTATCTTCTAAACCCATCATCTCATAGAAGGAGATTTAAGTGATATAAATTGTGCAGTAAGTTGAAGCCTCTCTGGGTTACACCAATGTTTACTAAATAAAATTTGGCATCTCAAGTGGTGAGGAAGTTATCCATTATTGGGAACAATTGACAAAAAGAAACCTTTCACCCAGTGGTACATAATTGAGACTGAGGAGAAAATGAGCAAAGAGTTCTGTTTTCACTCAGAGCCATTTGAAGGCAGTGAAAAAATTATAAAAGCTTTGATTTTGTTCAAGTCATACTTCTTTGCAGAGAACTGCATGGAGGAAAGCCCCTCTACTTAGGCAATGTAGACTTTCAGTTGTAGGAAACTTTTTTAATATAATTCAGTGATTAGGTTTTACCATAGGACCGTTTCAGCAGTAGGGCATGCTGTAACTACAAAAGGTCAAGCAGTTGAGCTGCTTCCTATCATTTCCCTGCCAAAACTTCACTCTCCTCTCCTCCTTCTCCCTCATTCATCATCCAGATTACTCATGTCATTGCTCCCTCCATGCTAGACAAAATAAGTTAGTAATCTGCTGTTTGAGCTATATACATCTGTCTAAGCTCTTAAAGGGGCTAGGAAGGAACCATATAAATACCCCAGCAAACACATTTGAGGGGAAGGCAACTTCTGGCAAGGCACTGGGAAGAACAAGCAGCTGAGGATGGTAACCCCTGGCAGCTGGCATAGTGGTAGCTAGAGTAGGATGTGTGTCAGTGGCCTGTTTACTCACCACCAAACACGTGGTACAAATTAGCAGGGCCTTCTGACAGAGTTTATTGGTGTGTACTCATCATACCATAAAAGAAACTGTAGTTCATGTGTTTCACATGAAAGGACTGGAGTGTTT
Organism: Margarornis squamiger; assembly: GCA_035222235.1. NCBI lineage: Eukaryota > Metazoa > Chordata > Aves > Passeriformes > Furnariidae > Margarornis > Margarornis squamiger. Next base: position 54,693,527 of record JAWWTY010000001.1, on the reverse strand, counting down.
ATCTGGCATTCAAATACCATGTTTGAGCTTTTTGTCCATTTTTCTTCACATGGGTGAAAACACTGGTGAGTTGTCATCCTTTTTACAGTTCCCTTCACCATAAACAAAACTGTAATGAGATACAAACACATACAGGACTCTTTTACTTGACGTATCTTTTTCCCCCCCTCCCTTCATTGCCAGATCTATAAGGGTCCGGACTGGTCATTCCGGTACACGGGGCTCCAGCTGAACTGTGAATATCGTTTCCGCGCATGTGCCATTCGACAGTGCCAAGAGACCACAGGTCACCAGGACCTGGTAGGTCCCTACAGCACACCAGTGCTTTTCATCTCTCAGAGGACTGAACCACCGGCAAGCACCAACAAGGACACTGTGCAAACCACAAGGACACAATGGTCACAGAGCGACCAAGTGTGTGCTGCTGTCATCCTTGCACTTTTTGCTATCTTTTCCATTCTGATTGCTGTTATCATTCAGTACTTCGTCATAAAGTGAAGAAAATAGATCTATTTTATAATGCTGCCCATTACATTTTACTTTCTCATAATCTAAAAGTAATTCTGTTCTCTTGCTTTTACAAAAACAGGCATTTAGCACCGGCATTGGGACTGATGCAAACCTTTTCAGCCACTTTAAAACGCTTACTCATAGGTATAGGCTGACACATGCTATTAAAATGCAAGCCACAGAAATATAATCTTTTCTTTATATGCCTTCTAGCAGTACAAACTCGTTATGGGGCAGGCACGCAGTGTTTAATGAAAAGGGTTTGACCAGTAAACACAAGTGTAAAGATGATTTCCTGGCCCGCACTTCTAAGGGTTGCTATCATAACAGGGAAGAATGTGTAGATCGCATTTAAAACTTACACTAACAAACTTGTGCTGTATACAATATTAATCTGATGCTGTGAAAGCAATTTAGCGCTGTATTTCTACCTCCTCATTTGTCTTAATTATTTGGGAAGCAGGATTTTTGCTGAAAAACAGAAGGGGCTTTTCTCAGGCAGCAAATAATAAACTGGATGGAAGAGCATGCATGAAGGAAGCTTCTTATCTGATAAATGTGGAGTTCTTCACTGCAGGTAGATGTTTTCGAAAGACTACAAGGAGATGGCACAAGTGGTTTATCTTACCCCCAAGATCTGATGTTTACTTACAAAAAAATGCCTCTTTTACTTCTTATGAATATAGAAGGGAGGGTGAGAGAGAACTTCTTAGACTTATTATTTAAATTGCAAAACACATTTCTGAAGCTGACTTTTGATTGGATGCAGTTTATACTGATGTCTGTGCCCTCTGGTTTTGGCTAGTTAATAGATTTTTGAGATAAAACTCATTGAATTTTTGCTGTTTCCCCAGCATTCACTTGCCATATGCACCAGAAACAAGCACTGCCTTTTTTTTTTTCTTTCTTTCTTTCTTTCTTTTTCTTTTCTTTGTTTCTTTCTTTGGGGCACCAAATCAGAAGACGAAGTGTAGTAATTTGCACCAGAAAACTTAAAGCTGCTTTTTTTCTTGAGATCCTAATGTTTAATGTAATGTCTCTTTGGATACTGTACCAAATTGTTGATTGCATGTAGTTAATGTTGCATTAGAGCACTTTGCAATTGCATAACTCATCAATGTTTTGTGAGCTTGCATTTGTGAGTTCTTGAATGACCAGAACTTTTAACAAGTATCCCATTGAACATCTTGCTAGGTGTCAATGATTGCCAGTGACACAAAGCTTGTAGTGAAACTTATCTTTAAAAAAAAAAATCCTTGTCTCATCACACTTACGTTATTTGTTATACACTTTGTAATTAGCTATTTTTAATTTATTTGAGTTACAAGATAGTGGATCATTAATAGCTTCTGGTTGTGTTCAGTTTAGCATTTTTAATGGTATTAAACACTTCTGTCAGTCTTAATAATAATAAAAAAAGGAACCTCTGTCTTGTGCTTTGAAGATCTCTGAAGAATTTCTCTTATCTTAGAACGGGCATGTATTGTAATTGTTTATACGTCCAACGATCTGTGCTGTAGAATAATGTTGCTGAGTTTTGTTTTTTAAAGGAAAAAAAAAAGAAGTGGCGAAGAACTTGGCCCCCATGTGGCAAGAACGATCTGTCTTTAAAATGTACTGTATGTTTACATTTTATTTCAAATTTGTCGTTTGTACGTATAGGCTGATACCTTCCCGCAGGATACCGCGATAACTGATGTTTTCTAGAACCTTCTTAAAAGTGCCATGTTTGGCAGTGCAAATGAGGTTGCGTGTCACAGCCCAGAGATTTCTTACAGTTGAATGTCTAAAACGGTAAGATTTGTTACTGCAGGTAGCCTGCAGTGACCTATGTTTTTCATAGTAAAATTCAAATGAGCTCCTATTTTTGATAGTCATTTAATAGTGTATTTGCCATTTGAGCCTCAGTGCATATTACTGCATTGAAGACAGTTTTTAATGTAATCTTAATTTTACCTCATATACTGTACATTCCAAAAATAAATAAATAAAAGAAAAAAGAGAAACTAAAGTTTTTAAAACGCTATAGATACACTACCAAACATATCACTTTACGGTTGTACAACGTCGGGCTCCATGAAGACGAATCTGTATAGTCTGATAGAAAAAAAAGAAAAAGAAAAAAAAAAACATAAAACGATGTAGCAAAGTACCTTTAAGAGTCTGTGGACAATAAAAGTACCTTCTTTTTCGCTGCTGGTGGTCAGTGCTGTGCGCGCATCCCTGCGTCCCTCCCTGCATCCCTGGGCGGGTCCCGGGGCGGGTCGGTGCGCGGTCGGAGCGCGGTGCCGGCGGGATGCGGGGCGGCCCCGGCCCCGGCCCCGGCCCCGGCCCCGGCGGTGGGAACGGGACCGGGAGCGGCAGCGGGAGCGATGCCGAGCCGTGGCCGTGGCCGTGGCCGCCGTGCGACGAGCGGCTGTGCCTGGCGCTGCCGCTGTGGGTGCTGGTGCCGGTCACGGCCGTGTGCCTGGCGCTGCTGGCGCTCGGCCTGGCGGGCAACCTGCTCACCGTGCTGCTGGTGCGCGCCCGCCGCGGCGCCCGCAGCACCACCAACCTCTACCTGGGCAGCATGGCCGTGTCCGACCTGCTCATCCTCCTCGGGCTGCCCTTCGACCTCTACCGCCTCTGGCGCTCCCGGCCCTGGATCTTCGGGCAGCTGCTGTGCCGCTTCTCGCACTACCTCAGCGAGGGCTGCACCTACTGCACGCTGCTGCACATCACCGCGCTCACCGTGCAGCGCTACCTCGCCATCTGCTTCCCGCTCAAGGCCAAGGTGGTGGTCACCCAGCGCCGCGTCAAGGCCACCATCGGCGCCCTCTGGGCATTCGCCTTGCTCTCCGCCAGCCCCTTCTTCTTCCTGGTCGGCGTGGAGCAGCCCGACAACCACACCGCCTTCAGCCGCGAGTGCAAGCCCACCCCGCAGGCGCTGCAGTCCGGACAGCTCGCCACCATGTTCTGGGTGACCACCTGCTACTTCGTCCTGCCCGTCCTCTGCCTCTCCGTCCTCTACGGCCTCATCGGCCGCGAGCTGTGGCGGAGCAACACCCGCCTGCGCGGCCCCGGCGCGGCGCTCCGACAGAGGGGGCACCGCCGCACTGTCAAGCTCCTGGGTGAGTCCCGAAACACACACCGCACACCCAGCCCGGGGCAGCGAGCGGCATCCCAAGCCGCGCTCCCGGGAGCTGCCAAGGCAGCGATCCCGCTCCCTCATCCCGTGTAGCGCTGCACAGCCGGCCGCCCTTCTGCTGAACCGGGTACTAGGTAGGCTGCAACACCAGGAAAACTGCGGCGGCATCAGTAGGCTCTTCCAGTGGCCAGCAGCGCCTCTGCACAGAAAATTTCTGCTTCTTGAAAAATAGGTGTGATTCCCTTAGCGGTCACTTGTAGCTCTCCTAGGAGTGAATCAACTGGTTGCCCAGGGAGGCTGAAAAACAGCAAACGTAACAGGTACGAGCTGTTTGAAGAGAAATCACGTAATACTGAAGCGCTTCCTACAGATGTAGGATGCTGTTCATTTTTAGTTTATTTTTTTAGTCATACGTTTATGCAGCATCAGGCTCTGGAAAGTTAGAGATCACAGCCTTCTCTGGGGCTTTAAAGTTTGTAAGTAGTGACCAATCTGAAGGAAAAAAGGGCGGGGGGGGGGAAGAAAGAAGAAATCCAACTATTGACTAAGCAGCATAAAACAAAATGCTCTGGCTATTTTTTTCTTTATACCTTTAGTGTAGTTTTCACATGCTGCACAGGAGACTTCTTTCATCAAGGATCAGTAAGTAAATCCAGATCAGTTAATCAGCTGGATGGAAAAAGAGTATCACAGAGAAAAGGAAGTAATAAGCCTGAGAGAATTTCACTGACTTAATTGAGGAAGGTATTTACATTGAAGTAGGCACAAGATTTTCCAACAAAAACACCTGTATTTGTGATCCCCTCAGAACTAGAGCAATGCTGCCTTATCTTGAGGAGCCAGCAGCACTATGTGTGTGGTGGATTTTAGATGTAAACTTTCTTTAGCTATAGCCCTTTTCTTAAGCTCTGGGAAACACAGAGAATGCTCCATAAATGATTTCTTTACTTACATGCATTTATAAACAAAAATAATTAAAAATGCATCGATTTAGTAATACAATTACTTAATTGGTCCTCATGTGCTCCTGCTGTGTTGCCATTGCAAGAGTGTTAATATTTGCATTGTGCTAAAATGCAACACAAGACCGGGAGAGAACAGCTGAAGTGACTCAGGCTAGAGATACCTCTAGTAAAATATCTGTCTCCAGCAGTAATTGTCTGGGGATACATGTGGGAATTTCACTGGGAGAAAGTCAATAGCCCAACTACACTGTAAAATCTTTATGTTAGATACCATCCCGACACAACAGTGTGAATTCTGCAGGAGCTCAGTTGACTGAGGTGCAGCCCTGGTCTTTTTTGGTGATGTAGAGATGTTAGACAACAACTCTGCAGCGAGTGGAGCTTCCACAGAAACACCTCTTCTTATTCTGACTTTTGTTTTCATATGGCATATGTGGCATTACAGACATTGCAGAGGGCAATCTCTGTTGTGCCCAGTGTTATTATATGGATGTTTTATGCCACTCTTGGTTGTTTACATTTTGCTCAGCAAGCTCATCTTACAGTTTAGCTTAAGATTTTATAAGTTACCTTTTAATCCTAAGACTGACAGTCAGACGATGCTATTCCCATTTTCATGGTTTTCCAACAGTTTAATGCCATTATTTCTACATACCATTTTTTAGAAGAACCTACAAAATCAGACATGTAAAATTTAGTTTACTGGACGGTTGAAAAGTTCGCTCACTCCTTAACTGCCGCATATGTTATTTTGTCTTATAGCTGTGGTGGTTCTGGCCTTTGTAATTTGCTGGTTGCCTTTCCACATTGGCAGGATCATATTTATAAACACCCGGGACATGAGGACGATGCTGTTCTGCCAGTACTTTAACGTATTCGCTCTGCAGCTTTTCTACCTGAGCGCATCCATCAACCCTGTCCTCTACAACCTCATTTCGAAGAAGTACAGGGCAGCAGCCATCAAGCTGCTCTTGCCACACCGAGCTGCAGAAAGGGCTTTCACAGTAACGAAAGACGCTGGTGGCTACACGGAGACCAGCGCCAGCACAAGGAACGAGTACACCACCAGCTTCTGAGACTGAAACCTGCACTTTTTCAGGCATTCTTGCCAAAGGAAGGGAACTTCCCTTTCACAGGAGAGTTGCAGAAGGATGGACATTTGTTAAGGCATGTGGTATTTCATAGCTGTTTGCATTTTGGAATACCTGTGTTTTGGTTGACAGAGCAAGCAGACACCATAAAGTAGGTGCAACTCATGAAAGATGATAAGTCAATAGGAAAAGCAGGAATCAACTGCCACTAAAGCTCTGGTTTACTTTATTACATGTTGTTCATTGCAAGTGTTCTGTGCCATTTCTGGTATTTTCTAAAACTCATAACATCAGGACTATAAAGGAGCACTTCTTGGGTGCAGTAATGGGTAAAACTCACAGACAGCCTTTGCCGTTTTAAAACGGGTTTCTTTTAAACAAGATTTTACAAAACACAATCTCTCAAGGAGCTGGATGCAAAAAAAATTGCCCACCAACTTGAACAGCCTTGGAAGAAGAGGTGTATGTTTTTAGTACCTGGTCTTGTAGCCATGAAGACTTCCCTGGGCAGTTTCACTAACTCTTCCCTTAGGAAAGCACCTGCACCGCACTGCAGCTTCTGGGCTTAACCCTTTTGGCCTGACCCATGTGATCAAATAAGGTCTCTTACTTATATGCTAGCAACCAGTCTCCTGTATCTGTGAGAGTTTAGATACTGCAAATCACGTGCCTCTGATAGACATGTAGTGTTTGGCAAACGTTAGTGGTATGTCTCCACTGTGTCACATTGTGTACTGCGTGTGCAAATAATATGCCAAGTTAACCCATCTTGCCACAAACAGGACCCATCACCGAATATGCTGGACTGTGCCCAGGCCTTAGTGCTGCGTAATGCTGTGCTGCAAGTCAGGAACCGACCCACTAATTCTGCTCCAGAGATGTTAAATGGAAATTTCAGCTGTACAATTTAGGAAGGAGGCTCCATGTGAGAAAAAGCTACAAGGAACTGCAGCACTGGTTTCTCTGGAAGATGGTCGCATCTGTGCATTTTACCTGTTACCTTCCTGGCTATAGTGGTGTAAATCTGGACCAGAATTGATGAAGTGGAACTGTGCTTACAGGAGCATCATTGGTGGTATGTCTACACTGCCCTTGGTTCTCTGTCCTCTCCTCCTCCTTTCAGGTAGTTGTAGAGATACGGTCCCTCCTGAGCCTCCTTTTCTCCGGGCTAAACAATTCCAGCTGCCTCAGCTGCTCCTCTTATGAATTACTGTCTTGATCCTTCTCTGGACACGCTCCAGCACCTCAGTGTCCTTTCTGAATTGAGGGGCCCAGAACTGGACACAGTACCCAAAGTGTGGCCTCACCAGTGCCAAATACAGGGGAACACTTGCCTGATCCTGCTGGCCACACTATTCCTGATACAGCCCAAGGATGCCATTGGCCTCCCTGGCCACCTGGGCACACTGCTGGCTCATGTACAGCCACTGTCAACCAGCAGCCCCAGGTCGTTTTCCACTGTGCCACTTTCCAGCCACTCTTCCCCCAGCCAGTGGCACTGCATGGGGTTGTCGTGACCCAAGTGCAGGACCCAGAACTTGGCCTTATTGAGCCTCAAACAACTGGTCTCAGCCCATCAATCCAGCCTGTCCAGATCAATTCAACAGAATGGAAAACCTAGTCAGAGGTCTCAGAGGCAGAGTTGAACCCAAGCCTACTCCAGGTTTTAAAAATATGACCAGCTCTCCATTAAACAATCTGTAACTTTGAGTCACTGAATAAAAGAAAATTAAATCTAAAGACAGAAAAAATCTCCTATCTCCCAGCATAGACATTAAGCTTTCTTTTTCTTCTTCTGTTGGCTTCATACTGGTGGAGAGCAGTTGTCTGCAGGGCTTGGGTTGGGTTGGTTTTGCTGGGAGGTGTCAATAAAATGTTATCATAAAAGAACAGCTGTTATTTTGCAGGGTTTTTTTAGACAAGTTATTATTAACAGTAATCTTTGTAAATGTATGTAGGCCAAGGGGAAAAAAACCCTGTCACTTGGGTATGTGAACGTGGAGCTGCTTCTGTGTGCCTGTGGTCTCCTGATAGTGGCTTTTCCTTTATCAATAGTTGCTAAATTGCACTGGGAGGTCAATAAACACTTGCCCAGCAGAAATTCCCCCAAAAGCAATTGCGTAGGTACTGTGAGCACAAGGTGTGAGTGGGAGAAGGAAGGGAAATGCCCTGGTGGGATGGTGCCCTGAACCCCGCTTCTCCAGGGTGCACTCCCTCCCCCAGAGTCCTGGCACTGCTCTGCTCTCTGTGTGTGCTGGGTGTCAGGGGCAGGTCCCTCAGAGCCGGGACTGCAGCTCGCTGCTCGCAAGCTGCTCGTGGGGTGACTTGTGTCTGCAGGGAGCTTCAGGCTAGGGCTGCTCCTGCCCGGCCTCGGACACCACAGCAGCAAGCTTCTGCTCCCAGTGGCAGACTCCATGGAAATGGTCTGGTTTTCTGGGAAAGTCATTGGTATCCCTGTTGTAAATACCCCCTTTTCCTACTTAGTAAAATAACACAGGCAGCAAACCACACTCTTGAGCTTGCAGTGTCTTTTTTTTAATTGTCTCTACCCACCAGAGCAAATGCTTAGGAAACAGATGAAGTTTGAGGTGTTTCCTCTGAATTAACCAGGCCTGGCACTGCTATCTCTGGTGGTTGGTACTGGATTATGTAAGGAGGGATGTTTTAAATAAAATTAAAACAAAGCACTTATTTGTTCCCAGAAACTCTGTGTTCAAGTGCAGCCAGGCTATCTTTAAGAAGTATTTCAGAGCAGTGTCCATGCCATGCAGGCTATAAAATACAAAGGAAACTGGGCCAGAGGTGTAGAGGAACTTTGACAGGCAGAGAGAAAGAAATGATAATTTTAAAAAGAGAGAGAAAAGCGGGAGGATGTGTGTATAAAAGAAAAGCCCAAAGAATGGATGATAAAAAGGAAAGCATGGCGAGATGGTCTGTTTTTAAAAGAGCACACTTAGTTATGTTGAAAAATCCCAGGAAGCAGTGATTTGACACAGCCCATGACTGACCCTGGAGACTAAGAGCATGGTTGTACTTAGGAAAGTAATTAAAGGGAATGAAAGGGACCTAAAACCATTCATTCTTCGACATGTGAACAATTTTTTCTTAACAGAGTGGAAGAAAAGTGCAAAAATAATAGCTAAAAACAAATAAAGTAAGAGATGGTAGCTTAGGGCAAGTTGAGAAAAGACACCAGGAAAATCCATGGAAACCCTTTTCTGGGATGGAGGTTACATCTGCAAAGTCTTCCTAGTTTGATGCAGACACATGAAGCTTGTGAAAGCTTTACAGTCTAAACAGTTGTGACAGAGAAGGAAGAGCAGTGGTCTTTGATAAACAGATCATTAGTACAGGATCTACCCGTGGCTGCCTGCGCGCCCAGCCTCCTGCAGGTCTGTGCTGATGCTGCCTCAGCTGCTTAATAAATGTATCGATACCTGCTTTGGAGTCAGTAGCTTGTCACATCTCTTAGGCTGTCCCTCTAAGCAGGCATAAATAAAGCTGCTGGAGTTATTGGGAAAGCACGTTTGCATATTCTGTTGACTTCAGCCACCCAGGTTTGTTCTAACAATAGTCAAAAAGGAAAGAGCGAAAGCAGCAGCCACTGCAGTGGGCAGTGCTGGTGGAGGCATCAGAAAGTCACTCCCCATCACTCTTCTTATTTCCTACCTGATTTCCGTATTTATTAAGCAGCTGTACCTGGTGTATGTAACTCTGCAATAAATGTGGGGTCTAATATGCTCTGGCTCTAACATAATTTCATTTTCATTTTTCAGCATGGAAACACAATGTCACTATTTCACTTACCATGACTCTAAATCAAATATATATTATACTCTGTATATTAGACAATAGCTATTTGATGTCTATTCTAAAAATTTGATTTCTGTTCTAAAATAAACATGGAAAACTAGTTATTTCTTACTGTAAGAACCAATATTTCTCTCCTCTGTTTAATCAGATATAGCCTGGTCTACATGTGTTGATCCTCATAAGGGAGTCAAAGCACCTCTCAGGTGAAGTTGATACTTCAGAGTTTATAACTTATTTCCCTTCAAGAAAATGCATACATGGGTATGGTCTACTCAGTTTTAACTAAAACTTTTTCTGGATTGAAAAGAAATAGTTCTTCTGGTCCTTGTGGAACATCTGCATTTGGGTTTTTTTACCAATTGTTGCACCATTTACAAAGAATATTACCAAAAAATGCAAACCAGTCCTATTTTCCTTTTCCCTGTCTCTTCAGAAGTCATGTGAACCAAGCAAACAAGATTTTTTCCAAGGGCACCTCCTGGCAAGGAACTGAAACGTTTAAACATCAGTTTCCAAATGCTGTCATTGCAAAAACTAATTGCCAGAAACCAGATAGCGGCACCAGCTTTTTTCCCTTCCATGGAAAAAGCACAGTGCTTCAGGGAGCCCAGGACAGCGGTAAAGACCCACTCAGAGATGCACAGAGTGGCCCTGGGACATCCATCAGGCAACTCCTTCCCTGCTTGCCCTTCTCGGGGGGATTTTACTATTGGGCAGGACGAGGGGACTGTCAGCTCCTTCCCCTGCCTCCATGTGTCACCTGCCTTCTTCATGCAGCAGGCTCGCAACTGTTCCTGGCCTTGACCTGTAAATCAAAAATGCTTTTGCTGTCTGTTTTTCTCTGTTATGTATTAATTAGAATAATAATAATTAAAAAGGACAGCCAGAGGGGCACTATTGCTGGTTAGTAGAAGTTTGCCATGCTTACAGCAACTGACCTGTTGATGAATAAAGACCTTCCAAGTTCAAAGCTGCTCTTTTACTTGCTGTCTCCAAGGGCCATGTGCAGCTGGCCTGATGAACAGGGAGGTCCACGGACATGTTTTCTCCCTACAGCCATCCCTTTAAAATCACATTTGGTACTGTGCTGCATTGTTCCCACAGAAACACAAAGCCTAGGGCCTTCTCAACAATCAGATAAAGAGATTATACAAAGCAAGAGGAAAAAGAAATGGGTATAAAATGACTCAGGTGTGACCCAAACTGCTCTGAATTAGCTTAACCACTGAATGTGGCCTTTGCCTTGGCCTGGGGCGCCCCTTTCTATTTGATTTAGGAGCAGGCTTAACTTGACCAAAATAAGCCCATTCTATGATAAAATTAGTATCCAACGGTATATTTCACTGCTTTATGGAACTATTTGCAAACTGACTGAGTGTCACTATATGCTCCTGGGCACCTGTGACACTGCACTTGAGCTTTGGTGAGGATTTCCTGGAGCTCAGAAGAAAACTGGGGGAAAAGACTGCAGCTGGGGACAAGGTTTGCATTTGAGGAGCTGGAGGGGAGACGTGGAATTAAACCTCTTGTGCACTTTGTAGCAGTAGATCTTAAAAGTTTTTCTCATGAGGCAAACCACAGCCTTTTCTAGAAGCTCCAGTTGTTGTATTATTGTTAATAACTGCTATAGGCTCACTGCTTCTCATGACAAGACAGACAAGAGCTTGCAATATCTGAGTGAGTGTCAAGTGACCAAGGATCTCTGCACCCTGGCCAGATATCACCGATGGAACCTCAAAATGAGCCTCAAAACACTGGAAGCAAAAGCATAACTGTCTTCTGCTCAGTGCCCCTTCTATGAGAACCCTCCAGTGACCCCAAATGTTAAGGCTGATGCCATCCAGTGCTTCCATGGGCCACACAAGTCTCTGAACATGCCACCTAAGCTTGAGGTTTCCAGAACATTTAGAAAAGCCAGCTTTGGGGGGGAAAAAAAAAGAAAAAAAAAGGGCCGTTCAGCTTGGGAAGCACCTCACAGAGATGAGCTCCAAACTTTCTCTTCCAGCAGCTGCAAGCAGCAACACCCACTGCTCTCTTTGTCCTAGGGCTGGGTGCATCCAAATCAGTGTTCTCAGCCCTCTGCAGCCAGGGTCAGACCTTCCCTACACACCATCTCAGTCTCCTTCCAGGTGCCTGGGGGCTCTAAGGCCTGCTTGGACAGCAGAGCTCCAAGGTATATACCCAGGGTGGGGGTGGCATATGCCCAGGGAGAGGACAGAGAGCAGTCGGGCTGACAGCTCTGTCCTGCCTCTCGCTTCCTTCATCTTCCCCTTGGATCACACCATCTGCATGCCACCCCTTTTCCAAGGTAAGCCCCTGCTACTTCTGTCTCCACCTTTGGACGTCATGTGGTATCTGCCTCTGTTCTCTGTGGAGCACAGATAACACCGTCTGCTTTTCCTCCTTTTCCCTTTCTTCCTTCCAGCCAGAACTCACCAGGTGGATTAATTTATTTCTCTTTCAGAAGCTGTCTGTGACAAATATCTCTGCCAAGGGGCTCATCCAGGCTGCCGGAGGCTGGTGGTGAGCCAGACGCTTTGACTACAGCCTGTCCCTGTCAGCCATGAGCCTGGAAGAGCTCATGTTAAAGTTGTTTAAAACACCAACTCCATGTGAGCTGATTTTAAAAAAAGATTAACCCTTAAGAACAGCTGTTTAGATTTTTTCCCCAAGATATGAAGGTCATGTAAAGTCTTTGCTTTACAGAATCACAGAATCAGCTAGGTTGGAAAAGACCTCTGAGATCATCAAGTTCAACCTGTGTCCCAACACTGCATGGTCAGCTAGACCATGGCACTGAGTGGCAGGTGCAGTCTCTTAAACACCTCCAGCAACGGTGACTCCACCACCTCCCTGGGCAGTCCATTGGAATGTCCAATCACTCTCACTATAAAGAACTTCTTCCTAATGTCTAACCTAAATCTCCCCTGGTGCAGCTTAAGGCTGTGCCCTCTTGTCCTGTCACTAGTTTCCTGGGAGAAGAGGCCAACCCCCACCTCACTACACTCTCCTTTCAGGTAGTTGTACAGAGTGATAAGGCTCCCACTGAGCCTCCTCCAGGCTAAACTCCCTCAGCTCCTTCAGCTGCTCCTCATAGGACTTGTGCTCCAGACCCTTCACTAGCCTTGGTCCCCTTCTTTGGACGTGCTCCAGAACCTCAATACCCTTCCTAAACTGAGGGGCCCAGAACTGATACCTTCACGTCTGGAGGCACTAAACCCAAACTCAAACTCCCAGCAGCCACAACAAAATTCAGTTCAGCCTGGATTAGCAGTTAAAAGGTGGGAAAGTTCACTCTGGAAAAGCAGCCACTGCACTAGCTCAGGTTCCCCACAGCCCCTCATGGACACTGTCCCATGGGGTCCTACAGGACCAAACACAGCTCAGGCAAAAAGTCAGGGCAGAAGAGGAAATTCAAAGTGTCTCCCTTTTTCCCTTGACCCCAGCATGTCCCCTGGGTGCAGCCAGGGACATACCCACAAGCTAAACCTTCAGCGTGTGCTGAAGTCACGTGTCTTAAACCTGGGACTTCACCAAACACTGCTGTAATTAGCAAAGAGCCCAAATTCAGCACAGTGAACCAGCCTGAGAGGCATCATCTGGTAACCAGTAAAACCAGTATGGAGTGATAGAAATGGAAGCCAGATGAGAGGGTGTATTTACCTGGAATGGAAGAACTGCCACCAGTGTATTGATGCAACACAAGGCACTGGGATCCATCTGGAGGGCGCTGCAGTTGCTGTATCAGAGATGACAGCTACACCGGCCAGAGTAAGGGATGAAAGGTAGCAAAAGGATAAAAGTAACTTTGTTTTTTTCCCTTCCAGAACTTATTTACCGTATCCTTTGTGACAAGGAGCAGCATGTCACCACAGCAAAAGCAAGTCAGCTCTGTGTCAGTGCTCTCAGAAACTCAGCTCTGCTGTCAGCTCATGGAGCCCATGACAGTTCCACAAGGCTGAGTAGCTGCTTGCTGTTGTATCAGGGGTAGCCATGCACTTCAGGACTCTGCAAGTGGGTTCAATCCCCGTATGGACCATTTACTTAAGTGTTGGACTCGATGATCCTTGTGGGTCCTTTCCAACTCCAAATACTCTGGGTAATTCTGTGTAATGTTTCCGCACCCTGAAGCTCTGCAGAGGTTGCAAAGCAATTTCAGGAAACCTTTGAAAGCAGCAAAAAAAATATCCTGGCTTCTGCTATAAATCAAGGTTACCAGCACTACCAAGACTATAGCTAAACTGATTATAAAGGGAAGCATATGCCCAACAAATGTGTGGCTCCTATGCAGCAGATTTCCCCCATCTTAACAAGGAAACCAGTTCCCTAATTTGAATATAGGTCTGCTTTTTGTCTGTGCTGTGCAAATGCATCCCAAAGACAAGTTGTGTTTTGACCCTGTGGAAGCAGAGGCTGTCCACAACCACAGAAGAGGAATCTGGAAAGAGGCTGAGTTTCCTCCTCTCCTGCAGATGCTGAGCACAGCATAGGGAATATTTTCTTATTCTAGGATTTCAATTCTGCTGACACCAAGTTAGGCAGCATTCCCAGCCCTGGAATTTATTTGAGGCTTGTAGGCATTACCTCTTCACAGCGCTTCATGTCAACGTGCTTGAGCAGAGTCTGCTGGACCAACCTGGGCAGGCCATATCTGTGCCAGGGAATCACCTCATCCACTGCCCTACAGCATCCTGCTCCTCCAGAGCAAGCCTGTGTGCTAAGGGAGCTGAGACAAGGGAGGCTGCTCCCATGTGGACTGGGAGGCAAGTTTTTCTGCCTCCAGGAAGTTACCATAAAGATGCAGAAGGAACAGACAGAACAGAGAAATGTTTGCTCCTTTCTATGACACCTGTTGTGAAGGGAGATCCCTCCTGCAGAACCTGGGGATGGGAAGGATGCAGGGAAGGATGGAGTTGGCTGAAAATAGCCCTGGCTGAGACAAGCCAGGGAATGGCAAAGGAAACATGGCAGAGCAGCAGGAGATTGTCCCATGGAGCAGAACTCACCTGCCACACAGACAGGACCCACGCAGACCCATTTCTTCCTCATATAGTCTACTTCCTCTGTATGTATTTTCCCTTCACTAACTGATGTGGTCTCCAGAGTCTATTTTGCAGCCGCAGGTGAGAAACAACAGCTATTGTCAGGAGCTTGTAATAGCCAGCGTCCTCATCTTCATTTGGTTTCCTTTTCAGCCACTTCAGACATGCTTTGTAAAATGCATGTGTGTGTGTGTGTGTGAGGAGTGGTATGCAGAAATGTCAAATGTATTTCATTTTACTCTGGGCTGTAGGAATACTGCATTTATTTCTAAATACAGAAACAAAATTGAATTCTTGTCTCCTTGTCACCAAAACACGGGACAAGACTATCAAAGGAAACACATAACAGTAAGAAAAATTGGCAGGTCATTTCTGTTACAGAATGGGAGAAAAATCCAAGCCAGAGCATTTGACAGCACACGTCATGGCATTACAACTGATGTCCAAAAAGACAACCTTAGAAGAAACTGTTTCTGTTGGCTTGCAGACTGGAAGAGCGGAGGGGGTGCTGCTTTTGTGCTGGGCAGTCTTTGGGATATTTACACAACAGAATTGTGAGCTTTATCGCACTAATGACAGGGAACAGAATCCCACACCTGAGCTCAGGGAAGTTGGACTGTGAGTGAGTTTGGGTCACAGACCCACACGGCAGGGTGGTGTGGAGTGTCCAGGACCTTACACTCATGTTGAAGCCAGTGGAGCAAACTCCAAGTGGTTGCTGAGCACCAAAAGACCCTCCTAAATGCTTAGTGCCATTTGTGAGGAACCCAATACAGCCAAAGGATGCTCAACACCTCATAAAACACATCTGCTGAGCCTTACAGGCTGTTGTTTACTGCAAAGTATAAGCAGGTGAGAGTTTGACTCCAAGTATCTGTAGGTAACTGCAGAAGCAGTGACTTCCAGGCTGCCAGCACAAACCTGGCCCTGTTAGGAGGAAGGAAGAAAGAGGCACCACTAGCTGCTTTCAGTGATCAGCATGGAAAAAGCTGTTCATAACCCAATTATCAGTGGTGCCACATGCCGCCAGCATGGCATGACGCTGGACTCTCCCCTTACAAGGCAGGGACTAGCACCTACAACTTCTACAGCAGGAGAGAGGTGGAGGGTTTGCAAAACCATTTTTGCTGCCTCCACGTGGTAGAGTTCACAGATGCTGTCGTTATTGTTGTGAAAATGACTTTTACATGATTCCTAATCTTGCTGTTTTTCAAAGCAATTAAAAAGGCAGCAAGTGATAAAGACAGAGTCTGACATGGAGACTTGAAGCCCGAGCTTTTGGAGGAGGTCTCTGGTTCATCTCCTTGTTACACTTCCTGCAGCTTGTCCAGCAGGATGAGCCACAAAAGTGCCTCACCTTCTCCTGGCATAGTGGGTATTTCAGAAGCTGAAATACCATGAGCCAAAGAGTGTCCCCAGGAGCTGAACCCTTAGCCCTGGATCTCCCACTTCAGTGTTACCATCCTAGGTCTCCACTTGCAGCAAGGTTAAAGCATGAAAACCAGGCTGGGTGACCTATGGTAGGAGAGTGGGCAGGAAGATGTCCAAGCCCTGTGCCGTATTACAGATGTAATACTTAACACAGGATGCTGTATTAAAAGCCTGTAGCAAACATGGCCTGCACTGGACCTGAAGTTCCATGTGTCCAGCAACAAGCACCATGTCAATACCCTCAATGTGGCTACCTGCAAAGCTTGTACAGCAGCTATACAAGATAGAAACAAAGAAAACAGTGAAGCACACTTCTTACAGGCACCTCAAAGACTGCTCTTCTACTACAATCGCTTCTACTGCAATCTAGACATAGCCAGTGTGCCCTGGCTTGTGCCTTGGCAGATCAGCTGAAATGCCACAGTAATGTACCCAGGGCTAGGCTCTTGGAGGGCCTCCTGCTTAGGGCAGGTTTCCCTGCTCAGCATCTGAGCCATCACAAATCATGCTCCTACCACCACACACTAAATCTTTCCCTTTCTGCTGCACATACTTCAGTATCCTGGTTTATAAAGCAAGCACATCTGTTCCAAGTTCATTTATACAGGTTTTGTTTGTGTGATATCGAGGTTGCTATCTGTATCAGTTATGCAAACATTTCCTAAAAGAATTTAAACATGTGGAAAAGGTTTGCTATTTATTCCAGCCTCTTCTGAAAGATGTGTTTTTATCTTTTCCCAAGCCATAGCTTCTAAAATAAAATCTTGTCTTGATATTTTGATGTATAAGACACCACTAAATGTTTGTTGGGAAATAAAAAGTTAATTTGCGTTAATTAACATCAGAGATTCAAAGCACAATAGCAGTACCTCAATTAAATTTTGTGTTCCTGTCATAACTGCAAAGATATGTGTATGTACATGCAATTATCTATAGGAAACTTAGTACTGCAGATTAGATGCATAACATAGGTATAAAATGCAGTTGGTTAATATGGCTTGCTGGAACAATGGTTCTTTACTCAGCTGCTGAACATATCGATTTTGGTCATCTAAATCAGCAGCTGCTCCAGATGCACGGGCATATGGGCATGGACACAGGATTAGCCTTTCCCACCCTGCAATAACCTTAGCATGGCCCAAACTGATTGTTTTTCTGATACCAGAGCAACACCATGTCTTTACTGAGTCTAAATAAAGTGACTCTCACTACACAGCAACACCTACTCTCCCCTGCTTCCAGCAGGGAAACAAACCAGGTACACAGACGGCTTCACAGGAAAGTAGACACAACTGAGATTGTCATAGGGTGGGAAGGAATTAGACCGCTGAAAGGACCACCACCAAAGGTATCAGAAAAAGTGGTTTTATTGAAGTAAGATGTGAAAGTGAGACTTACAGCATGATGGCAAGGTTCACTCTATTGCTTACTGCAGAGGATATAATAATGATGTAAAGTTACCAATGCACAGTTACGAAAACACAGCAGATTCAGAGAACAAAGCACAAGCAAACTCAGCTCTGTAAGTCTGGAGTGTCAGAGTCCCCACATTTACGCCCCATCTGAGCACTGAGCTGTGGCTGAGCTGACATGCAGCAGATGCCATTGTCCCTGGGTGAGAGCATATCCTCCAACAAGATAATGCAACCTTTTTAATGCAATGCACCAGAAGGAAGAAATGGCAATCTTGCCTATAAATGGATCTATTTTCCTCTCTTAAGTGTTTCCATTAGTGTAATTAATTCCTGGTTGTTTGCTTGCTCAATGTCATTTCAATTACTAGACTAACAGATATTTTTTCATACTTAACAGACTGATGAGGCTGAAGGATGTATCTGGTTTTACCTAAAACCAGAGGAAAAGCTTTTTTCTAATGAGTTGTCAAAAAACGTAGCCCCAGCAGAAAACTCCTTAAATGCGGCTTGCAGAGTTAATAAGGGCAGTTTGTTGTGTTTGGATGGTACAAACAAATATCAGATATTTCCTGCATGAACTGATGGGCCTAGCCAGTGATGCTTAACAGCATCTTCTAAGAGGAGGGGGTTTATTTTAAATCCAGAAGGTAAACCAATGGTCAGAGTGGAGCACCTAGAGACTAATAAAGATCCAAACCCACAGGAATTAGCACAGTAAGCTCTTTTTACTAGTCTTTAAACAGATTATCAGCGTCACTGTTTATCATGATACTCCAGCTAAGATTTTGAGGTAGATGTAAAGTCATCTGCCTGAAGAGGGTTGATGGTAGTGCAGGAAACCATCTTCCAGGATCTAAAACCTGTAGTGCAGACACAGAAAGATACTGTGAAGCAGGTAACTGCAATACAGGAATAAGTTTTCTCAGCAATTCAGCCCCAAAAGAGGTGGCCATGGTGAATGAGATTTTCAGTCCACTTATACCATCAAGATGAGGGTGTAAAAATGTACTGACAGCAATACAAGCAGCATGAAAAAAGCCCAGAAAAATGTCTCAGTAAGTTTTGAATGAACACTGCAAACATTGTTATACTGAATGGTTATTAAATTATTCCAGAAGATAAGATGCTTAAATTCATCAGCCGAGACAACCACACAGCTTCATAGCACTGAACAAGGTACCTGCACAAAGGGGAACACAAGCGACATGACAACTTCCAAAGGACACTTTGGTAGAATGAGCTTTAACTTTCTGTCATCTATCAAACCAAAACATCAGAAATGAGAGCCTTCTGGGACACTTTGAATGAGACATCCTAGTAAATGGGTCTGGTAAGTAAAGAAAAAGGAGTGGAGGGAAAGAGGAAAAGCAATCAATCACTTGAATAGATTTGGTTTGTAATGAATTTGGTTTGTACATGCAGGATGTAGATGCAGGAACAAACTGCACATGTTGAGAGAAGCAGGAGGTTTATCCAGCAGGTCTGATTCAAGGAGAAAAGGCCTGTCCATAAGTTCTTGCTGAGCTGTAAAGTATTCAAAATTGCAGCTCTGAGGCTAACACACTGGTTAACTGGAAAGGCTGAATTGCCTTGAATTGTATATAAAAGGGACAGTGAGGCTAAGAACCCCTTTCCCTCATTACTAGCATCCTCTTCTTCACTGTAATCTTGCCAAAAGAAGCACACTTAGCCCCTAGGCAGAGATGCTTTCTGTATTACAGTTGGTGCCACTCTCCTTTCAACTGATTTTACGGAATTACATGGTGTCTCTTGATCCTGGAGATAATGAGCACCCTCCTCATGCTCCACAGAGATGCTGTCATCAGCTGCCCTCTAGCTTTTACCTGCAGCTTTTGGTGGGAGGCAAACAGGAGCAGCAAATCCTTTAGTCCCTGTCCATTGAGAGCTTGCAAATTCAAGACCATGATTAGATGAAAAACGAGTGTAGGATGGGACATATCTATAAATCATGCTGCCTTCCCTCTTACGAGGACAACTCTGGCACAATGAGCTAACTGCAACTTAGAGGTGAATGCTGCTGTGAGTGTGATTTCCATTTACTCTGGGCTTACTGACCCCCCAAAACCCCACCTCCATGCCCAGGTGTGAATGGAAACCCTAGGGCACACAAGTCAAATACTGTGACTGAATCAGCAAGCTACTAGTGAGAGAAGATTCTCCAATGCAGTGGGAAAAAGAAACACCTCAAAATGTTACAGAACAGAGAGCCTTCTTTCAAGTCTTGTTTTGGTTTTGGGATACCAGGAGAAAAACATGCTGAAAGGTCTTACACTTTTGCTTGCTACAGGTCTATTTTAGCACAAAATGTCTCTCCTCTGCTTACAGCAATGGTCCAGTCACATTTGGGAGATTGGTAAGTGAAAATGCACACGTCATTTTTGTAGTCTTTCATTAAGAGGGGGTCTAGAAAGGAAATTTTCCAAAAGGAAAAAAATTCATCTCAGATAGTTATGCAAGGCAGGCACAGCAAAGACACTAATTTTAGACCATACAGGAAACAAAAAGATCCTTAAAATTCATGCTTTTATCCAGTTTCTAGGCTTTTATTCTAGGCTCAAAAGACCCTCTATTGCTTTAGGTGACATCCTTAGGAATTCTTTTAGTAATTTTTAGTTCTCTTAGTCTTTAGTCTTTTTAGTCCAGATGGTCTGGGACTCACTTCTGAAGCTCTTGAAGATGGGATTCTATTGTCAGTGGCTGAATAATTATTTTGGTTTTTATACATGACAGCAATTTATGGATTTATCTCTAAAAATTTATGCACAGAGAAGCTTTTACATATCCTGATATTTAGAAAAAGTGGCAGAGACGTTAAACACTCCACCACAGTGGCTCTGGTCAAAAAGCCTGGAGGTCATAGGTAGATGCCTTGATTTAAACAGACCACAAAGCCCAGCAGAGCTTATTAATGATGGCTGATCCCTCTAGACACCTATGGTGAAAGCTGAATAAACTGTCAGAGCACAACCCCCAAATCCCCCATAAGACCAGAAAATAAAGTACAGTAGCAGAGTTTCTGGTTTTTGCTCCACCTGCACCATTTGCAGCTGAGCCGCCTGTTGCAGAAAATAACTTTCTGGGATAGCATTCCAGTCTGGCTTGGCCCATTAAGGCAGGTAGCTGCAACCTCCTGCAAAGGTAAACCTCCACTGAACTCTGAAACTGCGTACTTGGCCACTGCATGAGACAGCCAGAATTGTTTCCCAGTTAATCACGGCTGTTCCGAGAGCCAACATGACCCAAGCATCAGTTTTGCAGTAGTTCCTAGGAGTGGGGATGTGAGGCAGCAAACAGTTTATTTTGCATAGACATGAAGTGATACGTCAGTCTTGTGTTTCCTTCTGCTTCTTTCACACTTCCACAGCAGTACATAAATAGGAATTCCCTTCAGAGGGTAAAATACCAAGTTCGATTAAACTACATCTAAGTACGAAGAAATTCAAATATATTAAACGTGGCACTTGCACAAATACCCACAACCATAACTTTCAGGGAAAAACGTTTACAGGCATATTTTTTCTGCACTGGCAAAAAGTCCAAACTTTGGGGCCAGCTACTTCAGGAGCACCACTGAATGCATCCTGATTCAATGTTCCTTGAAACATCACAAATGCAACTTCATCTGCATTTTCAGATCTTCCTCTGAACAGTCATTATTTTTAACAGAGTTCCCAGGGAGGGAAAAAAACCCTTCTGCTCATGTTGATGTCCCGGTGTTAGAAAGACAAATTACTTATTGGTAGAATTGCCCTGTTAAGATTTGGGGTTTGACGTGCTTCCATGAATTCAGACCTAGGGAAAGGTTCCTAAAGCTCAGGGAGAGGGATTTGCTGCTGATAGTGGGCACAAAGAATGCGGAATTTATGGGCCACAA
Source organism: Margarornis squamiger (assembly GCA_035222235.1). Taxonomy (NCBI): domain Eukaryota; kingdom Metazoa; phylum Chordata; class Aves; order Passeriformes; family Furnariidae; genus Margarornis; species Margarornis squamiger. The sequence continues at coordinate 54,672,238 of JAWWTY010000001.1, read as the reverse complement.
GGACATTTGGCAGAATTCCCAAGATGAGGAAGAAATTAACAGAGCCAACTCAGCATCTGTGCAGAAGTCAGCTCTAATTGGTAGGAGATAATTCCGGCAGGAGGAGATTGTGGCCATTGACTCAAAGCCCAGTGAGTCAAGAAACCCATGGACTCAAAAGCAGAGAAAGACTGAGCATGCAGACTAATTAGGCTGAGGAATGAGAGAATCATTTAACCAATCAAAGGTAGAATACTATTCAATAAGGGAACTGAATAACTTAACTTGCAGTCAATGAACTGTGATTTCTTTGTTTAATAAAATGTAAATTTTATACATTGGTATTTTTTGGTAGTATGCCTTTGGATTTTGTAGTGTATGAAACGCTGGTTTAGAAAATTCTTTTTCAGTACCAAAATGGGTGCCTCTGCTTCTAAAGAAAGTCCTCCCTGCTCGCCCCTTGGATGCATCCAAAAGTATTGGAATTAGTTTGGAGGGGATCCCCTGACAAAAAAATGAAATGAAGAGGTACTGTAATCAGTGGTGGCCACAGTATAATTTGGACAATGATGAAAAATGGCCAGAAAAAGAAATTTTGAAGTTTAATATGATTTTACAATTAATATTATTTGGTCAAATAGATTAGAAACAGGATGGAATTTCATATGTAGATTTATTTTTCTCTTTGAGGAATGATTGTGACGTTAGGAAAAAAAATGTGGATTAATGAACTTTAAACATCAGACTGGAATATATTCAGTAACTGAGAAAAGGGGTAAAAACAGTGAAAGAATCAGTGGTGTGAAATGTAAATCTGATAAATTTGGTGATAATGGTGAACATGTAGAATTGTTGGTGGACGCTCTGTCAGGTCCTAAAAACTGATTCAGAGAGTGAGGAGGAATCTGACAGAACTTACGTCAGGTAAGGTCAGAGAAAGGAGTCAATCAGAATGGCTTGTGTCCAGCAGAATTAGGGGAGAAGAACAGAGTAAATCAGTAATTCAGGACAAGCTGTGAGACCCGAAGGGAAGCCGTCTATGTTCTTCATCTGTCCACAGCATTGTCATGAGATTTGACCCACAAAAACAAGGCAAAACGTCTGTGTGTCCTTCTGGGTTCCTTCTGAAAGCCTGCTCTTAAAAAATTATTTCCTGGAAAATGATTCGGGCACCTAGTTTTCAATGACCACAACATAAAAGTCATTATCCCTCTCTCTTTTTTTCAGTCCAGACTTTGTTCACAGGCCCCTGGGACTGTAAGGCTTCATCTACTTTTATCTCACACCTCAACCACTTTCAGGGATGTATCATTTCTTCCACAAACCATTAACTGTTTCTGAATAAATGTACACAGATTTGGGAGGAAGCAATTCCCTTGTATAACATTTCAAATCCGTGAAGCTATCGCATACTGCAGCCCTTTTGCAATCAACAGTGATTATGTGCGTCACTCCAAGGCATTAACTTCATAGAGGAAAGACACTAAATATGAAGGCTGGGTATATTCTAGTTACGCTTTTTTTTTAAGCTGTTAGCCCATGAACAGATGCAGTCAAATCCCTTCAAACCAGTTCATCTTTCAGGGGGGGCCCGGTGCTTGTTCAAGAGACAAGCATAGCCTTAATTACTGACTCAAATCAAGACAGCTATTAAAAAACACCCAGCATCTGAAAGAAAAAAAAACAACAAACAAACAAACAAAAAAAACCCAAAAAACCAAAAAAAAAAAAAAAAAAAAAAAATAAAAAACAAAAAATAAAAAAAAAATAAAAAACCAAAACAAACCAAAAACCAAAAACAAAACCCACAAACAAAACAAAAAAAAAACAAAACAAAAAACCACACAAACAAAGCAAAGATAAAAAGAAAGAGAAAAAGGTAAGTAATGAGAACAACCAATGTTTTTCTATTTTCTGCCAACCTTTCTCTCCCTGCGGGTAGCCGAAGCAGCAGTCACAGAGCCAGCCCTCCCGAGTGTGACCACCAGCCCGGGCCTACAGAGGAGCTCTGGCCCGCCCACCGCGGCCACGACGCGCGCACTGAGGGCTGAGGCCCAGGCCCGTTCCCAGGGCTCGCTGCTCCCCGGGGCAGGCCTTGCTCACTGCCCTCCGGGGGTGCCCCGCCGCGGCCGCTCCGCGCCGCAGGGACGCCGTTTCTAACAGCAGGCCGCGGGGGGCGGGACAGCCACCGGCAGTGACCCTCGCTGTGCCCTCGGCAGGGCCCGGCGCCGCTCCTGCCGCTCCGGGTGACCGCCCCGCGCCGTGCGGGCCTCGGGGCGGAGCGGGGCGGAGCGGGGATGGGGGCGGGCGCGGCGCGGGGGCGGAGCGGGCCGGGCGGCCGCGGGGCGCTGGGCCCGGCACCCGCACCCGCACCCGGACCCATACCCATACCCATACCCGTACCCATGCACGGCGCCGAGGAGCCGCCGGCGGCGGGGGGCCCGCGGGCCAGCACGGCGGGCACGCAGACCGACAGCATGGCCGGTGAGCGCTGCCCCGGGGCAGGGCGCTGAGGGAGGGAGGCAGGGAGGGAGGGAGGGGCGGGCAGGCCGGGCCGCCGCACCGGGGCTGCCGGGGCTCCGACCCTGGGCCCGCCGCCCCCCGGCCTGCCCCGGCCTCGGGGGGCGCCCCCCGCCCTGCCGGGGCTGCTGCTCGGAGCCCTCGCCATCCCCTTCATCCTCATCATCATCATCCTCCTCCTTCTCCTTCCTCCTTCTCCTCCTCATCCTCCTCCTCCTCATCATCATCATCCTCCTCCTCCTCCTTCTCCTTCACCTTCTCCTTCTCCTCCTCATCCTCCTTCTCCTTCTTCCTTCTCCTTCTCCTTCTCCTCCTCATGCTCCTTCTTCTCCTCCTCATCCTCCTTCTCCTTCTCCTTCCTCCTCCCATGCTCCTGCCCCTCACAGACAGTGCAGCGCAGTGCAGTGGGTGTATGTACATCTATACATCTACATATTTATATATGTGTATATATATATGCTATATGTATATAGTATATGTATAGCATACATATATATGCACAGAATATATGCATATACAGTGTATATATATATATATATACTCAAATATATAAGTATAGTGTATATATACACACTGTAAAGTGCATATATATAGGATACATATATATAGTATGGCATATATATGCATATGTATACTTATACATAAGAATGTATACATATACACAGTTTATTTGTACTATATATAATGTGTATCTATATATACACTGTGCATATATACTTATATAGTATATGCATGTGTATATATAATGCAATAAAATATCACATATATAAATGCAATAAAGTATCATATATATAAATGCAATATAGTGTATATATATATATATGTATCTTCCCTCCTCCCCCACCCCTGCTTGGCAGCAACCTTCTCCATAAGGGCCTTTTGATAACTAACATAAGCTTGTATTGTGCTTCCCCACCCCTTTCACAATGATTTCTTTTTCTAATCCTCTAGAATGTATATTTGATACATATCATAAAATGCAGTGTGCATAAAAATGCTTGCCTTCTGAGGGCTGTTCTTACTAATCCCTACAGCAGGGTCTTGCCTACAGATTTAGTAGAGAGCAACTTCCTCACAAGGCTGGGAGTTCCCAAATGAAGCAGGTTCCGGTAGATTTCATAGACCCCATTGCTTCCGTCCCAGCGAGTAGTGTGTGCATTCAGATGTGCTGTATGTACAGCTCTCACACTGAGTACCATGGCAGGGCTGCTGGGTCTCTTTGGTGGGTGAATGGGTTTTGTTTCATCCTAGTTTTGTGGAAATCCTGCTTCCGAGCAAGCAAAAGTTATGAGTTCTGAAAATAGGTTTCAGTTTCCTTTTCCCAGGCAGTAAGTAGTGATGTCACCAATGCCTGCCTCCTTGATGGTGTCAAAGCACTCCTTACAAGCCTTTCAGACTTTGGACTAAGAAACGTGGCATAATCCTGTATCTGAGCCATGTCTGGATGGGCAGTGCCCTGCTCCTCTTTGCTTCCAGGTACAGGAGCAGCAGAGCTTTCATCACCAGCCTTCACAGCATGGTTTGCCTCACTGAAGCAAGATTCCTAACTGAGAGGAATAAAACCCTGCCTTTGTGTGAAGTAGGAAATCTGTGGACTTAATGCACCATTAAAGAGCACTCATTTATATATCGTCTTACTCAGTAGCAGAGACCCCGATTCCTTTACTTCCCCAATCTTCTGTAGGTGCTTTAAATTCTGTAGGATGTCTTTTGCCTTTTTTTCTGGTCCACTTTAATCAGCATTCTTTTCACTCTGTTGAACTTGAGGGAGTGTTTAACTACCTAAGTGAGTAAAGATGCAAACGCATAGATGCAATAACTGTAACCACAGGTCTTCCTTTTTTCACCATAATATTATCCTGCTTCTCCTTATAAATTCAAGTCAATTCACAGCAGTGTTGTGACCTTGTACGCAGTTTGTTTCCCATATGTTTGACAGGTTGCATTCAGGTTAGGTCCAAGAAAACAAACAGTAATTAAAACTTGTGTGTGATGTACTCTGTTTGAAGTCTACTCTGTATGTCAAATTGTAATCCACGAGGGCATATGTGTGAGCTGGTATAAACTACACTGTTTCTTTTAACATGCCATTTGGGAACTGTACATGTGTGTGCTATGACACGAGTAGTGTGTGCTGCTTGCCACATGTATTTCTAGCACAGGTATCTGATTGTGCTAACCAGGTGCTCCTTCCCATGCTTGTGTGAAGTGGGATAGCAGAGCTGGGCAGCCGAAGCAGTAGTGGGCAATGTGGCATCAGATAGTGCTGCTGACAGGCCTGTATTTGCTTTCCAAAACCACACTTCTGTGTCAAAAAAGCTGCTAAAATACTGTCGGAAAATGGTATTTCAGTCATGGATTGCATGTGTTTATTTGCTGTCCTAATTGTTTGGGTTCACAGATGTGTCATTAGTCTTCCCTCACCCAAGCAATCTTAGTATATGATTGTATCTCTTCCAAACTGCTGGAACTACTTAAAGAATGTTTTTCTCTATTGTATTCTATTCCTGCCTCGGCCTTTTCCTCCTTTGCAAAAACTGTAATGTTTCTGGAAAAGGACAAAACCAGAAATGATACTATTGTCAGACAGCACACATGAGACCTGCGTGTTCATTACAGGAATATGTGTTCATTACAGCTCTCTGTAAGCACCCCTGAAATAGGAACTGGAGCTTGTTTGAAAACTTAATTACCTTCTTGCCGAGTGCGAGGCAAGACAACTTTTACATCTGGAATAGTGCAAACTTTACCAAGCAGTGCAGTACTTCCTCCTTTTTCCTTTGTGGGGCACTCAGTACTGCTGAGTGCTGGCCCTCACACAGCAGTGACCAGATCTTGAGCGGAAGCACACACAGTGCAAGTTGATGGCCCGACAAGGGGTTTTGTCAGAAGTGACAGCCTGAGCAAAAGGTTCAAATTTTTGTAGAATCTAACCAAAATCTAAGCAGGCTGTAAAAGTCCAGAAGCAGGATCTCCAGAACTGATGTCACTGGAAGGTTTCACAATGGCTCATCCACTCTTGCTGCAGGTATCAGTGTAGGACCGTGATGCGTGCCCAGGTGTTTTTATTCTCTTCTGTGGTGATCCTGAAGCTGAATCAGAAGCTATGCCTCAGATTTCTGTAACCATCTGTGAATCATTTGAGCACATTAAGTTATGTGGGATCTGATGATCTGATCTGTGATTTCTGCTCTTCACCTCTGAGTAGAATTAATTAACTGGATTTCAGTGAAAGTTTCATCACTTCCTCTTGTTACACAAATCTGATCTCTGCATCCAGATGTGAGCATTGCCCTGAAAAGGATGGTGTGGATTTAGCTGCTGTAACAGCAGAAGAGGTTGATGAACCAGCATCTGTAGCAACTGTGGTGTAGAAGACTTGAAAAATAGTATTCAATAATGTGGAGTTTCTTTATAAATATTCTCTAATAAATATTTCTTTTTTTCTTCAAATGGCAGGTCAAATGCCAAGACTATCTAAGGTCAATCTTTTCACTTTATTGAGTCTTTGGATGGAGCTCTTTCCCTCATCTGAGCAACGGAGAAAATCGCAGGTAAAATGTCTATGCTTACTGTTAATTGGTCTTTCTGAACAGCTCCTGCATTGAATTTAACCCAACTGCACTTTACGTGACAGGTTATGAAAGTTATGAAAAAAACAAAAACCAAAACCAAAGCCAGTAAACTTTTTTCAAATATTTCTTAGAAGTAGAAGAAAATCCAGTGGGGGGAGAAAAGTAGGAAAACAGCCAAATAGTATACTATTTTTGAAAAACTGAAAAGCAAAGTATACCCCAAGAGGTGAAGCAAGCACTAAAAAGTGGCAGGTATTTTAAAGAGCATAAGAAAGGAGGAATGGTGTATATACTATGTATACCATGTATATATACCATGTATATACTAATTATGACTTAAAGGTCAATGGTGTAGAATTACACAATTCTCTTTTAGAATTACAGTGTTCATGATTGTAGATCAGGAGGTGCAGACAACTCTTTGAAATGTTTGTGGATCAAAGATTTGCAGGTCACTCCTTTAGCGGCAATGACAAGAAACGATCCTTGAGAATGGGTCTTCTAAACAGCAGCTAGTTATGCCTCAAAGTAGAGGGGCATTTTCAGAGTGTCCTGGAACAGGGTGTTTCCTTTTGTGGTCAGAGTTCTTATTGTGCTCTTTAAAATGATTACTACATTTTGCAGAGCATGCCCGTGTGCTAAAATCCACAACACATGTATCAGCCAGGGCAAGAAAAGATAGGAAAATTACTTGAGTGACAATTAGGCCTAATTTTCGGAGCTTATTACGTCCCGGAATAGATCTCAAAGAGGGGTAGATGAGCAACACCATACAGACTTCAAAAGCAGTTTCAAATCTAGTAATTCAATAAGGAGTGGCTCTTGGGTTGTAGGTAGGGCTTTAGTACAGCCTCGCTTCTGTAACCACAAAGCAACTGAATAATTTACAGATCTAAGGCCAACAGTGTTTGATAGCAGCTGGATTGCATAATGAGATCTGTTTCACCAGCTTCATCAAACTTGCTTGTATCCAGTTTCCTCACAATACATGGGAATTCAGATGTAATAGCTCTTGTGTGCGGTATGCAGACTTTTTCCTTGGAAGATTCTTTAGAACCAGGGTTCATTTCCATAAATGAAGAGACAGAAATAAAGCTAGAGAAGCTATTTGCTCCCACAATGGTCAAGCTTAAGACAGAAATTAAATTCATGAGCATTTCCAGATGCTGGCTGATTCAGAAGGGGGTTCAGCTCTAATTGATGGAATCTTCTCTGCTGTTCTGGATTTTGTCATGAGCAAAACAATGGCCAGAAAAATCTGGAATTTGTGACAAGTTCCTCTTTGGAGTTTGAAACATGCACTCTGGTGTTAACAGGCACATGTGAAAGAAATCCAACAACAAAAAAATGCATAGGAAAGTGTAACAGAGATTGTTTAATGATTCATATCACTGCATGTACTGAAGAACTCTGCTGCTGGTTGATTGCTGTTACCCAAGGAAGACCTTTAACACCTCTGTGGTCTTCATGTTGAAAAAAGTAAAATAATAATAATAATAGTAATGCATTTTTCTGTAGGTGAAGAAGAGTGGTCTAGTTGTGGTGAAAAACATGAAGATTGTTGGTCTTCATTGTTCCAGTACAGACTTGCATGCTGGCCAGATTGCACTCGTTAAACATGGATCAAGACTTAAAAACTGTGATCTCTATTTTTCCAGAAAACCATGTTCAACTTGTTTAAAAATGATTGTAAATGGTAAGCAAAGACTGTAGTAGAATAGGAGTAAATGTTATGCATGTGATGGATGGTATCAGATAGCCTGTTTTCCCTTTGGATGGTCCCAGCTGTGAATGGCAATCCCCAACTTGTGTAGACTGCACTGAAATTTTCCAAAAGAGACAATGTACATCTTCTGGAGCTGAAGGTCAAAAAACTAGGGTTTGCTCCTGAGACCCTCTTTGTGCAGATGTTATTATTGGTGTTTGTCTCTCAGGTGGGATGCACTGCTGAGATTTGGATATACTTGTTGCACTTTGTCAGAGCAGCCCTAAGCCTGAGGAATAGGCCTAGGTAGCTACATTTTTCCTTGCCTTCCCATTGCTTGTCAGTGACAGTAGAGGAAGGGTGGTTTTTAGGCAGGAATCACAGGGAGTACTTAAGGGTTGCCTATTCTCAAGGAAGATGAAGACAAGCCAGATTATTCACTTCCCGAAATGTGATCTGCTGGCACACCCTTTCTGTAAATATTGATTCTTAATCCCAGCAGCAATGTCTATTATTGCCAACTTTTTTGGTGTGTTGCTAATGTAGCTGTTGTAGGTAAGATGCAAAATTAGGCTGTCACAAAGATCTTAGAACTTTGTAAACTCCAATTTTTTCCTACAGTCTGATTAGCAAGTCAGATAACCCCTTGATACTTTTATCTACCAGCACTTTTCCTGTCCAGACTTGCTGTAAGCAGCACTCAGACCTTAGAGGAGTAAAACCAGGGTTAGGCAACAGTGTGTTGAATATGAGTTCTGTGTTCCACTGTACTTGCATGGTTCCTTTTGTTGCATTATGTTCTCTTCCAGCCGGAGTGAACAGGATTTCTTACTGGCCTGCAGATCCTGAAATCAGCCTGCAGAATGAGGCGTCCAATCCCATGAGTACCGATGATGCAAAGCTAGATGCCAAAGCAGTAGAAAGACTGAAGTCAAATAGTCGTGCTCGTGTGTGTGTGCTGCTTCAGCCTTTGGTGTGTTATATGGTGCAGTTCATTGAAGAAACTTCCATCAGGTTTGATTTTGTTCAGAAAATAGCAAAATCACAGCCTGATTGTAATACTGACTTTTATGCTGCATGTAGACAAGAGAGAATAAAAGAGTATGAAAGCTTATTCCTAATTTCAAATGAGGAAATGCACAAACAAATACTGATGACAATAGGGCTGGAGAACCTCTGTGAAAATCCATACTTCAGCAACCTTAGGCAAAACATGAAAGATCTCGTCTTGGTCTTGGCGACAGTGGCTGCCAGTGTCCCTGTCTTCGGAAGCTTTGGATTTTACAACAGTGAGTCACAACGAACAAATGAAACGGACGATCAGTGTTTGCCCCAAGACATTGCAAGGCACTGTATGATACAAGCCAGGCTACTTGCATACCGCACAGGTGAGTTGTTGCCCTAGTGGAACAAGGATGGGTAGAGGAAGTTCCTGATTTCAGTCTTATTCTTCCAAATGCTTCTTGAGCAAGCTGCGCAACTCCATTCCTATATGTGTGAAACAGGTGCAGTGGTAACAGTAAAGACTCCGCAGGGGGTCATAGTATTGTGTGTGAAAACTTTCCGAGAGAAAATCAGGGCAGGTATTTCACATGCAGTGCCAGCAAACCCTGCCCTGCCAGCTTGTCCAACACCCTACTGAAAATAGAACAGAGTGACACTTAAATTCTTCAAGCTGCTCTGAGGCTCTTTCTACTGAGGTTTCACAAGATGCTTCTGTTATCAAATAAATGCCAATATTTGAAGCAGGTTATGTACACTTCAGAAAAAAACAATGAAATAATATCCTTTCAGTAGGGCATTAAGTACAGTTATATTACATCTCCGAGTTCTAATCTTATTAGTAAAAGTGCTTATATATCTGCTGGGGTTTGGGGGGTTTTTTTGCACAGGTGCTGGAGTTTTATGTACAGGCTTCTGGTGTGGAAAGATAGTTACTGACTCTCTCTTGCTAGAGCTGACTTCTGTTAGTTACTTTATTCTCTCTGGATAGCAATGCAGTAAACTGATAAGTTCTTCCAGAGAACAGAATATGAAGACTTAAAGCTTGGTGGTGCTCCTTAGTGATGTTTCTGTCCTCTAGATACAATAGTTGCTTTTTCTAAACCGTTGTAAACAAATAAATAATACGTATATAAAGCTTAAACCAAAACTAACCCTCCAACACACAGACAAACCCTACCTATCAAGTCAGGTACCCTCTGCAAATTTGGTCTCCAAAAATTGCAGAGGAGATCGCATTTTTCAGATGCAATTCATGAGTTCTTTGTACAGCTACTGTACAGAACAAGACGGAACAGCCAAGCTTGAGTACTCATTCTTGGGGCACCAAAATTCAGTTTTATCTGTGATGTTCAGTCTGGACTTGGATCTGGTTTTTGAGCAAACTCTTATTCCACTTTAATCCTGTAATGAAATTAAAATAAATAGCAGTGTGCACACACACACATTTAGATGCTTTACATTATTATGTAGGTGGATATAAGGGTAGCAAGATCACGGGATATTTTCTGTGCACTGATGTTAATCAATGATTATCATCTTCATCACTGCACCAGTGACTAATAAATACGCAAATATAAAGAAAAGTCAGCTTTCATAAAAGATATCTTTGGCAGGAAAGACCCTCTTTGTATGTGGTAGTGATACTAAGGATGCTGAAAATGACTAATGGACACAGTGTGTCCTCCATTGTCAATCAATGGAAGCCTGAAGCATTTTTTTCTCCATGATATGCTCTGTGTTAACTGGTCAAGACTCCCATCAACTACTGCGGACGATTTCCAAGTTTCGTAAAAACCTTTGAAGTCACAGAATGAAAGTTCTGTACCAGTTCTCCTATGGTGGTGATAGAAATCACCCTCCATAATCCAATTGTTAATATTTTGCCTCTGAATTGGGTATAAAGTGCAACTAATTTTTACATGAATTCAGACCACAGTACCATAAAGAATGTCAGAAATTAAATAATTAAATAGTAAACAACAAGAAGGTTTTTGCAGTTTGCTATCTCACATCAGTGAACCTCTCCATATACATTCTTGGCACAGATTTGCTTACCTATGTGTTGGTTGCTTTGTTGCATCTTTGAACAAATGTACACAACAAAGTCTTAGGATGACTGCATTGCAGTTAAAGGACACCCAGCCTTTACAGGAGACTGATGTGATTTCAAAGCTCTTAATCTTTCTTCATTTCTTTCCTTCTGTCCACAAAGCAACAATAAATGTTATTCCTTGCTCTAGGATGTCATATATTAATATATAGGTAACTTGGAAATGCTTTATTTGTTATTTACTCCTAAAATGTTATGTATTTTAGAGGATCATAAAACAGGAGTTGGAGCTATTATTTGGGCAGAAGAAAAATCAGTAAGTATTGAAAAAGTTACTTTTTCTTGCACTCACAATTCATACTCGTGGTTTGAGCTTGTTATCTTCCTTTAAGTTTATACACTTCTGTTTTTCATACAGACACACAGCACTATAGAAAGCTTGCACTTCTCCTGCTTTAGTACCTAAGTTAGTGACTGGTTCATTGTTATGCTTTAAGATGAAGTATAGATTATTTTAGTAACTACCACAGTGTCTCCACCTGGATTTCAGTGTGCCAGCTTCCGTAATCACTGTCAGTTATTCCAGGTATCCTGGCTACAAGGTTTTGCCACAGCTGCTGATCAGACAGCATGTGCCTACTCTGCACGGTCCCTCTTTGCAGCTCTTTTTTTGGAAAGGTCTCAGTGCAATTATAGCCTGACAATTTCTTGTGCATATTTGTTGAAGTTGAAATGCTGTGCTGGCTTTAGCACTTTCCTTTTTGGATTGTACAGATATTGTTCCAGTGCTTTTCCCCATCAAAACATGAAGTTTTTATTTCTTTATATTTCTGATTATGCATGGTACCAATCCCAGGAAGCCTCATTCTTCATGTGGCTGTAACATAGTCTTCATTTGTTTTTAGCACCTCAGTCATCTGCTGCTTACTGTTAGTTTGTTTCTTGTTCTGGTTTCAATCGCCGATTGCTACTTATCAGCTCACTCGGCACTGGCTGTGTTGAGAGAGATGTGAAACGCAGTCTCTGGCACATCAGGGATGAACTCCAGATGCCTTTAAATTTATACATTACTGAAAGACTTAAAGACTAAGTCCTTCAGACTTCTGTCCCTGCTGTCAGTATTACTTGCCAAAAGGAAAGCCTCTAAAGTCTGGTGCAGCATAACTGAGGAGTCGCAGTTTGGCTGTGTGGTTCCTAGAGAGCTCAGTACAGATACAGAGTAGTCTGCAAGAGCTGAGCTCTCTTTCAACTGCTGTAACTTGACTGAACTGATAATGTGAAAGTATACATTACGCAGCACTTTGATTTAGAACTCTGTTTAAATACCTCCAGATTTGATGCTTTGCTTACTGTTGCAGAGAAGCTGTGATGGAACAGGAGCAATGTATTTTGTAGGCTGTGGTTACAATGCCTTTCCTGCTGGATCTGAATATGCTGATTTTCCACACATGGATGATAAGCAACAAGATCGGGAAATCAGAAAGTTCAGATACATCATACATGCAGAGCAGAACGCCTTGACATTCAGGTAATGGGCTTATTTTTACCACTTAAAAGAACAAGATGGTTCAGAAACAACTCTGACAAATACCTGTCATGGTCTGAGCGCCACACAGCAGCTCGTTCACCCCCTACCTCGGTGGAATGGGGAGGAGAACCAAAAGTAAAACTCATAGGTTGAGGTAAGAACAGTTTCATAATTGAAACAAATTAAAATATTATAATAATTGTAATGATAATAATAAAGATTAAAAACTAAGTGATGCACAGTACAGTTGCTCGCCACCCACTGACCAATGCCAGGCCCCATCCCCAAACTCCGATCAACCCCCCCTTCCAGGTAATTCCCCCAGTTTACATACTGGGTATGACACTCTGTGGTGTGGAATATCCTTTTGGTCAGTTCGGGTCACACATCTCACTTCTTGTGCAGCTACTCACTGGCAGAATTTGAGGCACAAAAAAGTACTTAACTCAGAGTAAGCACTACTTTGGAATAGTTAGAATGCCAGCGTGTTACTAATGTTATACTAAATCCAAAGCACAGCACTGCACCAGCTACTAAGAAGAAATTAACTTTATCTCAGCCATGACCCGGACGTTGCATGATGTCTCTGTTATGAAGTGTAGGTTGCAGTCATGGTCTTGTTTATGCCTGTGATGTAGAACTTGGATGTGTATGGACACCAGTCAGCTCCTGGGGTTTCTTTAGACTTCTCAAGTGGACTTGGTTTTTAAAAACTCCTTCACTTGTTCAGATACAAGCCACTGCCTCTGCTTCTGCTAGGCTATGCTATAGCCTGAAACACAGAAGTGTGGCAACTGGTGAGGTTTCCAACAGTGATATGCGTGGAGACATGGAATGGGTAAAACCAAATAGTAAACCAGATAGTAAACCAGATATTAAAACCAAACCAGATATTAAAACCAAACCAGATACCAGTGTGTACTCCTGCACTTGATTAGGAATAAGTTGCTTCCGAGAACAGATAATACTTCTTTGCTTGCTCTTGTGAAGTATCAAGTTTGTCATGATTCAAACCTATCAAGATGTAAACTCTGAAATTCTGTTTTCTGCCTGTAGGTGTCGAGAAATAAAGCCAGATGAGAGAAGCATGATATTTGTGACAAAGTGTCCATGTGATGAATGCGTCCCTTTAATTAAAGGAGCTGGTATCAAGCAGATCTATGCAGGAGATGTAGATGCTGGAAAAAAGAAAGCAGACATATCCTATATGAAGTTTGGTGAACTTGAGGGTGTAAGCAAATTTACAGTAAGTATCTAAATATACTATAATCTAAAAACTGTAGGCAGCATTGATGGGAGAGTAGAGTGAGCAGTCATCTTCAGCCCCCATGGAGGAGTGCTGTGCTGTCTAGTGAGGTGAGTGCAGTTGAGAGGTTTCTCTGTCACAGTACTGGGGAGAAGTGCTGTGCCATATGCCACATGGTGGGGCCAAGCACCCCTATTTTCTGTATCTGCAGTGAGGATTTCCCTCTAACATTTGGCTGTTGTGTGAGGTGGTCTCTTCACACTGAAGTTCTCCAAGCCTCTCCTGTCACAGCGTGGCAGCTGATGTGGGAGGTCACTGTGTGATTTTGTTGGCCCTTCCAGCAGCTCCTGGAAGAGCTGCACTGGGTTTTAAAGGCAGCCAAGTGCATCTGCACTCAGAGCTCACCATGATGAACTGCAGCACTGTTGGTTTCAGCAGGGTCATTTCCCCTTCTCAAGGGAGTTAATGCCTACACATTGCTTAATAGTTATTTGTGCTCAGAGCAAGTGTGTGTTCAAGGCGGAGCCCTTCATTTCCCACCTCACCCCTGGTCATGTCTCACAGTGAAGGCCTGCAGGGTACTTTTCCTTCCTCCCATTGCTCCTTATTCTGTCTTCTGAATTAAGTAAACGTTTTCTTCTTTTACCAGTGGCAACTAAATCCATTGCACACTAATGCCCTTGAATTCCATGACCCTACAGCCAGGGAAAGTAAGTATTTTTTCATTAATTTGTTTTATGACTGAAGTAAATGAGAGCACATTTTAAACAAACCTGAATTCCTCTGTGATTGGTTAGTCTTAATTAATCTTTTTTCAATGAGTTAAATTTTGCTATGAAAACTTCTCTGAGTTTTTTTAATAGATGAGGTAACTGTAAGTCAAAACCAAGCTTGGCACTGACACATGCATTATAAAATCTGGTAATGCAATTATCAAGGTCATCAACATGCTCTTTTGCATGTAGATCATTTCAGACTACTTGATGATGTCTAATTTTTTTTCTATAAAGACTTTTTATATCATGTTCTATAAAGGGTGCCATTATTTTTCAAGAGAAATTGAACTCCTCCAAGCCATTTAAATATGTTCTGCAGAACATTTCAATGCTTCTTTTGTATTTGTGTGTATATTTACACACATATAGTATAAAGGTCACAAAATCCTTGTCGTCATGCACCCCTGTAGCAAGGGCACTGTCATCTTCTGAAAACAGAGTTTTAGGTAAGTCTTATTTTGAAGCCTTTTTGTGCTACCCACCACAGGCATCTTCTGTCAGCTACCAATCCTTAAAATGTTTCTCATCCAGAGGGGAAAATAAATGTAGCAGAAGCAGCTAAATAAATTTTGTGCCTCAAGCAGGAAGATACAGAGTGTAAAGACAGGGAGTTGGCAGTTACTCAAAGCACTGAGTACAGCAATAGAGCATAGAAAAGACTGAAGGTGTTTCTTGTGGCACAGGAATAGCCACGTACTCCAAGCTGTTTCCTAACATGTAGTGAGATAGGTTAGTGGGGAAGTCTCTTTGTTAGCTATTTCCTTATGGGGTGGGGGGAGGAGGGGAGGGAAGGGCTCAGAGTCGTGTTTATAGCATTAGTGATCACTGCAAAATGTTAAGGCTTGTTTGTCCCTCCCTCTGTTAATGGTTTTTAGACCCAGCCAGAGAAAGATTTATCCTGGGGTACTTTGTTTGACAACCTTTAACAAGGCTCATTTCTCTAATAACGTTTTCTTTAAGAGGATGTGCTTCCATTTTCAACACTGAACTGTTTTTAAGTTGCTCTCTTTCCCTAGTTGTTCCTCTCAGCTATGCCTCTTGCATGTTCCTCCGTGAGGGGAAGAAAATAACCTCCACCCCACTCCCCACCCCCAGCGTTATTCCTGTGTGCCTGTCTGAGTATTTAGACTATACTTGCTACTGTAGTAATGTTTGATGCGTATTTTTTTCTCTAGATGGCATCCAGAAAACAAGATCGCTGGATGACCAACTGCACCAAAACAAGAAACTGTGTCTTGGTCACTATTGAATAATTAAGCACTTCTTCAGTCTTGCTTCATACTTTTTATAATACAGCCTGTTTGCACTTTCACATAGGGAAGAGTTTTATTTATTGTTTGGAAAGTGAATTTTACAATACTTTTATTTATGATGTCTTTAATGTTTTATGGAATTACCTGAAGGTCTTTTTAATTTAGAAGCTCCTGGCGAAAAAATGCTGCTTGTATTTTCTGTGAAAGTAACTGGGTGGCTGATCATTGTTAACACATTAAAAAAATTATACTGAAAGTTTATTGCTGGTAGATCAGAGAAGTAGTAAAATGGTGTTTTATTTGCTTGGTGTATGGGTTGAGGGAATGGATTTCTAAGTTCTGGGCTAGCAAAATGCACAAATAAGCCCCAATTCTTCAAATACAATGACATATATTTACAATAGGAAATGGTAAATAAATAATCGCCAGCAACTATTTCTGTTCCTGAAAGTGGCTATTGCTTTTCAGTCTACTTCACAGTATAACAGACACAAAACCACTGGGATAGCAGTCATTGCTAGATAAATGATTTGGAGATCAATCTGGTCTCTCAGACACACTGTCTTCAACTACCATAGCAGCAGAGCTGTTGTGTTTTGTCATACTTGCCTTGCTGCTCTGTGTCCTTCCTCAAGTGCAGTCCATCTGATTTAATGAAGACAAAGATTAGGTTTGTTTTCCCTCAGCTTCTGGATGCAAGCCTAAAATGTTTTGTCTGTATGCATCTCACTGCCCTCTACATACATGTGAAGATTGTTAGTGTTTAGGTTTTGTTAATCTTCACTAACAGGCTTCTAGGACTACAGAAGCTAATACATTGCCAGTGTCCTGTTGTTTCTTAGGTAGGATGATCTGTACCAGTGGAATAGCCCAAATCTTTTCAGGTGCCAATCTCTTGGATGACTACATGTGCAAGAAGGGTGACAGTAAAACAGCAGTGAAACTGCAGTCTAGTGCTTTTGCTAGTTTTGAGGGGATAGGTCATGGGTAACCAGAACAGAGTTGTCCCCAGCATTTTTGAGAGGTCTCTCTCCTAATTCCTGTCTGTTTCCTGCTTTGAATCTGACATCTAGCTGTTTGTTTTAGCAGATGCCCCAAGACTTTCTGCTCACTCCTCTGCTGAGCTCTCAAGTGCAGACACCTTACACCTTTTTCTGCTGCTGTTGGTAGGATATATGAACAGTCCAGCCTCAGTTCTTTCATGCATTTTGTCTTTGCTTCCCTCCTTAAAGTCCTGGAAGGGGAATCATGTCTTAAGATGCTGTTTTAGGTTCTCTTTTAGGTTTTGGAAACATCAAAACTGGGATTGGGTAGTGTGCAAAGCACCCTTAACATGACATTAATTATACAGAGTTCTCACCCAGTCTGGCTACTGGTCCTGTAATTTAAGGTGCAGTTCTTGATGGTTCAAGCTGCAGGAAGGAGCTGTGCTTCCCCATGGCTAATAGTATAACTTCATTCTTGAGTACCTGGGCTTTAGAACTGGGGAATGCTTATATGCTCTTAGCACCATGAGAATTCACTCTTCCCAGAGCTGGAGAAGCTGCTGTTTCCTGAGCCTAGTTAGGCTGAAGGCTACTCCAGGGCTGCTGGTTGAGTTTGGTACATGCAGGGCTAGCAGCAGCAATCCCACCAGGCAGTTGGCTGACCTCCTTCACCACTGCTGCCTTGCCAAGCAGAATGCATACAGCTTCATCTCCCGGGACCAGGTAGAGAAAAAACTGACCCTGTGTGTCAGCTTAGTGGAGGGATGGTGAAATCCTTTTTTGCATCACCTCAAAAGACTGCTTTCTCACAGTAACTCCTGGGGAAATTGCTGAGCTGCCACTTCACCAGGTCTTGTAATCTGGTGCTGAGGAACCCAGGTCCTGAATTTAGGATGAGCAGAACCAGCTGCAAGGGGATTAAGGTGTTGATCTGGGTGCTGTACAAACCTCAGAAAGACAATTTTTTCCTTTTATCTAAGATTCTATAGTTTCATTTTTGGCATCTTTCATATGAGGTTAAAGTCAAATGTTGGGGTTTCATAATCGGCTTTTAGATCATAAATATTTTACTTTGACATATTTCCTTCTCACTTCTTGTAAGCATCTTGTGTTAGAATAATTACTCTTTTTTGACAGAAGAACACTGCTCAAATTAGAGTAAAAAGTCTGCCCTGTTTCACCTACTGAACCCTTCTTGTTTCTATAATCCATTGGCAATGCTCTTCTACTTGAGGTACAAACAAGGCAAAAAAAACAGGGCCAGATTTAAGGGCCCTTCAAGCTTTACACTGATCAGTCTGCTGGTATCAGAATCTGTAAAATCTGTGTCTTTATAAGAACAGCTGAAATTGAAAAGTCCCTGAAACATCATAGGTGGTCTGGGTATACAAAGAAGTGAGTCAAGATACAAGTCAAATACCCCCCACATGAAATAACTACACTGGCAGTGAATGCTGCTGGGAACCTGTACTTCAGCAGGAGTTTACTTTTAATCATTTTTCTAAAAAAAGAGGATTTTTGTACAAACCTTTCTGTGAAACTTGGAATTGCTAGTAAGGCTGAAGGCTTGGAAGCCTGACTTTCTTTCTGTCTTGCTGTATTCTACAGATTCCTCCAGAGGCTCACAAATTTCTGTAGGCTCTGATTATCAGTGTAATCCTACTTCTTCAATTTTTACTGGAATTACAAAGTAGGGACTGTATCTTGGCCAACAGGAACAATGTGAATGGGGTTTCTCTCTCAGCCTATGGACTCTCTAGGTGTTGCTGTGCTTGTCTGCTTACCAGGGAGAGCCATGGAAAATCAGACATCCCCTGCAGTTCTTATTTTGAAAATCACCTCTAGAATGTTTGTTTCTTTACTGAAGAAATGTTAAAGTTACATATTTTATAAGTTGTATGAAATTTCCATGTCCATTTTGTGTCTCTTCCATTCATTTCAGAACAATCATTTTAATTGCAGGTATTAGCTATCAGTAATAATTTGGCCTCTTGACTGAGAATTAGAGAAATTCTCTGTTAATTGTCTGCCTTACAGCAAAACATGTTTTCTGCTAATAAATTAATCTGACAGTAAGTACTGAAGTGTATTTTTAAGTGCTTTGGGTTATTAGGAACATTACAGAGTGCTTTGGAATGCTCACACCCCTTATGCACCCAGCGCTGTCCTTGCTCCTGCAGCCCCAGCTGTTTGCCTCCCTCTGCTCTGCCTGAAGAATTTGTCTCAATGTGAGACTTCACCCCCTGCCAGCCCCAGGAAAGGGCTGGGATCCCCTTCCTAGGCCCCGTGAGCACTAATTCCCTCTTCCTTGGGAGAGTAAGAACTGCCTCACGGAGCACTGCCACCTCCACAGCCTGTTCCTTGGTTGGAGAGGACCAAAGTCGATAAGCTTTGACCGTGCAGCAGCAAAATTGGTCCCTGCTGCACCTTCTGCCTCCCTGCCTGGAATTGCCTGTATGGGCATACACTGTGTGTCCCAGTTCCCAGGCATGCAGAGCAGAGCGAGATCCCTGTGCTGATCAGGGCCAACAGCTGTGAGTGAGTCTGTAGCATGAAGCAGGTAATGCTGAGGGTCTGACCTATCAGGGGTTTTACATCCACCTGGTTCCAGCTTGGGCACGTGGACCGAGGGTCTGATGGCCAGTGCAGTACATTAGAGCTGTTCCTACAGTTCATTTCCCTGTTAATCTGAAAGGAATCACTCTGCACTCCAAGACTGGCTCCTGTCACGGAGCCACGTGCAGTAAGCAGGGAGATGCATTTCGGAAGTGCTCTTGAACTGAAATGTTGTTCTTGACACACGGTGAACAGTCAGTGGGACACAGCCAGGCTGGCAATGGGACAGCACTTCCCAGAGCCATGTTTAATGTGAGGACTACTCTGGAAAGTTTGCAGTCCTCTCAAAGGATTTTTTGGTTTCAGTCACGATGTCTGCAAACCAAACTTCAAATACCTGGCTGTAATTTGTCAGATCCAGTAAGTGACATTGCTAGGAGAATAGGAAACCAAAGACGACTGATGGTACCTGTTGATTTCAAATAGACCTGGATTACTGTTGTATTGGATCTGTGTATCAAGGCACTGGTAGTGGGTGGCTTCAGGGGTGGGTTCTGTGAGCAGCTGCCAGAAGTTTCCCCCATGGCTGACACGGACAATGCCAGTTGGCTGCAGGACGGACCAGCCGCTGGCCAAGGCCACACCAGTCAGGAATGGTAGGAACACCTCTGGGATAACAGAGTTCAGAAGTGGGGAAGGTTACTGCACAAGAGCAGTTGTAGATGGAGAGAGAATATGTGAGAGCAAGAGCTCTGCAGACACCCAGGGCAGTGGAGAAGGAGGGGCAGGAGGTGCTGCAGGAGCCAGAGCAGAGAATCCCCTGCAGCCCATGGTGCAGCCCATGGTGAGGCAGCTGTGCCCCTGCAGCCCGTGGGGATCCACGGGGAAGCACATACCGCCCCTGCAGCCCGTGGAGGACCCACACCTGAGCAGGTGGATGCCCAAAAGAAGCTCTGACCCCGTGGGAAGCCCGTGCTGGATCCGGCTCCTGTCAGAACCTGTGGGAAGCCAGTGGGGAGAGCACGTTTGCTGGCAGGACTTGTGACCCTGTGAGGACCCGTGTCGGAGCAGCCTGTTCCTGAAGGACTGCACCCTGTAGACGGGGCTCACGCTGGAACAGTTGGTGAAGAACTGCATCCCGTGGGGAGGACTCGTGCTGAAGTTCGAGGGGGACTGTTGCCCGTGGGAGAGACTCCCGCTGGAGCATGGAAAGCGTGAAGGGAGCGGCAGAGACTGTGCGATGAACTGACCGCAGCCCCCACTGCCGTCCCCCTGCACCAGGGAGGGGGTAGAGAAATCGGGAGTGAACTTGAGCCCGGGAAGGAGGAAGGGGTGGGGGGAAGTTGTTCTAAGATGTCTTTTTATTTCTCATTCCCCGGGCCTAATTGGATTGGCAATAAATTGATTTCCCAGCGTGCCCGCCCCCGTCCGTGGGCATGGGAAGGCGCAGCGCTGCGCCCTGGCCGCGAGGGGCCGCTGTTGGCAGGGAAATGTCTCCCGGGAGTGGGATCCATCCAGCGGGATGCCGGGATCCATCCACCGGGATCCATCCAGCGGGATGCCGGGATCCACCGGGGTGCCGGGATCCGGCCCCAGGAGCAGGGAGAGAGTGAGCAGCTGCGGTCTGCCACATAAAATTATTATTATATTGCTTATAAATATTAGTGCATACGAATGTCTTAAGGGCAGGTGTCCAGAGAATGGTGAGGCCAGACTCATTCCACTGGTTCCTAGCCACATGACATGGGACAAGGGGTACAAACGAAACACAGGGAGTTCTGTCTGAATATGAGGGAGGACTTCTTTACTGCGGGGGTGACAGAGCACCAGAACAGGCTGCCCAGATGGGCCGTGGAGCCTCCTTCCCTGGAGACACTCAAAACCCACCTGGATGCAATCCTGTGCAATCTGCTCCAGCTGAACCTACTGCAGAGGGATTGGACAGGATGGTCTCCAGAGGTCCCTTCCAAGCCCAACCACTCCATAATTCCGTGACTGTGACTGGCACACAGAAAGCTCTGCTGTTGCAGACAGCAAAAGACAAAGGTGTGCTGGTGCTCGTTGTGAATGTCAGAACACTCGAGACAGCTCAGAGCTCGTAAATGGGAAGAGGGAAAATCGGGGCTGGCATGTCTGTCATGTGGGTGAAGGGCCTCCTCACTTGGCTGGCAGCAACACAGGCTTCACCATGCTTGGGCTGGGAACAGACATGTAGAGGAAAATGCTGAGCACAGCTTTTCCCCTGGGGTATTTTGCAGTGTGACATTTATCTTCTGCACTCCAAGTATCAGCTGTTTGTACAGGAAATTTTCCACTTTGCTTTTCTGGGGAGCCAAGCTCTGCCTCAGCACTGGGTGGCTTCCTGTAGCTCCAGGACCACTGTGCATTCCCGCCACGATTGAAGGGATGGGGTCTGCCCCAGCTTCAATGTATTCCCGCAATGTGTTCTCAGGGGTAATGGACAGGTATATTAACAACAACAAAGACCTTGCAGTCTGCCTGTGTCTTCCCTCCTCCTTCACCCACATTGCTCAACTATCTTTACTTTGGCTCCAGTGAGGTCACTTCACTGCTTTGCCAGTAAATTTTCCTCCAGGGCAGCTAATTTCTGACTTGGAGGAAAAATAAGGGGTTGAAGAAGCCTGGGGAAACCATGAAACATTGGAACAGTAACTTCAGCAAGAGCCAGGCCTTAGGGACATGTCACACAAATGTCAGCATAGACACATTCCCCCCTTTCCCTCCAATGTCATTTCAGAAATACCTGAAAGACATATGTAAGACATTGTAAGAATACATTCACCTGCAGTTAGTCTTTCATTCCTATTGTGGGGCAAGACAGATTTAGCTAGAGAAAACAAAAGCTAGCAGAAGCAGAGGAGCTTAACTGTATGGCTAGAGGTGGTATTTATTAGCAGGAGAGCTGGGTCTTTTGCTGGAATGAACATGTCTCTCCTCCCTCTGCAATGCCTGCCATCCCCTGAGACATCCTGCTTTCTTGCCTGCTAGTCCCCAGTGTCACTTTCGGACAGGAAGCACGAGCCATTGCTGTCAGCCCAGAGCAAGAACCTGCTCTGTGCCATGAGCTAATTGTGGCACTGCCCTTGACACTCCTTAGGACAGAAGGCGAGTCAGTCTGTGAATATAATTTTTCCCCCACACCCAGCTTTGAAATGGAAAGGAGATGCCTTTCTCCACTTCTCCCGTGGGATTTTGAGAGCCTTGCTCCCTGCAGGCTCCTGCTTGTTCCATGGAGCCTGTTGGGCATCTGACCATCTGCCTGAGCAAATGTCAGGTTTGTTTGCTCCCTGCTGGCTGCTGGGGCAGGGCTGTGCCGGGGTGTGCCGCCTGCTGAGAAGCCAACCCTGACTGCATGTTTGCACAAACAGATGCAGCGGGCTCTGCTTTGACAGGGGTATTTTTAAATCCACTCCAGACCCTTGTCAAAGCCAGCTGTTCTACCAGCAAGTTGAAGGGCGTTGCCAAACCTGAGCATTAGTAGAGGCAATGTACCCTGCAATTTGGGAATACAGAGCTTCTATTCATAAGAGTTGAGCAAGGCACTTCATGGCCCAAAAGACATGGTCCCGTCTTTTCTGTGCCCTCAGAAGAAATAATTCCTTTCACTAGTGGACTGGTAGCTCTCCCCAGGAGAGCTGCACGGGGGATTTGGGTGGGTTTTGCTCCTTTAACTGTGAGGAGCTCAGCTATGGTGCCATGACTGGGCTGTGGTCTGTCTTGCAGCGAAAAGCCTCTTCATACCTGCCAGCTCAGTGCCCAGGTGCTTGTTGTGTCCAACTACTTGTCAAACCTCAACGTGCTGGAGGTGCCTGCTGGCACAGCATGGAAGGTAAAACACACAGGTTACATGTCTGGCCATGGGACAATGAGGCTTCATTCCTAAATCTGCACTTGGGCAGAGGCTCTGAAGAAAAGCACACCCCATCCCATAGCTCTGCAAGCATCACTACCAAGGAGCAAACCATGTGCCCTGAAGGAGGGAGGAGGTTGAGGTGGCGTGGGACACACACAGGGCCATGCCTCGTGTGCTGCACCACAGCAGATCTCTGCAGTGTCACGGACAGCGAGGGCAATGCGGGGCTTTCCTGGGGCCAAGGTTCAGCAGCAAAGCCCTCCCAGCTGGTGCCAGTGCTGTGGGGTGGTGACAACAGCCACGAGGCTCTTGTAGCAGTGGGGAATTACGGTGTTCGGCTGCACGATGCAAGGCCGGCCACTGTCCCACAGATGTGCTGGTGCACCACCTGCCCCTCTCCCCGGCACACCGGTCACTGACCCAGAGAGGGGGAGCTGCCTCCCCTCTGTGGCATGGCTGGCCACGGCTGCACCCCCGGCACAGGCTGTCCCCATGCTGCCACTTGCTGCATCACAGCCTGAGGTGGAAAAGGTTATTTTTACCATGGCTTTGGAAAGCCACTCACAACCGATGCCATAGGAACGGGGTGGGTTGTTTTGATTGTTTTTCCTCCTCTTGCATTCCTGGAAAGAGGGGCCAGCTCAAAGCCAGCGCTGGGGAGCAGGACCATGAGTCAGGAGGGCTGGGCTCGCCGCCTGCCTCTCCCTGGGGTTCTTGGGGGAGCTGGGCCAAGTCACAGCCCTGTGAGATGCTTGGCTTAGAGCACATGGCCAGAACTGCTAACCTTGTTCTGGGTTTCCCCTTAGCCTTATCCCGTGTTCCCTGCCCAGCCCCAACTGGGCTCAGAGCTGGCTTGGTCTGCTGATGGCCGATGCACCAGAGCCCGAGGGATTGGAGCCTTTGCTGGAGGCAAGGCTGCCCTTCAGCATGGGCTGGGGTGACAGGGACTTTAGCTCCTTCTCTTCCTCTGCCCATGGCAGCTCTTGCCCACAGGACTGCCTCTCACCAAGGGGATGAACCTTGATACCCAGTCCATGGAAACCTATATTTTTATATAAGAATGCTTAGCCAAGAAAGGGGAGAACTAAGACACAATTACCTTTCATGTCACACTGCCTCATAACAACTATCACCATCAGGCATAAGATGTGCTGCAGGACGAGCCAAAATGTTGAAGTGCTTCTACTTCAGACTGAAAAATTAAGCACTTGTTGGCCCAGAGAAAGAGCCCCTCTACTGACCAAACACTGCTGCACCCTTTGGAAAGAGGCCCGAGTTCTCCTAGCCCTGCTCCAATTTCACAGACAAGAGCAAAGCACACGCTACAGAACAAATGGGATCTGGACTTCCTCTCCCTCTTGCGAGTGCTTTTTTCATTAGATTACAAGGTCCAAGTCATTCTTTCCTTCTCATCTGATCTTGTCTCTAGAGAATGCAGATTAAGAGGCTCAAGAGGTCTTAACGCCCACATTTGTTGAAGGCCAGAGTCCTGCGGACTCCCCCGAGTTCACACCTGCTGGCACACATGGCACTGCACACTGGGGAGCCTGTTGCTGCCTCTAATCAGATTTTTCTTATTTCAGCACAAGCAGCCCAAATCCCAGGACAGAAATTAATGGCTCAAAGATTCCTGGCACTCTGCTGTATCAAATAAGGTTTGACATTGCAGGATCATACATCTCACATTGGCAGAAATTCATTCATATGATCCAAACCACCCTGAGTACTGGGCAGGGATTGAAATGGAGAAGCTGCAGGCCAAGCATCCTCCAGCTTCTTTCTCTCTCCAGATTACAATCTTCTTTCCTGTCCTCACTCTGATAAATGTGTCCTGCAATCACACAGCTCCACCAAATACTAATTTCAGATAACCTGTGAGTTCCTGGTGGGAGCACTCCCTTAGGCAGAAGAACAACCTTGACTGAATGCACCAAAGGAAATTGGGAGTTCTGTGCTTATTTCTTAGTTGCACTAGAAAAGACCTCATTTTCATTTAATTAGGGATGCATTCCCACCTGCTGTGAAATATTATTATGGTGCTTTATTTCATCTTCACCATTTCTTCTGCTTTTTATTCTTTCAAAGACCTAAGCAAGTCGAGCTTGGGGAAGACTGAGTTACTTGGAGACGTGTTGGCAATAGCTGCTTCAGGACTGGCTTCTTGTAAGATAAGCTGCAAGGGGCCTGGCAAGTGTCATTTTACTGTAAGACCACTACTTTTTGCCCCTGCTTTCTCCTGCAGACACACACACAGATCCCTTTTTCACAAGCTCTTCTTACCACTTACTCATGTGGCCTGATGACTGCTCTCCATGGAAAAGACTGCCCCCACAGGGAAGGGGCCATTGCCTCGTTCCCTGCTGGCCTGACACAGCTCTGCCTACACGCAAACACTGGGGTGTAACTTCCCTCCTCATATTACAGCCAGGTTTGGATGCCTTCAAGTGCTCCTCTGTGGCCAGACCATGCAGACAAGAGCAGCTCACAGCACTGACCCCCTCACAGACTCTCTGGGCACCTCTGTGTGGGTCACACTCACTTTGTCAAGGACAGGCATTCTCCAGCGATGCTCCATTAGACGCTTTTTCCAAGCACCGGCTGGAAGTCCAATATTCTCATGTGACTCCAGGGGCTTCCAGAGGCTGAGGCAATGGACACGTGTCTCTGTGTTAATCCAGCCCTGGAGACCAGCCCCACCCCAGGAGCTCTGAGCACAGCCAAGCGCCCTTTGGATTCAGACTCCAAATCTCTTAGGATCAGACTTAAATGACCGGTTCCAAGGACTGCGATTCCAGAGATGGTCCCTCATCAACCTGCAAGCGACCACTGACAGTGAGCACCACGCATTGGGCTGGAGGTGCAGCTTGTGGTCAGGCTAAGCTGAGCTGGGGTACCAGCACCCTGCCAGCCAGGGCTGCAGAGGTGATGCTTGAAAGTGCATTAAGGCTCCAAAGGCAGTGTTTATCTCTCTCCATCTGCTGAAACCAGTTGGCAAAGGAGGGAAGGAATTTAGCACTGTGTGGAGTCTGGCTACCCAGAAAAGCAAGAGAAAAAGAACCCACAGGGATAGAAATAAAGGGTGATCAGTAATCATGCCTTTAATAGCTCGTAATTTTTTTTTTTTTTTTAATTCCAGGCAACTAAGATGTGTATTTGTTGTGTGTGTCTGACATCCAAAAAAACCACAAGTCCACAACCTGTTCCGTTTCTCGCCTTCCCTAAAGCGCATAAATTAAAGTATCAGTCACCCCAATATACAAGAGTTTAATGAAATAAAAGGGCTTCTTCTGCTTTTACAATTCAGTGTCACCTTTTATCTGAAGCATTAGCTAGAGTTTTAGCTAGAGAATTGTCTTAAAACAAATAGAAAAACTCAGAACTTAGGCTGTCCAGAAGAATTCAAGAGATTTCCACTCCTGCTCTCAAACTCCACTTCCTAATAAAGCCTCAGAGTAGCATTTTCCTGCTAGAAGCCAAACGACCCAAAAAACTCTTCAAACACACCAGGGAAACACGGTCTGTACCACAGAGCTTATTAAACTTAAAATAATAACAGTGCAACAATTTCCCATTCAACAACTTTACCGCAGAACCTGAATTCATATCAGGATGAGCAAGGACAGAAAATGCCAGACTACAAGTAGCCTTTGGTGCCTGGGGCTGTGAAATGGCCTCCCACCCTTGATTTTGATATCAAATAAACGCTATCAGCTTTGGAAGCACCTGCAGGCTTGGGGACCTCGGCCCACTCAGCAGTTCAGGCTGAGGCCTTTTCAGCATCTGCCTGCTGAACTCAGCCTTGCCTTGCATAGCTGGGAGTGGAATTCTGATGGGAAGACACTGAGGACCCTCCTCTCTCACTGGTGCTGGGACTCAGGATTCTCGCTCTTGCTGGTTTCCGTAGATGCGGTATCTTTCCTAGCAATAGAGCACTAGCCTTGATGGAGGGGGGTTGTTCTTGTCTTCTTCCCATTGTGGAGTACATGGGCACCGTGTGCCTGGGGCTGCTCCTCTCCTCATGAGACTGCTTGGGAGCTGGTGGGATTAGCCTGTGCTCTAACACAAGACAGATCCCATACAGAGAAATGGGATCCAGGCAGAAACAGCTCATCTGGCTGATGTATCCATCCATTCCCTAGCACTGAATAGAAAGCCTCTGATCTAGAAAAAAGAAAACTCAAAGATGAAAGAACACAAAACAAAGCAAAAATGCGACCTTTACTGCTTTTTCATCTCCTGCTGTTTTAACTAAAGGACCTGACCTATAAGTGCAGCTAACTCCAGAGACAAAGGTACTCTTTCACAGTCTTGTGTGTGTGTGCAGCGCTAGAACCAAGTCACTATGACAGGTGTGAAGGAACAACGTTACAGTCCTCAGAAGACCTGCTCTGTGCACTCACCAACAGCTCGGGTTTGCTGATAGAGTTAAGCAAAGAGATTCATTCTTCTTGAGCACAAATCAAGATCTGTCAAACCAGCTTCTATTAAAGAGAGATCCTAAACTGACATAAATAATTATAGTCTTGATTAAAAATAATATATTATTCTAGATTTTTGGTTTTTTAGTTCTCATGTAAAACCCCTATACTCTTTGACATCTAGGAACAAAGACAAAATAAAAACCAAGCACTTGCTGTGCCTTCACAAGCACTATTGTGGTATTTAAGGGACACAGAGGAAGTTAACAACTGAGTTTAACGTCTACAGTGGAGAACAGGAGGAGTTCTTCATGCCGTCGGCTTTTTCAAGTCTCGGATTTGCTTAATCAGGTAGTTCTTCTCATCAGTGAATTGTTCATCGTCGGTCCTCTCTTTCTGGAAATTGCTCAGAAACTCAATTAGCTTGGGTTGGTTTTTCAACAGGATCTCCACAATAGGCTGTGTTTTGTTTGGACTGGCCACAAAAACCTAACATGCAAACAAAATCAGAAGCAGAGAGACAGTGAGGGGGTGGGGACAGAGAGAGAGAGAAACATCAGTCACAACATCCCCATAAGTTATTTTCTAACAAATCAGCTGAAGGCTGGCAGGCAGATACTCTGCTGCTACACACCTTGTCCCAAGGCAGAGACAGAGGAGTTCAAACATGTTGGTTCAACAGTAAATTGAAGCAAAGCTATGCCCATGCGTGGTATCACTTCCCTTTCATTTTGCTCTTTGTTGATAAAAACTTTAGATTGTAAACCCAGCTGTCCACAGCAAGCTATCAGTTCCCAGCCTCTTTCACCCACAAGACAGATACACACAAATTAATTATCAGGAGAACAGAAAAGCTTTGTGTCAGTATCGATATCATTTCCATATTAAACCAGGCCTAAAATTAGACTTGCCAGCTTTGTTTTGGTTTGGAAAAATATGTCAGAGGCCCCACTTCCCTCTGCCTAATCCATTCATGGGAGCATGGAAACTTACAGCAGCAGGAGCAGGATGGTGCGAATGACACCTTCACAGCCCTCCCTGAGCAGAGGAGAGCGGTGAAGGAGAGAGGTGACATGAGACACAGATACTCACCTGGTGCAGCCAGCCCAGCACTGTGGGCTTACTGATCTTCTCCAATAGTAGGTTTTAAGAATAAGCCTACCCACGGTCTAATATTTTTCTCCTGTAATCCCTAAAGCTGCAGTTTTCCCACTCTGAACATGATCCCTTATTGCTGCAACACTGTTTCTTTAACATTTTCCCTGCCTTAAGTGCCAGCTGAGGGCAATAAACCCAAGGCTGGTTGCAAGGCCAGCGGTGATGAGCTCTATTTTCAGGGACCTCAGGAAGCCACGGAGATGCGGGCTCTGCGGACACTGGTCAGGAGGGGCAGATGGGGCGTGCAGTGGGAATACACAGGTGCAGCACACCCTGGGAAGAGCTGCCACATCTGGCTTGCACCGAGGTTACCATGGCTGGTCAACAAAACACCGCCTGAGCGCTTGTGCAACGACAGAAATAACTTCAGTTGTTCTCTACCCGATGAGAAGAAACTAAGGATGGACAGAACTGGAAAGTGTCCAGTTTCCCTCCAAGCCTGTCCAAACCAGAATGAAAACAAACATCTGCTGACAGTACAGAATGGCATGTTGCCTGTCCGAGCACAGGCGGCACCACCACTGGCCCAGCCTCAGAGCTGATGGCTCCAGACCTGGGGCTCTTCTGCAGGTTCATTTATCACCACTGAGGCTGTGCCAGCATGGGAACCTGGGCCATGTCCAGCTGCACAGGGAGGAGCTGTGCTGCATGACAAGGAACACACACACTGTCCTGAGGGGGTGCATTACAGCCCCTTGCCCCCAAAAACAACACCTGGTAAAGCCTGGGGCAGGGTTCAGACTTATCCACAATAAGAGGATGTTCCACACCACTTGTATAAAATGCCACATGAGAAGAATGTGTGGAAGGAGTGGGGCTCAACACACATTGACAGTGCCACACTGAGTATTTCTGCCCAAACAGGAAGGTAAGAGTACTTTTTAATTCCATTAAGGTGAGGCAAAGCATCTACTCTGAATCCCTGGTATGCTGATGCTGTAAAAGTCCTAACCTCTGCCTATGCTTTTGTCTCCTCTGGATCCCTCCCTTCTCAGGCTGCTCCTAGGAGCCTTTGCTTCAAGGTACTTTTCCCTCTGCTCTGCAGAAAGAACTGCAACCTCTGCCAAGTTGGGTGAATGCTTCCAGACCCCAAGTGTATTACAAAGTTCTCCTTGATCCAGTGGTCAGGCTGTGATCCCCATAACAGCACAGTATCTACAGTTACTCACACAGGCCTCCACATCGCCCTTCTCTGATTACCCTGAGCTATAATCCTAAATAATTCTTTTTTTACTCCTACTTGCCACCTAAAACTTCTCAAGAGCAGCATTGACAGTCTCCGCTCTCAAGGACCCCTTCAGAGCAGCCACTTCGGATAGCAGCTTCCTGTAGGATGCCCAAAGTGCTCAAAGGGCAGTTTTGTACCAGAGACAACATCTATCCCCGGGTGGGACAGCCAGTTCACAGCTCTCACTACACTCGATGGACTGTCAACAGGCAGGGATGAGGAAAGTAATTGTTTACAGATCTTCATTAAAAGTTTTTAACTTTGGAGTTTAGTTCCCCCTTGGTGACCATGAGAAGAAAACCATCAAGTACACTGGCAGGACCCACATGTTCAGAAATAATCTGATAACGATGCAGATGGAAGCCATTAAAGAAGGCCTGACCTTGAAGTCCTGAACACCTTCCTTCAATGAATATTAGGCCTTCTTAATATTTGTCCCTAAAGAAAGGTGAAGGGTGATTCAAAATGAAAAAATCTGAATAATTCTTCCTGTAAAAGCTATCTGCTCTGCAAACAGAACTGGAAGGTTAGTGGTAAAACTAGCAAATAGCATTTCATATTGGTCCTACCACTGGTATTACCACAGCAAATAATTAAAGAACTTTGTTTAATAGAAGCCATCACATCCTGTTTATCTTCCTGCTCAATTATTTATAGATTATAACCTTCCCCTTGTAAAACTGGCAAACTGAACATTCAAACAAAGATCATCTTGACTACCAGTCTTGCTCAGTGTCAACAGGGACTCGTAAAGAGAGAATGTTCAAGGACCAGAAAATTCCTGAAACGTTATTCAATATTTTTAGCTAAGCAAACAAAATCAGTTCTACCAGTATCAACTGATCAGCTTCACGTAGCCCAGGAGCAGGACCATCATGAGACCTTACTTTAAAAAGAGCCCCCACTCATTCAGAACTCTGCATTGTCATAGAGGGGGAGAACAATCCCTGAAAATAAATCATTTTAAATGCTATCTGGAGGATTTCTACCAAAATGAAGTTTAACCAAACCACAAACAACTTAGTTTCACCTGTGGATTTATTATGAAAGGGTGCATATTCTAGAGCACTAAATTCAGATGGCCAACAGAGACCCAAAATTAAAAAAAATATAAAAATTCCAACTCTAAATATAGCTGTTTCAGCACAGTTGTTTTGTGAATATCTGCAAAAGGCCTGGAATGAAAATAAACTCTGAAGCTTCAAAAGTTGTCCAAAGTGGAACTATTGCTATCTTCTACATTAAAAGTCATACTGTATTTCTTCAAACAAACATCAAAATTACATGATTAGAGAATTTGACCTTATTTCCTTGAAATTAATAACCAGGCATTACCACCCTCTGAGACTACAGCAGAGCAAAAGTGATTACAAAGGATGGATGCCCTGGACTGAGTATTCTAAGACCTACTCTGGGGTCATGGACAATCTTACTGTCAGGAAACTGTACACAGAAGTGCCTCACAGTTGACGTTGCTTATAGCACAATGCCTCACATAGTAATTCTTGCCCTTTAAACTCTCCCACTAAGGAACAGAGAGGACACATCCCCACAAACGTGGTTTCAGCTTCATACCAAGAGGAAACTGCCAGTACGGTCCAATTAAGTGAGGCCATTTGCAGAGCAAGCTGCAGGAGGTAGCTCGTAATGTCCATGAAAGAGAATGGAAAAATGAAACTAAGGTCACAAAACACAGTGTACCCATTCTATTTTTAGATTTAAACAGTAAAATATATCTTGCTAAATATCTGCTTAAGAATGACAAAGTTGCATAATCCCAGTTCACTGCTACAGGGTGTTTTCCTCAAAATAATCTGTTTACGTGAAAGCCAAGAGAGCTTGTAATTAACCTTTATTTGTTAACATGTAAGGTCAAAGGAATACCTGCAGTGTTCACCTATGACTGAAAGATTTGGTCTCCCCTACAAAGAGGTAAACTCGAAGTAGGCTCCACTAATAAAACACATTACAAACTCATCATGGGAGCTGGAGAGCCCTTCCCAATACTTGGTCCTCAAAGCGTGTGTGCTCAAGACTGACATCTCTAAACTGAAATCACTGTGGAGAAGAACAGGTGACTCTCAAAGCCTACAACTCTATGCAACCCCTTGGACTATTTACAGAGGAGGAGGGAAGGGGTGAGGTGTGTTAGCTTTTCCCGAGGATTAAATTCTGGGTAATCCTCATGCATACATTGTCAGGGACATCCAGCTCTACAAAGCAGCTGCAGACCTTCAGAGTGGTGCTGTAAGGTAGAAGCTCCATTTTGCTCAGGGAAAAGGAAGAGAAGGAGCTGGAGCTAGCAGGAAGATCAAGCATTTCCTCAATGGAGAATGGAAAGAGGCACTGCAAGTGGGCACACTGCCATCATTTTCCCACCCAAGGCAACCTGGATGAACGAAATATTCTCAGTGCTTGAGGGTATTGGCACGTTCAGCCACAAAATGTTCCTGCAAAATAAGTTTGCACTAGAAGTACTCATCATTTTAATCTCTCCCTTACAGTTTCGAATCTTCAATAATTAGAAATCGCCTAAGGGAGTAAGAGTCATAAGCCTTTTTTTTGGGTCAGGTGGAGCATGGGAGCATTGGAATCTGGATGCTAACAAAACAAACACTTTTTCATTTCTGCTGTGTCTAACTGTTGAAACATCTAAATCAGGTAATTTAAACCCAAATCTTTTGGCAGCTCAGACAGAGCAGCAAGTATCCACTTCTCAGCAGACCTTTGATTCCAAATTGCCGTGGTTTGTCTACTGTAATTTCAGCCAGCACTGCACAGGTATTTTGCAAGCATAATTTAAAAATGCAGGCACAGTTTAAAATTTATGAGATTAAAAGCTGAGGACAAGATTCCTCTCCCAGTTACATTAACATGGAACTATTACAGCTGACAGGAGAACCAGGCTGAGGGATACAAACCCAGAAACAGGGATTGCAGAACAGGGCACAGTCAGCCTCTACAATATTTTTAGGCATTTCCTTCAGCAGTTCTCAAGTTGGAAATCAATTTAAGAAGTAAAATCAGAGGGAAAAGGTCTTCTCTGACCCTCTCTACAAAGCTAATTCACAATGTGATTTTCTATAACATACCCTCTTAACCACCTTGCCCTCTGGGGAGAAGCTGAATGCTTCTACATCCAGGGACCCTAAACCCTCAGTGAGGAGGATCCTAAAAGGGGAGCTCTGCTGCACCCAACAGTTACTCTCACATGCTGCTGGTGGTTACCAACAAGCAGTTTCCACCTGATCAGTTTCTGTCCTGAGTCTGCAGTTTCCCCACAAGGAGCACTGTGCACATGAGGAAGTGTGAGGAGTGCCATGGCACCACTGAATTGCTGCTGACTGCTACCACTGGAAAAAAACAACATCCCATGGAGCTATCTGAGGGCAGGGCTTGGCCCTTTGAACTGAAGAGACAGAACGTCACCACTGCTCCCCATTTGTTTTGATGGGCACTCCAAGGTCCAAGCATTATGCCCACCCAGCAGCAACTGCAAGTGGTCGAGTAAGGCTGAGCCTGCCATATCCCCCCTCTGACTGGAAATGGGATGCAACATACTGAAAAAGGAAAGGAAAGGAGGAATGGGAAAGCAGAATGGGAGCAACAGCAACATGTGACATGGTTGCACACTGGAATCCTTCCAAGTTATTCCAAGTCCTTTTGAATGCCTCTTAACATAAGTGAAATCAGCCATTCCCAAGGCATAGGTCATTCCTATCATTAATTCAGGAACAGCAACTCATGTGTTTGATAAATAAAAATCTGGCATTTATTCACAGCATGGCTAAAAGAGCCCAATCCTCTGACACCTTCCCCCCATAGGCATCTCAAAGACTGCAAGTGTTTGGAGCCTGACTTCCCACTTATCTTGAGCCACATACTCTTGATAAGGAGGAAGAGTAGAAGTTACTCATAGTGGTTCAGTTCACGGTGGAGGAAGTCAGCAAGGGAACGGCTTACCAAGCTGCTTATTTCAGGAAGGGAATTTTTTCTTTAATTCTCCTTGAAGCTTTTTTTTTTATTTTAGGGAACTAAAAGCTTTGTGGAGAAGCTGCACATTCTCTAAGCCTCCACACTGAATATCTGAAAGCTTTTTTTCCAAATCAGAAATGGCAGAAGTACAAAACTCAACAAGTCACCCTGAATTTGTGGAGGGTGATGTAACCTTTTTTTTGCAGTCTTTTGTTGTGATCTGGCATCTTTCTTAACCATCTGGGGGAAGGGATATCCTTACAAGCTCAATAATCCTCTTCTGAAAATCATTAGCAACTCTGTTTATAGTTTGAAATTAATGTGTTCATTCCAAATTAAAGTTAGTTTTGCATAGTAACAATCAAACTTGTCCTCTGTCCCAGAGCAGAGAACTCCTTTGATAGTAATTGGTAAACTCACTTCTTAACATTAATCATCATGAAAAAAGTGACACTGGTTGGATCTCACAACTGTTTGGTCACTGAAAAACAATGGAAGGATTAAACTAATTTCAAGCTTAGATTTACAGAATCTGTTTAATACAACAATTATGAAAGCAAATTGTGTATGCACTGATGCCCAGCACCAGCATCATCTACTTTTAATCACAATGCAGTTTTTAGACTTTTTTTTTTAATCTTTACCCAGAATCACAGGGTCAAATGATCTAAGAGTAGGGGGAAGGTCCTCTGGATACTGCCTAGAAGGTGTGTATTTTGTTACTTGTAGCTCATTACTTGGCTGACTACCTTCAGCACAAACCAAAATCCTGCTGCTCAAGATCTCACCTGAAGGAAGGCAAGCAGAAATCAGAGGCTGAGTGATAGAAAGGTTTTCAATTATGACACTCTCAAACGCTAGAAGTGACTGTAAACCCCAACCTTTGCCTTCATTTTCTGGGCTTTTTCTTGTCCACCTTGAAAGACAATTTTATGAGGATAAGAGAAAGTCTGCCACATCTGCAGCTCCCACTAGCTCACCTTGAACACATGGAATGCTTCAAACTGAATGTTGGGGCTTTTGTCTCGCAGCAAGTTCATCATCAGCTTCAGATTTTCTGGTTTGCTAATGTATTTTGTCATGATGGCAAAGTTGTGTCGGTCCAGAATCAGTTCACCCAGCAGCTACAGGCACAATTAGGAAAAAAAGACTTTTTTTTTCAGTTCACATTACTTTTGAATGCAAAGAAAGCAGCAGTATATTTCAATGTTTGCTTAAGAGGTTTCAAAGGTTTAAGAGGTTTGCTTAAGGTTTTTCACTACCTTAAAAGAAAGAAAAAAGGTAACTAGACTTGTTACCATGCAGTTGGTTACTTAACGCCCAGTACTGCTCGTCTTCTGAATACAACAGAGGGGGATCCTGCATAGGGGCTGGGTGTCACAGGAGCTGGTGTGAGCACTTAGGACAGAAGCAAGCACAGTGCAGCTGCCCCACAAAGACATCTTCATTTCATTTGTGTGTTACATTAACAAACCTATCTGGTTCCATCTGCAGGTCATGTCAGACTTGGTGCACCAGAGACTATCATGTTACTCTCAAGTTCATTTTAATCTGTGTTCTGAACCAAAGTATAGATTTGAGGTGAGAGGAAAAAAGATAGTGCTTGTTCCACAGAAACGGCCCAATGTTTCACCAGACATCCAGAAAACAGAAGACAGTGAGCTCCTGTGCATTTCCAGAAGAGCATCACAACCCTTAGTTCTTTTTTGTTAGAAAAACAAGCTGCTTCACTGCCATACATGCAACTTGTTACTGTAAATAACATGGGGTACAAATTTAGGAGGAAAGTGCTGAGAGACTTTACCTTCAAAGATTGTCTCTTTGTTACGTAGTTCTCAGAATGAAGGAGTTTTTCATAATCCTCAAAGATCTAGAGTAACAAGAAAACACAGATACATCAGATTCATGCCTATCCTTCCTCCTGTTGGTCCTTGCCACTCCAGAGGGGCAGCAGAGGCCGCAGCAGTGACACTCTCTAACATTTCACTGCAATGTCAGCCCCACCTCTTGTGGCCTTTTCCCTTGGCTGGTTATCATGCAGTGAATTAATGCCCAGGAACACTCCTCTTCCAAGTACTGCAGATGAGGATACCACATATGGACTGGATGTAACAGGGGCTGGCATGAGCCAACTAGGACAGAAGTAACGCAGAGCCTGTACACCCTTCTCTTACAGAAGGGTGAATGTGCTGCCAGGACATGTGGGTCCAGCATGTAACGTCCACTCAACTCATACCGTGGTCATGACTGGCTGTGTGATTTAATACAGTACCCGAAAATGGTGCTGGTACATCCCAAAAGCTCCTCTTGTGAGGGGCCACCTCACCTGCCTTCATCAGCCTCACTCACTAAAGCCATTTGCCCAGCAAGGATCACCGGGAGCCAAGTGTGTGCTGGCTTTTGCAGGATTGGGCCAAGGGAATCTTGTGGTCAAAAAGACTGAGAGAGAAGGCTGCAATATGGCCAAACCATCTACCAAACAAGCAAAAAAACTCAACACTGCTGTCCGGGAATCAGCTGAAAAATTGCTCACTTAGGCAATTAATACTTAAAAATTTAAAATGTTAAATAAACGTAGAGTGGGGACTGTTCCAGTGCAATGCTTCAGTATTAAGAGAGAAGATTAGTAGAGGCACTAATTTTGCTCCAGTTAAGCTGCATTTGTGACTCAGCAATAATTAGCCTGCTCTTTATTTAACCTTCTTGGTAACTAGAATGAAAGAAATTTGTCTTTTCTCTTTGGCAATGAAACAAAGAATAGCTCAGGTAACATGAGAATATAACCCATAGTCTAATTCCATGATCTGTATCAGTCCAATTCTAGTTGATTCCAATGGAATTTTTCTGACCCACAACTTTGTCTAAACCAGAGCCAAAAAATCAAAGTGAAAACTGGCAGCTAACCAAAGGACTGATTGCCTTAGGATGATAATAGGAATACTCCGACCTCAGGCCCTCATTTAGGTACATGTGATTTTCAGTAGTGCTAAAAATTCTTTCAGTAATTCTTTGTCTCTGTCCCAAAGTATTATGAATAACACCAGTAGGGCCCCATTGGTGCTGGGGTATCACAAAACTGTTCCAAACTGTGCATTTTTCCCAGTGATCTATTTACACACGAAGTTTTGGTTCCATTCACATATGAGGAGACATGATGCACACAGAGAGGAATAAAATCTGCTTTGAAATTACGAGTTTTCCTGAAAAACTTGGGGTGTGTGTGTCCCCAGCTGTGTGCAGAGGGGGCACCTGCAATTCACACATCATGCAAGGATTCTGCTCTAGTAAAAAGCAGTGATTAGTTTTGCAGTCAAATGTGACTATTTTATGTCAAACATAAAACCCCCTGCTACTGAAAGGGCACTTTTCCAGCTAAGGACAAAGAAAATTAAAAAAATCTTTCACCATTGATACTTACTGGATCGTAATTTTGTTCCAGAAATTCCGCCACCAACGATTTGTGTCGTGTTAAGAGGTCCTGTGGAAGAACAGAGAAAGGTTACCTGATAGAGCATGCTCATTTGATTATCCCTTGATTCTCAAATGTAATTCAGCACCTTTTACCAGGAGGCACTTACAACACGTTTTCTACAGACAACACTGCATTATGCATTCAGTAGGACTTTAAGAACTCAGTTAATGCTAACAGAACCTATATAAAACTATTCTAATACTCTTTCTTTTTATTCCTGTCTCCCTCCCACCTTTTCTTATGCTCATTTGTCATAGTGCACAGTGTTTATGCTAAACCAGGATAGGGGAAAGGAAGAACATAAACTAACCCTTTATGAAGGGATGAGCTATGGTCTCCAAGCCAGAAGTGATCTACATGCTACCCCATAGCTGGAAACTATACTAAGCCGGATTAACCACGATTGCTCATCTCCAAGAATACCACAAGGAAAACTCAAATTCAACTGCTGCAGTAAATTAATAAAAAAAGCTAGTCAGCAATCTAAGCTAGACATCCAGGTGCCCTTGCCCTCTGCTCCATCCTCAGGAAGCAGACTCAGGTAGGTGGGATGAATCCCTTTCGCAGATCTTTTTCTGCCCAAGGTTGGCTTACTGGCACAAAGCAGTAGCAGACCTTTCAGACAGCTGAATGGGATGCCTCCCATGCCAAATTAAAATTTAAATTAAAGGAACCTCTCCCACAGAATGGGGATGCTGGTGCTCAGCCACAGTCTCTCTTTACTGGACAAATAGCTACAAAATGGAATGGCCAGTGGGAGGCATTTAAGTATGATTCTAATCTTATTGCTTCTTTTAAAACATAACACTGATTACAATAAACGCCTGATGAAGTCCATTCAAGTTGTTTTCTTTTTTTTTTGCTGAATCAGTTTCTGCTCTCTTTTTCATCATCTTTTCCTGAGTTCCCCTACCCAGTCAGAGACTGAAGCTGCTGAGGAGCTCAAGCAGATGCACAGACACATCCTCATAAATAAAACCTTTACATACTAATCCTTTAATTTATTTTTACCATCAATTATAAGAGGAAAGCAGAGCCCTGCAAAATTCAGTGCATGTTTTTAACACTCTCCTTTATTTAGCAGGACTGCAATGACAGCAGTTTTAAAGGCTAAGTGAAATATATGTGATTCATGAGCTTTTATGCAAGGCACTTAGGAGGCAAGTACAACATCCTTCAACAGGGGGCACAAATGGAATATAATCCAAAATGAGTTCTCCATAGAAAATGACAAGAAAGCCTGGAGCAGCAGTATTCAGTCGGCACTCTTCCCAACTGCTGCTTGCACCCTCCACAGCCAACTTGTATCTCTAAATACAAGCATCTCCCTTTGCATCTTTAACAGCTCAGTTTTCTCTCTGCAGTGCACCTGGCTGAATTTAATTAAGAAGTACATCTCCAGATCATAAAGAATTCCAATACTTCCCTACTATAAATATCCTCAGACTTCAATGCACATTTAATTAAGCCCTCCTCTGGTGCATAGACTATCCAAGGCTTTCAGCTCTGAACCAGACACTTCGATGGCAACACTACAAACTCAACATGGGGGCAACAGAACTGAAAACAAGAGTTCAGTAATCCAGCCAGCAAGCAATCATATTTTGCTAGTATTAGTAAAGAGGTAGCTCCATATTTCATGATTCAATTGCTTCCACATCACTTCTTGCTGTTCCAGCTATCCAGAGTAACAGACAAATAGGAGATGAGATGAGTAGCCAGTTTATTTCCAGACCTGACCATGTATCAGGTGCTAAGAGGAAATTTAAAAAAAAAAAAACCAAAAAAAACCCAAAAAAACAAAACAACCCCAAAAAATGCAGTTTTACACATTTCCCCCAAGCACTTTAAAAGGCAATTTCTGACCTATGTCTGCAGATGAACTGCCCTCATACTCCTCTCTTTCCAGTGCATGTGAGGATGTAGAATTCTATTTTTAAAACCTCCTAAAAATACACTCAGTTCACAGGGGACAGACGTACTTTCCACAGCTGTAGATCTGTGAACAATGTCAATCCCTCTTTTTTGGGGGGAGGGTTGTAGCAGTTTGCAGTCCTTGCCACAGCTTAACTGACCCTTGTCCCCATCCTGCCTCCTGTTTGGGGTGAAGACTGTCCATCACCACCAACACACTTTGCTGTCATGCTCAAAGCAGAACTTGGGGAAAAGATATAAATCTCTTCTCTGAAGCTGCAAACTGAGTCCAAGAGCACTTTTTCTGACCAGAGACAAATATTCTTCTGAGCATAGGATAAAATGCCACAAACAGAAGATTTAAATATCTCAGTCATGCTGCATTTTTTTAGAGTCCTGCACCATACTACTCCTTGTCTATGCTTTTGTGCTGCTTTGACTTTCATAACATTTACCTAATGGACACTGCAACATCGAAACTTAAGTAAGGGAAAGATGCTGCTATTGATTAACTGGTGGTTAGAATTGCTAATCCTGCTCAAGTCATTACTGAAGAATGCAATGTTATCTCCATTATGCAAATATTCATCCCATTTGGTAGGTTAGTAAAACCAGTAAAAAGCCAGGTTTCAGTCTACCTTGAATCACTGAGCTGAACTCTAACATACCTTGCACTTATTCCAAAGGTCTATCTAATCATGTTTCTAATTAGCTTTATAAGGAAAGAATAAATAATGTGTTTCTATGACAGCAAGGAGCTCAGTGATAGAAGAAAAAAAGGAGTTATATCTATATTTAGAAGAGTCTTTAACAAAAGAGAATTTTCCCCAGCTTTCTTAGATTGTTTTTCAGAAATAAGTTCATCTTCCCTGTACATAAGCCCAGGGCACCAAGTTTTGCTGAAAGACTCTACGAGCCCCTTGCAGGAACGATGATGGTCACATACAAACCCCAGAAAATTTGGCAGGCTCCACCCAGCTTCGTTTTTAATACAAAACAGACTCTATACAAAGTCTGTGCAGTGCTTCCACCTATGTAGCTTTTAGCAATACAGTCCTTACACTGAATCATGGGTCATGAAAGTGAGACTATGAATACAGTGTAAAATAATCAGCAGACACAGCATTAATCTAGACCTGAATGCCAAACCCAGAAGGGACAGCAAAAATTACAAGGATTTCAAAAGTCACTTTCAAATGATGCCTTCTGTTGTGGTTGGGACGGGCAGTGGTTTTGTCTCTGGGGAAAGGTAGGAGAGAAAAAGTTTATGTGTTTTGCAAGAACTGTGTGTAATATATGATTAATATGAGTTTTAAACAGTTGCATAGAAGACCTTGGGTTATCAAGATGAAGAACATTAATTAAATACAGGTTTACGTTTCTACAAAGATTCTTTGCAGACTTGATCACTGTTGCGAATCCTGTTACAATCAGACCAAGTATTAATTACATCCTTTACTGAACGATAAAAAAGTTACCCAGTTCAAAGCAACACAACACTCAGTGATGACTCCTGATGGAGTACCATTTTTGACACAATACCATGATTCAGGGATTGAATAATTTACCTTGAATGTAGCAAAGGCATCAGAAGCAATATCAAATGTTGACATTTCCACATATTTAAAAAAGTCTCTGAACTGTTCTGAAAAGAGTATGATTTTGGCCAAGGGTTCATGTCGGATACACTCTCTCAGCATAATTCCACAACGTAAGGCAATATTTGGGGATTCGTATCTGAAGAATGAAAAGAAACAAAAAAATATAAAAACAAAGAAGAACTAAGATAAAAAGGCACTTTTCTAGCAACAGAGGACTTTGTAGCATAAAGAACACGTGCCAGAGGGGACACAACACACAGAGGGCAGCTCCCAGTCACAGTACTGTATCCAGCTTCAGCCCAAAGCCAAGGAGTGCATGGATGCCACAGTTTTTCGGCACAATCCTCTCTCCTCCCCAGCCAAAACACATTTTGGTGCAAATTTGTTTTATACGTCCTCTCTGCAGAAAGACTCTGGGGAGTGTGTAATGTTTCAACAGAGCTCCTTCACCCTTTCAGATTTATGAGAAAGCAAAGTCCATACAATATAAAAATCTTCCTGTTCAGATTTAATTCTGAGCCCCTCAGCTTATCAAAAAAAAAAAGTAACACCTCATGACCATTCATCACCTCCCACTCCTCTTCTAGGGGACATTCCTGTAGAGTATTAATGAGGAAGCTAAGAAAAGTCTATCCAGGCAGTGTACATAGGATTCAGCTTTCTGCAGCTCTGAAGATTTTTTTGCAGTTTATGAGGAATTCCTCTCAATCCCTCCTCTACAGAGGCTATGACTCTGTTCAGGACACAAGTACACAAGTTCCTCAAGTTACAATCCTGTTAGAGCACATGCACTGCAAAAGCCAGGAGCCAGCACGTGTCTCGAACTTGGGAGAGGAAGGGAGGGGGGAGGCAATTCATATCATCTTCTATTTCTATAAAGCCTTGATTTCTTTAAAGCTGAAATTAATCTGAAACTATTAGAAACATATTTTAAAAAAAAAATAAAAGAAAGGATGAAATCCAACAGTCAAGGACTTAAAATGAACTTCTTCCAGCAATCTTCAGTCACGTGACAGTGGTGAAGTCCAAGGGGACAGAAAGCATGCTTCATTTCAATAAACTGGTTATACTATATCAGAACTGTGTATTATCACCCAGGGCTTATCAGCATCATTTTTCCTTTGCACAATTAATTCCTACGAATAGGCCAAAAGAAATTTTAAAAAAAAGGAAAAAAACCACAAAATGCCATCTGTGTTGTAAGTGAGTGGGCCCTCAGATTTACCACCAGCTTGCAATTTAAAAGAACGGTAGTGTTTTCTCAGCATACCAGAGCTGCATACTTCAACCTGGTATCAACAATAGTTGGCTTAATGAAAAAGGAATCGCTATTCCAAACAGGCAAATGAAACTTCCCACCCTCAAGGAAATGCAGGCACTCAAGCCCCTACTTGTTTTGGTTTTGGGAAACATTTGCAAACTTGAATTTATAACTCTTTAGGCAACGGAAATTCACTGAAATTTCCCATTGAGGCATCAACTCCATTAACAGGAATACTAATTTGCACGGAAAAAGAGGCAGAGCTGCTCCTAGGAGTGCAGCCAGGAAAATATTTAATAGTTGGCTAATGAATATTTTGGTTGGAATCAAAGCAAATTACATTGTTTCCAACACAATAACTTTTTAAAACATTAAATATCAACAGAATCATTCTTAGTCAAATGCTCCATTATCTGGAAGTGAGTTATGGACCTTTTTTGCTGTTCACATAAGTCAGGGAAGTTGGGTTTGGCTCCTGGAATATGCCAGGAAGAAGTTTACAGGCTACCCAGTCATAACCAGCATGTTCTCTGCACCCACACTTACATGCAAAGCCACCAGGCAGGAATGATAGAAATGTTTTTCAAAATCACTTCTAACAAGCAATTAGTGCTCTATGCTGATGTTTTCCCACAGCACAAAATACCCATTGAGTTCTCTCTTTGGATGAACTTACAACCTAAAGAAACCCCCACACAGTGACTACTGGGGGCAACTAGAAAATGAAACAACAGACTTGAAATATTTCAAAACACTTGTTGTGGAGGTTGAAAGAGGCAAGACTGAGAGCAGAGATGGATTTCAGCGTAAAGGGAATCAGTCATGCATAGTTAGCCAGAGATGCTACAAGGTGAGGAGCGCAAACAGGAGATCAGGAAGGCATCAAACGTGGGAAACACAGGGTCTTAACAAACTGATATATTCTGATCTGATTTTACATTAACTTGTATAGCCTGGATAAACTAGTATATCCAAGGATAAACTCAAGGGGAATTCTGCAACCTCAGCCAATATACCAGTAAAGCTTTAACTGCATTGTGATATGAAGAGGTCATCACAACACATATCAGAGCAGTGTCTAGATTAGAGAGAACATGTGGCATGATATACATATATATACACATATATATATATCTCTCTATATCTCCACGAAGGGGCTTATAAATTTGTCACTTGAGAGAAACAATGTAACTGCCATAAACGAAGTCCTTCACAGTCACTGTACTAGAGGGACAGTATTCTAAATAACAAGGGACCAGAGTTATTTCTGGGCTAATGCAATATGGTGACACCAGAGAAAAATACTGACCCAAATATGTCTGGATCTCTATATACACCAAACATTCTACCCATCTGAAATCCTACTCATACACAAAGCCTGCACACACAGAAAATAAGATACTATTAAAGCATGTCCTCATGCAGCAGGAAGGTCAAATAACCTAACAAAATTTTGAAAAAATTAAAAAAAAAGTAGGGAACTACGTGCTGTATGTTTTCTGAAGCTGAGAAGCTGGAAGGAAGCAGGCAGCAAGCAGAATGAAGCCTAAAAGGTAAGAGCAGTTATCTCAAGCTGGCAGTGCTGCTGGAGTATTAGGCAGGAAACACTGGGTGGGAGCTCCAATTCAGGATCCTTCCCACATTAAGCCACAAGAAAGCAACCTTTTGCTCTTGGGAACTGTCACAGGGCAGAGAAAACTTTGCATCCAACATCGAAGCAGTAAAACTAAGAGACGCCTGCACAACAGTCCTGGGCTGTTTCTTCTACAGTCATGGCAGAGAGAATATTTTTTTCTCTCCAGGTAATGTCATGATGTCACGTAACAAACATGGAATGGTACAAGTCAGCCAAATCCACTATCCTGTAAGCATATTTTGATTTTCTGTATTTCACTTAGCATTAGATAAATATGTATTTATCTAATATAAATGATGCAATGCCTTTAGCATTAAATAAATATGAAAACACACTATCAAGTTCCATTTTCAAGTGGTGGTGTCTAACACGAAGTGTGTGTTTCCCAGTTCCCACTGCACATGAGCGCCACACACTGCAGCCATAAAGCAAGTTGTGTGTTCAGGGCCCTGTCCTTGCTGTAGGCACATATTTTAAGTATCATTTTTAGACAGTCCCAGCAGCAGGATATAGGCAGGTAAGGCATTATTGGGTTTGACATCACTACACTGCTCTGCAGTAGCTGCTCAGACACCACTGTCAGGGCTGGACAGGACTAACTTCTGGACTTCTGCTGATGAATTCAACCAGACACTCCAGAAATGGCAATTCTGATACAGTGCAGTGCTGCAGAGAGCTAGTCAAGAAATCATGAGCAAGGAACCTGAGGAACCAAACTAACACAGATATACTGCTGCATGCAGCAGGGATCTCCAAAAAAGCACCTAAGCGATGCCATTTAAATACATTCACTGTCTCAGATCACTTACACTAAATCGTCTGTCAGCAGCACATATGCATAACATAAAAACTTTATGATCATCTTAATGTTCTTGGTTGTTACAGATGCCAAAGAAAATCTGGGACATGATCCAAAAATACTTTTTATCTTTAAACGAAGCCCAGACATATGGTAGCAATACATGCACAATGTGCAAAACCAAAATGAGTGAAAAATTGAAAAAGCAAAGACAGAGAAAAGGGAAGAAAATTATTGAATCTACATATGAAATTGAAATTCAAGTTGTAACAATGATGGAGAGAATTACCACCACTGTCCTCAAACAACTACTTCGAAGT
The DNA here is from genome assembly GCA_035222235.1 of Margarornis squamiger. Classification (NCBI taxonomy): domain Eukaryota; kingdom Metazoa; phylum Chordata; class Aves; order Passeriformes; family Furnariidae; genus Margarornis; species Margarornis squamiger. Next base: position 54,627,403 of record JAWWTY010000001.1, on the reverse strand, counting down.
TTATATAAATGGTGAATTTTAATGAACAAATGAAACCAAAATCCATTTAAGTAGCTTCCTGGTTTCCTTTCTGAGGAAGCTGGTGTTTAGTAACACAAAACAAACCAAGAATTTCAAAACTAAAGCTAAATGACAACATAACACTATACTTGTAGGAGCAAGACCCAGCTCAGCCCAGACACCTGCCCTGGCAGGAAGGCAGCAGGTCTCTCCCAGCAGCCAAGAGCTTTGCCACCCCAATCAATCACGAGCTCACTGTACTTGAGATCCCTGGTACTGACTAGTTCTCTCAGTTGCTTTTTCCTTACTCAGCTGTACTGGAACGTGGCCACTTCTGAGGAAAATAACTATTTTAGAGCACTCCTTTGTTTATCCTTCTCCTGGCTGGGGTCTGCCCCTGGGAAAGGAGGGAGGCTGGCTGAAGGGAATTTTACCCTTGGGGCTGAAGCCTTGTCATGCTCAAATCTTAGATGGTGGTTAAGTATTTTCCTGGCTACAGAGCAAATGGTAAAAATGCAAATCTTCGACCTCAAAAGCAAGAAAGTCACTTTAAAAAAAAATCATTCTCTTAAGAACCATTAGTTTAAAAGGCTTATATCATAGTTTTGAATGACTGTTACTCATGTGACCATACAGCTACAAGAGTTCATATTGTTTCAAACTGATCAGATAAATGCACTTACTTCCACATCAGTTATTTAATCCCAATGACATATACTCTCCTCTTCTTAGGGAAAAATAAACAAAATCCTAAAGTCAAAAGAAAATCAAGCAGAAAACAGTAGACTTCAAGGGCTGGAAAAGCAAAGCTGCTCACTGAACAAAAGTGGCTTTTTATCTAAAGTAAAGGGGACAAAAACCTCATGTGTCTTAGGCCAATACTTGTGCATGCCTGAATGCAATTACAGTTTATGTCCTCTCCATACAGGACTCTATTCCCTCTCCCTGCCCAACCTGTCTTGGGAACCACCACGTTACAGCTATGCACTGACTCCCTGAGGTTAAAAAGACAAAAAAAAAAAAATTAATGTTGAAAGCTGTAGAGTTAATTACAGATTTAATTTAAAGTTGAAGTTCACTTGTGGCCACAAGCATTGTGTGAGAAGTCTGTCTCACAGGCACAACTACTCTTTTAATGCCTTTTTGCGTCTCTCTCTTCTACCACACAGTGGCTCAGTTTTACTCCAGTTATTTACAGACACCAATGCTGCTCACTCCTGCAATGTAAAAATGTCTAAATCAAACTCAGCAGTCACCAACAATGCCACACAAGAGTTTAGGGCAAGAACTGATGTATGCATCACATGGGGAGCAGTCAAAAACAATCAGCACATAATTATTTCAACATGAAGTTTGGTGAAGAAATAATGGTCAAATAAAAATCATAATCCAGTCACCAAAAAGTATGCAGTTACAGAGAAAGAATGTCAATATGAAAGAAACAAAATTAGAAATCTAGAAGAAGACCTGAAAATCTGTTTTTAAAAAAAAACACTAGAAGTGAGAAAGTAGATCAACTGCAATGCCAGCATGTTCCAAGCAATGCTCTTTATTGGAAATCAAATTAAAGCACCTACCCTTTCAGAAGCATGAATAGGATATGTGGATGGGCACTAATGTATTCCACAGTAGGGCTGCGTGTGCCAATCTGTCTTCTCAAGATGTTGTTAAATATCTGGGAAACATCCTTTTTGCCCTGTTAAAGAAGCAAAATATATCTTCCCTTAGAAAAACACAAACAAATGACCATTTACTATAATATCTTTTAAAGCAGAAATGCAACTGAAAACAAGTCAGTCCTTTTTTTGCAGGGGCTCTCCACAGTCTCACCACCTTGTATTTGTTGTTTCTTCAATGCCATCTTAGGCTTCCTCTGTCAGAGGGCTCTGAAGACAATGGTCATCCCACTCCCATTTACACTTTCCTTTTTCTAAATGAGGATGTGCATTCCTCTTATTCTGTCAAGTAAGTCCCTGGCTATTTTAAATAGCAACACTGAAACACCATAAAACCAAGCCAGCACCTTGAGTCAAACATGCTTCTGCACTTTGTACTATTGCTCCTGTAGCCTCCAAATTTGTCAAGCTAGTACTAATACACTGCTCCACCGCCTAGACCTACAAAGCTAAAGCTTTGCATTAGTTAAATGCAAATGACATTGAGTGATTGTGTTTCTGAACATTGGGGTTAAATTTAAACTGCACCCACTACTACATCATGAAAAATTAAATAATTACTACCAATAAAATGGCTGCATCACACAGCCTCTGCTTGAGTCACAACTAAGATCCTTCACTTTGTCCTAATTTTCTCCTGTATCCACATATCTACACAATCACATTTTGTCTTCAAATGCTTCCCTGTGCAAACAACTTTTCAGAAGGTCTTTCCAAATTACATTCTATTCAACCACAAGGTTTGCCAATACATCTTGCATTAGAAATCATCTTCCTCCCCCACCACTTTCCCCCCTAGCCACAGCAGACAAATTGATGTGTGAAATTAAGGGAGGGGAGAGACAGCTGCACTAATGACCAGTAACCAAGGCACTGAGTCAACAGCAGGTCACGATGCACAGGGCAAGATAAAGCAAAAGGTTACTTGTTCATTGATCTGTCTTGGGAGGACAAACATTCCTTGGCAGAGAACTTATTGAACGTTTGAAGCCAAGGAGCAGAGAGTTTTCCTTTGTGTGAAACTCTCTGGTTCACCTCTACAAATAAATCACTGCTGAGAAACATAAAATATTCTGCTCTCCTACTCATTCCAGCCCAGCTGGCTTGGAGACTCAGGGATCTGGGGACTCAGGGAATTAAACAGGAGAATCAAATCAGAGCTGGCCAGTCCATCTGCCTTTGTCTGCAACACTTTTTTGACCCTTGGACATCCTTTTAATTAGGTGAATTCTGTATACAGTCATCCCATTCTTCCCTATCTTTACAACACCTGTATCACACGCCTGGAATTCCATGATCCCCAGTGGGTTCAGCAGGTACTCCAAGATGAAACCAGTCCAGACAGAGAAAAGCTGCTGAAAGGGTGAGGTAAAGATGGCCAGAAATTAAGTGATCCTCTCTGCTATGCCAAATTTTATATTAGTTACTTAATACTGGGTGCATTGCAGCATTATATCCAACAGCAGAGAGGAGATAAGATAAATACAAATATACAGATATATATGTATCCAATTATACCTCCTTTTCTAGAGATCAGTGAAGGTGAAAGCCAGAGTTGACCTCCTTGGGTTCTCCTGGAGGGAGTGGAGACAGATAGGAGGGAACCAAGACAGACTTCCCTCACCACCATACATTAAAATTGTAGAAATACTTTTGAAACATTTCTTACTTGGATCTGTAATTCAATTTTGCCTTATAACAAAATGCATATGGCCACTGAAGCACAAGATAAGGCAGCATGAAGAGAAAGTGGAAAGAACAGAAAAAACTGCCCAGAATGCACTATATAAATAACAAATTGTACCTCTGCTGTAACTTAGCTCCTGTTTCAAGGCAAAATAAGGTAAAGATTCTAACATCACTGGTGCCAGGCCTGTAGCTATTTACTGCCTATTTTAGAGGCTATACAGCTTGTGAACCTTTAGGCTTACACACAGTTAGTAACATCTACATTTTTAGTTGACTTTTCCTGTGTGCACACTTTCCTCAGTTCTTCAAAGTTCAACAATACATTTAGTATTTTAAGTTCCTAAAAATCCAGTCTGATTTTGATTCTGAGCTCTGGCCAAACCCAACTTTAGTGCTTCATAACAAGATCATGATCAAAATGATACCTTGTTTCTTGAGGGGCAGAAGCATTAAACCTGTATTTTCTATGGATGTATGTAATGGATGTGTGCAAGTCTCCTCTACACAGTCTTTGAAAACACATCTTCAAATGGAAGTACAGCTGTGAAAAATTGGGATCCATCTGGGCAACAGGGTCAGTGACAAGTAGACGGGGAGTCAGGACAAAGCTAAATAACCTACATAAACATTATTCCCTTCAGAAATCAGATTTTCAAATAATTTATGATTTGCCCTCTACCATTAAATATGGATCAATTCATTTGCACATTATAGAGTGATGAAATTGCTTGTTAAACAAAGAAAATGAAATCCCAACCATGGCCACCAATATAACAAAATGGAAGCAGAAAAGTTCATAAACTGGACAAGTCAGTGGGGCCATAAAGACAAAGCAGTACATGCTCTTAACATCCTCTTGCTCAGTGACATTTCAATTCTAGTGTTTTGTCAAAAGAGTACGTGTAACAGCTTTGCTAAATGGTTGGAAAGGTTTTCTCATGGAAAAATCTATTTTGCAATAAGAATTATTAAAATTGATTGTAACAACAGTAAATTAGCAACAGTTTAGGTATTTCATTCAGTGGTTGCATTTAAGGACTGTGTGTTCAGTATGTCCATACAGAATTGTTTTTCTCTGACAGAAGCAATACAGACTGTCATGTAACTAAAACAAATGCAGTAGTGTTCCTTCTGTGCTAAAAGTTTCTTCTCCTCTCCCATCTCCTTTTTTCTTGAAGGGTTTTTTAGGGGTTTGGGTTGCTGGGTTTTGAGTATTTTTGTAATTACAACAGTAACCGGGGTGGCAAGAAGAAGGCAAAAGAAAGATTCTCAATAAATTCTAGGATTAAGAATCCTAATCTTCTGAACTTAAGAAACTCACTAACAACATTTTTTAAAATTAATATGAAATACATAAGTCCTTGAATCCTGTCTTTACTGGGGGTGGGGGGAATAGGGGGGAAAAGAAAACATATATCTTGCATAGTTCCTCCCTTTCATTCATTTCCAAAATTGAAAGAAAATAACTTCAATAAGGAGAAAAAACTTCCCCCAAGAAAGTGACTCCCACAAAAGGTGGCTCTGAGAGCATCAGAAGATCTCCCTGGGAAATCAATTTTTCAACTCAGCAGCTGCCTATACATTGAGTACTGCTCCTGCTTCAGACCTCAGCCATGGAGGTTTGGCTCCTGGGAGCTGGGGATTTCTCACTGGTGCATGGACACTTGTGACACTTCATGGGCAGCCAGAAGCCACGTAAATCCCAGAACTCATAACAACAGTCCCTGGGGGCCACTGTCCCAGCTGACTGTAGATCACAGCAATACTTACTATAAAGACCTGACAAAGTTTCTTCCCAGTCCCTACCAGTCAATGCTCAGTTAAAAGGGTTTATATTTATCCCAAATTACTTCTACCTTTACTGTAACTCTTCTTCTCCTCACTTACAAGCAAGTTCAGTTGTCTCAGCAGTTGTCTACCAAGTTTTTGGCTTTATCAACAAAGCCGCCAAGAAGTTCCACAGAATATAGAATTTTATATATAAATACATAAAATTAGATAATATATATACATATAGGTTTAGGTTAATCCTCCTGCTATGAAAAAAACTGACATTCTTTTCTTCTTTTAATCCAAACAATAAAGTGGGGGTCACCCAAATTACCTTGCTGCCTGCTGTCAGATTTTAACACATTTTTCAGCTTCTTTCCTCTCAACTTAACCATCCTATTTTTTTTTCAGTCTTTGTCACATGAGATTTTCCCATGCTTCCAATTATTTTCATTCCATGTCCCTGAACCCTTTCTAAATTAGACACACTTTTCAGAGACAGGGGATCTGATGCTTGCACTATCTCAAAGAGTTTCATCACTGCATCTTACAAGGTCAGTCCTAGCCAGTGTTCTCAGCATCATTTCTTATCTTATTTGGATACACATGGTAATATCTTGTTATTCGTTTTGTTTTAATTAAAAAAAAAAAAATCAGATGCATTGTAGTTACTGCCAGTATATGAGCACATCTTTCAGGACATGACCAATCTCGAGTAGCCACTTTCTTCAGTGTGTGAAAAACAGTTTTGAATGGAGAAAAATTATTTAGATTCCAGAAAAATACAGCTGTACTCACTGACAACACTGAGACCAAGGGATGCAAAGGTTTATGGATGCTGACCTACCTCAAAATCTATCAGCTGTAGGTTGGCAATAAGCGTCACTAGAAGGCCACTGTTGTATAGCTCTTGCGCCAGCTGGGCCACAATTTCTGTAGGTGGCTCTTTGTCTGTGGTCCCACACAGAATTTCCTTCATTGCTTGCAGAGATTTCGACACTTCCTCTGATGCCTGTTCACCAGCAGAAATGGGTTTTGTTCAAAAAAAAAAAAAAAAAAAAGGGAAACGAGAAAGAAAAGCATTTTCTTTAAAAAGATATGCATTTCAAAACAAATGCTTCTAACAATACTTAAAATGATTGTTATCTGTTGAAAAATGGTTCAATTAATTTTATGCAATCACTGAGGCTGAAGCATCCACACCTTATCCTGAAGGTCTTACACAGGATATATTCAATTTAAACACAGCATGCCATCACTTACAGACCATGGGCATAAAACAGGGGCAAGACAGCAATTACCAACAAGCATCAGCAGGATCCTTTACACATTTGGAGACAGGCATTGGCCTGCAGAAGCAGCAGCAATTTCACCACTGCTCCCCTCATCCTCCCCAGTGGGTTCCATCACCACACGTGGTGCAAGAGGTGTCAGATGGAGGTACCAAACCAGCCGGCTGCCCCCTCCAGCAGGGTGGCTGCTGTGCTGCCTCCCCATCAACGGCTTGCTGATGGATTGTCCCAGCTTCTCTACCAGTAACCCAATAAATCCTTGTACTTTTGTGTGTGTGTGTGTGTGCTTTAAATGCCACCTGCTCCAGCCATGGGGCTATGGACAGAATGGCTCTTCCTAGGTCTGGTTATATTTATTTTATGCATGACCTGCAACAAGGCTGATTGGATTCCCTGGCAGGGAGTGGGAAGGAAGTAAGAAACAGGTTTGAAAGCAAAACTAAGAATGACAGCAAAGTGCCAGGCACGATGGTTAAGGGTTCTGGAAATAAAAAAGCCCTTCATATCCATATTGCAAAACTTTTACTTTAAATTAGTATTTTATTAGCATAGAAGGTGAAAAAAAATAATCAAGATACACACAGAACACCCATAAGTCTTTGTAAAAGCTAACAGAACATTACTGGATATTCAAAGCTAGATCAATAATTTCATACATCTCTCACATAAATTGAAAGGGAAAATGTGATGCTTTCAGAAACCACTCCATCAATCCACATAAAATAACCACACAATGCTCTGAAGAGGCATTTCTTACATGTTGCTGATCTCCCTATACTTTAAAATTAATTTAAATCACAGGTTTTATTCTCATAGTGAATAAAAATTGTAGAAAAAACCTAGAAATCCTCAGGAAAAAAAAAACCCAAAAGTCACTTTCACATTGCATCTACCTGGACGATTCAAGCATTGATTTTGCACAGCATAAAGAACTGTTCTCCTCTAATCTCTTTGTACCTACTCTCAGTTTTCTGCTATTTGAGATAGGTCAGCATGAGTGGCGTGTAAATGAGCATGATTAGATGATAACTTTAACCAATAGAACTCTTGCTGTTCCTTACCATCACTCAGCAAAAAGAGTCTATTTTTACCTCAAATGTTAATGGTATGTCACTTGAGAGATCCCACAGAGTATAGATGGGATTAACAACAGGGGTGCTATCTTGGAAACTAAAGCTCTAAATCTTTGTAAGAGCAGGGGAAATATTTTCATATCAAAAGAAAAGCCCATACATTTGGCTTTTCACCCATTCTGCTGGGCAGGGTGTGAATATTTCTGGCATCCTGTAGCTAAAAAAAAAAAAATTAGTAACTTTCCTTTCAAGTATAAGCAGTCCTCCCTGATATGTAGAAAAATGTCTGCCAGGCTCAGCTTTAGGTTATATTCTCAAAAAGGAGGCGAAAAAGTAAAGTGCTGTGTGAGAAAATGAAACTACAGGACACTGTGGTGTTGATGGACAGACTGGGCACCACAGCTGTATTTCTCTAATCACCTGCCATCCCAACCTATCATCTTCTCAGCTTTTCTACATGCAATTTACATTTCATGTTTAACTTCCTTCCCCTTCATATTATCCGGGTAGTCTGTGGCTTGACAATCAACCCACCACCAAAAGCTATTCACAGACAAATCCAAGGACTGCTTTTCAGTGCCTATCCCTCTCTATACCTCACAATCTATCTGGAGGAAAGCCATAATCCTGAACACAGATTCTTAAATTAACCATCACTTCTAGTCTCCATTTTGACATTTCCACTTAATCTTACAGCAATTTTAGAATAATACCTTAAGTACATAAGCACTGTTTCTGGGATGGAAACTTGCTTAAGATTCGGGGAAGGGGGAGGGAGGGGTGGAATATATTCCAAGATCCAAAGACCCAAGATCTGTCCAAAACAAACAACAAAGCAAATATATTCACGCAAATACATGGAAATATGAGATGGCAGAAATATATTTACATAGGAAGTCAGACTGCTCCTGACCCTCTTTAGGAAAAATTGCAAAAACCAACAAAAAGCCTCAGCAAGACACTCTTCCCCCCAACATCACCACAAACAGAATGTCATTGACAAAAATAAGAGATTTGTTAGATACTCCAAAGTGTGTTATGACTTCCACACTACTTTTATTTTCCATAAGTGGCAACAGCAACAATAGTAAAGTGCTGCCATCACTTCAGGAGAAGTTAGAGAACAAAAGAAACAGTTTCATGAAATATCTAAGCACTTTCAGCCATTTGCCTCACTCTTGCAATTAGGCACAATCTTATTTCCAGCAGATTTTCCTTTTACCCTGTAGGCATGAGTCCTTTGCATCATATTTGAATTTATGCTATTATATTTACAAAAGCTGTTGTGAACAGAGGGAAAAAAGGGGGAAAGGAGAAAATTAACCCCCAAATCCTAAACAGAACAGCTTATATGTATTATACACAAATGTCAAAAGTGGGATACACTGAACTTTGATCGGTCAAAAGCTGCGGGTAGTGACAAGAAAGCGAAGAAGAAATGCAAGCTGATTTCCAGCACAAGTTCAGGGTTTGCACTGCTGTCCCTGCACAGCAGACAGGACCTCAACCTCCCAAGGCAATTTGCAGATGTCTAGTCCACAGGCACATCATCTTAGTTCATAACATCCAGACTTGGGAGGACCCAACCCCACCACAGAACACTAAAATTTAAGGTGGGTAGACGGGTCACTGCCCAATGAGTTACAAGGTTGATCTGCAATAGCTGTGTAAGGGCAGTGAGGGAAGGAGAGCACAAGCCAGACCCACTGTGCAGCAAAGGCACTTTTTTTTCAAAGAAGGCCATTTCTTCTCCACTTTCATGCAACCCAGGACTAACAAGTTACTTCCAATGAGAAGTTACTCTGCATCCACAGAGTGTAGTTTATAGTAATCAGCAACCCACAAGAAGGTTTTGGGTCCATTTTGAAATATAGTATTTTGTGAAAATGTTGAAGTCTAACAATCCCCTGCTAGCCCTACTGGACTAAAGGATGTACAATACCCTTAGAGCTGGAAAACTGACAGCATAGCTCTAAGTTAAATTATAAACGTGTTCAACCTCCTCTGCTCACAAAGTTGATTTTTGGTCAGCACTTATGTGTCTTTCTAAACCTACCAACGGCTTCAACAACAAGACCTGGAAATTTTATTAGCCAAAGATACTTGTTGCAGCTTATTTTCTTCACAGATCAAAGTCTTGTCACTGTTTACTTAATGGGAACGTAACACAAAGAAAGAAGCTTACGGAGAAATTATTCCCTAAAATTCCACACGAAAAAATCTTCCCTGAAAGACCTCAAGACTCTCCTCTCTGCAGCTTATCCCACATGTGAAGATCAACCAATCTTGTTGCAAAGGTCCAGTCTTTATTACAGAATGCAGAATTACTCTACTGTGCCTGTACTGAAGTATTTCCATACTCCAGTGTTGATCTTTCTTTTCCAGTTTTAATACTGGGTCCTTCAGTTTAACTTGCTTGGCCAGGTCTATGAGACAATTCTGAGTTTTATCTGTTTTTTTAGACTGTTCTCTACAGGAGGGCCAAAGTGCATGACAATGTTCTTGGGGCAGTAATTCAACATTATTAAGGAATACTGCAAACTAGTTAATTTTCTTTCCTCTATATTCCAGAATTATACAAGTGAGTCCAATAAGGAGTGTCTTTTTTTTTTCTTTAAGGAATTACAAAGAAATCCTCCAAGACACATATTTGTTGTTATTATTATAAAATCTTCCAGTGAGATTTTAAAGAACAGCATAGAAGGCTAAAACAAAGCCTCCTCATTTATTGTTCACACCAAAAGCTGAATTTTTATTTCCATAATTACACGAGTTAGGACTTTCCATACTCAAAGGTTAAGCTGTTTTATCTGCAACACTGCTTGTGTGATATAGCAAAATAAACAAAGCACATCTGCTTCAGAAATCAAAAACTTCATACAGACAGTTTTTTAAAATTCCCATACATAGCACATCACAGATATACTCTACCAAGGGTCCCAAACTTCAGTAACATCAATTTCCAACTATTCCAAGTGGGTTAATAAAAATTACCTCTACTTACTAAGCTTGCCCTTCCCCTCTCCTCAGCTACTTAAGGCACTTTCACATTTATCTTAAAAGTGCCATATTAAGTGCTTGTGATCCAGATCTGTTATGCTTGTCAAAGAGCGAGAGAATAATCAACAGTCTGAGCTCCTATACCTGAGCTGCAGCTTTTCAAAGCTTTCAGTGGACTGTCTCTATTTCACCTCTATTTCACCAACAAGTTAGAGGTCTCACATGCATGTCCATATGTTACTGGTCAGAAGGGCTTATTCTTAAATTTATTCAACCAGGAACACAATATAACATTTACAACAAACCATAACAGTGAAGAAAAAACAGATTGCATGGACTTTTTCCAGCTTCCCAAACTCAGATACCAAATATATGTAAGAAAAATACAGGATGCCTGGTGAGGAAATCCTCAACTGTTCATAAGAATATGGCAAAAAGGATCATACAGCTTCGGTTTGTGTACCTAGGGTATTTTCAGATCAAAAAACCTCTCTGTAAACTGTTGCTCTCTTGCACAGCAGAAGACAGTAACACACACAGATGCCTGCCAGTGTGAAGTTAAATATTCCAATGTGTGATTCAGTGATCTGCCACTACCCCACATTATATACTGCAACTAGAAGCACATAGCTCCTTGATTTGGTTTTAACTGGTTTAAAAATACTCTATGTGATTCAAACCAATTTTTCTCCTAAAGGAATAGTGCCAGTGCAGCTCTTTCTCTCTCTACTGGTGACTGTAAGGACTCCCAAGAAAAGCCATTAGAAGAATCTGAATCCATCACCTATGTCACTTCAGGATTATCCCAGCTGACTTATTCTTGTTACAATTTCATGCTAAACTGATCAATAGGAACAAATGGTGGACATTTTGGATCAGGAGACCTGAAGTCTGTAATTTAGTAATATATTACGGACTAGTACTCAAGGAAGCTGGCAAAGGCAATTTGGCCAAGCAGGCACAACAGGGAAACGCCTCTTGAAAGGATGAATGATTAAATGGAGAAGACAGGTTTGCCCCACCTGGACATAAATTCCTTTCCCACTGTTAATCCTGCACTTAAGACAGAACCAAAGGTTGCAAGGCCCTTAAAAAATATAAAGCAACCAGAAGAGACAGGTTCAAACTCTTGGCACCAGCACTTGATAGTATCTGTAGTTTCTCCCATCTCTAGAGCAGTAACAGGCCTTAGCAGAACAGGGAAGCTGAAACATGAAACGCTTCACAAAACCCCAGGACACATAGAGCTAAGAGGAAGGGGTGCCAAGCCCTTCTTATCTCATTCCCTTGGTTTCAGTGTGCAGCAAGGAAGTCGAAGGCAATTTTGCAACTGACTTTGGCAGCTGCAGAATCACATCCACGGGTATTCACGTTCACAGCAGTCACGCAGCCGCTCTTCCGTGCAAATGCACATCACGTCCTCCACATGCACCTCACCTCACACACTGGTCCCCAGCTGCTTTATCAGCACAGCAGCGAGCAAGGTGAACAAGAGCCTGCAACAGCTTCACTGTTGCTATGTAAAGAAGCAGGATGTATCGATAGAAAAAATTGTTCCAGAAATCTCAAAGTCTTTTAATGGTAGCCTTAATAAAATGCTGCTCTGCTGACCCTTTTGAACAGTACCAAATTTGTTACAGCACATGGAGATGAAACAGTGGACAGACTACAGTGACTTGCCTGAACAAGCAGTCTCGTTAGATATATTTAAGTGAAAGGGGCAGAAGCTAGACACTTCAGGTTATTTTACATCTAGTTTCACTATGTTTCTGAACACTGACTAAAGGTGCTGCAGCCTGCAGTTCTGGAAACCACTCAGCCCAGAGTCCTGACCCTGCTGTAATGCATTTGGGTTCATTTTCCACAATAAGCCCAAGTCTTGGATCAGTTACGCCAGAAACTGCAAATCTTTCAGTCCATCTAGACTACCAGCAAAGATTAGACCAAGTTTCAACCAACCTCAGATCCGTCTGCTGCACTAAATTAAAAGCCTGTGACACTTGGAAGGCTTTTGCTGGAGGGCAGGTTCAGAAAATGTGACCAAACCTGTAGGCACCGCAGATGGCACTGAGTCAGGCTGCCGCACCCGAAGGTGTGCGTTTAGCAACAAGAGGCTGATGTGTTCAAGGACATCCTTCAGTGACATACTGGATGCCACCTGCACTGCTTTGTGCCAACTGGACTCAGCAGCTGAACACAAGACTTTGAGAAGTCAGGATGTCACACCCCTCTTTTTGTGAGGTGGGTCAGGCATCCTTTCCATTGATGCCCTTTTACACCATCCATCAATAAAAGACAGTAATAAATGCAGCAGCATGAGCAGCGTGTCACAGGCTGTCCCTTCTTCCTCAGGTTCAACAGATCTGACCACCTGATATCAGGGCTTCTCCTCTCTTCATCCCTATTTATATGCATCCCCCAAATGCTACAGGAGTTTGTGCCAGAAAGAAGGAAAAGAGCCTAAGCGCTGAAGGCTTCCTTTCCTAGGTATTCAAATGCTTCTCTGCTTTTCTAGTTAATTCCAGAATGGATATTTTTTCATTAAATTCAAGAACAATTTGGTTCTATATGACTGAGATTAAATTTTTATGACATTTACAGAATTCTGTAATAAAACAATTAATGGTTCTCTATCACATCAAAGCCTGAGCAGGATGTCAGCAATTGTACATGCTCCAAGAACACCTTATTTTATTTCAGATGCTGGAAGAGAGGAGAATGGTTGATAAAGAAGGCTTTAGTTCACTTTTCCAGCTCTGTCTTACCCTACTTAATCTCCCAATTGTTACATGAGATTTCTCAGTTCTACAATTCCTTCTTTAAAACAGATGTTATTTTTAAAAAAATGTAAAAACAAGGTATTAGAAAGAGCACTTCAGAGGAAAAGCAGTCATGTGTGTTGGCACTTCTCAGTCCATGGTCTATCAACCATCAGAATGTAGCTGAGAAAATGGCAAAGTTTTAAGTACGCATACATCCATGCAAGCAAACAAAAAAACCCACATATAAAAGAAAAGTAAGAACCACACATTTAAGGTTTGCTTACTTTTTCCATTGAGAGTGTTTAAAAAGCATTAAAAAGCATTAAGGCAACACTACACACATTAATATTTTCAAAAAAAAAAAAAAGACATGGAGAAACCAGGTCAAATTCAATCCTTATTTAAGAAGACAGATGCTAGTGCAGTCAACAGTAGTTAGTCTGGGTACTACTCTAGGACTAACAAAAAGTATCATGAAGAAAGGGTACAAACTTTTGTATATTACATGTGTACATGGAAATGTCTCAGAAGAGATGTAAAATTTTCTTTATACTTAGAAGTGGCTTCTCTATGCTATCTTCTCTTGATCCCATCTACCAAGCTGTGTCCTCCACCCCCTTCCCATTACCCTGAAGTATTAACTGCTTTTCTGTAAAGTTCCCCCTACCTGCATACTGCATAGCTTGGTAGGAATAATCATTTCTGTATTATTTAAAAACATCCCCTCCAAGACACAGGTGGTTTCTGCTGACAGTTGCACAAAGTTGTACTAGAAGCATCAAGCCTCTCTCTGTCTGACCTTGCATGCTCCCAGCTGCCCAGGGCATCTTCACCTCACACTTTTGACTTCTCAACTGGGAAAAAAAATGAAGATGTTCTCTACTACCCCTGCAGTTAACTTAGGCTTTGCCACACTTCCCTGCCAATTCCAGCTGTACTAGCAGCTTTTAGCTGTCTCAACCCACATACCATATTGGCTGTACTACAATAACAACTAATTGTCACAGGATAAATCTTCTTGTTTAATCATCTGAAGCAGTCCTAGTTGGAAACTATTCTGCATACAAAATCAGAGATGCTCTGGAGTTGTACCCTAGAAGTTCTGGGAACCTTGGTTTTATGGTGAGGCACAACAGTACCCTTCTAGTTCGCACAGGAGACACAGAGCCAGAAACCTGAAAAATTGGACAGCCCTGATTTCCAAACTTCCTGTTCACAGGGCCACAGGCTCTGAAATATCCAGGGACTCTTGCAGGAGCTGGACCTCCAGAGCCTTTCATGAAAGACTGACACATTTCTTCTCCCTTTGGAAATAAAACTGGAGGTAAATTAAAAAATTTTGCCAGGTTTTGAAGAGCACAGAGTACAGCACTGTGCTTTGTATTTCTTTGCTTTTGTTTTCAGTTAAATTTCTCTAATCATACTCATGAAAAGATGTTACTTATTAGTATTACTAATTTCTGAGAACCTGTGTGCCACTGAAAGTCTCTCCATTATCTATTCTTCTCCAATTCAAATTTCAACAACACTTAAAACCGGTATTACTAAGTCCACAAACCTGAATGGATAGTAGCAGATGTGACTGGGGTGATTGTTTTTGCAAGAGCTACTGTTCCTGACATTTTTTAAAGTTTATCATCATAACAGCACTAAAGATATTCGTTATGACTTACTTCCCTGGACTCAGGAGAATAAATTTGGCTATTTTCTTTAATAGGTTTTTTTTTTTCAGGAAGGCTGAGTCCAACACTCTATATGAAAGGCAGCATTACCAAGGAGTCTCATCTCTTTCCTTCTGAAAGGAGGGTGGCCCTGTGTGCTTCCTCCACATCACAGCACAAAGTCCTGGGTCAACAAGCCATGTAAAGTGCACACCCACAAAAAAAAAGGCTGCTTTCTTCACCTTCTGCCTTGCTGCTGAAGGGACTGCCTTGTTCTGCTCCTTTCTCTCTCCTGATCACCCCATTTACCCCAGGAATAGCCCCTACACCATAGCAATGAAGTGTGTCAAAAATAACCAAAAACCGACCTCCTCCTGTAAAATAAGCATCATTAAGTTCACGAGCTGTTTCCATTTTAATATGCCAAGGAAACACTCCCATATCTTTCATTCTGTGAGGAAAATACACACCAGCTGTTCTGACTTTTATGAAAAATTTACATCAAGTTTTCAATTTTCTAAGAAGTCTGAATTTCTCCTCCTTTGTCACTGACACCCAAATAAACAGACCAGCTCAAAACCACAACCTAGAGGAGTCATGCTGCAAAGCACACTGAAAAGAAAACCAAGTCTAGAGCTTCTGCTTTGAATGTCGTCTTTAATCAATCTCCAATGGATGAATTCTGATTCTTTTGGTTTATTTAGTTACTTATTTTATGTTTTAGTTCAGACTCAAATTCTCTCAGTGCTTTTCAGTTAACTGAAGGTATTTCAGCATGAGACATCAAATACCAGAGGCCTCCCAGAAATCCGTGTGACCAATCTTACATAATTAACACACTCCGAGCTACTTGCTTTGAACCAAAAAGTTTCAAGAGGATTTCGCTAAGCATGCAAAGGGCTCCATGCCTACATTTTGGGTTGGGTTTGTTTTAATACAGGCTCTTGCACAAGGTGGGGGAAGCACAACATGCACACATGCAAACGTCAGCTCCAATGTAAAATTAGTCCTTTGTTAATTAAAATCACATACTCCTACTACAGCAATAGTATAGAGGGCCAGAGTCTCAAATGCAAAAAACAAAATTATTTGATTTTATGCAAGCACAAATTCCTAATTGGGAGCATATTTTGTGTTGGGGAGCATCTTCTCAAGTGGTCACTGGAAAAGTGGTAAAAGTAACTTGGGTCTGTGTCACAGAATTAGAAGAGAGCACTAATATTAGCAAAAGCCTATCACTATAATTAGAATATGAATAGCACAGCTCATTTAGGAAGCACTAGCACCCAGAGCATTGTAAAGGATCAACACAACGAAATCTCCTCTATATACAGCTGGATACGTGTAAATTTGCTGGTTTATGTGAACAATGTTCATCAGAAGTAAGTTTTGCTCTCTAGGTACCTACACATTACTTGGCTGTCTTATTTGTTATCCTGCTAAAACAATTAATAGTATAATAGCTTTCAAATAGCCTTCCAAGCTGTTTTGTTAAATGCATTACTGTTTGAAGTAGTGGGAGACCATCCTTCGTTTTGGCTGAGGCTCCTGGACCTCAGCATTTTCTGTTTGGCCCCCAGAACTGCTGTACTTTTACTTAGGCAAAAGCCCTCTGATTTTCAGCAGAACCATTCAAACACACAGCAACTTATGCAGGCAAGCACTTGCAGAATCAGGGCAGTATGCAAACACGGTTTTGTTCCTTTCATTCTACTGTTCCCCCAGCATAAAAACCTTATTGGTCTTCTACAACATTATCTCATACCTTGTCTGTCTTTTTTTCTTGTTTTTCCAATATGGCCATGTTTTCTTTCAGAACTTTCACAATCTCAGCAGGGTTTTTGTGCGATTTACTAAACAAAGGCATGGTCTTTATTCACCTGGATTTCTTCCTTCAGGATAGAAGAGGACTGCCTTAAATCAAACAAGAAATAAAAACAGTTTTTAAGGTTTATACAAAAATGCAATAAAAACACACAAAGACATTATGAACAAGAAAAGTTATGCCTCAGGCACCACATTTTGCTTCAGCTGCTCAGTGGAGCAGTAAAAGTTCTCATGTACAGTAATTGCAAGTTCACCCAGGATTTGCAAGCCACCATTAGCATGTGGAAAGCAACTACTCAGCACCTCCACAGGAGCTGGATGCTTCCTGAAGACCTGACCTACACGTCAGCACTCCACTAAGTCTATGCCTATGTCCAGAATATTCTGGACACTGCATGTCTGGCAGACTTCACTAGATTTCTCATAAGGGTTTCTGTCAGACCACACTGGCTCCATCATGATGCAGATAAGCAACTGTAAAGGCCAGCACACCAAAGCACCCTTTGTTTAGAGCGCTGCAAGTTAAGGTCCCAGCTTCCCTGCCATCTCTCCTTCTTCTTCTTCAGCTGATTTTCTTTTTCAGCCCAAAGCTTCCTGGGAGGAAGCAGTTTAAGCTATCCCCCAAGTCTGACAGACTTCAAGAATCTGTGGGTCAGATCTCACTTTTGTAAAACATTGCCTGAATTAAATAAGGAAGAGAGGGTCAGGTCCAAGTAAGAACACAAATGTTTTCATGACATTTAAATGAAAGACTGAGCATTTTAATGAAAATGGATTGTTTGTTTTATTTAAAACATTCTTTCACTGTATGGTTAGAAAGGCAAATATCACATCATTGTATTTATATATGAAAGAAACCAAGTAGCTCAGTCTCTCATCCTACAAAACATTAAGTTGTGAATTCTTATGGGTTTTCCTGATGGTCCAATACAAAGATCTACCGAAGTCAATGACTGACTACAGATAAGCTCTGGTTAAAGCCATACCACTTTTCAGGGACAGCACCATTCTGGACTGCATTTCAGTTTGAACAATAACAAAAAAGAAGCAAAAATAAAAAATAAAAAAAAAAGGAAAAAGCAAAAACAATCTCAAACTCCCATCTCTTTCAACAACAAAAGAAAACCATCACAATCCCTCCACACACACATTGGCAAAATTAGTTGTGAAAACATAAATATATACACAAATCCCTTCAATCTAATTTTTCTTCAGCTTTTACAATTGATAAAAAAGCTTTACACAAGAGGTTTTAAAAGAGAGAATCAAATGAACACAATACACAGAGTATAACTAAGAAAACCCAGTGGTCCCAAAGAACCCACTCCTCTCATGCTTTGTTGTTATTACTGACATATTAGAGAGCCCATCAGGAAATATGATGCCATTTGCGCCATACATCCATGTGTTACTAATCCCTGAATATCCTATGGAATTAATACCCAGATTAGACATACATTCTATTGCAATTATAAATAGCAATCATATAAAACAGCCAAGTACAAAATTCAAACTTTAAAAAACCAAATCTATACAGACTCTGCCCTAACATCTTAATAAAACATTTCAAAACACTTTTCCAGATTATCTTTACAGTTTCTATGACACAGAGAAAATATTTTTAAGTCTCTTATTTAAACCAATATTTTTTTTATAATGTCCAGAGTAGGTGAATTTGTATATAGCTTCTCATCTGTCGCTATGTCAGTTTTACAGGAATATTTTCACGTTGAATGTCTGAAAGCTTTCCATTTTCAAGCTCCTCACAGTCCAGTTCAAACTCATTTTTATTTCTGCAGTTTTGGCTACGTAACCTTAACTCCTTAGCTAAACTCTGAACTGCAGAGTCTTGTTCCCATGCAGCTCACAACTGCAAGCTTTGGCAGCATCAGCCAACTTGCAACAGAGCAAAATCTCACTGCAACCTGTTAAAGTGCAAGATTGAAGACTGGGTACACTAACAATTCACTCTTTTGGGCATTTTCAGCTACATACAAGCATTGGAAAAGACTGGGACACCAGTATTATACAATAAAGTTGTTTAAATGCTGCTAGCAAATGCCAAGCACTCTAATCCCACATATGCTACAAACAGAAGATTAATAATTCACAACACACTTTGAGAGGGACCTGATTCTGCATGTTTTCATCATCCGTGAAGACACAGCATGAAGATGTCATGATGTAAGAGAGAGAGAGTCTGAACCTCTGAAAGCAGGAGCTTAAACTGTGAGATGCATTTCAGAAAAGCAGTATTTTCAACTAGGGTGGGGTATGTATATTCAGAATGCCAAAGTCTTCCCTTCATCTTTCCCTTTCAGAAGATTCCTTGCAAAGAAAAGCAAAGAGGGAGATAATTTGATTTCTTAACTGAAGTACTCCTGAGCTAGAGGTTCTGAGAGTTTTAAAAGATGAAGTTTACATTTCTAACTAAAACATTGACTATTAACACAGTTTCCTCCCAAACAGTAACTTACGCAACTGTCTACAGTAAGGTGTCTATCTAAAATAATTACTAATTTTGCCATAAAACTCCAATAGCCAGGCTAGCACTTTTCCACTATATAGTTCCAGTCTTGCCACCAAGTCGCCACAGCACTGCCCAGTGATAAAATACAGCACTCTTCACTTCATACACTACCATTATCCTACAGCAAAATCACCAGTAATAAGGCAGGAAGGGTCTTAAGATAACTGTTCAGTTCATTGTTCCACCAAACAGAGCCAAGTCTCTGCATAACTTCATTTACCAGTCTTACACACAAAGCAAAGCCTCTGCTATATGCAAGTGGAGGGAGACAGAGAAAAGCAGGAAGAGCCCCAGATGTGCATCAAACAAAGTTTTCATACTTACTCCTTCCCAGATTACAGTTTTTAACCCATCAGCAAACCCACCTGGCAAAATATGATCCAACACTTCAGAAAATACATACTGGCAGCTGCAGGTTATGGTCCCTTTTGATTCTCCATGCAATAATCTTCTAGGGGAACACATGCTAATCAATATTACAAGTGGAAGCAAATGGGGGTAAAGTCACTGACGAGATTTGGGAGTTGTACTCCTTAGTCTTATGGGTGGCTATTCCACAAGGCATGTGGCGAAACCAGAACTCTTCTCCTCCAGATTTGATCCTCATGACTGGATTATCCAGCATCAAAGAAAGCACGAGCTCTTGCTAAAAGCTCTTAACACAGCTGGGCATTTCTGTCCTGTCCTCCTCATTGTATCAGCTCTCTGCTCTCTAAGCTTTTACTTGGAAGGTCTTCTCTTCGGTAGAGGCACTAATTTGGTTTAAAGACCCTATTCTTTTCATTGCTTATTATCAGTTCATTTTTTGGAACTTAGTATTTTCCAGACATCTAGCCCTCTGTCGAGGTTACTTGAAATTTGACACTAAATCCAAAAGTTACCATGGGAAGAGAATTAGGATGAGAGATGAACAGTGTGACCACATAAGCTTTATTTTCTCAAGAAACCAGTCTAAAAATAACTGAAAACCAAAGCTGAATGACAACTGAAAAGAATGTAACACAGGCTTACCAAAGGTAGCTCATACTAGAATGCCTTATGAATATATTTTTAAACAGAGAAGACACAGTAGAATCCATGTATCTAACATGGAAATACAGTAATTTGAATATAGTACAAAACAAACTACTTGAAAGAAAATTATCATGTCATCTGACTCAGAAGGTAAGAGCAATTTGGGGACAGGATTATACTTAGAAAGGCATAGGAATTAAGAGCCTACACAAAAATTATGGAGACTCAAAATAGAAAGATATTATCAACACATAAGAGGACTGGAATATCATTACCTGGGAAACTGGATTGTGTCAAGAGCAGAGATTAAAAAAATGGTAGGAGTAGAAAGTATCAGATAATGCTGAATGGTAGAAGAAACAGACTTTGTATATATTCCAGATACATGGAAACATTCCGGATCAAGCTGGACAGGGTTCTGAGCAACTTGATCTGGTTGAAGACACCCTCACCCATGGCAGGTGGAATTGGACTAGATGACTTTTAAAGGACCCTTCCAAACCAAACCATTCTATGACTATCTGCTTCAAGCTGAGGACTTACTATGAGAAATGACAAAAACAGGCAGCTGGTGACATATACAAACACACACGTATTTTACAGACAGAAGAAAGACAGACACAAATCTATGATGAATTACGAAAGTAATTGTCAGCAGAAATACAAAGGTATTTATGTTTCCATGCAAAGTCTTAACAGGACATCATACAGAACCTTGTACACAATCCTGAACACCCACAGTCAAGTAAAATCAACAGAGATTACAGTGGGTGGAAAGAAGGACCCTAGGCTGGCCAGAAAAACAGGAAGACCAACATGTCTAAGAGGCTAAAAGTTCTTGGTAAGCTTAGAACAAAAATACAGGGAAGCCAAAAAAGTTATTTTAGCTCAAATAACAATAACACTTTACTTATGCAGAAGCAAATGGTTATAAACTGCTGATGAATAAACTTCAGCTGAAAATGTAAAGGTTTCCACCCACTGGAGCTTTGAGGTTTTGAAATTACATACTCTGCCAGGAACACTACAGAGCATCTCTTCATGGATTTTTGACACTGCTGTCTGGCAGCAAGGGACAGGGCTGAATGAGCCCCTTTCTTTCCTACTTTCTAGGAAAACTTTTTTCATCTAACGGTTATTCAACGTACGTTTTTATAACATCAGAAATAGATCATGGACACTCCAGAATTCATAATGGAGGACCAGCCAACTTCTGAAACATTTAGTTCTGATGATGTTAGTTCACTGATGCTCTTGTGAGGAGCTTATGACACCAAAGGAAACAGCTGTATCTCACGGGACCGACTCTCCTGGCATCAGCTGTTGTGTCTCCCAGTCGTGAGGAAAATGCCTCTGCAGCACTGTAGGAGGAACAGTGCTTTCCAAACCCTGCTGCTGCCATCAGCATGAACATGACATTTCAGCTGCCAGAGTTGGAGTGTCCAGCACATTTTAGGAACTCTACTTTTATAAAAATACTCTAAGGGAATGTCATTCCATGTTTGTTCAGGAGGAAAAAACATGGGACTGATTTTATCTTAGGTAAGTCAAGAAACACCAAAAGGAAATATTAAAACACACTTTCTAAATGCCTGGCTATTTCTGTTTGAGTCAGAAAAAAAAGGCACAGGGTTGGGGAGGTGAAAAATCACACAGAGTAAAGCAGTGAATTTAACCCAGAGATGGATGTGCTTTACAAGACATGAGAGTTAGGGTATTCGGTAGCCTGTCAAAGGTAACATAACATGCCTTCATACTCAGGGCATGCCTTCCCTCAGGGCCTCCAACTCCACAAACATTTAACCAAGATTTCAAAAAACCTATACACCTGCTTTTACTCTGCCCCCTCTGCAAAGGGAGAAGCTGAAGCCCAGAAGGATTAGAAAACTTACCTAAGGCCATGTAAAAAAAAATAAAAAATCAGTGGCTGCATCAGGAACGCAACCAAGATCATCTGACAAAAAAGCCTACATTTTATCAGTCTTCAAAGTATCTCTTCTGCCAGTTTATCTGCTCATAAGAGAATGTACTAAAAAAATATATTTAATACAGCTATAAAGTACAGAAAGAGATCTAGTTCTGTTTATAGGCACTCTCCCTAATTTCTTTGCTTTTAGTCATATACTTCCTCAAAGGATTACAGTGCAGCTGAACTTGTAAGCACAACAAAGGACAAACACACATAGCAACATCACTCTACTAAGCAGCCCATCCCACTATGAAGTGACTCAATAAAGCAGCTCCGTGACAAATGCTTCCTCCTTCCCACAAAGGCAAGAATGGGAAAGAGCACATAAGCCCATCCATGCACTGTTTGCAGACACTCCTCCAGACAAGCAATTTGGTCTGCAAAAATAAATGAGCTAAAAAAATTTCCTCCCCATAAGTATCAGACATTCATTTTACCTTAGCTGCTAACCTTCACTGATCAGAATCAAAACATTTCAACAACTCGTATCTGTGAGAGTTTCTTGAATGGAAGAAAAGACTTTCATTTTTCATTCACTGCAGTGTGCCTAAGACATATATTTGGGGCCTGAGCTAGTACACTTTCTTCATCACTTTCTCTAATTCAGTTTCTACGTAATGGAAGAGGCACTTTAATCCCTCCTCAGTTCTCCCTCCTGCCATATTTGGGAAGGCTGTTGCAATTACAGAGCAATGTACTCAAACCAGCTGATGGAAGACCCCATGAGTGATGATCATCTGGAGAAGCCAAATTTACCCTCCCCAATGCAGTCACCTCACATGGCTCACGTTTTATT
This sequence comes from Margarornis squamiger, assembly GCA_035222235.1. Lineage (NCBI taxonomy): Eukaryota > Metazoa > Chordata > Aves > Passeriformes > Furnariidae > Margarornis > Margarornis squamiger. The sequence continues at coordinate 54,604,344 of JAWWTY010000001.1, read as the reverse complement.
TGATACACAGAAGGAATCTGGGCTACACAACAAGTAACTTCTCTGTAAATCCTCCATGAGCTGCAGATTTTGGAAGGTACATTGCAAATGAGTCACAAGATTAACAGAAGAGAGGACAGTTTTATGAACACCAACCCTGCTTGACAAAAATTATTCCAAAAACTCAAGAATTTACTCATCATAAGCTTTGGTGTTGGCTACTTGTTGCACTACCTGGAATGAAGGTGGATATTGGCTGAAACCTCACCTGAGCCCACAAAACATTGCAGTAATGCCTACCATCACTACAAATGTCTTTTTTAGCAGATGGTAAGTATCCTGAAGATCAGACACGGAAAAGAAGTAGGCAGCTATGCCCCTAATTTAATCATTTCTATGGAATGAGAATAGTAATATTACACAGTTGTTTAATACTGTTATGAAACTGAAGGCACTCATGGTGATGCTCCACTCAAGTGCTGTGGTGTAGCTCTATGGAAGCATCCAAATTACTTATTCTGTTTGCAACTGAGTGCTTAAATGCCTATTTAATAAAAAAAACCAAAAAACCTATGTAGTCTGTCAGCAAACACAGGGGATAAAACAAAACACCAAAGAGCAATCTGGCCACTGAGGCAACAGTGTGATAAATGCTGTGTTCCATGATGGCGACACCCTGCTCCACATATAATCACATTCTTACAGACTCTGTTAGAGTAATACAGATGTTTGCAGGACTATGTGGTAAGCCAGGTCAGAGAAGTAACCCAGGTTAACAAAAAATAGCTTGGTGGGGAAAAAAATGTCACACAGGTTTCCAGTCCAGTTCTGCTCACAGTCTAGAGCTGTACCAGCACAAGAGGGTAAGAAGGGGATGGAACCCTCTTGTACAGAGACAGGGCTGCTGGAGCAGATGCTACAGTTCAGGTGTTCAGCAACCAAACCCATAATGAGACAGCAATGATCAGGAAGGGGGTGTAAATGTGTGACAATACAAACAAAATACCAATCACAGAATGGTTTGGGTTAAAAAGGACCTTAAAAATCATTTAGTTCCAACCCCTCTGCCACGGGCACTGACACCTTCCAGTAGAGCAGGTTGCCTGACGTTGAACACTGCCAGGGATGGGGCATCCCCAAGTTCTCTGGCCAACCTGCGCCAGTGTCTCACTACCCTCATTGTAAAAAAATTCTTAATAGCTAATCTAAATTTACCTTGAGTATAGAGAATACACTGGCACAGATAAATACCAGAATTGAAGTTAGGAACGTTTTGGGTGTTTGACTTTGTTCCCTAGTGTCTTTCTATTGAAAATCCCGTGCTACCACATCTATTTTTATTATAATATTTATTACAAAACAGCATTTGCATACTGCAATGCCAGGTAACATTCAGATTCTAAACCCATGCAGAAGTGGCATCCTGTGGCACCATACTCACACCAACATCAATTATCTCTGTATCACAGGATTACAGAGGCTGTCCCACTCATGCTAATGAAACTGGCATGAAACAGTAGCTTATTACTTTATGTTTAATAAAATTAGAAAGCTGGGAAACCAGTGATTTTAAAGCTACCAAATCTGCAGGATTGATGAGTCAAGAATATTTGAGATCCCAACCTGCATTTGTCACCACAGAGGTCTTTCAAACTTAAAAGATTAAGGATTCAATTCCATGTCTAACTGTAGTCCATAGCAAAACACCCACAAGCTCAAATATGCATAAAGAGGTCTTTAACTAATGTCTCTGAAGTACACAAAATTCTAACAGAAGAGCCCTTAACAGCTCTTCATTTACTTAAGTAAAAGGGAAATCAAGTTAAATATTCATTTCTAGTAGGAATAATAACCACAGAAATACTGGAAACTAGTAACATAATTTAAATAACACAGGCAGCAGCCAAGAGGGAATAGGACTTCCTCTAAACTCATTAGCGAGCAATGTGAATACTATTTTTGCTTTTCGTCCAATATTAGCAAAGTTATCTCTCTACACAGCACTCCCTTGACCATGTTCCTCGCAAGTCTGCTGTATTACTTTCAATAGCTTCATAATACATTCAAATAATTTTCTATGGTAGTAATTTCACTTCACTACTAATATTAGCCCAAGAAGGAGCTTTTGCTCTGAAGGGAAAAACAAACAAACAAACAAAACCCAAAAAACAAAACTTCCCTTAAGCTCAATGAAGTTCTGCCTGATAAAGACTTCATGAATCGCCTACTGCACAGAATTAGCATTTCCGGTCGACAAGACCTATCGACTATAAATACCGAGATGGTTCATTTGCATACGTCGTCTCTCCGGGCAGTTCACACGCACGCTCATCTTTCCTTCATCTCTGTTGCCCGTCTTATGCAAATGGCCACGCTCCCATTCCTCCGCATCTCAGGAGCCAGTCCACAGCTGCAGGCAGTCGGCGGAGAGGAGCAAGAGAAATGATATATTGCAGATATTTTATTTTTGGAAACCACACTGTAAATAAAGCCATTTCCAGAGATATTCCATGGACACGGAGTGCTGGGTCGCAGAGCCAGCGCCTTATGTAACAGGAGGAGTATTGTTTAGGGTTGCCTGCATTAAAGAGCCACTCCTGGTAACACAGTTTACAAAGCTATAAAAAGCTACCAGCGTAACTACCGAGAACAAGCGGGCAAGCAGTTTATTACGAAAAAGGCTGGTGCTGAATGGAAAAAAAAAAGAAGTTTCATTAAATCACATAACTTTCCGTCCCTCGGAGGGCATCACCTCGGCTGACACTTACTGTGAGTGGAAAGGTGGGGGCTCCTAGACAGCCCTGCGCAGCCCCATGGCCAGGTGCTGAAGACAGCTCTGCCGCCTCCCCGCAGCCCACGCCGCCAGCAGCCGCCTTCAGTGATCTTCCATTTAATTCCGCTTTATTCCCCCCCGCCGATTACCGACACGTGGCAGAGACCAGGGATCCCGCGACTCGGCCTCCCGCTCTTCTGCCGAGAGACCGTCAGCCTCTGGAAAAGCGTGAGCAGAAAGGATCACTTGGACATGCACAGGCGCTCGCAAGCAGCTGTAAATTTCCACTCCCCGCTGCCTGCGGCTGGACTCCCGGCCTCGCTCCGGCTCCTCGCTGTTCCTGCTCCGACGAGCTCTGTGCCTGGCTGTGCGTTCTCCCCCCGCTGCCCTCCCCGCTTCCCACTCCCTCGCTCGTCGTGCTCGCAGGCTCACACACACCCCCCAAACTCCACGTCAGAGGAACGCGTGGAGAAGCAAAGGATGAAGTGATCGCTCCGCCGAGAGATTTCTCCAGGGTTAAGGGAGGACATGCGACGATTTCGCATCACTTCTGTAAGTTTCCATTCCCCTCCAAAGTCTGTCGGTGCAGGGGAGGCATCGCTGACGGGTCCTCGCACCATCACGTGGCGGAGGCTGCTGGAATTAAATTATTCACCTTGCCGTCCTGCTAGGAATGCAAATAAGGGAGCCCAACAGCGGGTTGTTGTTACAAGATACCAATAAAATCTACATGCTCCGGCACCACATCTTTCAGCAGAGTCCTGTCCAGAGAAGCTGAAGTTAAGCTGCTTCCTGCCTGACTATATATTGTAACACAAAGGTCCGAATACTTTTCCACAATAATACTCGAGGGGATAAAAAAAGCACCCTGCCGTATAGTCTAAGTAAAATTTAAATCCTGCTGAAGAAAAACATTAGCCCAAAGTATTGTTTAAAAGGCTAATGTCGTGAGGAAAAAAAAAAAATCATCCCTTAAAGTACTCTGAAACAGGTGTTACTAGCTCCTATCAAGCACATAAATGCAGCAAAATGCAATTAAAGGAATTTTTAATCTTCACTTTCCTCTCTCAGCAGTTAATGCTCAGCAAGTGCCACACATTCCCAAAGGGAATGATGTGGGCTTTCCCCCCTGCCCTCAGCTGTCTAGCAGGCCTTGAGAGCAGGGAAAGGAGGATGCTTTACCAGGCACCATGGGCACTGCACGGTGGGATTTAAAACCTGTCCTCATCTGGATCTTGGCAGGGATGACAGCCCAGCATATATTTCTGCCAAGCTCACCAGCTCAAGGGGGGAGATTTCACCTCCCATCCCTTCCTCCTCCAGGCAAAACCTAGCCAAAGTCCTACATTATTAAAAATAATTCTGTATGCTACATTTGCCTGGGGAGCTGATCTCAGCCACTGCTGCATATAGCGCTACAGTTGCATCAGATCTTGATTTAGGGCTCACCTGCAGTAGCTATTCACAGCCCTACATTGAAGACAACCAAAAAAAGCACGAGAAACCTCATTTCTGAAGAATACAGATGAAACAGACACCTTTTAAAGAGCTAAGACCCTTTGCTTGCAATCCCAGCTCCTAACTGAAGCAAGCAGGAATATCCCAAATCCTCACTTTGAAGAGTAACTTGCTGTCCCTCCCTAGCTCAGAGGGGCAGAAGCCATCCCTGCTCCTTAACCTCCCTGCGCTTGCTCCTGCGTTTGCACAGGAGGTGCCAAGCCAACCTCAGATCAGCAGATCTGTGCTCCCAACTTATCTGTAAAGCCCATCACCTTTTGTGCTTATACTTTACCTAACAGATCATCAAGATACTGCAGCCCCGTGTTTTCGGACTGCCCCGAGCGGGACTGGGAACGGGCATTAATTAGTGCTGCTTCCACCGCACCCAAAAGCAACAAGTGACACCAAGTGGCAATTTCTGCTCCAAACCTCTGGTGAAATATTCTTCCAGCACTGTATCGAAGGCTTCACATTAGCCACCCCTGACCAGGTTTCCTCCCAGGCCACCTCCAGAGAGAGCTCAGCGAGGGATGCTGTGAATGCCAAGCTCAGAACAGGATGAGCCGCCCTTCTAAGCAGCATCCTTCTCCACGAAGCTTAGTGGGCACATAAACAACCTGCACAGGTGGACGTTTCATGACATGAAGGACTCGGGGAGAAAAACTGGTGCTGGGCATCCTTTCATGGGTGCCCTGCTCTGCTCCAGTTAGGCGGGAGAGGGAAGCGGTGACGTGCCTTACCCCCACTCTGGGGTTGGCCCTTTCTTTTTTATCGGATACCACAGCCTTTGTGTAAACGTTACAGTGAAAGTCAAATGATAAACACTCTGCCCTTGGGCTACTGCTGAAGGTACCAGCTTTTCCTAAGGCAACACAATAATCTAAGTGCACCAGTACTTCCACTGTGTGTTTTTAAGAGATTATCTGTTTTTCCTCTAACCCTCCCACGGGAAATTATCTCTTTTCCATTGTGAATCTACCACCACTTCAAAAAGACACCTTTTTGTTGTCCCATGGAGTTCAACTTTGGTGGGTGCTACCCTGCAGTTAAGTAATCACAAAAAAGATGGAAATATCACAAAAAGCTGGTTTAGTTGCACATTAAGGGGCCCCTTTGGGGATAATCTGTGTATCACTGAGTTCCATGAAGTATTCATAAACTGTTCTGAGTATTCCAGCCCTTTGGAAGCATAAGAAATTTATCTACAAAATTACTGTCCTCTGTTTCAGACTAAATATGTCTGTTTTCCTGATTCTGAGGAATAAATTTAATATGCACTCAATTACAGTTCAACTCTGCCCATCTTCTACTCGAGGAAATACTTTAGGGCCCTCTACACACCAGGAGAGCAAGAAACTCACCTGCCTCCATCCCTGCATTGCAGCAGAAGAAACAGTGCAAATCAGGTAGCTATAGGGGCGGGGTGGGGGGGGGTGGAAATTCTCTGCTATTCCAACACTCTGCTTCATCTTAAGTGGAGTTAATTCCCAGATGATAGGAAAAGGCCCTGAACCATTCAACAGGAATTAAGCTGTAATTACTTCATGCTCTTATCTGTTTGTTGTAAGTTTTTTGTTGCCAAGAGGTTATTAAATATTTCCAAAAATATGTTTTCTTCAATTCTTAATTTGCAGCCATCTCAAATCTAGAATGTTGTAAATATAAATAGACAACAAATCTTTATAGTCTCAAAGTACACTGAAAAAAAAATATCTCTGCACTGCTAAAGGACTACAGCTTCCATATATTTAAATTTCATTATATTTGTTTCCTTTAAAGCAAGCAGAGTCCTCAGGCTAAGGCATGGTTAGAGTATTTTTGAGAAATGTTTGTCCTTGCTTTTGTAACTTAAAATCGTTCAATCTAATAAAGACCAAAAGAAGAAAACCCTGGTCCATTATTCCTGCCCTTTCCATTTATTTTCTAAAGTGGAAAAGAGAAATTAAGGAACTTCAACAATTAGTGTAGTAGCAATAAATTACAGCATCAGATGATAAACATGCAGTGTATATATATTAATTCTGCTCATTTAATCATCCACTTCCAATCTGTCTACCTCCTCTGAGATTACTTCCAGCATTCCAAAGCCCTAAGCAGCCTCTAATAATAATAACAACATCCTTCCTTTCCCCCAAATTGCTCAATGCCAAGGCCCCAGGCCATCAAAATTCAGTTCTCCACAGCAACAGGTTTAGTTGTGTAATGCTGAATATCAAGAGGAGAACCTTTAGAATACTAAAAAGATTCCCCCACCCTCCAAAACCTGAAAACTAAAGAACATCCCCCAGAGCATTTCATCCTATTCTTACAGATCCCAAGATACCAACATTATGGCAGTTTATTGGGGTGGGGGGGAACTGAAAACAAATAACTTATATAATCTACATCGTAAAACTGTTACACTTTAACTTGAGGCATTTAGCTTTACGACACAGTAATATAAAAAGTATGTCCAACAACACTCCTAAAACCTCTTAAAGATGAGGGACTTTACAGTAACTTTGTATTTCTTTGTTATTCCACAAGTTTGCAGATACTTCTTTTGGTCAGATACATGCAAGAGCAATGTGGCCACTCCAAAATAAATAAGGCAAGTAAAGGCAAATAAATTCCTCTCCATCTAATAGATCCCGAATACAGACACACACCAACACTCCCACTTTGTCTCATGCTCCCCCATATAATCTCGAAGGAAGACAAACTGAGATCTGGGTCTGTATATCTATCCCTCCAAAGCAGCCACCAGCACCTAAAGGCAAATTAACATTTGGCTGGTTATCCAAATACAAAATAAGGCAAAAAAATGGGTACAGTCTATGGAGGGGCAGGTGGTTTTTCTTATGGCCATTTAAAAGCAGCAGAGCGTCTGGCTTCTCTCAGGACTAGAAAATTGTAATTTCTTCAGTGAAGTGTGGGAGAACAGAGAGCAGCAAGATGCAGTGGCTGACCTGTAGGTGCATTTTAGCTGAAGTGAGCAGAAGGATTTAAAAGGATGTTTTATATAAGCTATTCCTAAAAATGCTAACATCTTAAATGGTTTTCCCCTCTTCCTCCTGGCTCCCTCTAGCGGTTTTATTCACATACTACCTTTTCCTTCCTGTTATTTAATGCAAATACAATTGCCAAGATGATGTTTGGTTTTGTTGGTTTGGGTTGTTTTTTGGTGGTTTTTTTTTAAATGTTCAATAACTCTTATAAACTGTTCATGTGTTTTTACTGAACATGTTTTTTCACATTTTCACCAGAAATCAAGGACTGACACTGGGCTTTCTACCAGAAGCCTCTATGTATTAATACTTTATGTACAGGCCAGCATATTTACAATTTTACTCATATTAAAGGCATCCATCAGTCCCATTGCTAGAGAAAGTCCACTGAAATTAATCCCTTTCCTGGCATGTTCCCACCCCAAACAAATTACATCTAAGCAGAAGGTTAATAGAGCCCAACAGCTGAAAAATATAACATATTAAAATTTTATGTATGCTCTAAAGAGTCCCTTATAAAATGTTAATCGTGGCCTTTATATACTGTGTCCCAACATAAAACACAAATACGAACCATACCTGCATTCCCACTTTTATAAGCGGAGGAACAGTAAACTCATGTCAACATCATGCTTTTTTCCTGCAGACATAGGCAAACAGAAAACTAGTCCTTCAAAAGCAGTAACTCCCTGAAGAGCTGAGAAGATATTTTTAATATAATTAAAGCCTTCACCTCTCCAAACTGCTTCTATCCCAGCTCTGTACAGTCAACCACTTCAGTGGCCATATTTGTTTGGTTAAGCTCCGTTCACAGAATTAGAAATGACAAAAGGAAAGCTCATTTCAAGAGGAGCAACAAGAAGAGCTTTGCTGAAGACTTGAATTTTAACTTCTCATCACACATGTGCCATGAGAGGCCCAATCTTACATTTTGTATCACAGCATACTCAAAAAGAAATGTTATTTACAGTAGTAACAAATACACAGCCAAATAAGCCCTTGCTGTCTAGTATGCTGGAAGAGAGTCCTTGCATAACTGCTAGTATATTTCTTCATTAAATTGAAAAATTCTTACATGTGTATAAGAACATCTATCTATCTATCTATCTATCTATCTATCTATCTATCTATTTCCCATTTCTGAAATAGTCAAACAGTAGCAAGAATGCTTAGTCTTCTTGAAAATACTGAATTTAGTCACTGGTTTCCACAAAAATTCAGCAAGCAATTTTCTTAATGTTAGGCAGCATGAGGTACTGCATGTTAAGACATCCCCTTCCAACATGCTTGCTTATGCAAAAACCCCTGTATGTATTCCCTACAACCTCCCTACTGGTGAAAGACAGTGCAGCATTACTAACCAGAAGTTTGAGCTTCCTAATAGTGCTTGAAGCTGAAAGCTGTGTTACTGCATATCCATCTCACAAATGGTGACGTACAATGAAAATACTAGGCAGATGAACTGCCTTTTGATGACAATAATTTCTTTATATACAATGTGTGGCTCTTTTTCTTACAAGGTAGAAGGCAGTTTGGGATTAAGACTTATCCTCTACTGACCACTACTACAGAAAGCTAAAGCATTTTTCATCAGATTCTCTAGAGACAACTTGCAAACAAACAAAATTAAGCTGACTTTGAAACACAAGGTAAAGGCTCCTGTGAGACACTCGCTAAAACACCCAATTTAGTATGAGGAAACTGAGGTGGCACCAAGCAAACACCCAAAGACGTGCACTCTAAAATGTACTGTTAAAGAATGTCAGTAGAGAGGAACCATCATTCTGGATCACACAAAGCTCCCTTAAATCCCATCTCTAAGAGCAGCTGACACCAAGTGCAAAGTAGAAAAATAAATATCTACCAGAAAGATCACTCTGTTCTTCTTCTGCTTCTGGCAATTCTCACCTTTGAGGTTTCCTGAAGTGTCATCCAAAATCACCATGCTGAGTAGCTACAAATGGCTCCACACCTGTTTGCTTTAAATATCCCAAAAGGGCATTATTCCCCTTCTTGGAGGATTCTCAAATCACATCCGCAATACTTAGATACAACCGATTGCCCAAGATTGCTCCTGACTGTCCAGACTGAGCAGCCAAGACAGCTCAGAGACTGCTATTTTCTGTAGATGAGGGATCAAACAAGAATCAGCACCATCAGTGATTTATTGCATTCCAGGTAGTTACTTCTTCAGGGCAGCAAAGTCAGGATTTACCCACATTGTACTTTTCAAGTGATTGCCTCAGACAAGGGAACACCTACTACAGGAAAGTCCCACACAGAGGTAATGGTGTTATACCAATGAAGAAATGAGTTCAGACCAAAGAAGACAAGAGTCAGTTCCTACTTGTGTCATACATTTCTATGTGATCTTGAAAAAGCCACTTCAGTCCCCCCATGGGAAAATGAGTGCATTCAAGACCATAAGGTACTCTGACACTGCAGTGATGGAACCCAAACAAACATATTATGTAACACCAACTTTCTGTGTCTTCTTAGGATAACAGTCTTGCAGTTTGTGCGTTGCATTGTCTCCAGAAACCATGCCCACAGATAGAACAGACTTCTGAGTCTCTTTTCATGCAGGTTAAAAATCCTATTAAAGCAGAACTTTTGAATGAAACCCCAGATAATATTAGGCTAAAAGTCTAAACTGCTGCTTTCAAGTGAAGAATTACAATTTTTTTCCTGGTGTCAAATAATGAAACCTAAACATTACTATAATTCATATTTAAGCAAGTATTGCTCTAAACTGACTTGCCTGAAGTTGCACAAGAAAATCTCCAGCGGTCAACACTGCTCAACACTGGAGAAAGAGAACCCAGATCTTCTCACATTTTGCTCTTTACCAGTTTTGTTCTGCAACAATGTTAGTTTAACATATTGGATGAAGAACCTTGGGAATTCATCATGCTTAAGCTGCACATGGAGACACCCTCTTCAGAAGTACCCCCAAAGTGATTGCTCCTGACAAACAATTAAGTATATCCATCACACGTCAGATTGTACATATATTTGCCTTTGCTCAACAGATACATGGTCAGTTGATGCAGCACTGGGTGTTTGCACTTTTTTGTCCCACAATAAGGACCTAAACACATTAAAGTCTAATGTGATCACCCTGTTAGGTGATGAATGGTCCCTGCTGTCACAAAGTCCCTATGAGAGATTTTAGTCACATATTCTTCTGGTCCCAAGATGGAGCCTCCATTGGCTCCCCAGTCCATTCTGGACAGAAGTTGACTATATTGAGCCAATGAACCTGTAGGAATTCTTTGAAGTCCAATATTGTTGCTCTCCCATGGGGAAAACCTAGCCACACACATTCCCACACCACTAAAAGGCCATCTCCTGTTCTCCCTATCTGTGTTGGCCAACAACTGATACTACAAATTAATTATTATGTCAGACATACAACTCCAAAGTATTCAATCAGAGGCTGAGTTCCTTTTGTTTTAATTAATAAACCAGGGTTATGCCTTGAAGTCCTTAAATGGCAGCAGGCATGCTGCATTTTTTAGTGCAGGAAGTCTGTCATGAATAAGGACCAACAGGCAGCAGCGTGTTTGTCAACAGGATGATCTCTGTTTCGAATGGGGAGCAGCTGAGTCACCTGGGCATGCCTTGATTCAACTCCAGTCCTGGGTAGCCTCAACAGTGAAGCCCTGACAGGCTCTGGATACCTGGAAGAAAATCACTCACCACATGACACAAATGGCAAGCTCTACATTCATACGTTTTATCGGGTCAAATATACTGATGGAAATCTTCTTGGCAAACATCACTCCTCTAGATATCTCCCAGTGAAATCTGACAGCTCCTTTATTACACAGCACACAGATCTATACTCACAAACTTTGTCACAGCCTCTGGAGGGAGTTCAAGAAATGACAGTTTTGTCATGCTAATGGTCATTCACGTATCTGCTCCCTTCCCATAGAAACAACCAATAATTTTCCTCCTGTATCTTCATTTTTGCAGTTTGCATTCACAAAATAACTTATCTGCCATTAAAATCTACATTTCTCTAGGGTGAAAGACTGCTACTGTCCAATTTAAAAAGTCATGATTAGCACTGAAAATGTGTAAGGTGTACCCCTCCCAAATGAAAAAGGAGTCTTAAACTGTATCAGCCCAGACGTGAGAAGTTATCCGGTATCTTTACAAAAAATAATACTTCAAGTTAGATGGTATCTGAGTCTGACCAGCTGCAGAACACATTTTCTAATATGTATGTATTCAGGTCCCTGAATTTATGAGTCAGAGCTGCAAGCCTGACTTGAGCAGAATTGAGAGAGAAAAGTCTCAAAACGGTTTCTTTCAAATTGCAGTGCTCATCAGGACATAAAATATGTCTGGCATTATTTCCTATTTTGGAGTTTCCACCCAAGTACCAGTGAAAAGAAAAATGGCTTGTTTTCTCAGAGCAGGCAGGATCCCAGGAGAAGGTCACCCAGCAAGAGTTGTATCAGTTCAACTTTCCATGAACAAGGCAGTCTACTAGCTGTCATCATAGGATGAAATTACTTTCACAAGCACAAGAACTCCCATTGAAAGATTTCAGCAACAAAGGCCTGTATCCAAAAAGCTGCATAGCAGCCAGGTAACCAAAGACATAAACATAAGCTATTTAACACCTCATCATCTACCCCAACAACCACACCACCTATCTTTATGTTTTTCCATTAAAAAAACAAACAAACAAACAAAACAAAACAAACAAAACCCCAGATGACATGGTTAGGAAGTTCAAAAGTAACAAGTAATAAAAATCTGCAACAATTTACACAGAACTGGCTTTTCTTTCAAAACTGAAGACAGCATCTATATGCTTCCTATGGACTTATGAAATAAGACTTTATTTGGATTTTAAGAAGTTTGAAATAGATTTTTTGCTCTTCTCAGAACAATAACTGAATGTTGTTACTACCAACAAAGGAGTTTTAAAAAATAAAAGATTACTCTGGTTCTCAGAAAACATGAGAGACCTTACAGAGCTCAACAGCTTCTTGAACAAGAGCAGCTTTTTAAAAGATCTTGGATCTTGATACTAATTTCATGTGCTGGAGAATCTATGAAGTCCAGCAATAAGACAGTGCAATAGTCAACTAGTTACCACTTTAAATGTGGGGTTTTTTTTTCCTTTTATGCAAGTTCATATTCTGCTTTACTTTCTGCTTCCTGCTGCTGTGACTCCTATATTTCCAAATGTATGCTCTTTGGAGGCTCCCCATTTTGTTCATGCACAGATACATGACCAAATCACTTCAACAAACCTGGAATTTACTTCTTCATCACTACCTGCATTAAGTGTATAGGTATGGTTTTCCAACACCTACAACCAGTACTGACTTCAATTTAACAGTATGTCTTGAAGTGAATCAATCAATCCTGATTATATCACAGAAACAAGGTCAATAATATTGCAAAAGAAATCTCCCATTCTACATTCGGTATATTCAACTACTATCAACTCTCAGCTGCCACAGGGAGTGTCTTCTCCACTGCCTGTTGCCCATGAGGCTCAACACCTTTGCAGTACTGTTTTTTTTCAGACAGTGGTCCTCATCGTTAAGGCACATCTAGCCTTTCCCATGTTGATTAACTTCACAAAGCTCTGAGCCCATCTTTCAGAAGAGTCAGCTAATGTGCTCTTCAATTCAATCAAATTCATGAGGCTATGCCATCATTGTCATTTTTCTACTCTACATGGCCTAGATAAAACTGTCAGAAAGGACTGTGCATTTTCTTCCAACTGTGTGTTCATTTCAGGATTTTTGTTTTGCAAACAAACATCCAGTGACTGAATATCAAAAAATTACATATTAATTAAATAATTCTTCATTGAGTGTAACATTCTCAAGAGTCAGTTTCTTAGCCAGGCTACATCAAACCCTTAATCTAAACGATATACTAGACATTTTATAATATCTGTTTTCTATTAATCATCTTGAATAGCATTTGCTTCATGACAATCCTTTAAATTTTGGAGATTTACACTAGACATTAAAAAAAATAAATAAATTCCTCAGTCACCATAAATTTGTAACAAATTTTCAAAAGCATTATTTCAGTCTTTATTTACTGCTGGAATATGATGGATTTGTTCATTGTTATATGATTATTGGTAATATTCAGCTTCGTTCTCACTACAGAGGTACATAACACTTCTGTATTTTCAGCAACATTGTTGATAACTTTAGCACAGTCATCACATATATGTTATTATTTTTTCACTCCTGGTGTTTTTAGACCTTCTCCTTATTAGCCCTAGATCCTACAGGATATCCAGAATCTTCTTTAATAATTTTTATTAAAATTACTTATTTCTATATATTGACTGCTGCCCTTGAGCCATTTCTAAATCAAGATGGGACACTTCCTTTGCTTAAATTAATTTTTTTGTATTTGGGTCTGCACATTCTAGACAGGGATGTGTTCTCACATCTGTGCCCCTTCCCTAGATTTCAGAGACACTCTTGCAGGTAATGCCAGAAGTTAGTGATGTAAGAGCATATCACATCATGCAGAAGAGATGTGCTTAGTCACTCATGTTTTTCATCCTCAAAGACGGGAACATGACATAGTTTTGCAGCAGAGTCCTCTCCCATGACCTTATGAATGGTGATGAGGCCTTACAAACTATGATGAGGAGACACTCAGTTTACAGCCCATGGAGAGTCCAGAAAGAGAGCAAAACCAATGGGTAACATGTCTGGGCGTGGGTAGCATCTCTAGCACTTCATTGCTGCCCAAGAAATCAGAATACCATGAGGATATTTCACCAAACTTTCTGCCAGCATCTTCCTTTCCCTGACCAAAGCATGGGACACAGAAGAATTGCAGGGGAATGTGTTTGCTTACATTAGTGCTGGGTTTTTTTGAAGGGGCAGCTACAGACCTAAGCATCATAATGTAAAAGATGAGACTTATCAATAGCCTGCAAATAAGGAGAAGGAGGACCAAAGGTCAGCACAATTTCTAAGTAATAAGCTTGCATTTAGAAGGTTCAGCCTTACTCAGCTTATTTGCTTAAACCAATTTGTCAGAAAAAAATAATTAAAAAAAAATTAAAAACCCAAACAAAACACACAGACTTTTCTGAGGGATTATGTGATATGCACAATATTTGCCTTAACAGAGGACTACAACCACCCTGCAGTCCTGCACTCACCCTGTAAGGTTCAATTTGGTGCCTTATTTCTATCAACAAATAAATCACATACTGCAGAGAGCTTCTCTTTCAGCCAAAAGCAACATTTAGTGAATGACCACCATGAACTGGTAGTCCAAAATAAGTTTTACTTATTTGAAGAAAAGAGCTGTCTGACTGCCAGAACTGCAGAAAGTGAGGGGACACAATTAAAAGGTACACTTGAAGAGGGAAAGCTGATACAGCTGTGCCTCCCTGCTGACATATGAAAATAGGCAAAACAAAGAGCTGAATGCTCAGGACACTACAGCTGCTGGAAGTGAACTCTTCCCACATAATTTTAATCTCTCCCTATTCAGCAATCTCCAGTGCCTTTATTTAAAAAGCCCCATACAATTTCCCTTTCACACTTAAAAGCAAGCAAACTGTATTTTTTCTGCAATAAATTTGCACATATAAATTTGTACAAGTGCCTTTGTGCTAGATTGACATGGAGTCTTTAACAAAGACCATCCAATCCGATAGCTGTCACACAACTATCCCCACATTTCAAAATCCAGTTATGCAGCAGTACTTTCTTCCATCTTAATTATTGTCTCTTGCAACAGGAAACACAAAGCCCAAACATTACTGAGATATCAGAAGGGGTTTTTTTTAAACTCATGCTGGAAAATAATTTAAAGATGTTTCACAATTGATAAAGTTGCTTGAGGAACACATTGCTGTCAAAATGGGAATTCCAGCCCTTACTGTCATCACCTTCCTTGCAGCAGTTCTAGAAATGACATGACTGCAGAGGGAGGCGGATCAGCCTGCTGGGCCCCATGAAAATTTAACAGATGGGAAAAACCAAACCCTTTTTACTTCCCCTAAAAATGTAGTTTTTGAAAAAGTGAGAGGAAGTGTGGAGGGACTTACTAAATGTAAACTGTGTGAAGTTTTTGGAACTACCTCTATCCGTCATTTCTAAAATGGACAATATGGACTAAAATACTAAAAGAACAAAGGAAAGGAAAAAGAATCCATCCATCCATTAACATTTTCTTGGAGGACAGGGGATGAAATTTTAAAATATTTCTACAATATGTGGCAACAAAAACAGTTAAAAAGAGAAGATCCTGTCCCCTCTCAATCCCTATAGCCAGGTTGCAACCACCCATCATGATCTGCTAATGCAAGGATTGTAGCACCTTGCTATGCATTTGTTAACAAAATCATTTCATTCTTAAAAATGATCCTTCAAGTGAAAGAAACTTATGCTACCAAACAACATCTATGTAACTTGTTCATCACAAACTTGACAGAAACCAATTCTGCACACTTAAGTAAGATGAAGAGCAGTATTTGGTAGACTTTTTTTTTTTTAAATGCACATTAAATTTATGTGTCTGGCAGCATTTAATCTTAATAAAGTTGTTTTGGTTTTTTTTAATGTCAGTCTGCATGTAATCTCAATTGGTTTGGTATTACTTTGTAACAAATAGCATATGTATCCACTTCTGTCAGAGGAACGCCAAATTCAGACGGTGGAGTCACTTGAGTAACAGTTCTTAAGAAAAACGGGGTTTCTTTCTTAAGAAAAAAGGGTTGCAAAGGTTTGGGTCCACAGTTCCCTCTGTGAAAGGATGTCACACACATTTTCAACACAGCTTCTTTGGTTACACTCATTCAAGAATTTTACAGGGAAAAAAAGGTAGTAACAAAGTCAAAGGCATGTGCTCACGAAAGAAACCCATTAATCTCCACTCTCTGCTAAAAAGCAGGAGGGGATTTTGGTCCAGCACAACTGAGAATGCAGAGAGGGTCAGGCTCTGCGCGTGATAAGACCATCCATCCACAATAACCCAGACACAGTAAGTGTTCTGCCCATACCACCACTTTTGCACCTAGGCCACACCCAATTCCCTGAGAGAAGCAGAAATACCAAGTGGCTGCACAGCAAATTAGATGGAAAAAGTTATTCAGATAAAATTAGCTGAGCCAAAGAAGTAACTTTTTTTTTAAAAAACCTCAATCAGTCCCTTGAGCAATGGCACAAATGAACAGGGAGGGGCTGAGAAGCACAAGGACATAGTTAACTGTTCCTTTCTCCGACAGTGCCAATTTTAAATGTTCAGGGGACTGTGGCTTCCCTGACCCATCATAATGTTCATTAACAAACCCAAATGCAATAAATATTAATAAGGAAATACTGCTTCTCATTCTTCCTCCTCTTGTTCCTCACACCTTACTGCCAGTTTCACATCTTTATAAAATTAGGCCGAACCAAGTGCTGATGCAGCACACTGAACTGGATCAGGGAAAACAGCCAAGTGAAAAATTAGGGTTTCCTTCAACTAGATTATTTTTCCCACATGAAGCTGTGACTAAGGACTATTTAGTCCAGAATATTCCTATTAAGAGCCCTATTGCTGAGCCTCTTCACTCCAAGATATATTAATCATGTTTTCTAATGTTTTAGTCAAATTCCTCTTCATATATTTGAAACCTTACATGTTCCAGTTTTATTTGAATGTCGTCATTTCGTCTACACACAACAATGACTTCAGGTTGTTCCCACATGCCTCCTTTTGATGACTTTTATTAGTTCAAGTCCAATTCTACACCAGGTACTGCCTCCCTGGCCTGTGTAGAGCTGCTACCAAGACCAGTGCTAACTGATCAGTCTGTTCACAAGGACAGCTTCCTCCACACTTTGGTTTGAAAACTAAAAGGCAGAACAAAAGGAAGTTGTGGAGGTCTCCGCAGAACATCTCTTAAGAGTGGGAACACCACAAATTCATTCAATCTTGCAGATTTCTTAGAGATTTGTCTATTACAACTTCATTTAATGAAAATGCTTTGTGCACATACTTTAATCTGCATGGAAACCCACAAACAGAGCCCATCCAAAGGGTCGGAATACTTTACAACCACTAGCTCTACTTCAGAAAATACCAGTGAAAATTTATTTCAGATAAATATATTGCCATGTTCACATAGAAAAAATCATGATAAAAAGATTTTTAGGCATCCATTTATTTTAGATTCCTTTCATCTTATACATCTACTGCCTGGTTTCCAGAGATCTCAGACCCTTTCAAGTGCAATAGTAATCACAAGCTTTCAGATCCTGTTAATTCAACCACGTCACCCAAAATTAGAGGGTAGAGTTTTAGGTCTTGATCAGTGTGGTGGGGCTGTGGCACAGCAAAGACAACACATGCTGCTCAGCTTGGTCCAGCATTATCTAACATCCAAACCAGTCCTTGCTTTCTGTGCTCACACAACTGTCCGGAACCTATGCTGGCAACAACTACCGAGACTGTAAGACAGAAACATAACTAAAACTGAAAACGTTTCTACTGCTAAAACAGTCTAAAAAGATGAAATCCATTACATTACCAGTTTCCAAACGCAGTCCTTGAAGAATATGCCAGCCAGTGGATGGTTAAGAGTTTCAGCATATTGGGCCAGATTCCAAAACCCTCAAGCCAGTTAGTAATTAACAGACATCTAGGTCCTTCACATGAAAGAAGTCTATTGTTAAAACAGTGACACAAATTTTTCCTTTCCTTTTCATAGCCAGTCTCTGCCTGTGTTTTAATATTCCCTTGGGACTATAAAAGCCTATGATTTTAGAAGCTCCACTTTTCAAATAGACAATTTGTTAGACTTTTAGTTGCCAAGAATGCAAACATGCTTACATCACAGGTAAGACAAAATCATTTTACAGGCTTCTCAGAGATCCATAATCTCCTCTTTCTTTCATTTAATACTTGGAAAAAAATAATATCCAAACAACATTCTAACATATCTGCAACAGGCAAAGAATTACAAAACATACTGAGGGCCTGTAAAAAGTCTAAGATGAGTCCAATTAGTGAAAAATGTACCTATGGGGAATATTAGCCTGCATCTTCATAAATAATGATGTGTTACAGCAAAATTTCTAACATAAAGGTTGCCTCACTAAAGACATTTTGTTGGCAATGAATTTGTAGAGTAGCAATGATCTGGGATAGAAATGCCTGTTCTCTGTCCTGCTATCTTACTCAAAACAATGTGTGAAAAATAAAAGACTACATAGAACCCACACTTAAACTAAACAATGTAATAAAAGAGAACATAATGTTAAAGTTGCATTTTGAAAGAATGAAGTGCAGACACTCATCTATAAAGGAGCAAGTTAAATCACCAAGAATGATAATGGAGAATGTGACAGAGAAGGAGCTGGAGAAAGCGACAGAGAAGGAGCTGGAGAAAGCACTCAACTGATGAAGATACTTTAAGAAGAGTCTATAAAACAAAGAGCCAAGCCTGTCACACATTTTCCAAATGCTCATGGCTTTCCAAAGTCTATGGGTTTGACTGCTTTACTATTTTCTGCAGTCTGACTGGTGTCCCTACCTCACTCAAGTCTATCTGCTCACATGAGAAAACACCCATTGCATTCAACATGACACAAACATCCCTGGAGAACTAGATGAGACAGTTCCTTTTGGACCAGCTTCACCTCCTCCCACTCAAAGGAGCTGTTTGTGGTCTGCCTGTCTATGAAATTGTCCATCTGAAGTCTCTACATACGACCAGAACTACGTAACAAAAGCGTAATTCAGCAACTCAGTCGACAGCACCATTCACCAGGGCAGTCAGTCCTAACAGAGGTGCTAGGAAATGTGTAAGCACATGGTATGGCTGCTCTCACCTCTGGGTGCGGGTAGTCAGTCCAGGTCCAGATTGCAGAGCCCCGGGAAGCTCACACTGCTGCTGGTGGAGTGCTGCAGGCAGGTTGCTGGGATGTCAGATCAGCATCTCTTGTGAGCTTCTGCCACCTAACAAGTTTGGGAAGAACTGAGCTTACTGGCTCACTGGCAGAATTTGCTGCTATGTTGCAGAAAGCCTTTATTACAGTTCTAGAGCAAAAGCAAAACAAAGGGAACTTGGGGATGTTTCTAAACTGCCTCAATAATTTTGTGTTAAGTCACTGATTTTAAGAAATACCTATTTCCCTTTTCTTTTTTTGCCTCAAATATCATGAAAAATACATCACTACTTTCTAATATATTCATAATTTCTCTTTTGTCCGAGGCAGGCAGTCATGTTACTTCAGCTTCTTCCATCACTGGTCTCCATCTTCTCTGTATTTGGTATGTTCCTCATGTACAATTTGTAAAGCCGCAAGTGTTTCCAAACACTCAGTATTCACAAGCATATGTATTAATAATTTAGCAAAACGAAATTAATCTGCAAGCACCATCTCATAATGCAGAACACTCCCAGGGCAAGAAAAGCTTGCGTTTGATTTCAGAGTAAATAATTATGAAGGATAAATCTCTTTTTTTTAAAAAAATGTAAGTTATTATTTCTATTGAGAGATTTGTGAGCACCTCAGTAACACGGAGCCACCCTGTCCCCAGCAATGCTACTGCGAGTTGTCCCACTCCTCTCTGTGGATGGAGCTGGGCAGCTCTCGTGGGCTGAGCTTCACTTCAGACACAGGCACAGATGTAGGGAATGCCCGTGTGAACGCTTTAAAAGGTTTTACAGAGGGACAAAGCAGGTGCTGGACCTCAAACTCTTCTGGAGGACGCTGGGTCAGGCCAGACCTTCAAGCCAAGCAAACTCAGCGTTCCCCTCACAGAAAAATGACATTTCTACCCCACTTTGCCCCTGGTAAATATTTTAGTGACTTCCACGAGACTAGAAATACTTTGATAATTATTTGAGCGTTATGTTCATCTCTAAAGCGGTGGCAAAACGAGAAGCGACAAAAAAGTGATGACAGACGACCCTCCCCGCCTCTTAAAAGCAGGTCGTTTCTTTACCCCTCTGAAAAACCCCTTCACATAGCCACACCGCCAACACTTGCGAAGCCAACGCTGCTTAAACTTTTCCAGGGCGACATAAGCCTTTATTTTCACACTTTGCATCGAAAAGGGCAGCGGCAACTTAGCAGCTCGTGGGGCAGCGCCACGGCCAGCAGTTAAGTTACGCAACTCGGCGTCTCGTTACCAAACGCCTTTTCAAAGCGCGGCACACTCGCGAAGCCCCTCCCGCCCCACAGCCCTGCCGCCCCGGGCCCCCCTCAGCCCCCGGCCCCAAGATGGCGGCGGCGGCGCCCCCACAGCGCCCCGGGGTGGGCCGGCCCGCCCCCCTCGGCCCGCCCCCTCCAAGATGGCGGACGCACCTCCTTGCGCCTCGGCTCTGCCCGCCCCGCCTCCGCCGCCTCTGCGCCCGCCCCGCCTCGCCCTCCCATTGGCCAGCGCCGCCGCCCCTCCCGCCGTCGCAGCCAATAGCGGCGGGGAGCGGGGCGGCCGCGGGCGGGCCCTGCCCACACCTGCGGCCCGGCGCGGCGCGGCGGCGCCCCCTGGCGGGGCGGAGGAGCGGGAGGAGGAACAGCAGGGGGAGGAGGAGGAGGAGGAGGAGCAGGAGGAGCAGCAGGAGGAGGAGCAGCAGCAGAAATAGCCTCAAATTGTACCAAGGGAGGTTTGGATTGAATATTAGGGAGAATTTCTTCACAGAAAGGGTCAT
>JAWWTY010000001.1:54505571-54583429 GCA_035222235.1 Margarornis squamiger | reverse complement strand
GGCGCGGCCCGGGCCGCCCCCCCGGGCCCCGCCGGCCCCCCGGCCCCCTGCCCGAGCGCAGCGAGACCCCCGGGCCGCGCCGCGCCCCGGCCCGGCCTGGGCTCGGCGCGGGTGGCAGCGCTCCGAGCGGCCTCTCCCGCAGCATGGAGGAGAAAAGAAGTAAGCCTTAACAAAAACGTAAATAAATTAAAAAAAAATAGATGTGCGTTTTGAGCAGCCGGTGGTCTTGTCAGAAACCTTTCTGGGAGCCGGCAGGTCTTCCCTTAAACGTGTTCTCCCATTCAGCCTAAGGAAGTATGTGTTCCGGAACTGATGGAAATGGCTGGTTTTGGGGTTTTTTTTCAGTTGTAGCGTAGGAAAGATTAAGTCGGCAGCATAAGTGGAATGGAAGAAGGGGAGGTGGCGGAGTCGCCATCCCTGCAGGTGTTCGAGGACGTGCCACTCACTCAGTGCCGGGGTCTGGCTGGTGGTGTTTGGTCATAGCTTGCATTCAGTGAGCTCAGAGGGCTTTTTCCAGCCTAATAGATTCACCTATTAACGATGGTAGACATTTGGAATCTTCAGTGTGGCTGAACAGTGCCGCCTTACTTCTTACTGTTCTGGCAGTGGAGATACCTTGCTTCATCTTGCATCTGTCAAGATTCAGTAATTTATTTACCAAAAAAAAAGCTTTCCTTCCCTTCCCCCTTCCCCCCCCCCCCCAAATAATTTAGTTTAGTTGTAGTAGTGACAGCATAAATTTAAAAAGAAAAAAGAGAACTGTGAGCTAATAGGCAGTGGGGATTGTGCACGCTCAGCTGAATGTGCTGGGAAGTATGGGCCATGTTGTGACAGCTTCATACCTGAGGGATAGTAAGAAATGACTACGTGTAAAAACTTCCTCACACAGCTTGTTTCATCTGAGTGTTCCTCAGCTGTGTCTGGACAGGGTGTGGGATGACGTTTGAAAGGGGGATGATGGTTTCACCACAGTGATTTCTCACACAGTGCTCCTGCTGATACCTACTGTAGTATTTACTTGTGTAAAGTTTAATAAAGCTGGGTAGCTACAACTGTTATGGTTTCTCATCTGATCTCTTACTTGTCTGTTCTGCACCTCTTGCAGTGCTGTGCGACTTCTTTGAAGAGGAGAACCTTACCAGTTCCAGTGAGGAGAGCACTGAAGGTAGTATAGTTTGGGTTTATGGAGGGGAAGGGGAAGGTAGTGTATATTTGGCACCACTTCTGACATGAAAGTGATAACTGGAAGACCATAGCTTTGCCTTCTGTGGTGTAAGATGTTAGTGAGCAGCACTACAGCAAACACACACTCAAGTTGTTTTTCTGGTAGCTGGAAGCCCTGACCTTGGCTGCTTGTTTCTTGCTCTAGCATTGTTCCCCTGCACAGTGCTGCAGATAAAAACAGATATGTGTCCACAAGGATTCTACAGAGGGAAAAGAAAATCCCTCCAGCCAGCTTTAGAACTGTTTAGACCAGATGCAAGTCCACAGCCTGAGTCACTGGCTGTTAAGATGATTCTGAATGCTGACAAGATAAATGCTTCCTGTGTCTGTACATTCCCTGTCCTCCTGGCTGGGGTTGACAGCAGCACCATTAACATTGGAGAGATTAGTGATGTGGACGTCTGTCTTTTTTGAAATGAAAATTATACTATGAACTTCATATGCATTCTTTGCTTCTTTGGGCAAAACAAAGTTTTTGCTGCTAGTTTCAGAACACTCCAGCGTGAGAATTGGGGAAGCATTTCCAACGTGAGTGAGCACTACACATGGTAGTATATGTTTTATTTCTCTTTGGCCTGTGCACAATTATAGCTGAGGACTCAGAAAAAAAAACCTGTGTTCTGTCACCCATCCTCTAAAGTAATCCATCCCCCAGTGCTATCCAAATTTAGGAAGTGTATTGAAATACCTGAAAACCAGTAATGAATAAGGACAGCAATTTTAATCTGTTTCTGGTATATTTTGGAACGCAAATGTGAAACATAGTTTTCAGTATTTTAAATTTGTGATACTGTCATGCACAGCAAAAGGATGGGAATGGCACAGGGCAGGCATTATCTCTTCAACCAGAAGTGTAGGCTTACAAAAATTGTTGTGGCTTGTTTTTGTAATGAGACTTTAATCTTTTTACACTTTTTAAAAAATTTTAGTGAATATAAGAGATCATTACATTATTTTGAAAGTTGGTGCCAAATCAGTCATTTCACAAGATGAAGTACATTTAACATTGCCTGTTTATATTAAATATTATACTTTTAGCTGCTGGTGGCATAAGCAGCTGGAGTTGTGATAGCAAAAGATTGTTACTCCCTTCACTGTTGTCATGATGCTTTTGAGAGTAACCATACACTCTGTACTGCAGTAGAATCCCTTGGCTTCTAGTGCCTTGGGCAACAGAAGTCGTTCTCTACTAAGTCAAAAATGAAGGAAATACTTTTTTACAAGCTTTACAAGAATGCAGCATTTTTTGACTGCTGGGGAGGTATCACCCCAACACATTTGCCAACTGAGATTTGCTGTCTGAAAGTGGAATGTAAACCTAGTATGGTGAGAGTAGACTTAACCTCTATAAAGGGAGTAGGAAAACAGATTTGCTTATTCTTTTGTGCTTGGTTGTTGAAGAAGAGGAACATTAACCACGGCAAAGAGCTGCTTCTTTTTCTTAGCACCGTCTGTTGACACACTGAACCCTGTTTCCTTTTCACAGTCCTTGAGAAAGATGCACTGCTAATGTTTTAAATAAAGCTTTCACGTTTGGGCTTAGTACCTCAAAGGTACGTATCTTTGGAAGAGAAGAGGTTCTGAACAAGTAGCTTAAAAAACATTTCTTTAAACAAAATGTTCTTTATTAATATTTCTAGTGGAGGAAGGAGGCATAGTACATGGGGTGGTATTAATTATTTCAAGCGATACCACTTGGTGAACAAAATTTACCAAACTGCTTTTATCTGAAAATATGGTGAATATTTTTTTCCTTACAATTCATATCAAAGCTAATGATGGGACAGGATAGCCAGCCTGTGTAGCTAAGGGAGGTTACAGCTATAAAAAAAAATTCCAAATGTCTTTTGCTGAATAATATATTCAGTTCATTCAGTTGAAAATATTCTCCTTTGTAACTTCTGTGAATTTCAGTGGTGATTAATTTATAGTGGTATTCATTTGGTGTTTGAAGAAAGGCTTCCACAGCACCCTTTGTGACATGCTTGAAAAGTTGCTTGAAGGAGCATCGTGGACCATCAGAAGCCTCTCTAGTTTGTCACTTGACTTCTGTTTCACTTTCTTGATTAGGTTTAGGAATAGACTTCTAAAGGTTTAAGCTGTTCTGCTCTCGTGACAGGTTTTTGAGAAGTGCCTCCAAATGAAATTAGCGGGGACCATTGAATAATCCCCTAGAAGCTACGTGTGTCTTTAGACTTCTCAGGAGCTGTACAGACTTGTAAACAGAAATTTTCATTTCAGGCGATTTGAAAACGTTTTGGGCTCAATTGGGAGGCAGAAGAGTGGATGTCATATTTGAGCAGGTGCAAAATGTACTGCTGATGCTAAAGGAAAAGATCAAGAATGGAACTGCCACAAACCAAGGTTTGAAATCCTTGTAGTGGTTAAGCTGGACTGCAGAGGAGCTGTGGCCTGCTTTGTGTAGGTCTTTGTGATATCTGACGTAATTCAGATAGCTCTGAATTTAAATTACCTGGTAGTTGGTGGGTTTAAGCACTTTTTAAAAAGTCACTTCTTTTTAAAAAAAGGCAAATAATTTCAGGTGCATTTTGCCGTTTTCTTGTTTTGCCTGTATACTTTGCTTCTTAGCCTGAAGGTGACTAGACTGATGACAAAGTAAAGAGAGAAACTCACACTGAATTGTCTTTATGTATATCACTGCCACTGTAGGCCACCAGTTTGTGTGTGTTTGGAAGCATTCATGCAGCTTTCCAAAAGCCAAAGGATATTCACTGCCGATTCCCAACTACTACTGTGAGCTGTAATTTTACTGCAATTCCTAGACGTGTCTGTTAAGTCTGTGATGCAGAAGGTTTCTGATAGTATCAGTCTTGGAATACTTTAGATTAGCATAATGAGAAAACAAGTATCTCTGGAGGACTTTTCCTTATTATCATTACTTCAGTTACACTTAGTACCTGTTTTGGTTTGGGTTTTTTTGCATAGAATGCTGGCAGGCTTGGGCACTGGTGAATGAAGCTAATCTGGACGATCTCTCAAATGTGACAAATGGTATGTGGATCCTGATTGTATTTGTTTGGTATGTGGGTTCAATTTGTCTCGTTTTAGTCACTGGAAGCTTAATTCCCTTCTTTGAAATCAACAAAATAGATCTGAGAAGGCCATTAGCATTACAGTGGGGAAAATGTAATTATTAATTTTCTCAGGTACTGGACTGTGAACTCTCACTTGGCTTTGTACTTTTGTTGTTTATGTGTGTGTGTAATATTTGTACCAAGGGAAGAGAGTTTGAACTAGTAAACCCCGATGAACCTCAGCTGTCTGTGAGCAGTCATCCTGTGCATGGCTTCACCAGCTGTAATACCTTGGCATCTTTTTATCTCAAATAATGAAGGGAAATCTGTAAATGTGTTTCATGTGCATGTTGTTTCTGGTCACTTTGAAAACTACATGGAAGACTTTCTCATAGGGCACTTGCTAATATGGTCTTTGTTAGCTGTACTTCATAGCAAGGCATTGGTTTTAATGTATTTTATCAATGATCTCTTTAGTAACTAAATTCAATTATAAAATGAAATGTGACTTGATGAAATTTTTGCTTGCTTTCAATTTTTTCAGTAAGTGATGAGTTTTATGGAGATGGAGTACAGGAAACCAAACCCAAATTGGAGCATCTTCTTGCAGATGACAACACTGCAAACGCTGTAGAGGGTTCTGACAGGTCAGTGCCTTTATTTCAGTACTGCGTTTGAGACAATTCTCAATTTGTATTTCTGAAATCAGTGTTTTAAACAGTTTCGAATTCTGCCAGCTTTCAAAGTGAAAATGTTTTTAACTTTACCCACATGGAAAACCTGAGGTTTTGAGTAGATTTGACTTATTTACCTCATGAGAATATTGCAGAATAGGGTATTACTGGAATTATCAAGGCTAGGACTTATGCAGCAGTTCTCAGGCTTTCTGTACTTTGCTGATTGTCAGGCATGTGACTTAGTGTCTCTGTAATTAGCTTCAGGTACTGATTTGGAACATGGGGGGAAATATATTGTTCCTTTCTTTTCTTCTTTTCTTTAGTGTCCTTTCTTTGTTTTAGCATGTAAGTTCTTTCTAGGAAGAAGCTAAGAAGCCATTGCTTTTTATTTGTTTAATGCAACTGAGTATGTCTTCATATGATATTAGGACAGTAACACCATGTGAAATAGTGTTTGAGTGAGACCCTGGGCCTGCTAGCAATGGGCTGTTTCTTTTCTGCATTAAAAATATTGAACCACTAAAACGCAGAATGCTTCACTGGTTGTCTAAGTTGCCTCTCTGTTGTTTTTTTTTTTACTCCAAGTGGCAAAAAAGAGGAGATGGAAAGAACAGATTCAGGGAGTAAAGAAGCATCTAGCAAAATTCAAGACTTACGTTTAAACCCGCAGTATCAGACCCACAAATGCTCTAGTGCATGTCTTGCCAGGAGAGCCGCAGGCTCCTACAAGGGTGAAAATCCTCTGAAGATACCGATCCTGTTTCACTTTCAAAGACGCCATGCAAAGGCAGACTGCCTTTCGAAATCCCTGGATGTAAATTATAAAGCTCCCTGTGGTCGGAGTCTCAGGAGCTTTCGAGACGTGCAAAATTATTTGTTTGAAACAAAGTGCAATTTCTTATTCGTTGATAACTTTTCCTTCAACACGTATGTACTGTTGGGCAGGAACACCACGAATCCTGAACCCCTTGTGTTTGACTTTGATATTAGTGATGGAGCCGAGTCTGTGCCTGTCTCCTTCTGTAACAATCTTGACCATGCAAGATTACCTTATTTCAAATATCGGAGGTCATCATGGCCACGTGGATATTATCTCAACAACTTCTCCAGCCTGTTTGTGGACTCATGTGATTGCACAGATGGCTGCATTGATAGGTAGGTAGAAAAATCTAATCTCAGACCAGTGACACATGATGCTCCAACAGCAGTGTGGTGGTGTGTGAAGGCACACAGTACCAAACAGTGCCAAACAGGACCAATGCTGCCAGAACACCTTTCGGAGCTGTTTTGTGCCATGCTCTGTGTTGACTGACACCACTGTGTCTTTCTCTTCTCCAGAACTTGGGTGCTCCTACTGTCCAACTGCTGTTGTAGGGAAGGAAATAATGAACAGATGGATTATTGTGGTTCCTTTCCCTTTCTTTCCGAATTGGTAGTGTTTCTCTTCCAGGTGGAGCTGACAAGCAGATCTCTTGGCTTTGGAAAAGGAGTAGTGAAGGAAGTGCCAGCAGAGGAAGGCTTGTTTTCCTGGCAGGCAGGGAACCATCCAGCATGACAATTTCTGTTGCAGCTCCTACTGTGGGATGGTATCTTAGGGATGGGATGGGACAGCCTGGAAGGATCAGATCATTTGGAACTTACAAGGTTACTGAGGGCAGAGGAAGAAACATCCTCATTCCCAACCTCTACATCCCATCCTTTCCCTTGTCTAAACAAACACTACGAAACCCTGCAGTCACAGAATACATTTGTGGTCTGAGCACTTCCAATAGTGTTCATTGCTTTTTCTAAATCCCAGTAATTCTGGGCTACAGACACTCTGTGGGAACCTGCAGCAGTCATTGTATGGGAGTTTGATGATAATTTTATCTGCTTTGTTGAAGGGTGGTTGTCCGATCTCTATCTGTGGGTGTTAATTGGTGTTGGATCCATTTTGTATTATTGATAACTGGGACAGTTGCATGTGCTGGAGCGCAGCATAGTTGCCCATGACCCAACAAGAGCTTGAAATCACAGCCTGGTATAATGAAGCTTCAGTAACTAAACTCATTTAGTTTCAGCTCAGCAGTGGGACCAGCATGCACACAGCATGCTGCTTCTTTGCACTGCAGTCCCACAAGAGTTGAGATGCTTTGGATGTGCAGTTCTGTGGTTCAGGATTTGTACAATCGCTGTGATTCTTTGGAGTTATTGTGACATACAATGGTGAAGACAAGTGCTGTTGTTTGAGTTATCCACAGTGTAAAATTCTTCACTTCCTGGGGACTAAGGTGGGAGGAAGGTAATGAAATAGTGGCTAACAGGGCGGGATGCTGGGCCAGAAGAGGTGATTTTCCTTCGTTTGCTCCACTTGACAGATCTGGTTTATAATAAATTTTCGTTGTGCTTCTGCTGTTTGCATGTACCATTTAAGGAGCTTGGTGGAAGAATGGGGTTGGGGTGGAGGGAATATTATTTGTAAAGCACGCATAATCAGCCAAGAAACAAAGAGAAAAGGTAGGGTGCCTGAAACTGCCTTGTGGTGTAAAAGGAGCAGGGAGGGGGAATGTAGCTGTGTATATACTTGTGTGTGTACAGTCAAGTACATTTCAAATTACCAAGAGTTATGATTGATTTGGGCTGCTCCAAATACCTTCTGAAATGTCTTACTCTTATTTTTAGATCAAAATGTGCGTGCCTACAGCTAACTGCAAGAGGCTGTAGTAAAATTTCTCTATCTCCAGGTAGTAAAATATCCTGTGGATACCATTACAAAAGACTGGAGGGACCTGTTCCTAGTGGGTAAGAAAGACCAAACTATTAACTGTTGTTTTATTTGTATACTCTTATTTTATTCCTGTAGTGTAAGTGCTTAAAGAGTTTTTTGATTACTGAAACCTTCTATTTTTGTCACAATTTTACTGAAAGATCAGGATGATAAAAAATAATTAATGTGACTTGAGTAATAGGAGGACAAAAAAACTCTTCTACTGCAGATCCTGCAATTTTTGCAGCTTAGATCGAAGTCCAAGAAAAGTGTAGAGTGACCAGAGTCCTAAAGAAACATCAACTATCTGCTGTTGCCACTCTTGGTTATGTGTGACTCTTACAAGAGTTTCCAAAGCCATCCATTGCTTCAAGTCTTTGCCCTTTCTTTTATTCAGCTCCCATGGACTAATATGTGGCCCGGAGAAGGTGCCAGTTGCTTCAAGTGTTTAGAAGAGGAATTGTGCACAGTAGCTTTCTGCAATAGCCAAAGGCTTGAACCCACAGGCTTAAGGAGCCTTTTCAGTCCTCTGTTGCTGTGTGATATTAGTTAATGATTGACAAGGAGAATTAAAGCTGTCAGGGAACCTGAAAACAAATGCAAAAGAAAAAGCACAATTGTGAGTTCTTTTAGAAATACTTTGTTAAATCCGTAAACTCATGACAGCTACATTGAAGTCCAGGCATAAAGGTTGTCTTTGCTAAAATCTGTTCCAGCACAGAATGAGGTGCTTTATAAGGATTTCTGCTTCTCTGAGATTTACTCCTATAAAACAAAAATTTAGCATTTCTTTTTCTCGTCTGCTTATACCAAAATCTGGCTGATAGACTTAAAATTGATGAATCAGCAATCAGGAAAGTCATGACCTTCACAAAACTGCTGCATAATTGGTTTTGGTGAGAGTCTTTATCTTTTCAGTCCATTGCTTTATTGATGCTTAGAAGGGAAATTAATAATAGGAACTTTGTTTTGGTAATGCATCCTTTTACATTGTGTTTTGGTTTTCTCCTCTTGACAGAATTTATGAGTGCAGTGTGTTGTGCAGGTGTGACAAGTTGATGTGTCAGAACCGAGTTGTACAGCACGGCATTCAAGTCAGGCTGCAAGTGTTCAACACGGAGAAGAAAGGCTGGGGCGTCCGCTGCCTAGATGATATCGACAAGGGAACGTTCATTTGTACCTACTCAGGTAACAGAAGATGACCTCTGGAAGATGTGTAGCATAATTCTCACTTTCTTGTGGCCTCTGCCCTGGATTTCTTTTGAGAACAGGGAAATACGGGGTTGGAAGAGAAGTGCATCAATATAGTCTTAACTTACAATATGATCAAATGGGCAGAAGAACCTTGAAGAGCTCTGCAATGCAGTGGTGACAGGCAAACAATCAAAACGTTCTGGAGCAAAGTCTGTCTCAGACTGTTGATTTCTTACCTTGTAAGTCTGTGCATGCTGTACAAAGGGCTGTATGTCTAATTCAGTTTGTATGTCAACCTGTATCGACATCATAGAATCAGAGACTGCATCCATATTTTGCTTTCCCAAGTAATGTTCTTGTATTTTTTTAATTTAAATTTGACCTATGATAATGAGTTTGACCCACCTTTGAAAACAAACACTAAAAAAAAAAATGAAAAAAGCAACCCAAACTTTTCTTTTATTTTCAGGCAGATTAATGAGCAGAGCTGAAGTATTGGGAGATGCTGGTCAACAGCTGAAAGAGAAGAATGCTGTGAATGACAGAAACCATGGCTTTTTTTCCAAAAAAAGAAAACTTGACGCTGATTGTTCAGATTCAGTGATTGAACTAGTGCAGACTGGTAAACATGACATTCTTGAGAATCAGGAATCTTTGTCTCAAACTGTGGATAGTGAAAATAAATCAACCCAGTAAGTTGATCAAAGTAAACAAAAAAAAACATAACAAAATCAATGTTCTGCTATTCTAGGAATTCTGTTGTATAAACTTAGAGTAGAACTGAATGTCAGATGAGGGTGGATTTTTTTATTTTCTGTACTTTGTTAATTCCAAAGTATTTCTTCTAGTGGGACAGGGTTTTTCCTCTATGTGAATTTTACTTGCTATGTGTGACACTTGGCATGTTCGAGAAATCCAATTCATCTCTAGTGTGTACTTGACCTGTTCAGGGCATTAATCATAATGCAAATTTGAAACAATTAATAGAAGATACTTGAGATAAATAATTTAAAGATACTTGATGACACTGGAGGGTTTAATAACATTTAAGCCACCACGTGTCCTGTTCTTTGCTTCCGGTCTCTAAACCTATTGTTACTTGTAAGGTAATCTTTCCTGCTAGCAGCCTTAACCTTTCCTGCTAGGAGTCTGACAACACCTCACTTGTGCAGTGAATTATATTTTCATTGTACACTCGGGGTCTCATAGCCTGTCAGCATTTCTAAAATAAGATTACTGAAAAATTACCATGTGGCTGTGTCAATATCATGCTGTAGTCTTTTCAGAAGAAAGTTGGGAGCTTCCTTCCTTAAACTTTATTCATTGCTTTGCCACACTACTTTGTAAAGACTTTCTTTGTACTATTCATGAGTGATTGCAAATCCTTGTTCTTTTCCTAGTAGATAATTCTGGATCTTTGAGAAGTACCATGAAATTGCAAACGTAGACTTTTAAACTGTATTCTCACTTGCACTTCGGTATCTTGGAAACCTAGTGAATTCGTAATTTTGTAATTATATAGTTATAAGCAATCAGCTAGGTTTTACTTCTACTAAGTGCTGTTACTAAAAATTGCAGGGAAGCAGAGTTTCAAAGTTGCCTGTACTACATTGATACCTTAAATCTCATTTATTTCCTTTTCTGAGAATAAAAAATGTGTTGTGCATAGGCTGTGTAAAGAAATATGATAGACAAAAAGACTTTGTTATTCTGCCTCTTAAGAAATGACAGTTCAGCTGAACTTAGAAATATTTGAGAGTACATCGTTGTGCTAGGCTTGACATGTCGTTCACACAAACAGATTGCCTTTAAAAGAATAAACAGTGTAATCATAAAATAATGTCACATCTTCTTGTGGCCTCTGCGCATTTTGGTTTTACAAAGGGGTTTAAATCTTAAGAAAGCCTTAAGGAGCAGCATTTCTTGTCATTACCAGTAGCCCAAAGAAGAACCAGAATTTTTTTTATTTTTGTGGCAGGAAAACACTTATGAATGTTCTACATTTAAAATTTTCTTGAATAAGAGCTATTATTTATTGCTAGACGTTGTACAGATATTAATATTAGTTTTGAAACCGGTGTTTTCTACTGCACTCTGAATGTAATCTGAATTAATGGGATTTTAGATGTTTGAAATGTATATAGCAGATGCTGCTTCCCATCTTCTTCAACCCTCTCTAGACATGAAGGACTGAGGTCCTTCTGTGGGAAAGTATTTTCTAAATCTGCGATATATTGCCTTTTGCCCCCTTTATCTCCCTCTCTATCCCTTGTTCCCACAACATTTTTGCTTTCCTGTTTGAAAGATGGACTGTCAAAACTGTTGAAAGTGGTGGCAGGAAAAAGGCAAAACTGTCTGCAGATGCTCTGTTTTGAGGTATTCTGATATAATAATTGTAAACCAACAGACAGCTTGGTGCTCAGCAGGACAACTGGGAAAGGATGTAAGAGCAGCTGCTGATCTCTCAGAAGAGTATGAACAACTATTTTTTTACAAACACTATAGAGAACTTAGCTTAGGTCCTCACTTCTTAAAGGCAAAACAGTCATAAAACATGGGGTGAAGCCAGACTGCAGGCTTTGCTGTAGTCTGTTCTAGAGAAGAGACTAGAACTAGAGACTGAGAAACGTGTGTTGTGAGAGTTATTTGTGAGTCTGTATGTCTTTTATAATTTCTTTTTGACCTTTCTGTGCAGGGTTCATCCAAAGAGCTCAAGTATTGCCATCACAAGAAGGCCTGGAAGTAGAGCAGTTGTTTTTCACAATCAGCAGCTAAAAGTGGTAATAATAAGTGGCTTTAGTAGATTCATTTTTCTGTCCTGAATATGTATGTTAATTTTGACCTATTCAACTTGTACATTTAGATAGTTCCAATGACCTTTCTTCATGAGATTGTGTCACGCTGTGAGCTAAGATGCCATGCTGGAAGCCACACCCCATCCCTTCTCCATTGCCAGTCCTTCAACATGTTCTTCCAGACCAACACTGAGTACTCTCACAGCCTTCCTTTCTCCACTGTTCACTTCTAGTCCAGTTTTGAGAGTCTAAAGAAATTATTCTTCCCCTCCACCTCTGGTTATAACTAACCACAGGGTTAGGGTGTCAGAGTGATAATATTTTTGTGATGTCTCCCCAAAGAATGGTATGACAGGGAGAGAGAAAAATCTTGGGATTTGTATGCTGTTTTCTCATGCAGTGGCAAAGTTGGGAGAATTTGACCTGACCTGAGTGTGAAGTTTTACCTGCAAATACGTGCAGAGGAGGAAAACGAGGGTAAACTTACTCTGTAGGTTTTATTAGATTCATTGCACTTAAGAAAAGCACATGGCATTTTCATGCTAACATTTGGCAGTGCTGTTCATTCTGGAGCTACCATAACTAATTGCCTTTTTGTGGCAGGAGAGGTGAAATCCACATCTGTTCATTTCACTGAAACTCTCTAAAAGCATGTTCAGGCTTTGCTTCAGCAACTTATAATTCTGGTAAAATTGTTGGGACTTATGCACTTGTCTATACGTTTTACTGTGTGGGAAACTCCTTCCAGGTTATTTTGAAGGGTAATATGAAACCAAGATAAATGTTACATTGCAGTAAATGTATTAGTTTTTCAAACTTGGCCACAGACACGCATTTACAGAAGGTTTGAAACTTTAACCCTAGAGTTCCAGAGGCCACTTGCTGTCCCGTGTTGACCCAGAGTTGCATACAGCAACAATACATCACAGACTTTTCATTTGATACACAGGTGCACAGTGCCAGCTCAGATGAAGATAATAGTTCTCAGATTCATCAGTCAAGCAAAACAAAAGTAACCAGTGGAACAAAGAAAGGAAAAGAAAGTAGGTTTTCAGAGGTATACATACCACATTCTTAGTATGGTTGTGCCCCATCAGGCTATAGACTTCAATCTAGACAATGTGGTTGGGCCTGTTCTCAGAACAGAACAATGTTGTCTACATGATGTGGAGGCTGTTTTAAGAGAGCTCAGTGGTACAGAAATTATTGGTGCCTTGTGTAACACAGTGCATTTACTGGTACAGGGCAATCTTTTGCCTGCAAAGTTGATCTGGGGACATGAATTCTCCTGACAACAGCTTTCAAATATAGTGCAGTTGTGGAAAAGTCAGTCTTGCAGATCTTGTTGTGTCACACCTGGAACATGTTCCAGTCAACAAAAATTGAACAGGATATAATGCAGGGGTGGGGGGACCTCAAGCTGGAGAAGCAGTGTGAAACTGATGCTATTTGCATATGCATCTTGTTTCGCTCTTAATTACAGGTTCTGATTCTCTTGGGAATTAAGGTGGAGAATGATGAAAAAAAAAATCCCATATGGAAGAAATCAATCTGAAATGGGATTTGGGAAGAGTGAGAGACTTGCTCACACACATGGGTGCCTTGAGCAAGTGCTTTAGACACCACAGCAGGAGCAGTCGTTTGTGGGAGGATTGATAAGAAGTGCGGAAAAGGGCAATTGTGTTACAGACTTGTAAATAGCAAGCTGGTTAGATTTTGGGGGACATGGGTAAGAGTGGGTGGGTAAGAGTTCAGGGCCAAACAAGGGAAAGGCTTTGTTTTAAACTGCTGTTGAAAAATAACATGTGTGTCCATTGACAGAATCCACCCAGGACCAGAAGGAAGAATATCCAATGGAAATGGGACAGACTAAGTCTGTTGGTGTGGACAGAGAAGGATGCAGAAGAAAGAGTCCGTCACTTCAGGGCATTGATCATGGCAAGTCAAGTGTGCTGGATGACACGTGTGTTGGGAGGCCATCGGACAATGTACCTCTAAAAGCTGACTATGAAGAGGAAAATAGCAGGCAGTCAAATCAAGATGCATTTTTTGAGGAGGCTGATGGTGATGGGATGCTTCCAAAGAATGCTAATGAAGCAAATATTTATGTACTGGATGCCACAAAAGAAGGAAATGTGGGTCGTTTTCTAAATGTAAGTAAAAGTTGCATGTGTTCTCTTCATTGTCTTTGCAGATACATCTAGCTTAAGCTAGAAAGCTTTTCCACATAAACCACGTGCAAGGGAGGTACATGTGGTGCTCACTGCAATTACAAGTGAACAGGGCAGTAGGTTGGGTCACTGTTGGTGCCTCCACAAGCTCATGCATCCTACATACCAGCTGTAGTTTTTGGCACCACTGAGTTCCTGAGTGACATATTCCCCAGTAATGGGTGATGTCTTTATCCTGATGGCCTTTTAGGGGCGGGTCCAGAAAACAAATGGCACATTTTGTTGATCCCCATGCCTTCTCCCAGCCTCATCTTATTTGTTCCCAGCCATTGTAAATTCTAGTTTATGCTGGTTTAGGACAAGTGTTGTGATATTTTATGAAACTTCCCTACTGTTCAATCATAAGTTCAGAAAGTGATCTGTCGTACTGTGTATGTGTCTGCTAAATAGGTCTCTCAGTTCTGACTTGCTAAGAAATAAATAGTAATGAATTACCAAGTACCTCCAGCTAAGATGAATGGTTCATAGACACATCTGCATGTACTCTGCAGATAACTTATTTCTCTTCATTGGCATGAGTATGCGTCTTACAGCAAAATCCTTGCAATATGTTTAAGTTGTTCTTCCTTGCAGAGGTAATATGATGTAAAGATTAGTAACGTGTCCTGTAGAAACCTTTCTTCTGCACCCATGAGCATACACATGTTCCTACATGCACCTGAATCACCTTTCACATCTTGTACTTTGCCAATACACAATCATTTAATCCACTGCTTGCTCCCTAGCACTGCTCCCCTGGCTGACAGTGAGATGCATCTGTCACATACTGATTATTTGTGGTGCATTCTGAATCTAAGGTGAATTCTCTTCATACATTTCTTGAGGACAGCTTGATAAAAGAACTTGGTTTTCATAGGCAAAAAATAATACTTTAAAGTACTGCAGTGACTATGTCTAGTCGCAGCAAAAACAAGTGGCGGTGGCATTGAGTAATAAACATTCTGTGTGGTCTAGAGAAGAGAAGGAAGAAACTGCCTTTACTAGTGAAAGAAACCTGGCAGAAAATATGTTTTTCAGCCGACAATGTGGAGTTTTACTGTTTCTAATTCAGATTTTCTGTTTTACAGCACAGCTGTTGCCCAAATCTCTTTGCACAAAGTGTGTTTGTAGAGACTCACAACAGAAGTTTTCCATGGGTGGCATTCTTCACAAACAGGTGAATTTCTGGAAGTTTAATGTTGTTTGTTCGAAGCACTAGGGGAAAAAAGCAGTGCTTAGTTATTAGGACATAATTACACTAAGGAGTGGGCCCAATGCTCAGATCATAAAGCATAAAATTACCTTGTTATTGGTGAGTTCTTATTGTGCACTGAAGACAGAAGAAATGCAGCTTCTTGATTGTCACTGATGAGTTTTTCTTCAGTTTTGTATTGAAATGTAAAGTGGGGAAGCTTAATTTTGATATGTTCATTTCAGTGATAATTTTCCTCAGTGGAGAAATACATTTAACTAGGCATGGCCATTTTGAAAGCCAATATTCACTCATCCCACTGTTGTGTCTCAAGGAATGGCCAGCAGATCTGGATCCCACAAGGCAGGATTGAACCCCACAGGATGTTAAGGTTGAGACACTTTGTGGGTCCCAGACCTTCTCACAGCTATCAAGAGAAGCAGGACTTTGTGTAGCCCAGCATGTCCCGGGGAGGTGGCACTAGGATACTCAGAGGTGAAAATTTGCTCTGAAAGCAAAAGATACAGGTATTTCCTTAGTAGCTGTCAGAAAGGGAGGTGCCAGGAGCAGGTGCAGTGAGACACAAGAAGGTGGCAGCTAAAGCCAGGGGTGGAAAGATTAATTGTCTGAATGAATCTAGCTGACCCACATGCCAGCAGTGGTACTGTGGGAGCACTTACAATAGAGAGGAGAGAATTTGTCCTAGACAAACCAGTTCTAGGGAACATTTGTCTTCTGTGGAGCCTTGCGACCTTGGTTCATACTAACACAGATGCTGTGGATTGCACTGTGAGGCTTCAAAGAACTGTGAAGACAGTATGTTGAAATGTGTCAGAAAACAGATTTTGTTTTATCTAGAGACATTCTGGCTCAGGTACTCTGTAAAGACTATTGTAGTGGGACTGAGGCAAGTAGAGAGAGATAATCATGATCGGCAAAGACGCTTAGGGAAGGAGGAGAGTTGTTAAAGGAGGGTTCCTCTGTCTGGCTCTCCCATTTTCTGGGCCTCACCTTTTTACAGTTTTTATACATTAAGTACTTCATCTGGATCATTGAGCTTAATTGTGTACCTTCCATGAACCTAGCCAGTCACCTTTTCATTTGTTTTACATGTCTGGCCTCTAAAACATCTTAAGGCAACAAGTCCCAGGTTGCAATTGCTGTTTGAAAAGTCCTCATTGTTTCTTCTCAGTCTGCTGCCTGGTAATTCACTGGATCTCCCTTATGTTGTATGCAGTGAGAAGCAATCGAGAATTACTCACTTCTTTATAATACTCATCTTTTATTGTATCTTCTGTCAGTTGTCCTTAAGCATATTAATCACGGTTATTTAGTTTGGTATTCATTTGGGCAATGAATTTCCTACCTTAGAAATTTCTTCTCTTTCATGTACTGTCAGAGCTGCTGGTTCATGAGGAGCATGTGTTTAATTCTGAATCTTTGTGCATATAGTGCAAATGCATTAAAACATAGCTTGTCAGACCAAAGATGATAGTCTTCACTAACATATCCAGAGATCTGTTCAAACTTCAATGAGGCACTGTACTTGGTAAAAATAACAGAACTGTGTTCTCATTTGAGATGTATTCACTTATGTGGTTTTGTGGGTTTCCTTTTTTTTTTTCTTTTTTTTTTCTTTTTTTTTTCCTTGTTTTGTTTTGTTTGATTTTTGTTTCCCAGAATTTTGTCTAACTTAGAGCATGTTTAGACTCTGACAGCATCACATTTCTTGATAAATTCTTTTCACCTATGTGTGTGTATTTGCACTCCATATAGCTCTGGTAGGCAAAGCAGCATGTGCGTGCCAGAGACTCCTCATGTATCTTGGTTCTCTCCCAATAAGCTGCCTGTGTGATGGTCCCTGCCTCCTACAAGTTTTGGGTTTGCATGTGAGTCGTTGGTGACAAACTGTAAGCCCGGTACTGTTTTGCTTAGTTCAAACAAATTGACCCAGTGTTTTATTTCTTAGACATGTGAAAGCTGGAACTGAACTCACATGGGATTATGGCTATGAAGCTGGAAGCATGCCAGAGACAGAGATTTCCTGTCAATGTGGAGTTCAGAAGTGCAGGAAAAAAACCTTATAGGTAAAAGCCTTCCTACTGTAAACACATCCTGTACCTGGGGATTTATATGCTGGAAGGGACTACTACACAGCGAACAGCGTGCTCAAGTCTGTGGTGCTAACTGCATTCAATTCAAATGCCTTTCACCTGATTTTTTTTTAAACTTACGTTTGAACGTCACTTTTGTAATTTACAGAATTAGAACTCTTTGTCCTAAGAAAAGGCATCAAACTTTTCCTAGATAATTTCTGTCCTCCTGGTCTTCCCCGTCCTGTCTTCTCATCTGCAAGCAAAGTTCTGACTGCACTGGAAGAACCTGTGCTCCGTGCCATCTGCAGCAGAGACGCAACTGATGAAAGCAAGAGTTTGTTGGTGTTTTTTGTGCCCTTCCACAGTGCTGACTTAGCAAAATACACTTTTCCAAAACTCATTGTGAATGCACGTCTGCCTGTATAGGGGCTAATAATTGTTGGAATACACCTAAACCTGATGGATCCGGTCCTGAGCAGAGATTACATTAACCAGAACAGTTTTGCAGAGCTGTGTTTGTGCTACAAAGTGAGCTGGGCAAGTCATGTTACTGCAGGAGAGAAATGACTGCTTTTTGTTGTGTTCACAGAATCACAGAATATGCTGAGTTGGAAGGTACCCACAAGGATCACTGGGTCCAGCTCCTGGCCCTGCACAGGACCATCCCCAAGAGTCACACCATGTGTCTGAGAGTATCATCCAAACTCTTCTTGAGCTCTGCGAGGCTTGGTGCTGTGACCACTTCCCTGTGGAGCCTGTTCCAGTGCCTGACCACCCTCTGGGTGAAGAACCTTTTCCTGATATCCAACCGAAACCTCCCCCCAGTTCAGCTGCATGCTGTTTTTTCTAGTCCTGTGCCTGGTCACCACAGGGAAGAGATCAGTGCCTGCCCCTCCTTTTCCCCTCATGAGGAAGTTGTAACTACAATGAGGTCTCCCCTCAGTCTCCTCTTCTTCAGGCTGAACAGACCAAGTGCCCTCAGATGCTCTTCATGCAGCTTCCCCTCAAGGCCCTTCACCATCCTTATTTCCCTCTTTTGAACACTCTCTGAGAGCTTAATATCTTTCTTATACTGTGGTGGCCAAAACAGCACACAATATTCCAGGTGAGGCTGCCCCAGTGCAGAGCAGAGCAGGACAATCCCCTCCCTCGACTGGCGATGCTTTGCCTGATGCCCCTCCAGGACATGGTTGGCCTTCCTGGCTGCCAGGGCCTTGCTGACTCAGATTCAGTTTGCCATCTACCAGGACCCCTATGGTCCCTTTCCCTGGCACTGCTTTCCAGCACATTCCCCTGTGTCTTAGTTCAAGGGAAGAACTAAGATATCTATGTTGGCCAAGAAATAATCCCTCTCCTTTAAATTTAGAAAACAGAACTTTAATTAGGAAAATATATATATATATATATATATGAATGAAAGGATAACGGTTCTTAACCACAATGCACAGATATATATATATATATATCTGTATCCAGAAAGAACCTAACAACAACAGTTTGTAATAAACCCCTCCACCCCCAAACTACAAGACAAACAGTTAAAATGTCTTTTGGCTACCCCCAAAAAGGGGGGAAAATGCAATTATATCTACAGACAGCAGGTGGCGATGTCGCGCCTCAGCTGCTGGCCTCTCTCTCTCTCTCAGGGGTTGCAGTTATATTTACGGACAGCAGACGGCGATGTCGCACCCGGCCGGCTGGCCTCTCTCTCTCTCTCAGGGGAATGGCAGGAGCAGTTGCAGGGTCAGCTCCCGTGGGGTCCATGACAAAAGCAGCAGAAACCCAGCCTCTGCAGTGTAGAAAGCAGGCGTGTTCTCTCCCTCATAGCAGTCTCTGCGGTGTCCGCGGCTGATTGGTGAAGCCAGAGAGCGAAAGACACAATCCTGGTCCCCCAGCGATGCCGGACCTGGTGTGTGTGTCCCCATCCTCTCTGCTCCGCGCCGAGCAGGTGAGCTCCTGACCTGGCAGAAAACCGCAGAAATGCTGGCCCCTTCCCCCACCCGAGCCAGTCTTCCCTCCCCCTCTGGCCTGGGGAGAGATCAGAACAAAAGGCTCTGGCTAGAGCTGTTAACATCAGGATATGCAGATCCATTGTGTCCTTTGTTAACCATCTTTACTGACACTAAGGCGTTGGCTCCAGCTTTTTGGAAGGAATTCCAACTGAGTTTGGAAACTATAACACCCTGTCTGTCCTGATGCCAAAAAACCTCAGAATAAAAGAACTGCTCAAAGACTTTGCATCTTTAAGCAGCAAGGTATTTGTTTTATTGCAACACTGGGAGTGTAATAGGTGGTGTAGCAATGAGCTATGCCTAGTTTTTATTTGACTAATTTATTTATTAAAGAAAAAAATTGGTTATTTTAAAATAAAAAAATTAGGTAAACTTTATTAGGAAAGGCAATAAGTGAATTCAGCTTTTGGTGGTAGCAGGCAGAAACAGCAACGAATGCTGGGCGACTTGGAGAGACTGATCCCTGCCAAGACCGCGCTGGCACTAACCCAGCACGCTGTATTTATACCCATTTTGGGCTCTGAGAGCCCCCTCCCTCTGAGCACGCTCAGTTCAGTCCTCA
This sequence comes from Margarornis squamiger, assembly GCA_035222235.1. Lineage (NCBI taxonomy): Eukaryota > Metazoa > Chordata > Aves > Passeriformes > Furnariidae > Margarornis > Margarornis squamiger. The sequence goes on along the minus strand of JAWWTY010000001.1, from coordinate 54,563,686 downwards.
GCGAAACCACGCCTCTTTCGGACATGCTTAGTTCAGTCTTAGTGCCGTCTTCGAGGTGGTAGGTTTGGAGAGCCGATATTTTGTCTAGGGGTAAAAAAATGCAATGTCTTTTCCCACAAATAATGGGTTGTTTTGTGAAGTTTTGTCTTTTGTGGGTGAAGGCTGTGGGTGGAAACACAGAGGGTCCCTGCGTTTAGACGGTTTACCTAGGAGCCGGGGGTGAGAGTCTCTTGGAGAAGGAACGGGGAACGCAAGGGGTCCCGGGGTGGCACTGCCGGGGTCAGGGCTCCAGAAGGAGCCTTCTCCCAGTGCTGCGAGGCAGCTGCAGCAGCTAGGGAAAAAACCCGGCCAATTCGGTCTTTTCCTGTGGGCGGCCGCCGGCCGGAGGGAGCGCGGGAGCCCTGCCGAGAAAAGGCATGGGGAGCCTGGCTGGGGGAAAGGCAGCGGCGCGGGCAGTGCTCCAGCCCTGCCCGCAGATGGATCGCTGGAGCTATTAACAGACTGGGTGTGCTTTTCAGAGTTATACACGGCAAGGGGTTTTGCTAACCAGCAGCGAAAACCCCCTGGGGTGCGCACTCTGGGGCTGCAGCGGCTTCTCAGTAGCTTTTCTCTGAGGCAACAATGACGGCAGTACCGGTTTCTGTAGCTCCTGTTTTGAGAGGGACACTTTTTCTAGTGGCAGGCTACATTGGCTGCCGTGGTGACCGTACCAGTGGTTCCGTTTTGGGATGGCGCAGGGTTGAGAGCGAGCTGGGGTTAGCACCGGGAGGAGGCTGCGGCGCGTCCCCAAAGGGCTGCCGAAGGCGGCGAAACCTTCCCTGGGCGGCAAAGGGGGGGTGATCCGAGCAGAGCCCCCGCGGCCACGGGGGCGGCACAGCGGAGGGACGGGGGAACCCTCATCCTGCCCACGGCGCTTGGGATCGGTCCCTTTCGGGCGGCGGCGGCGGTGTCACCGTAGCCGGAACGAGTCAGGGGTGCTGGCTGTGACTCCGGGACTTGCAGGGGCTGGTCTCGGGGAGAGGCAGCGAAGTCTCTCTGGGCTGCGGAGAGGTGCCCCCGCTCTGCCCCGGGATGGACCGGCGGCGGCAGCTAGCAGAGCTTAGTCCCGGCATGGCTGCGGAATAAACCCGAGGAACGGAGGGGAAGAATATGGGGTTGTGCTTTTGCAGTCTTGTTATACACTGGACATTGGCAGCGTCTGCCTCTCTCTCCCAGCAGGGAAAATCCCCGGAGGGTTAGCTGCGGTGGTCCCGGCTGCCATCTCCGCTGCGGGTAGCCGGTTTCGCTGGGAACGGGCGAAAACAGTCTCGGTTAGGGCAGCCGGGGCTGCCCCGGCCCGTCTCAGTGTCCGCTGCGGGGCGATCCCCCAGCGCCGGCAGCCGCGGAGCCGCTGGGCATTGTCCTGGCCGGCTCCGGGACGGCGAAGCCGGGGTAGCCCGCAGTGGCAGAGCCTCCAGCTCTTCTGTGTGGGACCTGTGATACAACAACAACTTGCCCCCAAACCTGGGGGAGACTAGGGGTGCACGGACAATACTGTTAAGCAAACTCCCTCCCTATGGACTCAGGATACCGAGATTGCCGGGACTTCTACGGGGCTTTTGCATAACTGTAAGGGAGTTATAAGTCTCCTGGCTGGAGTATGTGTTTTTCCTCCAGTTATTTCGGTAGCGTGGGTTTGAATATTCCCAGCACCAGCGGGCAGTTGATGTGGGATTTCAGCTGCGAGTGAAAACGTGGAGCAGGACACTACATGCATCCTAAAAATGTTCCTATAATGCACGGTTTCATACACATTAAAGCAAAAGATAGCCAAATTACTAGGAAAATAAAGATACAATATATAAAGCTAGGGATACTTCCACCCCTTCTGTGCAATTAGGAGTGGGGGGGAAAGGGGGGAAGGGCTCTAATAGATCAGAGCGGTAAACTGCTGAATTACAGAGAAGGGAAGAGAAAAGTAATTATATATAAAAAAAGGTTTTACACTTAGGAGTAAACAGCCCAGTTTACGGAGGACAAAAGAAATAAAGGATTAATATTAAAATTCTACATAAGGTTCCAAACTATTCCAACAAATTTCCCCCTTATCAGACTAAGGAAGGAGGGGGGGAGCTTATAGACAAAAGTAGTTCTGTGTGGTGTTTCTAATCCTGATAAGAAGCCTGCCTGGTTCCCCCACATCCCAGATTTTTAGGCGCCAACAGGACGGTCTTTACATAAACATTAGGCCAGCAGAAGATTTTATCATTACAAAGCTCAGCCCTGGTGATTTTCAAAGTGTCTGCGGGATTTACAAGTGGGATTAAGATTTCTTCTTTTCCTGCTTTTAACAAGGGATTGTTACATCCTTGGTATAAACCTCCAGTAGTAAATCTCAAGGCCTTGAGCTTTGTGTGCTTCTAAGGAATTTCTCAAATACTTTTACAAAATCTAAGAGAACAATTAAAATATAACTTCTCTTGGTTTGATTTTTAGCAAATTATAAATTCATCTATTACAAGTACATACACTATCTTTGGTATCTAAGCATAAATCTTCATTTTCCACTATAGCATTCTCACAAACATATCCTAACTGTCCTCTAGGAATACAAGCTTCTGTACTAATTGATTGCCATTTTCCTTTGGTTTGATTATAACTTGCCCAAACATTATGACCTCTTGGTCTAACTACTCTGTCTTGATGTGTGGCTCCTAATGTCAAAACTGGAAAGATAGTTTGTTCCTTAGCTGCACTGACGGTAAGTACATATGCTTTGATGTGCTCGTGGTGTGAGTTGTAAGTGAAGTTTACTGACTGCCACCATGCTTGGTGATTTTTCTCAAATTGAGTTGTAGAACTGTTTCTAGCTATAATTTCTCTTATTTCTTGAGATAGTATTCCCAAGGTCCCTTCTCTAAGTATTCCTGTAGCCATAGATTTTACTCATTGCTGAGTTTGGACACACTGGATAGCAAGGGCAACCCTTCTGCTTATTCCATTTGTATAGTCAGTAATTGTAATAAAATCTTCTGCCATATGGTTTGCCACTAGTGTTAGTAATCTGTTAATGATTGCGTTTCTGCCACAGTGAGTAAAGATGATCTCAGGGGAACTTTGAGCTCTCCTAGATCAGAGGTGACAGCACTAAGCTTCTTTACCAATACCTCTTGATCTGTAGAATTTAACACACCTAGTCCTGATTCGATGGGGATGGCTTCATTGTCAGCTTTTCTGTTCCCTATCTCTGGGACACCATTACCTTTCAGGTGTCCTCAGTACTGCATAATGGCCACCTGTGATAGGAGTTGTACAGCTTTTAGTAATCACAGAATCTCTTCAGCATATTTTACAGCTTTTCCTTGAGCAGTTTAAAGTCCTCTCTCTTTCCAAATTTTTCCTAGAGCATGAACTATGCCAAAGGCATATTTAGAGTCAGTCCAAATGTTAATTCATTATCCTTTGGCCAGTTCTAAAGCTCGAATGAGAGCTATCAGTACTGCTTTCTGGGCTGAGGTTCCTGTGGGGAAAGGATTTGATTCAATTACCTCAGTAGTGGTGGTTACAGCATACCTAGCCATCCTCACACCTTGTTTTAAGAAACTGCTGCCATTGTTTGTCAAGGAGGTGAACTTCCTGTTCCTCGAATCCCTTGGCCCCGGCCACAACCCGGAATATTTTGCCCTCGTCCATTTGAATTTTGTGTTAGAGCTGCCACTACAACTTCTGCCAATCTCCTATCTTCCCTTTTATCTCGGTTATTATATACTCTCCAAGCTTCTCCCATTAATGTTTCTAGATGTTAGTTATCAGGTTCTTTAATTTTCTTTAATCTTTTTCTATTATCAGGGTTAGACTGTCCCATCAAGCCTACTAGTTGTGGCTTCCCTGAGTCTGAGAATGGATCTAAGGTTGCATATTTTCTCATGGCAGCTCTAAGCCTATCCAGGAATTCAGTAGGATTTTCATTTAATCCCTGTTTGACACTGTAAAAAGCTGCCTGTGGTGGTTTGACCCTGGATAAACACCTGCTGTCCAGCCAAACTGCTTCAAGGTCTTTCTTCCACCCGCTTTTTGCCTTCCAGAGGGAAGAAAAAAAAACCAGCTAGGAATTTACAACTAGAGATAACAATCAAAAGAGGAGCTTTGATTAATACCACGGGCAAAGCAGAACTTAGAATAATGCTTAAATTTATTACTAACAAACTAAGAACTAAAAATAAGAAATAAAAACAGTTTAGAAACACCTTTCTACCACCCCTCGGTCTGTCCATGTCCCCTCCTTCCCCTGATGGTGTGGGGGACAGGGAATGGAAGGTTTACAGTCAGTTGTTGTTGGGTCAGCCATTCACAGATGTAAGTCCAAGACTTAAGCAGCAGTTCTGTCTCGGGGGGCTTTCCTGTGGGCTGCAAAGGGGACAGCTTGCTTCACCACAGTTGTCACCACGGTCACAAGGGAACCATAACTCTGAGTCCTTCCCCTGTGTTCCGTGGGGTTCCCCCCATGAGAGAGATCCTCTGCTCTCTCATGGGTCATTCCATGGGGTGCAGTCTCTCATGAAAAGCTGGCTGTACCTGCTTAGCATGGGCTTCTCCCTCCGTGGATCTTGGCTGCAAATCTTTGCAGGACTTCGCTCCACCTTGGGGCCTCCCATGAGGTAACAGCCTCCTTCATGCATCCCTCTGCTCTGACAGGGGGGTCTTTGCACCCCGATGGATCCCATGGGTTTTGAGAGGACAGCTTGTAATCACCATGGTCATCACCACGGTAGGCCCGGAATGACACCTTTAAGTCCTTTCCCTGATTCGTGGAGTCCCTCCCCCTGCTTCTCCCTCCTGCACTGACCTTGATGTCTGCATTGTGATGTTGTTAATCCATGGCTGCCAATTTCCAACTGTGCAACAACTCCTCCATTCTTAAATATGTTTTCATGCAGTGGAGTAACTTAATGGTTCAAAAGCAGGAAGTTTTCCTCGGAGTTCACCCTCATTGGCTCTGCGCTATAGGATGGAGAGACGTTTCTAGCAGCTTCCAACAGAAGCCACTCTTCCTCTTATCAAAAAAACCTAATTAGAGAAACCCATGACACTGCCCAATTTACTGCTTTAGGTATGGCATTTTCTAATCCTAATTGTACCAGAAGTCTATACTTCAGGTGTTCCACTGAGGGTTGACAAGTGGAAAATGTGTATCCACTGTTCCCTGCAAAGTGCCTATAGCAATTTGTTCTTGTATGTGAGTTCTTGCTGTTTTTATTACAAGTTCTTTCTCTGTCAATTCTGAGATCATCAGATCTGTATCAGTCCAATCTGGGTCCTGATTTTTCACAATCAACACAAATCTTTTAGCTACCTTACTAGGGTCTTCCCTAAAATTTTTAGCTTCTTTTCTTCAATTGTTCAAGTCTCACAATGAAAAAGGAACCTTAATTCTTACTGAGAGACAGTATCGACAGCTTTACTGAAATCCAAACTGGATTACACCCACTGGCTTTCCTTGTGTAACACTCCAGACTTGGAGCTGTGGGCTCACAGGCTCTGCTAAGAATATTACTTTAATTTATTATTTTTTTTTGTGTGTGTATATATATATATATATATATGGTTCTTTAATACCTTATGAAAACATCCAGAAAATAAGCCACAGGCTTGTTTCTAAGGAGTTCCTTTATTAATTTAGGGGAGAAAATATGGGAACTTCACAAAGGTTCAAAAAGGGCACTACACAAGCTAGACAAAACGTTCCACCACAACACCAACTCAGCACATACTAATCAACAACACCCAAGGCAACACTCAATCAGTTCACCACACTTAAGTCAAATTCAATCCCTCCAGCTCCAAATCACGCAAAGCATCAAGAAAAGGAGTAAAGAAAAAAGCAGAGGGAGTAAGGAGAGAGAGAAGGAGAAAGACGAAGAGACAGCTACCACCAAAACTGTGGCAGACCAGCTCTCACTCGTCCAGGTGGCAGGGCCGTGACATGGCACCCCAAAACCTCTGGTTTTATCTGCTCTGGTCTCTACAGCCAAAGCCCCCAGGCGGGGCCTCTGATACATTGGCCATTCTGGGGTTCCAGGCCAGGGTGAGGGGCAGTGTTCTCACTGTCTCTGCCTATCTGTGCTGGGTCAGGGGCTCCAGAAAATGTGATGTGTTACAGTTTTCCTGGGCTGTTTGTGACTGGCAGGTGCTCCAGCACTTCCCCATGTGGGCTCCAGGGCCTGCCATGAGGAATACAATGCCACCCACCTCCACGAGGTTTGACCCAGGCCTTCCCCCTCCACACATACACACACACGCACCCCCCCACCAAGGTGGTTCCGACCCAATAATTACTGATTTGGTGTGTCACACCTTGATCAGCCAGGTGGGTTATCTTGTCGTACAAGGCATGCCTCTCCACATTTGTGACACACATAGAAATCCTTGAGAAATCCAGTGTAGCTCATGTCAGTGCCATACTGTGTAGCATGGGATGGGGAGGGAGGCACAGAAGTCCTTGCCATGTGGTTTGTTGGTAAGAGAGAAACAGGCTACATTAGGGGACACCAAGTGCAGATGCAGGAGGTGGCTCTTACATGGAGCAAGGGATGCATGTGTTGGTGTGTGGCTTTTGAATGCGCTGGAGACTTGTGCAAGGAAGGAGCTGTTGCAGACAGGCAACTTAGCCCAGTTAAAGAACCACCACCAGAAAAAGTGGCTTTGTTAAAAATGTAACACTAAGACTTAACAAAGTTCTATGGCAAGGTTTACTCTGTTACTGCACAGGATATAATAATGATTTAAAGTTACCAACACAAAATCAAAGTTACTGATACAAAATCTAGTACACTCTAATACAAGATTGTGTGTGATATTGGTCACTTACCAGACACCTGCAGTCGGTCAGGGGTCTTCCAGCTGAAACAAAGATTTAAGTCAACACCAAAATGACATCAATGTTGAGTATAGGCATCCTCTATTGACAGTACTGGGGTGCACTGGGGATAACTGTGTCCATAAGTGTTCTGACAAAATCACAAAAGAAAAAATCTTATATTTCCAAAAGTTGTTACACATTCATGTTAAATATCGCCCATTCCATGCCTCTCCTTATCTAGATCTGCTGAAATTATTTCACAGTCTTTGCTGTCATCTAGTGTCCTTTTATTACAATTACAGTCTCTTAGAAACACTCAGCCTTTGATTTTAGTCAGTAAATTAGTCGGTCGGATTGGTTCAATCTTTTAGCTTTGAGTGACTTGTTTCAGAGCCCTGAATGCTGATTGGTTACTTGTCAGTTTGAAGACATATTCTATCCATTTGCAAAAGTTATATTCTTTTCCCAGTTTGTCTTTACTTGCAAAAGCTATGTCCCTTATCTAAAAGTCAGAAAATTCTCAGCAAGCTAAGCAAAAATACAAGGTTCTTATTACATTAGAAGTATATATGACTTTGGCCTAAAATATTTCTACATTAGTTCTTTATTAACTCTTTTCTATTTAAGTGTTAGTTTATTAAAATCTTAAAACCTTACAAGAAAAACTTATCCATAGTAATAAATCCAGGCTTAATTGGGAATGTACACAATTAAACAGACAATACTGAGCAGCTCCTTTTTCAGTTGTTCCGTTTCCAAGTCTTGAAACCGGTTCTTCTGCTCTTTGTTCTTGGATGGCTGGTTTCACAGCCTTGGAGGCCAGTTTCTGACTGGTTATTGCTTTTAAACAATACAGAAAGGAAACATACATCCTTTCCGTCTATAAACTGTGTATCTTATCCTAAAGGTTATAGGATTCCCAGGCAAGTTTCTCAAGCAAGCAACAATATTTAACAGCATTATTCTCAGGCAAATTTTCTCAGGTAAGCTAAGCAAAATTATTTGACAGTATTAGCAACCTTCGTTCACAGCCTCAGGGAGGAACCTTGAGATGTGTCCCAGCTCACAGGGAGATCACTGCCATCCAGCCGTCTCCTTTTTTGAGCAGGGAGAGCTCAAAACAGGCTCACTCAGGCTGTTATTTATGGAATAAAGTGTTCGGGTTGTAGACAAATTACCTGCAATGGAAAAGGTCAACATGAGACTCACTGCACCCACAACTTTCTTTGTTCTTTGATAAATGAGTCTTGGAACAACCGCCTGCTATTCATGTGTTACTCGCATGGTTGGTGTCCCAGTTTCCAAGCTTATATGCATCGGTGCTCACCATGTATTTTCATTGTATTATAACTTAAAGTTCTATTCTTTGGCCATTTTTCACCACCATCCAAAGAGTACAAAGGCCACCAATTATTACACTGTTCAATTAATTGTTTTCTGGAGAGAGAGCCTCCCATCACATCTCCCAGCTCCCTCCAGTGTTTCAAAATACATTCTCACACTTTTTAGCCTTCCACAAGGGTGGCACTCTGGACCCTGTAATAATATACAAACTATCCCAAAACCTAGTTTCCAAGTTTCCTTTACCTTAATCCAGCGAGACTTTCCAGCAGCCTCGTTATACCCTCCCTGTAATGCCTTAATAAATCCCAGGGGCCATGCACTGAACTCACCAGATCAGGACTCTGGAGGATCTACCCAGAAAACCTTTGGTGTGTGCAGGAGTCCTCTTGATCCCATTAATCTGTCAAGCATCAGACGCAGGGTTGCATCAGGGTCACCAGGAACTGGGAAAATAAAACTCTCCAACACTGTAATTTCAGTGTTAGGAAGCAGAGCAGGCACTGCTTTATCTTCAGTGCCGGGAGCGTGGGGGGATCACTCCTCCTAACACATGCACACAAATTATCAAAACCTGTAACTATTTATACACTTTAGCAAACAAAGGAATTAGTGTTCATTCGCTAATTGTTCTCTGATTCTCTTGCTTCCCGTGCTAATTAGTCTGCATGCTCAGTTTCACCTTTCTTTTGGATGGGCGGTTTAGTTGTCTCAGATCCCCTCTGCCAGAATTACCTTTCACCCACTTGGAGCCGATTTCAGCACAGTTCCCGAGCTGGTTTTCTTATGTTCTCCTTATCTCGTGAGTTCTGCCAGATGTCCTGTGGCCCATAAACCCTGCATTCTTTGTGTCCATTTTCGGTGGTGCACCCTTCCCCCCAAGCCGTGTTAGCCTCCTCCCCCAGGTCTGCAATCACGAAGGGCAGCCATGCCCTGAGCTTTGTTTTTCTAACACCCGGACATCACTTGGGGCTCGCTTGTTAGCTGCCCTCTCTTTCACGGATTAAACCTCCCCTCTTGTTCATCGGGCTTGAAAGTCCCAAAGACCAATCGCCCAAGGACATCCTTTCCCCGGGAAGTTTTTCCCCCGCCGTGTAACATGTTACAATTAGAGATTAAATCACAATTAAAGCACAATTAAAGCTGGCACACGGGTGACCCGCACTCGCTCCCTCAGAGCCCCTTCGCGGCCGCAGCCAATCAGCGCCCGAGCCGCGCTCCCGGCGCCGCCGCGCATGCTCCGTGCCCGGCGGGGGCACGCCCACTTCCGCGCGGGGGCCGCGAGCGGGCGGTAAGTGCCACTGCGGCCGTGAGGCGGGGGGCGCCGCGCGGGGTTCGGCGCGTGCTGAGCGCTGCTCACTCCCCGTGCCCCCAACCCCCCCCCCCCCAAGAGGAAGTGAGTGCGCTCGGCCGGGGCTCGCGCAAAGCCGGGACAAGGGGGGGTGTCCGTGAGGGCGGCGGGCGGTCCGGGGGGACACCGGGGGGACACCGGGGGGACACCGGGGGAAACACTGTGCTGGGGCGCTCGCACAGCCTGCCCGGAGGAGCTGTGGGTGCCCCATCCCTGGGAGCGCTCAAGGCCTGGGTGGATGGAGCTCTGAGCAGCCCGGTGGAGCGGAAGATGCCCCTGCCCGTGGCAGGGGGCTCGGGACGAGGTGGCCACAAGTGAAAGGTAGATCAGAGAGGCAGATTTGTTTGGGTCTGCTCCTTGCGAAGGCTTGGGTGTGTTTGTGCTGTGGGAGGCGCCCGCGCGGGCCGTGCCGAGCCGTGCCCGCTCCCCACGGCGGAAGCGGGAGAGGCGGTCGGGATGGGGTCACTGGTGTGCCATTTCCGTCCCTGCTCCCCCCGCCGCACGGCCAGGCCTTCCCCGCACTGCGGGGCACTGCGGGGCACAGCGGGGCGTGCTGTGGCACCACGGAGGGCAGGGCGCCTGGGCTGTTTTGCTTTCCCCTCCATGGGCACGCCGAGTTCTGTGCTTTGGGTGCCTCCCATGTAAAACGTGTGTATTTGCGTGCAAGGGTGCTTTCAGAATGGAGCCTGGAGAGGAAATACTTGGACAAACTGGCAGTGTTCCAGCTGAATGCATCTGGAGTGGCTCGAGTGTGCTCTTGCCAACAATGCTTTTGTCCCTTTTTACTTTCTGTTTCCTTTCCTGGTTTCTTACCTTTTGTCACTGTTGCAGAGCGAAACCCAACAGCCTTGCTTCTAGGAAATGGCACAGGTACAGGAGAAGCAGCCGAGTGTGGCTGTTCCTTTCAGCTGCATCTCTTTCTTCATTTGCTCTGCCGTGACTGGAGGGCAGTGGAAGGGCCTCCGGCTCATATAGGTGAATTGATCCCCTTGGGTTCCCACAGCCTGCTGCTGTGGTGCTGGAACTGGAGGCAAAGGGTTGCAGAATTCCTTTCTGACAGCAAGGGATTGACTATAATACAGGAGGTGAAAATCCAGCATTGATAAGTAGAAGATGGTTGATGTGTCAGAGTAGTAACCATAATGCTGACGCCCTCCATTACTATTTGTACCACTTAGGAAAGAGATCTGCAGAACTCTTAACACATAGCTGTTGCAAAACCACAATTCTAGGCCTGACACTGGTTGCAGGAATAGTCAATTAACTGTAGGTCAAGTTGCATTCAAAGGAGCTAGTGGGGTTCACAAAAGGTGCAGTTTATTAAATGCAATATATGAGGTTCTTTTGGATTGTCTTGAGATGCACTAACAATACAATTGCAATCACGGCTTAATGTCCTGGGTGAAAACACCGGGAGGTTTAGGCTGGACATCACGAGGAATTTCTTTACAGAAAGTGATGAGACATTGGAATGGGCTGCCCAGGGAGGTGGTGGAGTCATTGTCCCTGGAGGTGTTGAAGGAAAGACTGGATGTGGCACTCAGTGCATTGGTGTAGTTGACATGGCAGTGTTTGATCATAGGGTGGATTTGATAATCTGAGAGGCCTTTTCCAGTCTAATTGATTCTGTGATTCTGTGACTTGGTGTAGCCGAATACACAAATCTCACCCAAAGGTGTCCCTTCTGGGGAGGGCAAGGAGGACAAACCTGTCAATGTGTCCATACAGTGTCTGTGTCGAATTCTCACCCCCGAGTTAGGTACAAACTGGGGTATTCATACCTTATTCACCATTATTGTTTAAAACGCTGTGGGTGGGACTGTGGTCCAACCTTCCGTTTTTTGTGGTCACATTGCATGGAATACTTAGGAGGTGTAGTTTGTAGCAGTCGTGCAAAACACTTCTTGGACGGGAAGTGAAAGAAGGAGACCACATGCCTCCCACCCCGCCTCACATTGCTCCTCGATGCTGTGGCAGCACAAACCACTGGCCCCGTGTCCAGTTTCCTTGTCTGCTCTGGTCACTGTGGGCCCCCCTACATGGTGAGCTTTGCATTTTCTTCACTGCTGTGTGCTTCCAGCGGTAGTTTCATGAAAGTGTCAGTTCTGTGCTCAGAAGCAGTCTAAAATGTGATTGAAATATTAAGAATTATTAAGAAAAGGGAAAAATACAGAGTGAGTCTGTGACTTTGTAGTGTAAATGGTAGCCCACCCTTTTGGAGGTGGTTTGCTCCTTGGGGAGCATAGCAGGAGTAGAGAAGGGATTAAGAAGTGACAGAGGTTATCAGAGATGCAGACCAGCTTCTGTACAAGGAAGAACTAAATAGTTTCAGTTTCCTCAACTTGAACAAGAGATAGTAGGAGAAATAATAACAGAACTATGCTGTCATGAGTGCTATTGGAAGAGCAGAGTAAGGAACAAGGATTTCCTGCCTTTTCAGACAGGTTCTGGGGTGCCAACTGGAATCCATGAGGGGCTGACTTAAGCCGTGTGAAAGCAAGACATTGTTTAAATGAAATGTAGTTAAACTGTTCAACTGGAACCCTGCCCTTAACCTCTCCCTTCTTGCATGGGAGCACCCAGCTAGATCCATTGCCGTGTTTAGCTCCATGTCCTCTTGTTGGCAGTACTCTGTAGCAGACAGCTAGGGAAGAGCAAGGAGCTGAAGGAAGCTTCTGTGGGGTGTGATGGGCTTTGGTAGTGGGGGCCTACAGAGGTGGCTTCTGTGAGAAACTGCCAGAAGCTTCCCCCATGTCCAACAGAGCCAATGCCAGCTGGGTCCAGGATGGACCCACTGCTGACCAAGGCCAGGCCAGTCAGGAATGGTGGGAACACCTCTGTGATAATATATTTGAGAAGGAAAGTAAGTTATTGAGCAGACGTAATTGTGGTCAGAGAAGAGCAGAGTGAGAATATGTGAGAGGATAGAGTAGAAAACTGTGTATATATATGTGTGTGTGTGTGTGTGAGAGGATAGTAGAAAACTATGCAGACGCTGAGGTCAGTGGAGAAGGAGGGACAGGAGGTGCTCCAGACACTGGAGCTGAGGTTCCCCTGCAGCCTGTGGTGCAGGCCATGGCTAAGCAACTGTCCCTGCTGCCCATGGAGGACCCCACACCAGAGCAGGTAGATGCCTGAAAGAGGGCTGTGAAGCCATGGAAAGCGCATGCTGGAAGAGGGTCCTGTCAGGGACTTGCAGACCTGTGGACAGAGGAGTCCACACTGGAGCAGGTTTTCTGGTGGGACTTGTGACCCTGTGGGGAACTCATGTTGAAGCAGGCTGTGTCTGAAGGACTGCACCCTATGGAAGAGTAGCTCATGTTGCAGCAGTTCATGGAGAACTGTTGCCCTTAGGATGGACTCATCGTTGGAGAAATTCATGGAGGATTGGGTCCCATGGGAGGGATACCATTCTGGAACAGGGGAAGTACTCTTCTCCCTGAGCAGCAGCAGAAACATGTGGTGAACTGACTGTAGCCCCCATTCTCCATCTTCCTGCACCACTGGGGGGAGGAGGTGGAGCTTGGGAAAGGAGGGAGGGGTGGGGGGAAGGTGTTTTTAAGATTTATTCTACTTCTCATTATCCTGCTCTGATTTTATTGTTAATAAATTCAGTTAATATTTCCAAGTTGAGTCTGTTTTGCCTGTGACATTATTTGGTGAGTGATGTCTCTGGGGCCTGTCAGAACACCTGGGACTGTAGACTCCATCTTTAGCCTCTTCCTCACAAAGAAGAGCTGGATCCTCTGACTGGGCCTGAGCAGGGCCTGTGTATTAGCTTGCCACAGAGAGTTTTTCCTTCATTCTAGGCCATTCAAACTCTAGCTTGTTCTTATTTTTAGTTTGTTTCTGTCTTTGTTTTCTATTTATCTGTTTGTTTCTATTATATTTATTTAATGCTTAAATTCTGAGTCTGATCTGATGGTCACTTTATAGATGGATATTGGAAGTCAATCCCTATCCATCCCTGCTTACAAGAGGTAGAAACACGGGGGGAAAACACCCCAGTTGTGTGTGAAGGCAAAGTGATTTGTTGTGACTAAGTAAATTCTCAGTAGCATGAGCCAGAGGGGAGAAAACATATTAAAAATCCCCTTCTACTCTGGTGCCGTTCTCACATGGGACTACCCAGTCTGTTTTACGCAAGGGAGATGGAAGTTTGTTTATTGAAAACCAGATAAAGGTTACAGGATTTGCTGCCTGTTTTGTAGTTGGACTGTACTAACTTTCTCTCACTAGAGTAATTTAACTTCAGATCTTCTTATTTCTTGAAAGTAAACACAGACTTTTCTTCCCCTTGTCATACAGGAGTTTGTGCTGTCAGAAGTGGCGATTCCAGCAAAGCAGTTTGGAGTATCACGTCTGGTGGAAGTGGGAAGTTGTTGAAGATTTCTGCAGTGGACTTGCACAAAAACCACAAAGTAAAACTTCTGCTACTAATGTTGTGTCACGCGCTAAGCTGCTGGTGGGGGATGTGCATAAAGGCTTGTCCAGATGCATTTAGACTGTTTCTGTGAAACAAGTAGATGGCCTCAAAATGTTGCAGCTGCTAGAGGAAAATAGAGACTGTGTGAAGAACAACAATTAAGACTTGAGTGGTTATGGCCAGAAAAAAAAAACAGATGTCCCTGGGGCAAATCCCAGGGCATAGAGAAAAATCTATTGCTCCTGTTAATGCTTCACCTCATTGTGAGAGAATGCTCAAATCTCTCATTTCTGATTCTGTCTTCTGACCCGTTTTGTTTGCAGGTCTCTCCATGCTTCTTTGCTACATCCTTCTTACAGTAAGAATTTAGTATTTCTTTCCTGTTTTCTGTGAGCTCCTGGAAGGCACCGGAGAAGTTTGAGGATAGCTTTTTTTCTCTCTTCTGTTGACTTGCAGACCCACATGTGGAAGAAGTAGATTAAGAAATACACTGCTATGAGTGATTGAACTTTTCCAAGTAAAAAGAGTTTCACTCCATAGGGCATGACTTGCTGGGCAGCTCTTGGGTCCTGTTGTTGAAGCAGATATTGCCAAGCAAGCCTGAAAACTCCTGTATTGACCGTTATGACTTCTTGGTGACTTTCCAAGAAGAGATAAACCACTTTTCCTCCTGCTCTAACTGTTGGAGCTCCTGTAAGCTGGTTTCCATCCCACTGTTGTCCCAAGAGCGGGCTTTGCCTATTATGCTGGTAGTTCTTGCTGGAGGAGCAAAGCACCAAGGTTCAGGGGATGTAGGTGAAGGAGCAGTTAGAGGGCAAGTGGTAGCAAGCTCTGCTTTCCTCTGTCCTGCTTGGCATATGGTAGTTTCATCAATTGCTTTGTGTTTTGTCTCAGTTTTTTCGTGCTCTAGGTGCTTTCTGAATAATGGCGAAGATGGTGAGAAGAACATGTGCATTTTGTTCAGAAGGGGAGGCCGGTTCTGTAATGTACATTGCCAAAGAGAGAGATATTGCAGTTCATCAGGATTGTCTGGTGAGTGGCTTTTAGTTGGTCAGTACCTAAGACGAATGGAGAAGAAGGGATAAGGGAGAAGTTTCCACTGCTTCTTTGTTCTTGACTTTACAGTGGGATCTGATTATATTGGATAAGGCTTCTTATACCACAGGAAGTTGTGTGCTTACTGAAACACTTGCAGGAACATATTCACATCACTTGATATGTGAAGTTAAAAAACTTCCTGCTGTGTGCCTTATTTAAAATAAGAAATAAAAATATCAGAAATTTATTATATAAAAATATCTGTGAAGCTGTAAGTGTGCTCTGATCCTAGAACACATTTACTTTTCTTGCTGTCAAAATGCCTCCCCTTTATTCTGGTATCTCGGTGGAGCTGGTTCTTGGTGTGCAGAATCAATTACAGGTGCTGTGTTCTCCCCTCAGGAGAGGGAGAAAAAGCCTTCTGGCTTTAACTGTTCCAGCCTTCTCATTCTCACAGTTTTTATGTCTACATCTTTATTTTTCATCTACCTTTTTTTGTTTGGTTAGTTCTTTTTATCATAGACTATTTCAGGAACATTTGATACCTCTTTTACAGTGTTACTTGGATGTTTTGTTTTAAACAGGTTTTATTAGGGCTTTAGTGTTGCTCCAATGCTGAAATTTTTTCTCTCTTCTCTCACTTTTTCTTTCTGTCTCCTGCCAGTAACTTTATTCATTTCTTTGCCTTAGGCTTATCTGTGCTCTTTGGGTTTTTTTTGCAGGGAGCTGTCACCTTCTGAGCAGAGAGACTGTGCCTGCCAGTTGATGAAAGGGTGGCTCCCTTTGGAATTAGCTATATATAATTATTAGGAAATAGTTGCCAAGAACTTCCCCTTCCTTACCCATTGTCAGGGCTCAGCAGTTCTATGGGAATTAAAATGGCTCAAGTGTGCATGTATACATTTTTTTTGTAGGTGTCTCCCAGACTTTGTACAAGGTTCCTATGTTTCTCAACTGTTGTCAGCATTGGGCTGTATGGAAATCTTATTAGAGAGAAATATTGCATCCAGCTGTAAGTCTGAACAACTGAGCACATAACAAGATGTTCAAGGTGTGGAGGTCTGTCAGCTTCTCCTCCTTGCTCTGGGGAGCCTGGAATTCCACATTTTCTTCATTCATGTTTCTTAATAAGTTCCTCAAATTGTTATCTTTTCTTAGTTCGCTTTCATGGCATGTGAAATCTCCTATGTAGAAGAGGAACTTCTTTTGACTGCAAAAATATTTAAGCAGATCTCCTTGTTTAGTGTAGGTAAAACCTCTTAAAAGAGGAAAATCAACCTTCTTAGATAAGGGCAAATGCAAGAAGAAGAGATGTGCTCTTAGTCTCTTTCCTGCACTGGTGGCTGAGTCAGTCATATTTCTTAATATTGTCTCTTTTGTCTGTAGTTATTTTCTTCAGGATTTGTGGAATCTGAAGAGTATAACCCAGAAAATCTGGATATAAGGTTTGATGTGGCATCAGTGTTGAAAGAGCTCAGGAGAGGAAAGCGGCTGGTAAGGAGTTTGTTTCTGAATCTGCATTTAGTCCTATCTCATAGTTCTGGAGGTTGTCTGGCCTGTTTTGTGCTTTTTAAAAAAATATGTAAGAGTTCCTGGTCCTTCTGTTCTACAAAGATTAGGAAAATTAGATTTAGTGTTAGAATCATGGATTTGACATTATATTTGGTGAAATTTAGTTCATTCTGTATTAAAATGCAGATGTGGTTTGGGGTTTTGTTCTGGCCTCTAAGTCCTTAGTCAAAGTCTCCTAAGACTTTAGCAAAGGACTAAGCCAGTACCTGAAACAAAAGAATGCAATCCATAAGTGTAAAGGGAAACACCTTCTGTGTTTAGCAGAAGGAAGGTTATTTATATGAGGGGTTTTTTAATTGGCTTTGTCTTTAGCTGCCCTCCTCCCCTGCATCCTGGGTGGAACTCTTTTCATTATGAAGTTATCCTAGAAAACATAAATACAAATACTAATACAAGTTTGTCTTGAAATAACTTGGGGAAATTGCCCAGTGCTCTCATGTAGCTCTTTGCATCATCTTACAAATGTATCAGTATGAAGCAGAGGTAAGATAGCAGAAAGGTGGCCAAAATAACAACCAGAATAGGCGTTTCCAGGAGTGAACCTGCCTGGTAAATTACACAGAGATGATTTGCAATGAAAATACTAGGTTTTCCCATGGAGGGTGGTATTTGCCTTATGTGGTAAGATTTTCAATAGCTGCCTGTGACGTTTACCTGCTAAACCCCATCCTGTTGTAGGTATGCAACTTCTGTCGCAAGAAGGGAGCCACTGTGGGCTGTGAGGAGAGAGCCTGCCGCAGGAGTTACCACTACTTCTGCGCACTCTGCGACGACGCGGCCATAGAAACAGACCAAGTAAACGGAGTCTACCGGTATTTAACCAAGTGTTTCCTGATCAGTGTCAATGTGGTGGTGGTGGTGGTGATGGTGGTGGTGTCAGGAACAGAGACTTAAAACTTATGTGGTTTCTAAAGTTATTTTAGAAATAGAAATATTTTCTTCTCTTAAGGTGATGCTCGATCCTCCGTTTACAAGCAATGAGGGAAACGTTTTCCTTTCACAGGAAACCTTCACAGCAGCAAGAAATCTGTTTAGTGTTTGAGCCTGTAACATACCTGAGAGTTCACTAGGCCAAGACTGGTGAAGTCAGTCCTTACTAACTATCCAGCTATTCTTCAAGGACCAAGATTTTTATTAATGTTACACAAATTCTCTATTTCTGTTTGTTCAGATGCTCCAGTAAATGGGGCCTGAGCACAGAGTAGGCTACAGTACTTCTAGGTCTGTTCATGTTAGGCAAATTCTGGTAATGTTCTCTCCCTGTGCTAGCAGAGAACTTTGATTCCCACCAAAGACCTTGTATTTCAAGTACATTATTAGCATTAACACAAGTAAACAGATAGTAAGTTTTCTGTCCTGATCATGCTAGTTCTGGTGTCCACTGCCCTTGGGCTGCCTGTGTTGCCATTTACGGATGGAACAAGTTGTTTGGAGGATGCAGATGAAGCGGTTGAGAAATTGGGACTTCGGGGATCTTTTGAAATGCTGAAGTTGTGGTAAAGTCTGAGGTGCATAAAAACCCTGATGTTCATTTTTGTGCAAGGCCAGAGAGGTCACAGGCCCTTTTAGTCTTAGATTAATCTGGGGGTCATCTAATCACTATTGTGTTTAGAAAGCAGTGGACTAGTGCAGTCCTTAGTATGTCCTTTTGTGTCAAAACGCTTGCGCTCCTGGCTGCTTCACTAGGGTTCTCAGTGTAAAACAAATATGTCTGTGCGAGGCTGTAAGCCCAGCTGTATAGGGTAGATAGGTAAGTTTAGTTTCTGCTTGTAAAGTTTTTTGAAGTCTGCCAAGCTCCTGAAAGAGTGCAGCTGGGAAGATGGAAACTTCTATGATCATAGAATAAATGGCTTTCGTCGTATATCTTTAGAAGGGATAACTGGGACTCAAGCAGAGTGGACTTCTCAGGATGTTGAAAAATAAGTGAGACTGTCTAGATAGAAACTGGTAAGGCAGTGGTTGAATATATTGTTTGGTTTGGTGGTTTTTTGAGCTGGTGACCTTGGAGGTTTGAGAGACCCTTAAAAATGCCTTGTATTAAGTCACTGTGTGAGACTAGTTGTGTGTCCTACGTAGAAATAATACAAGAAACTAGGCTATAGTATTAAAGAGATGGGAAAGGACTGGATTAGAGAAAGGTAATGAGGCAGGCTTCAGGGATTTGAAACTAAAGACTTTTTGCACAGTATCAGTGGCAAAAAAAAAGCAAAAAAATTGTAACTAGCCTGAAATTATTGGAGAATAGACTTGAAAAACAATGAATGTGGACTGACAGCCCCTGCTCTTTTTCATGGTGAAATATGACATATTAAAAAGCACATCAAAAAGGAGAATTCCTTTGAGAGAGAGCTGGTGTTTTTAAATTCTCCATTGCCATTGTTGTGATGATGAGCAGTGATTATCAAAACAAATAGAGCAGAAGAAAAAATAGGAGGTGTACAGTGGTGTGGAAGTGGCCAGTCAAAGTACAGGTAGGGAAATATGTGCAATTTGTACTGCTCTCTGGCAATAGTGATAGCAGGGAAGTGCTTCCAAATAAAGTGGGCTGAGCAGTAAATACACTGTCTGTCCTTTATAAGATATTTTTGTGCTTAGGAGGGTGGTTTTTAACTGGGAAAGACTAGAATTAAAGGGAGAGAAAAAACAGAAAACAATTTCCAAAGAGCAGCATTAGAAATTCAGGGATGTAAATAAGGCGTCTCCATTACTTCGCTCTCTGGCTGAGTTGTTAGGCATACCTAAATCTGATTTTCTTTGTGCATCAAAATGTGTTTCATGGAAAAAAGCTGGCTCATCAAGGAAACAGACTGCGTTTCTAAGGGTAGTGCTTCTATTTTTGTTAAAATAAATGACAATAATTAGAAAATGTCCTAGTAAATGCAGTTCCCTTTAAAAATAGCTTCCAAGGACTTGAGCAGGAGGCTTGGCCAATAGATTTGTAAGGAAGAGTTCAACTAAACCATGCTCTTCATGAGGCATTTTTGCTTAAAAAGTGAATTGGGATCCTTCTGTAAGAAAGGCATATTATAAAAGTTGGTTCTTGTTCTCTGCATGTTATTGTAACCAGAAGATAAGGAATATTTCCAGTTATATTTGTTGTATTTTGCCTCTTCCGAGGCATTTACATTGCTTTCCTAGAACCAGTGAAAACATTCCCATCTTGCATACTACTAAAGCCTTTAAGGAACGAATGGATTGAGCGACTTTAAACTGCTGGATCTCAAACAGGGTGCCCTACTTCCTCAGGTTCTAGGGACCACCTCATCAGCACAGGGCAGTGGAAAGGGAGGAGCAGAGAGATCTCCAGGCAGGTCACTGGCACTGTGTGTGGTGATGCCACAGCTCTGCCAGCAGATGAAGCAGGGCTCGTAAATTGAAGCTGGCTGGTGAGCAGGTGTGACTGGAGAGGTTCCTGGCCTGGTGGTGCAAGGTGAGGGGGCAGAACCACAGCTGTGTTAGTATTGTGGTATTTCACCTTGACAGCATTAGCCTCATTTCAGTAAGAGTTACCTCTGACACAGTGATCACCATGCCAGATTAAATGTGTCTGACTCAGTGAGCAGGTCCAGGCAGAGTGGGCTGATGGAACTGGTCATTCAAGGCTTCGATGTTGAGAGTCCACTGAGGCTCTGAAAGTACAGATACAAGCTTGTCCATGCATGTGACTTTACAGCAGCTGCTTTCCTAGGTGGGTAATGCTGAACAAAATTCCTGATAATTCTTTATAAGTGTCTTTCAGTTTATGTTCAATGAAAAGAGGGAGAAATACCTGTTAAAATCAGTGAACATAACTCTGTTTATATCCTTATTAATACTTTTTCTCTTTTTCTTAAAATTGAACTTAAATTTTAGAGTGTTCTGCGCAAAACATGACCCAGGCAATAGGACCGGTCACTATGGTGAGTTTCTTTAATGCCTTCATTGATTTAATTTTTTTTAAAAATTTGCATCCTATGGTCAGTAATTCATTTGAACAAAATAAATGCTACTCCGCCTTCATATTGAGCGGTGGATTTCCAGTCTTGCAGGAGTGGTTTGGTTGAGATCCACATGTATGCACAAAAATCAAGAGGGGTTTTTTTAAGTAGGAAATGTTTAAATTTAATCCCCCCTGAATCTCCCTCAAAACTGACTTAAACCACTGTGGACCTGATCCTTCATGGAATTATTCTGACTCTGTTCAGGGAGGTAGGCCAAGGCAGTTTGTAAAGTCCATGTGAGACAGGAGAGAAGCACGTAAGTTTGCACTGATTAGCAAAGAGAGGACTGTTACAGGAGAGGTCACTTTGGGATTTTATCTGTAGTTATACTAAAACATTCACATTTTTATCTTCTGTATTCACTGCAGTAGTTTTTAAAATAGTGTCTTTCATTCTGAAGGATTCCAAAGAACTTTTTAAGTGTAACAAAAAGGTTATACAACCTGTTTAAGGATTGTTTCCTGTGCTACAGAAAGGCATCTTAATTTGGCAGTTTTGATCCTTGCTGATTCAGAAGTAGTTGGAAATTTCACTGAATTAACCAGCTAAACTGGTTAACTAGTTAACTTCGTTAACCTAATGCACACAACCCTGCTCAAGGTGAAGTGGGTCCCAGACTGGCCTTAACTTTGAAGTGAAGCTCAGTTGGACTGCAAGCACTCATGCTGAGAGTGATGTGCTCTCACTGAAGTCTAGCAAATTTTGACTAATCAAATGCAGCTTCTTAATTTACTCAGCAGCTTTGCTTTTTACTTATCCATAGTTTTGACTCCTGACTTTCCTTCCCTTGTCAAAATTAATTTGATTTCTGTGGTCTAATGGTTGTCAGTCTGTTGGGTCTGTCCGGGGTCCCAGGTGATCTCCTGCCCAAGTACTGGACAGGGCCAGAATTGCTTTATTTCCAGTATGAGATGAGGTTGAGGCATTAGGTCTAGGCCTGTAGACCACCTTCTTCATAAGGAGGGCTTAACTCATATGAAGTTGAATCACAGAATGGTTTGTGTTGGAAAGGACCTTGAAGATCATCTAGTTCTAACTCCCCTGCCACGGGCAGGGACACCTTCCACTAGACCAGGTTATCAAAGCCCCATCCAACCTGGCCTTGAACACTTCCAGGGATTGGGGGATCCACAGCTTCTCTGGGCAACCTGTTCCGGTGCATCAGCTCCCTCACAGTAAAGAATTTCTTTGTAATATCTCATCTGAACCTGCCCTCTTTCAGTTTGCAGCCATTCCCCCTTGTCCTGTCACTACATACCCTTGCACAAAGTCACTTTTCAGCTTTCTTGCTCTCTTTTCAGCCCCCTTGAGGTATTGGAAGGTCCTCATGTCTTCAAATGCTGCACATATGGCCTATTCCCTGAGAACAGTTTTCTCCTAGAGTTCTTCCAGAGCTGCTTAATTTGGAGACCCTCTGAGGGGTAAATGGATTCTGCTGGCAGTGTCTGCACTGCCTCCTAAATCAGCTTCTCCCACCCGTCTGAGAGAGTAGGTGTTCCCCGGGCCAAAGGTCTCTTTCTTCTAAGCAGCTCTCAGGTGCACATGTGGCACTCAGAACAGGGTGAGGGGAAATCAGCTGGTGAATAGGCTGAAGGAGCAGGTGCTCTGTCTGGGCCACTTCTGGCAGGCAGGGGGCACCTGTGCTCAGGTGTTTGCAGGTCTGCACAGGGCAACAAGGGAGACAGGCTGGGATGCAAGTTCTCTGGCTCCATGGTAGTTCTGACTTTCAGGATCCAACTTGGATGAAGTAACTCAGCTGTTCCTCTGGGCTGTGCGGGAGCAGGAGCTGCCTCTCCAGGCCTGTTTTCCCTAGGAGCTTGGAGAAAATAGGGTCAAGGAACATCCCCTTGTTCTTGGCTGAGGCAGTGTTCTTGTGCTGAACTATCAGGGCTCTGCAGTGTGATTGGAAGGGGATAAGATGCCTTAGGGGCCATGAACTGTCCTGGCGGCTCTACACAGCAGGGATGGGAGACCAGTTTGTGCTTAGAAACAGACTCCAACCTCTGCTTAAGTGGAAATGTTGGATGTGGACAGAGTAAAGACCAATAGAGAACAGTGGGCACTGTGCAGGGTAGGAGGGCTGCTCTTTAGACTGTGTTCCTCTTGTTTGTAAAAGGCATCCTCACAGCAGGTATCAGGGAGAGTTGAGAAAATCCCATCACATGTCAAAGATGTCATGCTAGACACTTTGTATGTGTACCAGTGTCTCCTGGACTGCCTCAAATTAGGCCATACAGCTTTGTTTTGGATCAAGTCAGAGTCTATGATTTCAGGCCATGAAAAATGTATGACAAATGTACGACATCAGTACCCAAACCCCAAACTTGTTTCAGCAGCCTCCTCGTAACTCTTGATGGGATGACTTCTAACAGGAAAGACTTTATTAAGTGCTGCCCAGAAGTTCTGAACTTAAACAGGGAAGGGGTCATGTAACCCCACTGCACTTAAAACCTTCAGGTTTTGGGGGGTGGTTGAGCTCTTCTCTGGATTTCTCTGCTCCTGCCATGTCTTCCTTGCCAGAGTTATCCTTCTCTGCTTGTGATGCCATAGCTGTTTCCAAAAGCTGCCAGTTACGATGTTGGCGAGAGGCTGGTGCATGCTAATGGAGAGGACGCAGTGAAAGCAGATGGTTTTGCAGAGATCTCATACCACATCAGTGAAAACTTCATAGCATAAATAATGTTCAACTGACAAGTGAAATTGCTTCTGGAGGTTTTCTAGAAGTGTCATTATATCAGTGAAAAACCTAATACCTTTAGGGTATTTTCCCTTCTTTGGGACACCTAAAATAATTCTTTATGTAATCTTAATTTTGAGGGTGTATTAACATAAACAGGAATTGTCTTAAAAAAAAAAAGTAATATTTTATAAATTGACCAGAAGTTTTTACCAGTTAGAGGTAGTGCTGCTGCCAGGGAGAATAAGTTAAGTCTGCCACAATCAAAAAACTACTGAGTTTAAAAGGTAAAGTGATATTCTAATGCTGCAGTGATTTGCACTTTTTCCTAATGGTTCAGGCTTGTAATTTTTCTTAAATGGAAATAATGTCAATTCCACTGAATTGTCAGTTATTTGAAGAAGCTGAAACATACTCTTTCCTTGCCACCCCAAGTGCATCACTTTTGTATCTTTTTGGGCAAAGAATGATGCATATTTGAATGATGCATAGTTGTCAGTCTGAGGTTGTCACATTTGTTTCTTTGTTTTTTGATTCCTAGGTTCAGCTAATAAGAAGAGAAGATACACATTGACATCTCCCACCATCACGGAAGAAATGGTAATTCTGAATTTCAGCAACTCTGAAACAGGAACCCACATCTGCTACAGCAAAGGACTTAGCAAAGTATTTTGACTGTGTGTTCAGAGAAAGACTTCCTCACGGAAGCAGTTTGCTTGGCCTTTACAGCTGCCTTGTTTGGATCTTGCCATTCTGTCAAACTAAAACTGTTTGCATTTGGAGCTGCTTCAGGCAGAGCTGGTGCTGCCTGTCGGTAGTGCAGCACAAATGCGGTAGGACCCTCCAAACAAGGCTGACTCGGTGGCTGTGATCTTGGCGTGGACAGAAAGAGCTTCTTTTTGGGGCTCCATTCCTTTGGAAGTACTGCCCTGAGCTCAGCTTTGCTTAGGACTTGACACGGCTTCCACCAAAAACTGCTTTTGATAAGTCAGTTGGCCTTTTAAACCTGCACTTGTTCGTGAGCCTGTGTTCATGGTAAGCATGGCAGACTTGCATTGCAGATTAGATAATTCTCAGATGGCCTTCCCAAGGGTTTGGAGCTATCAAGCAAACGTCCCTCTGGTTGCAGGGGGGATTGTTTTACAGGTTGGTTGAAAACCTGTAAATGCAATTTGGTTTAAATGTTGAGATGATTCTTTTGGCTCTATGGAAGTGTGTGTAGGAATTCCCTTTGACATTTGGAGGGGATGGGATTTCCTCTTTCTAGAGGAATTGGTATCCAGCTTTCCTTGGGGAAAAAAACCTGCCTTTCCCAGGTCTTGAGATAAAAGGGAGGTCACATGAGGGGACATGGATGATCTTTGTAGCTTTTATATAGTATTGTCTTAAGGGTTGGTTATTTGTCTCCCAAGAATTTCTCAGCTGGCATTATAACTGACATTCATTTGGCCAGTTACCCACAGTAGTGTTCTGTTCCTGCTGCTCTCCCGTGTTATTGATCTCAGAAAACAATAAAAACACTGCAAAGAAAAAGCTGAGGGGCTTCAGGATTTATCACTGTGAGGTAAATTGTTTACAATTGTGTAAGCAACGCACATTTACACTGGTGGAGTTTTGGGACAGAACTGAAGAATTGTTCATAGTACCATGGTATGGCATGGAACAGGAGAGAATGAGTGCCTTCTGTCCAAAGGAAAAGAAAAACATTCCTGCTTTTCTTCCAAATCCTTTCTAGTATTACATAAAGTCTAAGGAACAAAACATTGTTTGCCCTGGGAGTTAGCAATAGATGTTTGTTAACTTTTCTGCTATTTGCAAATGAAATGATTAAGTAGGGTGGAGTCCCAGGTGTTGGGCTTTTCTTAGTGTTTTTGCTTTGAAGCAGCTTTTGTTTCCATTTTAAAAATGGAATATCTGAAGAGGAATAGCACTAGCCATGCAGAGGAGCTGACTGTATTCATAGAAATGTGGGCTGCTTTCTATCTTTCTGGTAATGAAAACAGCAGTAAATGTTGGTGTGGTGTAAAAATATATTGTTTTTATTGTCTTACAGAAGACAGAAGAGAAAGCAGAAGAAAACCATTTACAAATTCTAAAAAGAAAAAACAACAGGCATAAAGGTGAGACTCACCTTATAGAGCAAGTAGGAGGTACTATGATCTGTTACGTTGAAGTCCAGAGCTTGGAGATGGCTGGTAGCAGTGATGCTGCAAATGTATCTTTGTTATTCTCCTGAGCCAAGTGACTCTCTGAGCTCTGACATGGCAGATTTGTAGAATGACTGCGCAGCAAACAAATGTCTGTGGCTTGGCTGAGTGAGACTTGCTGTGTGATGTGAGCCTGTGATTCACATGGGAATGCCCCTGCTCTGGCTGCTGCATTCAGGTCTCCTGCAAATGGGGGTGCCTCTGCCTGACCCTCCTCCTCTGTATCCGTACAGTTAAATTTAAAAGGGAATCTGTCCTCCTTCTCCTCAGTCTCCTTGTCCTGAGCCCCTCTTGAAGGAGAGGGGTGAGTTCTGCAGGGTGGTGCTTTGGAATGGGTTAGCAGACAGTTGTGAGATGTGGGGGCAGCATATCTTACCTTTTGAAGCCGGGATGTACATAGGGTGCTTAACACAATATAGTATTTTACTGCATAAATATGGTATTATAACAGTGAAATGGACCACAGGATCTGTCCTTCACTGCTGCAGTTTTTATGTTACCCCGAAGTTCCTGCTGTAATTGCTTGTTGGGATTCTGCTGTCACTTGGAAGTTTGGAAGGTGCTAGTGGTGGTTATTCACCTCCCTGTGGATATGCTTAGTGTATGGGCACAGTATGCAGGTGGCTGCCTGGTGCTTTTTTCTGAATTTTTACTATCACTATAAAGAACAGGGAACCTATAAAGAATCCTGACATACTCATAGGGCGTCTCGTGTAAGTGAGATGGCATCTCTTTTTCTCACAAATGTCTCCAGTAAAAAGTAATGTTGTATTTAATGGAGACTGGCAGACTTTTGTGAGCTGTCCCATAGCTCTTTCCTGTTGAACAGCCTGTTGCATTGATCTTACTGAGACTTGTCACTGACCTGCTACTCTGAGATGAATTAAAAACAGACAGCTATTTTCCTAGCAATCCAAATCTGACAAAGTAGGTGTATAAAATGGGCTGTAATAAACAAGTTTAATGCCTGGACCATTTGGAGTAAAGGTAGCCTTAATTTTTACCAAATCCAATACTGATTTACTTCTTGCACTCTTTTCTTTCTCTGTCCTTTAGACTGCTCAGTCCATGGTGTGGTCCTAAGGATTGGAAGCAAGACAAGCAAGACAAATCACTTGCTTTCTTATACTGGAGAGTTCTGAGTCTTTAGGAACAGCACAGTTAGTTGTGGAGATATTGTCTTTTGACGAATGAAGCTAAACCTAGACCTTAGAGAATTTTACACCCAGTATAGTGCTTACATTTGTCTGACCACCTTTTTGTTTCCACTGAAAAGGGCTGTGTGGGTGGCTGGAGGAGCCAGAGATTTGCAAAAGTATTTGTTACTGGAGGGAGAATTTTGGCCAAAGTTTTAGTTTCTGAAGAGATGAGTAAAGCCTACTTTACAGATCACTTCTGTGAGTGTGTTTTTCTGTTTTAACAGTTCACATAGACCTTGTTAGGAAGTGCAAACAAGCTGGGCTTCTAGACAACATATTTGAAGAAATGCTGGACATGCTTCACCTGGCGCAGGAAAAACTAATGGATGACAACACTTCAGAAACAGGTATGGAGACCCATGGGGGACTCTGCTCTTAAAGCAGAAATGCAGATCTGAATACCAGACACTTGGCACTAAGCCACCGTCCTGAGGATATCGTAGTGCTAAATATAATTCTGTCTTATTTCTGCAGCTGTGCAATGGGTTGAGAATGACCTTCCCTTTTAAATGACTGTTTAAAATGAAAATTCCAAGGAACTTCTTTTCTCAGCATTATATAAGAGCAGCCAGCTCAGCATTGTCTAGTGAGACCTGCAGACTTGAAGTTTTGAAGCCACCTTTTCCCCACTGGCATAAGCACAGGGAGGTTCAGTTTGGTGTCTTCTCCGAGGCACTGAAAAAGAGAGAAGTCCTCAAGAGAACTGAAAGGTTTTATTTGGATCATAAACCTGTGTTGCTCTCACAGCTTCACAGAAGGACCAGCTGTCTGTTAATATCAGCACTTTCTTCTGAGTGAAAAATCCCTGAGTGTGCATTTTAAGTCTTTGGCTGATTTGTTACAACTGCAGTGTCAGCTGTGTGGGGGTTTCATCAGTTTGTCAGCTTACATGAAGTACATTGTTCTTGGAGAATTCCAGTTTAATGTTGCTTTGTCCACAACACCGTTAAAGAAAATTTCAAACCTTCCTCTCCTATTGTCCTCCTAGTTTTACAAAGTTATGAGTAATGCCTTTGCATAAAGAATGGTATTTTATGCAAAGTAACTGAAGCACATGCATGGAAAGTGAAATTTCCCACCTGGATATGTCTTCCTTCATGAGCAGCTTGTGTGTGACGTGACACCAGCTGCTGGAAGCAGCAGTGAAGTCCAAGACATGTTAGAGATTCAGAGTCTGCACCACAAAGGAAACCTCTTAATGGTCAGTTGAACTCTGAGCATTTTGTATTTTGCTGCAGCAGAAGCCTCAGTATGAAATGGAGCCATAATTCTTAGATAGCTTTTCACATTGAACAGGGATAGCTCTGTCCCACACATCCCATGATCTGTCAGGGGGAATTGGTATGGTCAGCCCTGCCATCACACAGTCCTGACATGATGGAATGAAATATGACTCAAGTATATCGCTCTTTTTAAACTGACTGTTCACGTGGTGCAGACCCAAAAAGGGAATTATTTTCTGTATGAAACTAAAAGGAAAGTAGAATTGACACCTTGGATCCTTCTTTCTCAATATAAGTTGTATGAGAAGGGAGTCATCTTAAAACCTCAAGCAATTCGTATGATGGAAAATAAGTAACTACTGTTTTGTGTTTCTTCTAATGTAGGGCTCTGTAGACCTTAATATAACCTTAACTTGGCAATATTAGATCTAATTATCTCTTTCCCCAGAGTATGAAGAGACAGTAATGGCACTGTTTGACTGTGGATTGTTTGAAAATATACTGACAAATATTCATTCAGGTATGTGCAGAAAAGCTGTCAGAGCAGTAGCAGTTGGTCTGGGTTTTTGCACTGAAGTTATTCTGAGAATTTTGAAAAAATCATCATTTAAAATGAGAATTCCAAGGAACTTTTATTTTCAGTAATGTATGAAGTCTTGAATAAAAGCCACTGCTACCTGAATCTTTAGAAATACAGTATGTCAAATTTGTCTGAGAGGGGAGGCAACTCAGAGTTCCGCAGCTTTAAAAGACCAAAAGGTGTCTGCCCCCAAAGGCACTCCCCTCTCTTGCAGATTATTTTGGTTCCTTCTCTGCAGCCTCCCTTCAGCAGCTTGCTGGCATTACAGCTCTGCTGCTGCCGCCTGACAAATGTTCAGAGTAATGCTTTTAACTGAAACACAACAGCCAAGCAACAGCAGAACTTACCTGGACCCGGTGGCAATTGCAATGTACTTTGAAAAACAAGATGAGAATGCTCAGAGTGAAATGGAAACAAAGCCAGGAGCGGTTGCTTGGGACCCATGTGGAAGGAAGCTCCCGGGCTTGGGCTCCAGTTTCAGCTGTTTTAAGCAACAAAGCTAAAACTGTTTTTCAGACAGGCAAGTCTCAGTTGCTCCTATTTCCCTCTCCAACAGTTAGCAGCTTTGTTCTAACTTTTGCTTTAATTTATTCGAGTGAAAAGAGCTTTAATTAGCTAACACTGAGGTTCAGTGCATGAAGGCAATGTTTGCTGTTTCCCCTTCACTTGACTGAAGAAGCCAGGCTCCTCCCTTCAGTCACCTGTTCTTGCATTTAAATTCCTTTTTCAGCAATGGGAGTGTCTCGTGTTGCAGCTGTCTGACACAAGGTTCTGCCCGTGCCTTGTATAAAGGCATCAAAACATCTCTGCTCAGAATTCCTCATGTGACACAACCTTGGATCATACTTTGTTTCTTTCACAGCTGCATCAATTATTTCATCCTCTTCTCAGCTTACAGGAGAATTTCTTGATATTGGCACCTACACACACACACAACCATGTGATTCTCATGAGTACAAGTTGTCCCCTCTCCTGATTGCCCATGATTCAGGCAGCTTAGTTCTTCCTGTACCACACAATCTTCTTTTCTGATACCACCAGCCTACTTTTAATTTCAAGGTCAATAATGAAAACACTCACCAAGGCTGGTTCCAAAACTGCTGATCCAAGTGAACCTCTTAAAATGAACCAGTGAGAAAGGAATGAAAGTGAAACTGTAGGGAGGGAGAGAAAACAACAGCTATTTTTTGGTTTGGTTTGGGTTTTTTGTTGTTGTTGTCCTCTGTCTTACAAGCTCTAGATAATGAGTTGTGACTTACCAAGTCAGGGAATAAAGTAGGACTAGTATAAATACTGTATCTTCTTTGATATTTTTCGTGGAGCTGGTGACTTTGGGTCATCTGACATGCTTTAGCTTGAGTCCATTTTTGCATTTTAATTTTTCACCTGTTGGAGTATCATGCAAAACCTGTCAGCACAGCAAGGTTACTCTGAACTGTAACTGCTGATACTGCCTTTTCAAATCCCTTTTATATGCAGGGATACACAGTTGTTTTGCAGCATGGTGCTTTACTGCAAACTTGACTGCATGAAAAACCTTTCATGTGGGACATGCTATGGCCTCAGCAGCAGTTTCAGATTTCTAGGTTGAAGGTTCTTGTCCTCTCCTCCAAGGAAAAGTGACTTCCTTTAGTTTTGCTTTCAATTCTGTTGTGCATCCTGCTTGGAGGGGATACTCCATCAGCTTCCATTTCCTCTTTGCCGGTCAGCAGTCTGTCCAGTAGCTTTTGAGCTTCTTGGTAGCATTTGTTTTCAGGGGGTTTGTAGCAGCAAATTCTGCAATTTGGTTTTGCAGACAAAGGCCATCATATGTAATTTTCAAACTGTTGTGCAAGTTCCTTCACTGAGAGCCACATAGCACTTGTCTTACAGAAGAGCAAGGGAGTCATTCCAGGCCCATGTCCCTCAGGCCATTCCCGATTTTACAGAAATACATATTCTTCCCCTTTAGGCCATTTCCTCTACAAGGTAGAAGGTTCCCTATCTGTTATCTATCTGCCTTCCTGTGGAGGCACTGCAATAGTCCAGTCATTCCCATCACTGACATTTTTCCCTGAGCTGTTTCTATTTCTGCCACTTCTTTCTGGCAGAAGAGAGACTGAGCTGTAGGTTTTCCATCTGTGGATCACCCAAATGCTGAATACATCCTCACAGACTATTCTACAGTTGGAAGGGACTCACAAGGATCATTGAGTCCAACTCTCAAGTGAACAGCTCCATAGGAGATTGAAGCTGTGACCTTTGCATTACTAGCACCATGCTCTATCAGAAATAAACAGAACAGCTCAGTTGGTTAATTTATTAATCCATATCTAAATAGTCTCTAAGAGGGGTTTCTTTTCCAGCTTTCACTTGTACATATCCAACTTTTTCTTCAAGTATGTGCCTGCTAGTTCTTGTGACTGCACAGGCTTGATACCACATGGAAGTGCCATTCAGCATGCCTGTAGCAAGCAGTAGAGGGGACCATTTCCATTGTGGATTTTTCTGCTGTTGAGCTGTTAAACACTGTGAAAGGGGAGGCAGAGGCTGTGGTGGGGCAGCAGGGGGAGTGCTGTCAAATACTGGTGTCACCTGCCTACAGAGAGAAGGGGCCATCTGCTTCTCTTCAGTCAGAGCAAGGGTGGGGCACCAGCTCCCTCTTCCACGATCTGCTACTCAGAATTTTCCATGGACAGCGGGCACCACCATCATTCTGCATGCCTGTTTCCAACACCCCCACACAACTTGGGGTAATGTATTTAAAAACGTGCACATACGTAATCTTCCATGTACAAACACAGACAGCAGCAGCAGTGATGGGCTTTCTGACTGCAATAGGAAGAAGCAGCAGGGAGGCAAAAGGACAAAGGTTCTTTTTTTTTTTCTTTCTTAAGTCAGTTTAGGTTCTAAAAATCCAAATGGCATGGGATAATGAGCTGGAGATAATTTCCCCACTCTACTCCTTACAACTTTGGAGACCTCCTTCAGTATCTTCCCCCCTAAAAGAGGAAAAGTATATTCAGTTTGTATAAAAGAAACAATCTGAACTCTGACATTCTCACACACAGAGAAAAACTCATTTGTTGTTCACAGGCCAACATTGCTGCTTAGAGGTCACAAACACCTCTGTGTGTCTTGTTAACTGAACAATGCAGGTGCTTCATTTAAAACTTGCAATTAACACTGTAAGGCCTGTTACCAAGCTCTCACTGATTTCAATAATCTTTAACATTAGGAAAACGGAAGCAGCAGAGAGAAGCAGAAATGCAGTCAGGCAGAGCTTTGCAAATAAGGTAAAAAACTTGGTTAATCCCATCAGGATACTGTCAGTAATGATTTTGCCAGAAGCAGGAGAAATACAGGGTTGTGTTCTTGAGAATTTACTGGGAACTAATAATTTTTACATATGCTCTCGTGGTTTAAATGTAATCTCAAAACTTAACTACATTGTGGATTTCGTTAAATGGATAACAAAGTATGCAACTACTGCTTTGTGCTTTCTTTGATGTACCAGTCAGGCTCTTTCTTCCAACACATGGTCCAGCTCTTCAAGAGCCCAAGTGTATGGAGTGGCGGGTTAAAGATGTTGCTGAATAAAGGCAGAAGCTTTATTGTAGGTTAAACTAAGCATTGGTAGCCTCTGCACTGTTTATGCACACATAACATGTATTTTAAATTAAAAATTGTTATGTATGAATAAAGGCTTTTATCCCTTTCTTTTTCATAATAGGAACAGAAGAAAAAATACAGGAACTTCTGGAAAACAGAAAAAGACTGGATCACAAGATTGAGCTACTGCAGGATTTAAAAG
This sequence comes from Margarornis squamiger, assembly GCA_035222235.1. NCBI lineage: Eukaryota > Metazoa > Chordata > Aves > Passeriformes > Furnariidae > Margarornis > Margarornis squamiger. The sequence goes on along the minus strand of JAWWTY010000001.1, from coordinate 54,531,461 downwards.
AAGTCCTTCCTACCCCAGAGAGCACAGCCAGTACATCTAGTACAGTGTCTGAATAACACTCAAGTCTGTCTGTAATAGTGTCAATATTTAGGATTTTCTAATGATAGAAACCCTAGAGCACATCCGCTCCACGTCTAAGTTAATCCCCTGCCCCCAAGAAAGGGACACAAGCAAGAACTGGGTCTTACACTCATTTTTATACCTCAGTGGTGCAATAATTTTAAGTTCCTAAAATTTTCAAATCTTCTTCAAATTCTACCATGTAGTAAATCAGTGTTATACACTATATTTAGTTTTTTATACCCTCCAGTGAAGACTTTTTTCTCAAAGACAAGGGAGCATCAGCTGCCACAGAACACTTGTTAAAGTCACTTTAACTGTGGGAGCCCTCTCTTGACTGTGCTGTAGCTGCTTCACTGTCTGTATCTAGACAGTGATGTTTTAAGGATCATACTGGTGCTTTGGCTTTCCAAAGAAGATTAATGAACTGAACTTGCACTCAGAGAAGCCTTCTGAATTATGAACAGGAGTTGAATTAAAAAAACACCGTTATTCTTGCTTGACTGGTCATTGTGTAACTAGTTCTGCTGTAATGGTGAAACAGTGTTTACAGGCAGACCAAAACCAGTTGGGCATTATACTCAGAACATATACAGTGTCAAATGGAACAAACAATGGTCTGGGTCTTCCTTTCTCCTTTAAGAAAGTATTCAACTTCCCTGTGTTTTGCCTTTACAAAGTTGTTTGAATACAGAAAAGCATTGTTTAGCTACAAAAGGCTAAACTAACAAAATAAAACGTTTTTAACAAAACCTGTGTGTGGAATTGTGCTCACTGGCCCACTGCGGGACAGGACGTGGCTGAGGAGGGGAATGCTGTCAGGCCCTGCTTTAACCACCCCTTGCCTTAGTAGCAAGCAGAGCAGCACCAGAGTGCTCCACTGCCCTAATAGTCCATGGCAAGTGTAACATCCCGTTACAAAAGCTGCACTCTGTCCACGACCATTTAGAATTCCTGATGGGAGCTTGTTCTGCAGGAAGGTGGGGATCAATAAGCACAGAATAAAAACATTCAAAAACAAACTCTTGAACTATGAGCTGTGCCCCATGGAGCAAAATACTAGTAATTTTAATTGCCTATGCAGTTCAGGCCTGCTGCCTGTCTGGACCTAGAAACACCACCAGTTTAGTGCCCAAGCCCAGGACTCAAGTACCACTCACAGAAATTCTACATAGAAAACCCCCACCTAAAACAAAAATACATTAATATGGAGCTCTGTTATTAAAAGCACAGAATAAGAGGAGTAGACATGTGTGTCCATACATACCTGCTGTAGAGTTACACTCGCATACAGAGGACTTAGTGGAAAAAATCAGATCCATAGACTGCAATCACTTTAAGTCTAAATTACTGCCTACAAATAAATCTGCTCATTTCTGAAATCAAAATCACAGGTACTGTCAAGCACAGAAAGCAGCAAGATTCAGCAACACAGTGTGAGTGGTAAGTTTGGTTTTGGCTTTCTTCCTGTTTGTTGGGGAGGTTTCCTTTGTTGTTTCATTGGGTTTGTTGGTGTTTGTTTTTTGTTTGTTTGTTGTTTTTTTTTTTAAATAAAGCAATTTATACAGTGTATGTAGCAAAAAGCTTACAACATTGTTCAAAATCTAAATTAGTTTGCTAGTGAACAGGTACAAAAAAATTAAATTTTATTACATGTAGTTTAAATTTAGACAATACTTAAAAGCAAAACCCCACCCAACTTTCAGTAACAGTATATCCCTTCTCCTGTGAGGGACCCAATGTAACCTGGAGTCACTGAAGAGGGAATTATTTTCATTACGCATTATAAATATTGCTTGAACAGATTACACAAAGTACATATTACAACTTAGGTTAAAATATACCCAGATAGAAACTCCCAATTAGTTTTGCTAGTAACTCCTTCCCTCAGTCACTCGCGTAGGCTTTGAGGATACATTATTTCTGCACACTTGAAGCACTGGATACACTTGGTTAATTACACACAGCAAATGGCCAATTCATTCACAACCATGCAAATGCAGTAAGAGATAATTGTGCCATTTGCTTCTCTATAATCCCAGGGTGTTAATGATTTAAGTGACATCATTCAGTGGCTCAGGTCAGACTTCTCCCACCTCGAAATGTAAATTGAACACATGAGCAGGCGGTGCTAGAACTGAGATTTCCTAGGTTAGAATGTAAGTCCATAACCTGGGCTGGTATCCTTTGCACACCACAGCGCTCCCTGTCTCAAATCTTCAGCTGGTTCCCACCATCCAACTTTGTTAAACACAAGGGAATATTTTGCTTGACGTTTTTACAATAGTTCGCTCTGGAGCACTGAAAACATTTGTTTTCACTGTGGCCTTTCACATCTTCTGGTGCAAGAGGCCACGTAATGCTTGCCTTTCTCCGTGCAGTTATGGCATCCTGCTGTAACTGCAAAAAACCCCTACCAATACCGTAACTTACAGCCTCATTTCAGTTCTTAAAGGCTCCACATTTACTGGCTTTAGCAATGAATTCCTTTAGCAGGGGACCATCCATTTGCCAAAATGCTGTAGTTTGTGTCACTTCTGTCAAATGATTGACACAAAACTTAAAGCAGAATTCCTCTAGGTCCTAAACAGAAGAAAAAAAAAAAAAGAAAAAAGTGTTACTGACCTTGGTTTTCATCACAGAAAATCTCATTCAGGCACAAGGGCCTATATATGCTTTATTTTTGCAGAGAATTAGACAAACACATTAACCCAGTGGCTCTCAGTGGTTTCTCCCCAAACAGTCACTATTGTAAATGCAACAGAAAATAGTAATTCTGCCCATTTGTTTCACTATGCGAATCAATTGCAAGGGGAAGTAACGAAAATCTAGTTCTCACTATATAGCTGCAGTCACAAAGGCTGCTGTTCTGAGCAATATATATTTTAAGTTCTCCCACTTGAAGATTTTCATTGCATTCACTAACAGCTATTAAACTCCAATACAAATGAAGACCTTGGGGTAATGATATATAACCAAGACTAGATGAAGAAAAAATTCAGCTCTCTCATTCCATAATATAAACTCAAATCTGCCCATAGGGTTGCTTGACCTCCTGCTTAGCTGAGGGCTTAACTAGAGCCTTGAAATTACATGTCACCAGGCTCAATGGAAGTGTATCCTGACTGGATAGTTGTAAAGCAAAAATTAGGCAGGAGGCCTTTCAGTGCATTCGACACAGACTCATGTTATGAAGTACTTCACAGATGTCCCAAAAATTATTCCAAAGAAGTACTGTAACACAGCACAGCAATTCTTGGACAAAGTGGACTCCAGATAGCGGAGTTTACTTGGAAAAGCCTCACAACCATCACTGATGTCAGATAGAAAGGATGTCTTAAAGAACACAAGACACAAGTCACTGTCAATATAAGGCTGATACAGAACGCTTCCCACTCAGACTGAATATTTCCAAGTCCTCTTTTGAGGAGGCAATCTCCTTTGTGGTACAGATCTAAGTGGCTGTGAGGAGAATGTTGCAGCCCCTACAAAAGGGCAACCCCCCACACTGTTCCCATTTCTTTATTAACCATTTGGAGGACGAGTATTCTGTATGTGAGAACACACCCTTCCTCAGCTGCTCAGCAGACTGGGCACTGCAGGAAAACATAGCAAATTTGCAGAGCTCTTTAAGCCACATGAGGTATGAAAGACTAATTAATATTCATGTTTTCACTTAAGGTCAATACTGAAAACTACAGCAACTGTGTGTGCCACTGGGAGTTCTTGACACAACAATAATATAAAAATACATCCTGGCCTAAAACCAGGCATTCTGAAGCTGCAGATCTTGACTTGTGTGGCATCTGTGCAACAAAAAAAGACAAGCTTATTAGAACTGAACACTGATGGTTTTCTTTTTTTACAATAACAGAATAACTAGCATTTTAAAGAAAATTACATCATACACATTACAATATTTGGCACTGCTTTATTAAAAAAATTCATATTCCAAGTCAATGCAACAGAAGCATACAATAAACAGAATTATTGTAGTATTAGTAACTCTGGAAAATTCAAAGTTCTGTATTAAAAAAAAAAGGCTGAATTTCATTTGCAGATGGATGCACTCCCAGCAAACTGTACTTAATATAGACTTAGGTGAATAAAGGCACAAGGTACAGCCAAGGATTATTTTAAAAGCCAGCCTAATGCTGGCTGCTTCACTTCAGTTAGCCACCAAAAGAAAGTGTACAAGAGTTTTACACCATGGAGGTATTTTAAACCAGTGAAGCAGCTTTTAACTGTTGTCTTCCAGGCCCACACTCCTTTGAATGAACTACATCACCCAAGCAATTTCAAGTCCCCTGCTAGCATTACAGCATGTAAAACCAGCTTTTTATTAAAGCCCAACCCCTCAGGGTCACCCATTCTCTCCTGAAAGCAGTATTTAGGCCTACAGTTTTAACTTAATTTCTAACTTCGTTGAGCTACTGAGGTACAGAAAAGGCATAGTAACCAGATTTCCTATACCCTTTACAAGCAGAATCAATCACACACTGAAGACCCATCCTGCAAACAATCTTTTGAGACTAAAAAATGCAAATCTTCCTATTTTTGATGAACTCCCACCAAAGACATCATTATTCACAGTAGAGCTTAAGGCACAACAGACACTAACACAGCCCTTTGGGTAAGATATATCAAACAAGCAACACACTACAAAGCTCTGAAATAAGCTATGGCAACCTGCATGCCAGTTGCTGGATATTAAGTACAAGAAAAAGCAATGAGTTGATTTACTGAGTACCAAAAATCTGCTCTATAAGCATAAGTAGCAAGTTAAAAACCAATCAATCGCAAAGTTGCCAACACAATGCACAGATACTACGCTGAACACAAACAGCCAAAGCAAGCCCAGGAATGCTTCCCCATTAGTTCCCAAAGCAGCCTGTTAGTGGACTAGCAGTGAAGTCAGACATCACGCAGTAGGGAAGTTTCACTAGCCTTCCCCCCTTCCTGCACACTGTTCCTCTCTTCAACATTTGTAAGGGCCATGAAGCAGTTCTTATCCTGACACATCATTAGCAGACAGTGAAAACTGGAAGTGTGTTTGACTGTAGTTAAAAAAAAAGACCACGCACACAAAAAAAAGCAAACAAAAAAACCCACCCAACCAACAACAACAAAAAAAAGCCAAATGCACTCAATCCCCAGCCTACCATCATGTCATCACACACAACTGTACAAATAAGTAACTTTAGGCTTAACTTTAGGCTTACAAGACTGCTTTTCATAGTGTTACTTTTTTTCCATTGTATTTAAAACCTTCCCTTGTTTCAGAGTTAGTGTTTTCATCCTCAGAAACATCCACAGACTAGTTCACCTTCCCCGAACTGGTTTATGGGCAAAAATTAAAATAAAAGAAGATACATCTCTCATGGCAAATACAGTTTTTGTAAGTCCAACACTCTCAAACTCCAAAAGTGGCAGATAGCATTATCTGACAGTAAGGGAGAGAGCTTATATGAAAATGCAACCAGCTGCTTTTCTCCATAGTTTAAATCAGAAAGCAGTCACCTATTTAAGAGATTGAACTTTAGAAGTTTACCTCTGCATCATATCTGACAGCAGCAGAGAGCAATGAAAATGCATTTTCCACAGTAATTCCTCTCTTGATGATGTGCTGACACAGTTTTTTCAGTCTGTTTTCACAGTACGAAGTAGCCAAATCCAAAAGTCCTGCAATTAAAACGCCACCAATGTTAGTCATAATGATCTCTGCTGTTTCAAAAACAGTTTATGCTCCTGGGGTACAGACTGCATCTGTATTCTGCATGCAGAGTTCTATATCTCTAAAATGTGCTTTTTTCAAGTAGGCCACCACTCAGAAAATGTTACACTAGACATAAGAAAGGCCTTTTATTACCTCATGCTGCAATCCTGTTAATCTCTGTAAATGTAAGAGCTCTTTCACGGATTTGCATACGCAATGGCTTGCAGCAGTGTCACAAAACAGGCACCACAACATGAGTAAAACGCTACTAATATCAAAATACAGGCTTGAATTACAGCTTGTTGCAATTGCTCTGCTGTCCAAGTTTTCCCACTAGACCTACTGAGATTCTTTGATAATATAATAGACTCAATTTAGTTAAACATGTAAGTGTTTTAACCCAGAGAAATAGTTTCTCTCCCAAACTTGAAAAAACTGCTCACAGTGCTTCTAAACGTGCACCACTTTTGCTGTATAAGTTTGCTACATGAGTAGTTTGAAGACAGCTTAATTAACCACCAGTAAAAAGCATGATACGCTAGGCTAGAAGCCTGTATTTATACATTTATTCTGCATCCTGTCTCAGTTTTTCTGGAAGCTGCTTTCCAATATAATTGGACTGTAAGCAATACCTATTGCATCTTCAGGTGGAAGGTCAACACTGTCTGTATACAAGTACTCAAGAAAGGCACGATACACAGGGTAAGAAAACTGGTCTATTTCTATCACTTCCTTCATATCCTCATTCCAGTATGACTGGAACATTGTTCTGAAGTGTTCACACCTAGGAGACAAAGACATGATCTGGAACACTGTTATAAAAACACATGAATGTTACATTACAGCCCCGCTGAAACATGTACTGGGGACACTCTGCAATACTCACAGATATTTTACCATACCCCATCACAGAGAGTGGTCCACATTTTTGTTCCTAAAACTATGGACTTTGTTACGCATTAAGATAAAACTATTACTTCATCCATGCTACAGAAATGTCCATGTATACATTTGCAATCAGACCAACTTCACAGAATTTATCATCCTGGGAACAACAAACAGGCTCAGTGAAAAATGAATGTGGACCACTCCTTTAACAATCACTGCATTTAAAGCAATCATGGATATATAGATGCTACATATTACAGGTGCAGGGGTCCCTTCCTACCCCTTACATTTTTTCACCCCTTAAGATGTGCTGTAAGAGGTCATTCTGTACAAACAAGGGCTGCAAAACATGACCCACTACCTGATTTTCAGAACAGCTTTGTGGACATGGATGTACTTTCCATCCACACGGAACTTTAGATCTGAGGTTTCCGGGCTGTCAAACTCTTTCTTCAGAGATTCTGCTACTGTTAAAAAGTCTTCATGCTCTACAGGAATAATTTAAAAAACAAAACCAAAACAACACATTAAGCACCTTAAATAGAACACACACATCACTAACTAAAGCTAGCAGCTACACTGAGAGCATGTCAAAAAAAAACAGATCAGTGTCAGGGGTCCATGGGCTTAAGCAGCAAAATGGGAAGAATGAATTAATCCAGTAGCATTTCTTGTTGGGAAGGGCTGCTCCAGAACAGCTACAGGCAGCAGTTCTCATTCCACCCTGTTGCACAGAGGTAGCACAGCACAGAGGAAAGTACCTGAAGAACTTGTTCTCCACAAGGGCACCACCCATGAAATATCCAGCCTTTAGGGAGCTCTGGCTCAGCTCTACAACCTGCAAACTCAACTCTGCTGCTTAACCCACACACTGCTGCTCCTGGGAGGCTGCAACACCACCTGAACTCACTCGGGACATGGGGCACAGCACTCCTGCTGCACTGACATGGTGCAAGCTGAGAGTAAAAAGTAAAAACCACATCACCACTTGGTCACTTCCTTGTGCTGACAGACTGGATACAGCCTGCAGGTTGGTAAGGTGCCTGCCAGGGCTCACTAACATGAACTATCACTGACAACATTTACTCAATTTATTAGTCAGCTATGAAAACACAAAATCCAACAGTAGTGCTATTGAGGAGAGACAGACACTGTGCTCTTGGTACAACCAAGGACACAGGACTTCAGCAATTTTGGAAGTGGAGTTAAAGGGATTAAAGTTGAGATATCACAGTTCTATTAAGGCCTATGGCACTGGTCCCACAGAGGTCCCACTCTGTCTCTAGAAATCATACAAGAGTTACAGCTCAAGTTGTCTAAGACTTCTGGTAAAGCAAGAACTCTGAAGTTTTAGAAAACCTAATTTAACTCATTATTTGAAGCTTTTGCTGATGCATATTAAAAGTGTGTTTCAAAATACTTGGCTTCTAAGAAGTCAAAAGAAAAATAAGTGCATTTCCACTATAATGGGATGTGTTCACTGTCTCCTGTGTCCAACAGGACTGCACATTGTTCATCCATATACAATCCAGAAATCACTCTTCACCATTAGGGACAGCTAAATAGTATTTTAAAAAAACCCCCAAATATTGCTGTAACAAACTCCTCAGATCTGACAAGTCACATTTATGCCACAAAAGACCATACACTCCTCTGATTTACATAAATCATCCACAGAAGCTGCATCTCATCAGGGCTAACTAAACCATGCTCCAATCCCTCTCCATTTGCTCATGTGATCTTTTCTTTTCTAGGTCATCGGCTTAGTTTAAGCTATGCAGATCAACTTTCACTCCAATTACCTTAAGTTCATTCCTGAAAAAAGGCTGCAGATTTGTACTTCACCACAGCCAATCCTGACTGGCTGATTCATTTTTTTGGCAGAGATATCACAACTGGAAGTAGAACAATAACCTTTACACAGAGTTAGCTCTTGCTAAGAAAGCAAAACACCACCAAAAAAAAACCCAAAGAGAAAAAAGGGGATTTTAAACCTATATGACTGAAAAAGCTGAGGAAGGAAAACAGGCATATGAAAAATAGAGAATAAAAATGCCCCCACAATTAATGCTTTTGATTTAAATATTCAGTAAGTAAGCTTAATAAAGTGAGGAAGAAGGTCCAAAGGCTAAGAAGTATTAAAATGCAGGTACAGAAGTCAAATAGCTGGTTATACTCAGTCTGAGAGTAACTGATAAAAACCAAGAGCCTGAAAGGTACTGAAACTAGGGAGATGTCGTTTAAACAGCCCTCACTACTAGCAAAAGGAAACAGACTGGACAATTCTCAGACCTCTACAGAGAGCAAGACTATCACATAGTACAGGGGATTAGAGAATGGAGAAAGTGAGAAATGTGATAAAACAAGACTTAGCTTTACTCATGAGCAGATCACTCCAAGCAAATCTTTTCTCTCTTTAGTAAAGCTACAAAGTTTTCCTCAACAGATATGATGCTGTTACCTGGACCTCTACAAATGTGGTAACATGCTAAATGAGAAGTTAAGATGGAGAAGCTGGGTCAGTAAGAGCCGCATGGAATTATAAATTCTGAATCTAGAGAAAGGTTACTTAGGACGTGATCCATCCCTCAACAAAAACAATTCTGTACAGGGACTAACAAAATTAGGATCCCTTGTCAACATGAAAAGAAATTAGATCTAAATGATCTTCTGAACTGAAATGGCCAATCTAGGATGAAAAATCTATATGTTTTGGACATGAAAACATCTTCATGTTTTCCAGGAAATGCAAGCTAAGATCTTTATAGCATATCTGGTGTCAAGTAAGAATTAGCAGCATGTGAATCAAAGATAATCAAGAAAAAAAGGCTTGGGTTTATTTGTTGGATACCGAGACTGCACCTCAAAGAGTAATCTAAGACACTATAAGAAGAAAGCTCAAAGAGAGAAAACAATTATATTAGGGTCTTGTTCTACAGGGACTATTATTTGCAGGTTTGCCTGGCTTTGAGGAAAGTCAAACTAAATAGACTTGAGACAAATCATTTCACAAAAACTTGGGATTCTGTTACTTTCAAAACATGACACATAGGAGAGAGAGACACTCCTTCATATTCATATTAGAAGAGCAAATACTAATGAGGGAAAGCTAGAGACAACACTTAAAAGTCTAAGCTGTTAGATACCAAAATAACAACACTCAGGAGCAGTCTTCCAAGTAGAAATAGTTTTAAGAGAAAAACAAGTTATGGTAATGATCCAGGATTCCTTCCCATTCCTGAGCTGAAGCTCAAACAGTTCAAATGTAGGAAATAAACAATATTCACAGTGCAAGGCAAAAAGTGTTCACTCTAGATGTATATTGGCAAACAATTTTGTTAATTCTACTCTGGATCCTTAGCTGCCAAAATAGACTTTTTTCAGAAGCAAAAAATCAACTAGCTTCTGATCCTCCTTGCAACAGGAGCCTGCCACAGAAGAGGAATCCTGTACTAATCACTACAAGTGGACAGAGACTGCAGCACTGGCTGCCACGTGGGAGCTGGAGCTCACCTACTGAGAGCAGACGCCACATGACAGCAGGGGTGGCAAAGCAAGCAAAGACATCGTCAGTGCAGGCAAAGTGAGTGAGGTGGGGGAAGGTCACGGACTGCCCACGGCACTGGCCCCACATGTACACCTGGCCACTCTGGGTCTTGGCAGCCGACGTGTGAGCAGAGTGGCAGGCTGCAATCTCCACAACCCTGTGAACAGAAGAAACCTGGTAAGACACTCACAGGTACAGAATCAAGTGACTTTCCAAATGCCTCACCAAAATAACAGCCAATCAAACTATGCATCTACAGTCCTGTACTTGGGTCTTTTTTTGTTCTGCAGCAATGTCACACTGTTTGAACAGATACTAAAAACACACAATGACATTTTCAGATCACTTGTAGATTTTATTGTAATCAGATACTGCTTTAATTATGTCATCCTCATCAGCTGACATTTCTCCTATTCTTTCATAACCATGGGAAAGGGATGAAGAAAATTGTTTTTCCCCCTTAAAACCAATGCACATTAGACACACTTTCAAGGAGAAATACTTATGGAGCTTATGAAACTTCCAGTTAGAAGAAGGTCAGGGAAGTTATACTATCTAGATCTTCACTGAGCACTTTTCAGAACTTCTTTCAAACAGACACAGTAAAAACACTCATTTTGAGATTAAGCTCTGATGTATTTTCCAATAATCCTTCTATCCCCCTTTTAATTTGATTTCTGTAGGTAAGCAGAGATCCTACCCAATGCCTATATTTCTGACTTCTTATTTTGCTGTTCAGTTTCCTTTCCTTGACACTGAAATTCAGCATGAAATGCAGACAGTGCTTCCTTTGAGGAGAGGTGAATATACACACCCAGCTCCACATACTTGAAGAGCTATGGTTGTTTTTTAAATAAAGCCTATTAGTCTTTTCATCTGCCTCACATAGTCCCTTCAAATATTAGAGCTGCTGATGCTCACTTATCTTCTACTCTTCCACTGCTCAAGCAATCCCCCTATCTTGCAATCTGAAACATTAAAAGAACTGAGAAGAAATACAATTCTAATAAAATACTCCACAGGCATTGCCAGTGTTTCTGTTCACAGCATAAGCAAAAAACAGGGAGGTTCTAGTGTTAGTTCAAAACAAAAGCTATGCTTTCCTGCTTTTTCTCCACAGAAAAAATTCAGAGGATTTCATGCTTTTGTGCCAGAAACAGATCAACCTGTATGAATAAAAGTCTTTCCAGTCAGTCTAAGAATACACATGTTGAAACGTTTGTTCCTTTACAGAACAATATCCATGAAGAGTTATACTTTTAGGCAAAAAACTTTAGCACAAAGCCCATATTTTAAGTCCAAAAGTTATTTCAAGATAAAACTCAAAGAATCTATATCACTCTCAATATATGTATCAACTTCTGGCAGATAAAAGACTAATCAGTTAATTAATCTCTATGCAACGTTGAGATCTTTCAGCATCTCTGCAAGAGACATCATAGAGTACTTATTTTAAAAATAATTTACTTTACATCATAGCTATCCACCTAAACTACTTTCTTCCTCAAAATTTCATTCTTTAGCAGAACAGATTCTTTTTAGAGTAACTATACTGCACTTCAGAAGTATAGTAAATATGCACTTATTTAACACATTTAGGGTATACATGTATAGTTACAGTACATGCATAGGGTAACATGTTAAGAATACACAACATCAGAATTCAGGGAGCTGACCTTCATAGCTGTTCCTTCAAGCAAACACAAAATGAAGTCTAAAAGTTCCTTACAAGCTATATGTGCAATATTCTTTAAGATAGCACCAAATGCCACCTCCTGAGGAACTGTCACCAGCATTAAATATAAGAGACAAAAGAGTTACACAAATAAAAAGACTAGGAGAAGGAGCAGTAACGTGCTTCATGGGAAATGACAGCTCACCCACTTATAGCACTGTTTCCAAGGGAGCCAAGTCAAGCATAATGAGTAAGTTCAAGTGATTTATCTCTCCCTCAGGTTCCAAGCAGAAGTTGTATGGTATTTTCTCCCTCCTCCAGTCATTGAACAAATGCCAGTTTTACTGTAACCCCATGCTTGAGTTCAGATACAGTTCTAAATGCAACAGTTCTCCTTAGTTCACACATGAGATAAATCGCCAAGAGAACAAAGTTGATCTATCTGCAAACATACACATTTCTCTTCCACTACTTTTCTAAAGAATATTTAGTTTTGTTTCACTAGTGTCAGTTCTTTCACAGAAAAAACAACCTCATCTCCATGGCTTCTATTGTGATGGTTCCTTTCTTTGTTCTCCTCCATCCACTTTTTAAGCTCTTAAACACTCTCAGTACTGTGCAGCTTTTAATTTCATGTTAAGTGGGACAAACAACAACAAAAAAAAAATAGAAATGAGTTCACAGAAAGACAGTTCAGAAATGGAGGAGAAAAAACAATCAGATCTATTTCCTAGGTAAGAGGAGACCACAAGTTAAGAGATTTATAGACTACAGATGTTTGCAAGTCAAGGTACATTAATCTACAGGTATAAACAAGGACTCACAGAATGAGACTGATGTCCATAGGTGACCAGCAAAAGAGCTAAACCAAACATGAGCATGACAAGGGTACCAAAAGAGGGTTGACATGGGTTAGTTTCACTCTTTTCTGAGTCTAGAAAACTAAAAAACTACAAACTACTGTTACCACTGATAAAAAGTGGTATTAACTGTCCTTACTTCAAGCAACCTTGCAAACAGTTGTGTTTTCATGGGTGTCTATTGTCAGCCTTTAAAAAATTGATTTTCCTCACATGTCAGTTCTTACAGAAATGCTGCTTCCTTCCCCCCTCGGGTTTTTTATGTGTTTTGTTTGGTTTTGTATGTTTGTCTTAGGGGTTTGTTTATTTGGCTTTTTAATTTAAGCCTCAATACAAATTAAAAGTCTTGGCTTATTGATTTCATAGCTCCAGATTTTTAATCAAAGGAACCATACATAGAACACCTTAACAGTCATTCATTCTCTTTCGGTATCAGGCAAATACAATGTTTATGTTCAATAATCATTACAGATAGGAGAAAAAAAAAAAGAAAAATAATCACTCAGCCTATCGATAACAGTATGTTACCATCCTTTCCTATACTTTTAACATTAGCAATACAAAACCAATCCACCCAGTCCTTCCCATGCATGCTTCCAGTGCTAAAGACTGCATAACACATGCTCAGACTTATCAATCCAGAAACAGCTCAGCAAAATTACCTTTCTTTTTCCATCATGATCTGCACGGGGCTTAGCTGGTTACTTTTATTGCCAGTTCCCAGCTGCCCATAAGTGTTAGCTCCCCAGGCATAGAGCAAACCCTCATCTGTTAGTGCTAGTGTGTGCGCATAGCCACAGGCAATCTGTAAGTAAATGTATAAGCGTTACTACTAAATGAAACAAATGAGAAACAAAATTATCGCACACATTCCCGTAGGCTAGCGGATGTTAAGTATCTCTGGCATTCTTCACTCGGTGCTACAAGGTGTTATTTCCCAGTACTTAAAGCTAACACAACTATGTTAGCTGTAGGCACTGGAAAAGTCCCAACTTCATTAACTGGTTACTCCCAAATAATTTACTGCAGTCTGACAAAGTCTCCCTAGCCACCAGTTGCTTTCAGCTGCAGACTCTTCACACAAGGAACAGAACTTCTTCATCACATCTTTCAATACTTTGAAAGTATTTCCGAGTTGGATATTTTGAATACTGTACAGTGGGAATACTCTGAGAGCTGCAGTTCACGAGCCAACAACACTTGAAACCAAGTTCCCGCATGCAACCCTACAGAACCCTACTAAAAACCCAAGAAATCCCAGATTTGATTTTTTAGCTAGGAAAAAAACCCCAACCAAAATCCAATCAAACCCAAACAACCAAATCCACACCCATGACTCTTACCTTCCCTCTCCCCTCACTTCTGAAGGACTAATTAGAAGATTGATGCAGAAGTCAATTGGAACGTTTTGTTACCCTTCATTTCTTGTCTTTGCCCAGTGTATTTCATTTGGCTTTGTAACAAAGATGTAATTTGTCCACAGGATAATTTACTGCTGGTTACACTACCTAACTTTAAATCTTTCCAAGCATTTACAACAGCAAATATTTAACAGCTTACTTGCACTTTTTATGAGCAAAATGTAATTCATAGGAGCTAAAAAAATTCAGTATTTGAACTGCAAAATCTAGAAGCAGGTACAATACTCCAAAGATAGGGTTTCAGCAGAAGCTAGCAGCATGGATGCATGTCCATGTCCACATCAGACATACCTGGAGCACACACACACTATGTAGTGCTGCCACTCTGCAGGGCGTGAGCTGATTGCCATTGTTTCCCAGACCCAGCTGGCCATTGCCATTGTAACCCCAGCCATAAACCTGGTTGCAAAAGGAAATAGAAGAGTGGCTTAATTTTGGTTAAGAGTAGAGAACATTTAAGGCTTAGTATCAAGCACAAGTTAAGAAACTACTTCTTATTAGAAAAACCCATATGCTATTTCAAGAATATTATAGAGAAGGCTGAAGGAGACTAAATATACCACAATGACTGACTGCATTCAACTTTTCAACCCTGCATTTACCTTTTAAAGAAGCTTTCTAAAAACATGTGTCTCTGAAGTACTAAGAATTTTGCAATAAATTTACAGTACACCAAAATCTCTCCCACAGCATCAACACTTTAGTTAACTTTTACACCATCCTTTCTCCTTATTACTTTTTTTTTTTTAAGAGAACATGAACTTAGTTATTCTGACCAGCTGATTAGTTTAAACTGAAGTCCCCAGCTTATATTTTATTCTTCCTTTGGTGGACAAATCATAGGAAATTATGTACAATGAAAGCTTATCTCAACCTCAGGGACTTTTACAGTCCTTCCATTCACAAAGAGATGCTACACTTGAGTCTGGTGATATGTAGTAAAATTGAGATTCATGTCTAGAAGCAGGACAGCACCATAAACTTATGTGAAATGAAAGAGTTGAACAATACTAGGGCAATGTTCAAAAGCCTGGTTTTGTTGCTGCCAATTAAGCAATTAAACCCCGGGGTCAGCGAGTGTATTGTTGCAGAAAAATTACTGTTTAATTGAATCACAGAATCAACTAGGTTGGAAAAGACCTTTGAGATCATCAAGTCAAACCTTTGACCCAACACCACCTTGTCTACTAGACCATGGTACTACATGCCACATTCAGTCTCTTCTGGGCAGCCCATTTCAATGCCCAGTTGTGCATGCTTCAGAAAAACAAACTGAAACTGAAAAATTAAATGAAATTAACATTTTTTTATGCTAAATAACCTTTTGAAGTATGAAGACAGATATGCTTAATACAACTGTTCAAATTCTTGCAGTTGCAGACTCAGTAAGAATTGTGTTCCAATACAGTTTTTGCCATAAGAAGGAACGTTTAAAGACAGCATCTCCAGTTAATTGCAGCATTTTCCTTAAACTAGTCTCACAGAAATTACCAACATAACTCTGCCAATACAACTAACTTGAGCACAGCATGTCTCCATATTCAGACACCACCTTGGTAAGTTCAGGTAAGAGAGAATGCAGCAGCACTGCTTACCTCACCATTGTTTACTATAGCCATGGAGGAGGTCTGACCACAAGCAATGCCCACTACAATTTTACCCTGCAAACAGTTCAAAACTCTACGAGGAGTTGGCTGGTTTGCTGTAGATCCAGATCCAACTTGACCACAGTTGTTATAGCCCCAAGCGTACAGCTGTCCATAAAAACAAACAAAACCACACAGTTTAAGCCTCAATAATAGTAATGACAGCAATAGATGATAATCTTCCTGGAATCAGCATCAGATTGGGTAAACTATCCTATTTAATAAGTTGAAATGCTTAAAATTCATTTTCAACAGCTGAAAATTATAAACAGGAACAAAACTGATCTAGCAAATATGAATATAGCCCTTTTCTAAGATTCTTGCTACAGAATCAGAGCATCTTAGTACAACAGAAAACAAAGGGAACATATTTTCATATTAAATATTAGTCAGACTGTAAGACAAAAAGCACAGTGATTGTCTTCATAATTTCATGATATTCAAAAAAGGAATCCAAGTCAGAACGTCATTTGTTTCCCAGATAAGCTAAACTCTCCAATTTTGAGTTTAATTTTCTTCACAGAACTCTAAACCAGGTTATTGCTGGACACCCATCATACTACTTCTATACCCTTCAAGAGCTGTGAAAGAAGGTGGATTTGTCAGCCCATAGCTCAGTTCTCTTACACAATGGCACTAAAAAAAAGGCACCATGTTGGTCAGTTTAAAGTTTCCAGTGGAAAACTAATACAAACAAAAATATAAGAAGGCATTAGTCCTTTGCCTTTTGTTACTTCTAATTGCTGGATCTTTGATTCCTACTGAATATTTGAAGAGGCTCTATAAAATACCTTAATTTCAATAACAGAAAATACTGGGATAAAGAATCTCAGAAGACCGACCAAAATGCCAAGAAACTAATCAGTTTCCTCTCTCAGAGAGGCACAAGCATCTGCACTCCTTGAATTCTATCATTAAAATATTTTTAAAATTTGTACTGCATTAAAATTGCACTAAACTAACTGTCCAAACCAATTATGTCAGGTATTTCCACAAATATTTCCAACTTCAATCTCTCTCTGAGGTTTCAGATAACATGAAGTCACAGAGTTTTTTGCAGCCAAATCTTTGTGTAAATAAAGCTGCTTAACACATTTCATTGCTTTCAGTGTAATCAATTCCAGTACAGATAAAACCTCAGAGCACAAACAGACCAAGTTACTGCAAGGCACACTGGGGATGGATTTAGAGCACACTAACTAGCCACAATGACAAGCAAGCTGCAAATACACACTCCATGGAAAACCCAAAGAAACTTCCCACATCCATGGAGATTTCCAGCACATTACATTTATTAAAACAGACAACATGTCCAACACAGGCAGCTACCACACAGCAATGGCACTGCTAGTGTAACTAACATATGAACAACCTCCACTTCCTGCATGCTCACCAAACTTTATAGTTTAACCAGGTCAAACATGACAGCACAAAACCTTTCCTAAGAGTAGCCTCTTTTTTCAGATAAAACACACCACTCAAGTTAACCCAATCTCTCCTACCCTTAAAATACTTTGTATTACTGTTGTCCTATTATTCCATACTGAACCATAACACAGACATGCTCAGATTACCATGATGAAAAGAACTGTAGTTTCCATTTTCATTGTTAGAAGGTTTTAAAACTCTTCTTTCAGAGCTGAAATTAGATTTTCCTCTGTGAGGTAACTTGCAGCTCAGATACACACACAGTCAAATCTGACTAACTGGAAACTAATTGTATGTGTATCCCACGACACGTAGCCTTAGGACATGTAAACGAACAGCATAAAGCAAACTTGGATATAAACCAAGTGCTTTTTCATTACCTACACACAAAGGTATTCAGAGGTGTGCAGAGCAACATTCTTTCACAATACCAGTGCGCCAGTAATGAAGACTACAAGAAACTGAATGCTAACCAGTAAAAACAAAAAACTTAATCTACCCCTTAACTAACAGAACTGCCAGCAAATAAGTTACATTTTTCACCTTATGAACCATTCTTTCACTTGTAAGTGGCATAGCTTTCTGATCTCACCCCTGTGATACATACAGCAAATTAAAGACAAAAGTTTACTAAGCTTTTATTGCCTTTTTTGTGGTTGGGACTTTTTTTGTTGGGGTTTCATGGTTTGTTGTGTTTTGTTTAGGGTCTTTGTTTTATTTTGGGGTTGTTTTTTAGGGTTTTTTTTATGTCTGCTCAGAAGAAAAGAACACCCCAGTTTGAGGTAGCAGGAGAAAAGGTTATGCTTGTAACTACACTGCAGAGACAGAAGTTCAAACTGCAAGGTCACCTGCATTATTCACTTCAAAAAGGAGATTAAGAGATTTGAACGGGTTTCAACTTACATCCCCATCGAATGACAGTGCCATGGAATGATGAGAGCCACAAGCTACTTCCACCACTTTCTTTATTAACAGATTTGTGCAAACTTGAGCAGGAGTAATGCCCTGATTGGTTGTGCCATTTCCAAGCTGGCTGTAACCATTATGTCCCCAAGCATATACTTCACCATCTGCAAAAATACTTGTGATGAAAACCACCAAAAACTCCAAGGAACTTAAGACAGAATTCTAAGAAATAAGCAAACACCGAGATAAAAGCCAAAGGATGTTAACACAGTGAAACTACTACAAGAATCACCGGTATGCTAAAAAAAATTATATACTTTGTTTTATACACATATTTCACAGTATAACCGTATATTTATTGTGGAAATGAAAGTGCACATGTAAAAAAGTATATCATAAATGACAGAGTGAAATGTTACAAGTGCAACATAATGGAAATGAAAGCTTACTTTACCTATTACAAAATCCATTTAGTTCCACTTAAGACCAATGAGAACCCTTTGGTGTACACTACTCAGTTAACAAGTTAATACAATTACACTTTAATCCATCCCTGCTAAACGCAAGTGGAACTTAAAATGGGTAACTTATGTTTCTCTACCAAATGTTAATTTTCTACCTTCAGTGCAAAGTACAACATGGGGTCCACTTCCATAACTGAGACTGCAGATCTTCTTTCCACATAAGGCTTCTAATTTCTTTGGTACTATTGTGCTCTGATTATCTCCAGTTCCCAAACAGTTACTGCAATTCAGTCCAAAAACAAATACCTGAAAAACAAAGGAATACTCACTTCAAACAACTTGCACTCCAGTATGCACAGATGTAGTAATACCCAGGTCTTCATAAACTGGCGACAGTTTCACCACGGACCCTCAAGAGCAGGTGGATACTTCCCACATGGAAATTAACAACTTCAAGAGTCAGCATAAGGACACTTTGGAAGTTAACTGATGAGTCTGAATCATTCAGATTCAGGCAGGCCTGGAAGCTAGGCTTTTTATTTGCAGGAACCCTATACTATTAAAGGTTACATCCAGCACATTATGAAAAACACAAATTTCACATAACGCTCTTGAGATCTATTTACAAATATTCAGTGGACTCAAAAGAACTACTTGTAGAGTACATTTCCCACCTGACTGCAGCCTCACCTCATCATTGTGCGTTATGTAAATAGCTTCATTGGCTGATGTTCCAAACACACATGCTTTCCGAATGGATGCTATTTCTTGAGGTGACAGTAAGGTAAATATAGGCCACTTGCCTACATCCACCATGATGCTGCTGTGTGTCATGACGCTCCTATAAGCAAGATGACATTTCTGTAACAAAACAAAACCAAAAAAAACCAAACTTGTCAAAAAGCATATTTTGCACTTTTATCAACAGGAATTAAGGTGAATTCCTTTACATGGAAGAAAAGATAGGTGGCTCTGGGAATAAACATCCTATTATGTATGAAATATGTAAATATATTTCCATGTATTTAGGTGAACAAATAGCAAGTCACTGGTAGGACACTGGAAGAACAGACCTTTTCTTACCAGGGTATTTAAGTAAGCTGTATTCACTACAACTGAACATCTGCTATTCTACAAGAAAACTTAGTAAAAATCTGTGATCTAGCAAATACCCACTGGTGGCAGAGTGGAATTCTAAGGGAAGATTCAGAGGGGATTTCAGTTGGAATTCCAATTTATAAAATTTTCACTTGTGACATTTTTTGTAGCCTTACAACTTATATATGCCACTTAAGCAAGCAATTGATGTACATGTGAAACCTGCAAATAAAAATATGGCTGGGGCTGTTGTGCACATGACCCAAATCTGCCATCTCTTGTACAATCAAAAGCTCTTATTATGGTCAAAAACTATCTGTGAGAGCAGGAAAGCATGACGCAAACTCATGAGTTTCTGGAATTAAGCAGTGATACGTATCAGAAAAAAGGAATTAAGTCAAATTGTCATAATCTGTTACTCAGAATCAAGTTGGATTTCTTTAAAAGCTAGAAACATGACTGGGTATAGAGATCATTTTCCAGTGAACACAGATCTATACAATCCATCCTTCTACAATGCTCCCTCTTCCCAGTTTCCTTAGGACAATTGGAGCAGCTCAAGAGCAAAGCTGACAGTCAGCACAAACATACAGAGCTTATCCAGGCATTCAGTCCTGCACATGACAGCTGTAACATTGCTCATACCCTGAAGGGATTCTGACACAACCTATGATCCATGCTCAGAGGTATCAGCATGTTTTGTGAATTGGGAGAGTACTAGGTGGAGAATCCCACAGAATGCCAAAGACAAGACACATAATAATAAAACAGTAAAAAAACCAAAAAGGTAGACAATCATGCAACAGGTAAGAAATGCAGTCTCTATCCAGATGCCATGCTGTCATCAACATTTAGTTCTATCCTTTTCATATGTTTGCTCCAGTGTAACCCACTGCCCCTATTCTTTGCCCTGTTCAGGCTGCTTCTTGATAATGCCTGGATATCAGACATGGACAACAGTGAGAACACAAGACAGCCTCTTTCCTTTGCTTCTGATACTGGTTCTGATACTTCTGGTTCTCAAAACTTGGCTTCAGAAAACTATTCAATACCAGCAGTCAATCCTGAAATACAGGTTATTCTGTGCAGATGTCTTTTGGAAGAAGGGGGTTTATTACTTTTACTATCACTTTTTTTAAAGTTTGAGAAACAATCAGGTCACAGTGGAAGTATGTCCACAAAAAAAAAAGCAAAAAACAAACCACAAACAAAACCCAGGCAGGGTTGCTTCCTTATCAGATTTCACAACCTTGATCCAACAAACCCAGCATTGCTCTACAGGCACTTCTCTCACTTAGAGCCCAGCCTCATTCTACATTTCACGTTTGACGCAGGTCTTGAAAACACCTGAAATCTCCAGCTGGCAAATTTATCTGTAGAACAGCTTTTTTTTTTTTTTTGAAAGTCTACCTGATGCCAAGATCACAGCACATTCTACACAGCTAAACAGATTTGAATGCATTTAAGCCTTCTTAATTTCTAGTCCAGTTACAAACACAGGCTAGTTAGCTGCTAAGATTTGTTACCTCACTTTGGCAAATCTTTTAACATATGACACCATCAATCAATTACAAGGAGACTGCAATGACTTGTTCTTTTGAACAGATCAAGTAATTGTCTCTTCTGACCTTGCCTATTTAATATGCCTCATATAAATACAACCTGCAATGTACAAACATGTAATAAACTGGATATTAGGAAAAATATTTTCTTTCCTGAAGTTATTTTCAGCATACCTTGTGAACTTAAGACACAAAGACAAAATGTTACTTTGATAGAGAACGTCCTAGCAAATTAACAAGTTTTACAGCACCCTGAGAACATTTCTACTCTAAAGGTAACCAGTTTAAAACGCGCTGCCCTTCCTGATCTTTGCACTAGGTCTTTAATCCACTTGGCTTCTTTTCCGCTCTGACTCAGTTAGCCACTTCTTTGACAAAACCTTTCCAAGCACTTCCAAAACTTACACTGCATTTCCCATACCTCAAAGCTCAACCTCGTACCTTGTCAGACAAAAAAATACCAGGTAAGTAAAAGCTTCCAAGCACAAAAGCCTTTCCAGATTGAAGACATGAGCAAAGAACTCCATCCACAGATAAAGGACCTTACAATATCTGACAGGACTTAACACTGCTTTATATAAAACAATGCTGTAATCTTCAGCTGTTTCAATTGTTTACTTTCAACTGTTCTTACAATCACAAAAAGTTATTTTAAGGGTTTTCCCAAAAAGGATTTTGATGACAACTCATCTGCCACTAGCAGGTTAGTTTCTTTAATAAATCTCAATCCTAAAGCCTACTATGCAGGATTAGCAATCAACAAAGAGTCACAAAAATCCTTAAACCAACCAAACAACAAAAACCCTTTCTCAACTTTTATATAATATGTAGTGTTTCCCCCCAAAGACACAGCCTTCTCCCCCCTCCTCTTGAAATACTATTGTACCTAGATTTTGCCATTTGCTAGAGTAATTATCACTCAGATGCAACATTTCTACAGTAGCAACTGCAGCTACTTTTCTTTATGCTTATGTTTAAATGAGCAAAATAATATATAAACCTGAGAGCTCTGGGGCATAGAAAGTTGATTCAACTACTTATTTTCCACAGAAAGTAATTGCCCAACCTAGACATAAGCACCACTTTTTCCTCTCTAAAGATGGATTCCTCTATAACATTAGCTAATTTCTCATTTTCCAATAAAAATTCTGGAGGATACAGGAAGGAAAGAAAAAAGTCAACAGTGAGATGAAGGTATTTGGGGTATCTATTTTTCAAATAAAGGACTGTAAATCGAGATGTCATTCAAGTAACTCAGTGTTATCAAAACTGAAATCAAATTGATTCTAGCGTCCTCTAAGACATACTGCTTACTTTCTAAAAGGGTAGACACTCGGCAGTACTGTGTGTCAACACAGTGTGACCTCTCACACCAATCACACTCCAACTTCATCCTTGCACAACACTTGCCTGAATCTGGCAGGGGAGACACATACACCCCAAGTTTCTTCTAGAAAAATCCTTGCTACAAAAGGCTGATGATCCAGGAGACTTCAGTCAGGTAGCAGCATAAAGAAATCCTGTGTCCTTCACTCACCCTTCCTGCAGTGCAGCGATCACAGGTTATTTACTTTTCCTGATAACCACCTGGGCTTGCACACACTTTGCAAGGACTGCACCTTAACTGAGAAGTTAATTGCAGTGTAGTAGCAAAAGTACCAGATGGAGCCCGAAGTAATGATTTTAATCTGCATGCTAATAGCTGTCTCAATATATTAGCTCTCAAGCTATTGCTTAGATGCCTTGCATGCAACAAGGCAGCAGTGTTTCTAGGGAGTATCTGTCACATACCAACACACAGGTTTTAGGATGACTGCAATTAAAAGCCTCCTGAGCTTAGACTGGGTACTCTAGCTGCTTTCAGAAACACTGTATGTCACTTCTCAGCTGTTAATTTCTGCTGCATGATGCAGTGATAAACAACTGTACACCACAAAGCTTCAATTCTGCTGCAGAACTAACCAGCAGAGGGAGTTTACATCAACAGCGCCTCTTCTCACGGCTCTGACATCTCTGAAAGGATCCAACAACCTCAGTATCCAAGCACTAACAGAAAGAGATGACTGCTTGAATTTCAACAAGTCTAAAAATAAGCAAGAAAGGATGACTTGTAGAGAAACTGAACTGGCCACACATTGTAACAAACTAGAAATTGACCTAGAAGTAGCCACGAGCATTAGGGGAAGAACATCTACATCTGCTCACAATTAAAAAAATCCACATGCCTTTGGAAATATAAGCACCTCAAAATTTCTGTGCTAAACTGCTGCCTACACATTCAACTCCTCACTAATCTGCTTTCTAAATAAAAAGCTTGCAAGCCGACTCTCAGCGCTAGAAGCAGGCAAACACAAATCCTTGACTTAAAAAACCCAAACAGGCAGTGTTTACAAAATGCTTTGTTAAAATGATTTTAGATAAAGTTCTACAGAGTTTATAGTTCAGCTAAACAAAGCCATGTTGGAGAAAACAATAGCCTAAAACAACATCCTACCGGGAACACGGTACCAATTGTCACCGCAACAAAAAACTATAGTTAACTCCTCAAAGATTATCCCCTTATTTGTAAAGGCTGATTGAACACAATTGCACAATTGTTTGTTTCACTCTTTCCTCAGGCTCTAATGTTGCGGTTTATTCCAGCTGGGCAGACCTACTTCTGCACAGAGAGAAACTGCAGGCTCAGGCCTTCATTTCTACTAATTGTCTACGGGAATTACAAACAGCAGTGAGAAGACAAAAGCTGGGATATCTGACTTCAGAACACAGAGTGATTGGCACAATTAATCATTTTTTTAATTTGAACTACACCTCAGCCAAGGGAGATTTAAACCCTAGACATAACACTAATCTTCCCTATTTTTTCTCCAGTCTGTGTTTGCATTTTTGAATCTCATGTTTCAGTATTGAGAAAGAACACTGAAACAATCCGTACTGTTGACATTAATCAATGCGTGAGCCAAGTGATGTTATTGAGGCTTTCTCCCTGCAGATACAGCACTCCCTGAAATCACATGCTTTAGCTTACTTTCCTTGGACCTTATATAAAACAAGATTCCTACGGCAAAACCCGTGTGTTCAAATCTCTGCACAGCTTATTTTCAGATGCCTTTGATGAGCAATACAGGGAAGGAAAAAGCTGCTCGTCTGAGGACTGACAACCAGACCTCCTGTTTGCTTTGAGCAAGCAGCTGAGAGAGATACAAGCAAGCAAAAAGCACCACGCACGAAAACACCACTGAACACAACTGTTCTAGCCATAGGAAACAACCCTTAATAGGGTGTCAGTCATCCACCTTAGCAAAACTGTAATTACAAAACCGTAATTACAACCACATGCCCTTCTTTTTCCCTTCAAGCTGAGCTATTACTGTAACGTATCGAAGCTATTTACTGAGGACAAGCCATCTTTTAAATCAATACCTATATTTCAATCTGATGCACAGAGATAAGCACTCAAGGGAAAAGATTCATATTAAGGCTCTAAAGAATGCGTCTTGCAAACGTCTTCCAGAGTTTTTCCTGAGAAACTCTGCGCTCCAAACACATTTTTATTTATGATGCTTAGTACCTTTTTCTCGTAATCCCAAACTTTGTTGGAACGATTAAAGCCCATTTTACCTTTCGCCACTAAAAAGACAACACGCCTTCCGAAACGGGTCGTTTGAACTTTCCAGACCGGAACCCTGCAAGTTCCTTTCAAAAAAAAAAAAAAAAAAACAAAAACAAAACCAAAACCAAGCAAATATTCATTCAATATCTAATTCAAAAGAAGAGTTTCTAAATTAGAACTCTGCAAACTCCTTAGGGAAAAAAAAAGAGAAAAATATGGAAATATTCCTTTAATTGAGAAGAAGCGCGTTAAAAACCTGAAGAAAGGCTCCAGCTGTTCATGCAAAGCCCGGCGAGCAAAACCGAAAAGCGCTGAGGTTCCCCTGCCGTTTTTTGGTTCGGCTTTCCTTCCCACAAGCCGGATACCTCGCTTTGCCTCCAGGAGGCCGGCGACAAAAGGGAAGGGCGAGCCGAGGCATCGCAAAACCCAGAGAAATAATCAAAAGCTGCGGAGCACCCGGCGTGATGCGCTAAGGGGAGCCGTGACGGGAGAGGGCTGCGGGCCCGCCCGCGCTGCTGAGGCGAGGAGGAGCGCCCTGTCTGTGCCCCGTGCCCCGTGCCCGGTCCCTCCCGCCCCGCGCGGGCACCGCCGCCCGCAGCGCAGCGCCCCGCCGGGAGGGCGCGGCACGGGCGCTGCTCTCACCCGCGGCCCGCGGCACGTCCCGGCGGGGTCCCGCCGCGGCCCCCGCGGCTCTGTCCCGCTCCCGCTCGCTGTCGCTGTCCCTGTCGCGCTCGCTGTCGCTGTCCCGCTCCCTGTCCCTGTCGCTGTCCCGCTCCCTGTCGCTGCCGCGCTCCCTCCGCACGCGCTGCCCCTCACGGCCGTCGGGGCCGCGCGCGCCGCCGGCGGCGCCCGCGCACGTGACCGCGGCGCGGGGGGGGGCTGGGGGGAAGAGTCGAGCGGCGCCACATCACGTGACCCGCGCGCGCGACAGAGAGAGCGAGCGAGAGCGAGCGCGAGAGCGGCGCGCGGGGTGGGGGGGGGTGGAGGGGGGAGAAGTGCCCCCGCC
>JAWWTY010000001.1:54467540-54505136 GCA_035222235.1 Margarornis squamiger | reverse complement strand
GCCCTCCAGGCTGAACACCCCAGCTCCCTCAGCCGCTCCTCACGGGAATGGTGCTCCAGACCCTTCCCCAGCTCCACTGCCCTTCTCTGGACACACCACAGCACCTCAGGGTCCTGCCTGCTGGACTGATGGCACCTGTGTGCCCCCCATCCTGCCTGGCATGAAGCCGGGGGAGAAGGAGGTGGCTGGTGCCCCTAATGCCTGAGACCACCTGGATCCCAGAGACATGGCCGAGGGTCTTCTGACACAGTCACATAAGGACTTCATTCGGAGGCGTTCAGGCACTATGTAAACACCTTCTAGACCTTAGCATTGGCATAATCCCTTCCCTTTGCCTCTCTTTCAGTATCTGCAGATCACAGGCAGAGCTGTGCGGGAGGATCCAGGAAAGGGAAGATTGGAGACTGGCCTTCCCAAGAGACCTCTTTTGTTAACACAAAGTTGTTAACAGGAAATGGCTTCCGCTTTTCTCAAATTTTACTTCTTTTCCCAACAGTGCACAGGGTCAGAAGGCAGCGGGGGGTTGCTGGTGGAACTGAAACATAAAGCAGTAGGGTCGAGCCCCCTGGAAGTATCAGTCGCTTTTTGGGGGGGGTGGTCAGTTTAGGAGAAAGCTGTTCGAAGAAGAAATTGTAATTAAAAAAAAAAAAAAGAAAAGAAAAATCAGTTTCATTAACTCAGGAATCAAGTGTGGGTGGGTTGCTCTGAGAGGGAATCAGTGATGCTGAAGAAATTCTGCTCTGGAATATGAGGCAAGGAAAGCACAGTGGTAGGTCCAGGGTAAAAAGAGATTTTTCCTGCCAAGTTGCTGCTTACTGTGCTGCTGGCATCGGGAAAGTAATGCTGAATAGGTTGTGCAAATCCTGGAGCAGCATAAAGAGAAGGCAGAAATAAGATACATAGAGAAGTGTCATCAGACCCTCCATGGGAAACCCCAAAGAGCCAGAAAGGGAACATACACAACACTTGTTTTCAGCTTGTGTTTGTGGCCTTGCAAAAGAATTGTCTGTGAAGAATGACTGCTTTTCTTGACATTGCTAGCAAATGGTGCAAGGGTGGAGCCGCATAAGCAGAACTGGGATCTTACTCAGTTCTGTAGGACAGCCCTGCTTAGTTACCATGGGCAGAAACCCAGCTGTTTCAACAAGTACCAGAACACAAACCCCCAGGCAGTTGTGTTTTCTTTGTTTGTTTTTTAATTTACATAGGTTTATGTTTTTTGTTATTAATTATCATCAATTAGTTTTCATACTAATTTGAGTGTGCAATAAGTCCTTAAACAGTAGTTGCAGGCATTTTATATTGTGTTTGAGCTTTACAAGCAGTTGAAACACCTAGAAAAGTGCTCAGTGTGAAGCAAAACGAATTTTATAATCTCACAAATAACTATTTTCAGTTCTTCTTCTTTCAGTGTGGCTTTTTGTAAAAGCTAGCAATAACAAAAAAGCAACCTTCCTCTAACTTCTTTTTTTCTAGAAGGAAAAGGGTTATGAAACCTGATATCGGTCTTGGAAAAGTTTTGACTGACTGGAAATGTTATGAAAGCATTGAATTAAATAGGCCAACCCGGGAAAGCAATTTTATTCAGAGACAAGTTTTGTACAACAAAATGAATTGTTGCCTAAGACAGGATAGAGATACTGTGTGTTGCTGACTTTGGTGGGTTAGCTCAGATGCTGCTCACTTTCTCTTACACTGGCAGTCTCTGCTTACCTCTCTTTTGATAATTGTAGCAGGTGACTATGAAGTGCTTTTCTCTAGTGAGCAGACTGAGAACACTTGAGATTCAAAATGGGCAATAGTATGGAATGGAGTTACATCTGAACCCCTAACGCAACCTGAATCTGCAGTTTCGCTGCTAAGGATACATTGCCAAAACCAAAGATCACAAAGGTGTGTGTAGTCACAGATAAATCCAAGTTTAGGGGAATTTATAATCTAGTCAGCTGTGGATCTACAAGTCTATTCTGCACTTGCAGCTCTGTGACCACAAACGATGAAGAGTCATGGTGGCAACCGTCAGTGAACGGTTAAAGGATATTAAAGGAAGAAAATTCTTCAAAGTGTTTCTCTTTTCACTAAGCATTATTTTTTCCATCAGTTGGCTAACTGTTTTCAAACTGTAAAGTCCTATGATACAATACCAGCTAAATCTGATGTGCAAACAATCTGGGACTAAATGTGCCCTGCATGGAACTATCATATTATTCCATCTCGTTCCATCTCTGTTCTGCTGTCCTCACCATCAGCTTCCTATGGACATGAAAGAATGGGTACACAAAGCATACATACAGCTGTTGTTCAGCAAAACCTCTTTCAGAGTGATCCAGCTGCAAAAGGGTGTCAAAGGCCCAAGGGCTCTAAGTCCTGCCCTGAATCAAAGCAGGCACTCTGACATCTGCTGTTTGGCAGGAGCTGATTCCGCTGCAGATAGGCTCTCCATTGAGAAATGTGTGGGAAAACATTGACACACTGTGGCCAGACAGATAAAACGCAGTTTCTGAAATTTCACGGGCTTTCGTCCATTTTACCAGACAGAAATGTAGCAACTGTCGGTTTTGTAGCTTTTATTTTTGTTGCTAATTTCCAGTGTCTTTTCATTAAATTTCCATTGTTGGTATAAAATGTCCTAAACAGGCAAGCTAAGACAAAAACTAAAAACAAATGATAAAACAAAACCTTTCATCCCCTGAATCTGAGGAGCACTGAGACAGACTCCACTGTTGCTTTGTAGCCAGGCAAGTTGTACAAAACACATTTTCAGGTTCATGCTTACATAGTCATTTTAATTACCATTTCTTCCTGTGGAACTGGAACAAGGGAAGGCCACCTTAAGGGGAACTGGGTTTGTGTATTGCAAAGCAGAATTTCCTCCAGACTAATCTGGAGAGATGAACTTTGTCAGCATTCCCCCAGGGTATGTATTTTTTTTATGTCCCATAGAAGTAACAGAGAAGGTATTACCTGTATTACATTTAGTGCAGGTAGGCAGTATGGTTAAGCATTATTAGGTAGTCTGTGTAGGGCTTCCTCTTGATAGCACCCGAAGGAATACTAAAAAAAAAAAAAACCAACAAAAAAGCCAGTCCTTGCTTCATGGCTTTTACATTCAACAGATGGAGAAGCAAATACTAGGATATGCGGGAAGATTGAGTAAAAGCCTTTTTTGACACATCTAACAAGGATACTTTTGTAAGTGTACCCATTTTTTGCTCTTTTTTTTTTTCTCCAACTACAAACATTAAGAATAATGAAGAATTTAGGCCTTTCAAGATAGTCAGAGTTGTATTTTAACTAGTTTCTAAGGTGAAAATGGCATATATGCAGCATGTGGCTTAGTTGAGTGCATGACCTAAGCTGGGATAGAGACCAACCATAAGAAGAACAACTAATGAATAGTTTCAGGAAAGGGAGTGATGGTGTCAGGATAGGTAAGGATGCCAAAGAAAGTTTAGTTTTGAGTTTCCTTGAGGAGATAAACTAAGACGTTAGGGGTCAAGAAGAAGAAATATACAAATTTAAGACATAAGAAGAAGGATCTGGAATGAGTGTTCCAGTGGCACAGACAGAAGAATATAGAGCATTGCCAATTTATGTGGAAAAAATTAAAACAATTGGGGTAGCACTCAAATAAGAGTCTACAGAGAGGATGTGCATCCTGATAAAATTCTAAACAGCTTTGGAAGTTATAAATTCAGAAACTTGAGTAACAATATTTATGAAAAATATTCTACAGTCATACACAAAAGACATAGTAATTCAAACAGAAATCAAAGCAAGAAAAGTACTTTTCCTTTCCTTATCAGCTGTTGCAGCACCTTCCAGCTAAGGGATGAGAACATAAGGGGAAAAAAGTTTTTCCTCTTTGCCATATTTCTCCCCGTCTGCCTTGCTGTCAGGGTGCAATGAGGGCTCTCAAGGGGATGCCATGGCAGGGTCTGGCAGCCAGGACTATCCCACTGTCCCCAGCCAGGGAGAAGGCAGACTGGGGGATCACGCAGGGGCAGCCCAGCCTTGGGCATTGGGCATCTCCCTGAGAAAAGGGCTGGTCTGACACTCTTAGGGCCCTGACATCTCGTCAAGAACTTTCTGTTCTACCTATATGAGGCATACAGAAACTGAAAACAGGAAAATGGTCACTAAACAACACTGTAAAAAGCATCAGACCTTTCCCAGATACCCTGCAGCACATCCCATATCTTTTCTGGAGGACTAAGGACAAACAAACCAATACCATGCTGTGGTTGACGCTGTTTCAGGCAGCACTGATTGGTCACAATTAAGAGAATGTCACTCATGGAAGTTCAGATGGAGATTCTATTTGGACCTGGGCCCTCTTGACATTTCCAGGTATGCAGACCAGCTCACTGTGTCCATTCAACCTACTTGAACACTGAGCCCAATCACAGGAGGAGCTGGGCTTCTGTTCTGCCACAGAACTCATCACAAGCAGGTGGCTGCTGGAGGCCACAGCCATGTGTAGGGAAGGTCTTTGAGATTTCTCATCCTGTAGTTTTCAAATCCAAACCTATGATATGAGGGGAAACTTGTGATGTTGTTCTGCAAGGCAGAGCTCAGCAGTAAGCTCTTCTCTTTAGAGCTTAGCCAAACACTGCTGGCCAAACACCTTTGGGCAACTGATAGCCACCACAAGCTCTATTTTCTCTCTTACAGTTTGTCTGTCTCACTGAGAGCAGGGTGCTCTGAAATGTAAAGCAAACAAACATCCAGCCCCAACTGTCTTGAGCCAGACACTGTGGGCATGTTTGTGTCTTAGGGGCTGCTGTACTTCAACACAGGGATTGTAGCAGGCCAAAAAGATGGGGACTGAGAAGAGACAGGGACCAAGCTTTCTCCTTTCAAAACTATGACATGGCATCAGCACAGGCATAGCACATGGCTTTTTGTGCTTTCCAGCTAGTCATTCCCTACTGGGAAGAGTTAACTCTGATAAGTGCAAAGCTGACAGCATATCATCTGCAGTTATGCTACCAAAAAACATTTTCCTTCATCAAATATTTGTCCTGAGAAGCAGAGGGAAAACAAAGACCACTGGATGAGGGGAGCTGTGAGAACAATGTCCTGTTTCCAACCCCACCAGGAATGCTCTGGAGGTGCTCCAAGTGTTTGATGAGCACCTGAAGGACAAGTACTTAACATCAGCTGTGTGTTTTGTTGTGTGAGTTTTGCACTCTGAACTTTTGGGTGGTGGTACAACTTCAAGCAATCATATCTTGTTAAGAGATATCACTGCAGGCAGGCTTTTCTAGGGCACGTCAAAGCCTGTGACAGTCATGGGTAGTTTTCAGACTAAGCTAAGCCGTCTTTCAAACCTCTGGGAATTCATCTTGGGAGGAAGCAGCTTGCCTTCAGCTGCTGGCTGTCACAGCTACCCACTGACCCTGATGGAACAGGCAGCTTCCTGGGCACATGCCAAGCAAAACAGCATTAGTCTGTTAGTGGAAGAGTACTGGGTGAGTTTACTGTGGCCATGCCAGAAATGAGGAGCAAAACAAGAGGGATGGACCAGGATGCAGAAAAGAAAAAGGCCAAACTTCTCGAAGCCTGAACCATTGCATTTGACTCTGTTGTGGGTCCTGGCTAGGTCAAATCCAGTGATCCCCTGCAGGTCTGCGAGGAGCTGTCACAGGCCAAACTTGGAAGAAGTCCCCTTCAAGATGACTGTCAGCAGTAGACAGGTGGGCTCTCCAGGTCAAGACATCCACTGGTTTCCAAGGCCTCCTTCAGCTCCCAGCAGGCTTTCTCACCAGTTACTAGTCTGAACATCCCCTCCACTGATGGTCCTTGTACCTATGATACAGTGAGGAGATCCTGCAGGACTGGGTGGGTGGTGGCTTTGGTGACCTTTCCCAGAGACACAAGCAAGTCTGGATGGGGAGGCATGCTGTGCCTTTGCTGGACTGAGATCTACTTGTTGCTCCAAGTATATGCCATTAGGATGAACCCTCACAGTAAGGACTAGATCTATACCTGTTATTCGTGACTCTCCTAAGGATTGTCTCCCTGGAGCTGCCTTTCAAAGAGGTGACACAGGTTGGACAAAATGACAATGAATACAGTGATCAGGATAAAATCTCAGTTACTGGAATATTTAGGGTATGGGAAGGAGAGGGGATTGTCTCCTATAGTACTAGTTCTGATTATTGCCTTTTGTGATGATTATCTAGGAAGCAGGAAAATGTATGCACAAACAAATAAATTGACTGAAATTCTATGACACTATAAATAGAATTAGCAACCACTGGCTTTGCTCCTGATAATTCGGCAGACATGAAACATGAGGCAAAAGCATTTGTTCTGTCCACAGAAGACATAGTTGGGATAGGGGCTGTCCTCGTCTCTGAACACAATTTCCAAATTATCCAGAATCTGGCCTTTCTGCTCCAGCAACAGACTCACTCAGAGCTCATCTTGTCTGCTTTTACTTTCTTTTCTTTCATTCTTTCTTAAGCAGATTTGCAATTGCTCCTATATATTATTTAGTGGAAACAGTATGCTTTTGTAACATAGCCGTGGGTGATACAGACTCTGTAGGCACAGTTGGCACCCTGTATTTGGAATAATTGGCAGGCAGAAAGAAAATAGGCTACAGTTCAATACATAGGGTATAATCATGTAAAAAATTAAAAATAATATAGAGCTTCTTCTATTTGCCTATGAATTACTGTATTCTATGCCATAGAAAACCTGAAAGGAATCGTCAATAAAACTGTGCCCTAGTTGCATTCTTTATTCTGGCTTTATTTCTTCTTTTTCTTATCTTCATTTTTTTTTTTTTTTTAGAAGCAGCCTTCTTCTATAGCATATCACAGAGTGATGCAATCAAGACTCGATCACATCATATTTCAAATATTCAATTATTTATTGAATGGTAGAATCTCCACCCCTGCTTCCTGTATCTTTATTTTAGTTTACTTAAAAGAAATTATGAGGCTAGGAAAGTCTGGTCAGATGAAGCAGATTTGTGTCACAGCTGCCTATCAAGACTCAGAGAAGATGAGCAGTAGCAAAGACAGGAGAAACATGAAAAGGTCAAGAGACAATTCACTAGATCCACTGGTGTGTCTAAAAATACCAACTACATTGATCTTAAAGTACAATGCAATGTGGGAAGGAAGGTTTTCCCAGAATGGTGAACAAGCAGATTAAGGAGCCAGACACCAACATAACTTATTTTTAAAAATTAAGCACTTGGACAAAAGGATAACCCTTGGGCAGCAGCACACACTTCAGGGTGTGCACACAGTCCCCTGAATGGCCATAATCCACTGCACATTGTAGTTCTCTTTTTTTATTCCCATCTAGGGAGCTGCCAGTCAGTTTTGCCCCTATAGACTGGTTTTAGAACAGGTCACACAGGAACATACACTGCACAGTGTTGCATGTTAGATTACTCCGTGGCAAATGCTGTAAATAAGCATTAGCTTTTGAGTTAATGTAAAGCCTGACGATAGTGATCTGGATGGTGGGATCAAATGTACCCTCACTAACTTTGCCAATGATGTCAAACTGAGCAGGAAAGCAGGCATTTCAGAAGGGAAAGCTATCTGGAAGAGTGAGTTAACAGAAACCTTATGAAGTTCAACAAAGACAAGTATAAGATGTTGCACCAGGGAAGATATAATCCAGACGTGCAGCACAGTCTGGGATCTACCTGGCTGGGGAGCTGCTTTGTGGAGGGGGACCTGGGGGTGCTGGTGGACAAGCAGGTCAATATGATTGAACAGTTGCTGCTGTGGCAAAGGAAGCCATGATGAGGAGAATGTCACTCATGGAAGTTCAGATAGAGACTCTATTTGGGCTCTATTCACACATCATCAAGGACATCACTGGCAGAGATGAAGAAGGCCTTGTCCCACTCTACCCAGCAACTGTCAGGCCAAACCTGGAATGCTGTGTTCAGTTGTGGTCCCTGCTATGCAAAATAGATATGGACTGTCAGGAAAAGGCCCAGAGAAGGGCCACAAAGATAATCAAAGGACTGGGAGGCCTGACATGTGAGGAGAGGCTGAGAGAACTGGGTTTGTTCAGCCTTGAGAAAAGAAGGCTTAGTGGAGACATTATCACCGTGTTTCAATATTTAAAGGATGGCTACAAAGAAGAATCCCTTTTTACAAGGAGTCACATGGAAAAGATGAGGAGTAATGGGTACAATTTATTCTTCATGAAATTTCGATTGTTCACAAGAGACAGTTTTTCACAATGAGAACAATCAGCCATTGGAAAAACCTCCCCAGGGAAATGGTGGGCTCCCCAGCACTGGACACTTAAGATTTGGCTGGACAGGGTGCTGAGCACTTTTTAGACTGTGCTTTTGCCATAAAAGGTTGGGTTGGACCAGATGATCCTCAAGGTCCTTCCAACCTGGTATTCTGTGACTCTTATGATTCTACAAAGATGTCTTACACATCCACAAGCTACATAAAACTCACGGAGGCTCTTGGTGCCAACCCGCTCTGTGGGTTAACTATGGGAGAGACATGTATCACAGAAATACCTCACAAAAGATGGTCTGTAGGACCCCTTGCATCCCTGTGCAGCCTCTCTGGGTCAGGCTCCTTGTTCTGTTTTATTTCTCATTCATCTTCCTTTCTTTAAAAGGTGGAAAACTGACACGACTTGCCCCCAGAGGAAGGAATATGCCTCTTGGTGACCACCAGTAACCTGGTCACTGATCACAGTCCCTTCCACATGTTGTGCTGAACTTCATCCCCAGCAGCGTTGGCTTGTGACATGGAGCTGTCATGTGGAGATTATTGGTGGGGAAACTGCATCTCCCACGGAGGCACTAACAGTTCCCCCACGGTCCCAGGGAAGCAGTGATGAACCACATTTCCTTCTCAAATAAAAGTGGCTAGAGAGCAGCTCTCCGTCAATGCTGTGATGTGAGGTCTGCAGCTGCTTTCGGTTCTGCACGCCTCTGAGCAGCCTATTAGGAGCAAAACCCAACCAATAAGGAAGGTAAGTACTGGCTTTGCTGGGACTCTGCTGGCTGTCATCAGCCGCTCTTGCACAGGCAAGTCTGGTAGCTGTTACATCAGCACATTTTTGCCTCTGGCATGTAAAGTTCAAGTGGTGCTGTCTTGTTAAACAGTTTTCCTTTCTTTTAAGGGATTTTTGTACCCTCTCAACCACAGAGGAATGACTTTGCTTCACTTAGAAAAGTTAAAATGTAGCAAACACTTTGATGTAAAGGATTTTATGGGTCGTCACCCCAGGAAAGGCGTTTTGACTAGTCGAATTTTAATGAGACATTAAAAAAACACATTCTTGTGTGCATTTTTTAAAATTGCTGTTATTACTGTTTGCACAACAGGTACTAAAAGCTGATGATACAGAGATTCGTTTTGTACTTTTTAACATAAGATTGGCAGAAAAATTGTCAGTTGTCTCATTGCTCAAGATGTTTTAAATCCACACCCTTGAGCTGTGATTCAGCAAATTCCCAGAGTAACTCTGCCCTGAAATCCGGGTTCTTCCTTGTCCTGTCCTGCCAGGGGTGGATTTCCCCTACAGAAGCCAATGAACAAAAGCTCATTTATTTATGTATGTGCTGAGGAGGAAGCTTACTCTACCATCTCCCCACCTCTTCCTGCAAAATGTTAGCACTCTTTTGCACCAATCACTTCGAGTTGTGAATTAAGATGGAATTGAGCGGCAGCGGAGCTGAGATATAGAAACTGCTGTTTCGAACATTACTCCCTGGCTCTGCTCCACACCTCATAAATAATACCTCTCACCTAATTTTAGCTACAGAGAGAAGCAAAAGCAAGCTGCTGTGTCTTTCTTCAGCAAACCTAAGGTGGTCTTTTGGAGAGGCAGGACAGACTACTCTGTTATTAACTGGCATTGTCAAGGAAATACACTTGCTTTCTATTTTTTTTTTTTGCTCCTTTTTTTTTTTTTCCCCCAGTTGCGGCAGTGTCTGGATGGGGAAGCTGATCTCCAAACGCTGGCGAAAAAGAGATGCTCGAGTTGTTATGCTGGGGCTCGACTTTGCTGGCAAATCCACCCTTCTGTACAAACTGAAGAGCGGCCAGGCTGTGGAGACCTGCCCGACAGTGGGCTTCAATGTGGAATCTCTGAAAACACCCTGTGGCATATCCTTCACCCTCTGGGATGTGGGTGGACAAGACAACCTGCGGGCAAGCTGGCCTAACTACCTGGAGGACATCAACACCCTCATCTTCGTGCTTGACAGCACAGACATGGCCCGGCTGTCCGAAGCCGTGGCAGCACTGGAGGAAGCCCTGAGCCACCCCAGCATGGCTGGCATCCCTGTCCTCCTCCTGGCCAACAAGCAGGAGGTGCCGGGAGCGCTGGCTCCCGCTGAGCTGGGGGAGATGCTGCGGCGGGGGCGGCTGGCAAGGCACCGCTGGATGCTCCGGGGATGCAGCGCCCACTCTGGCCAGGGCCTGCAAGAAGTCCTGGCCATCCTGGGACAGCTGCTGCGGGGCCCAGAGCAGAGCTCCCCATCCCAGGAGCAGCCCTTCAAAGGGCTGGTGGAGGGGGCGGAAGCTCCAGAACAAACCTAAACCTCAAGCAGACCCTTCCCACTCGTCGCTGCCAGCAGGTTTGTCACAGAGGATTCCAGCCTCCAGGCAACCCCTAAAATGAGCAGACCTGTAGCTGGCACACACTGTGAAACACCCAGCTGCTCACCACTGAAACCCACCAGGAAAACCTCTGAGCAAAGCTCCCATCATGGAGCACTTTTGGCCCTATCTCTTGGACTCCCATCACTGGCTGCAGCTTGTCCCACTGTCACCGTGTTCTGCTCATCCACTGCACATGAGTGTCCGGAGCTTTAGCAGGGATGATTTTTCCCAGACCAGTATGAGTTACAACAGAGACGTGTTACAAGGGACAGAAGAGGTTTTCTTCTTTCTGTGGCTCCCAGCCCAGATGCAGCTACCTGGATGGGGAGATTCCCACAGCAGGGGAGCTTGAACATGCCCCATGCAACTTCTCTCTCAGCATGAATCATGTGTTCATTGGCTGGGAAAGCAGCAGACACCAAAAGGAATGGCTGGACGGGAGCAGTGTAAGCTCAGGACTTTGAATGGCCAAACAGCTATCCAGTTTTAGTGTGGAATCTATAGATATAATCTTCAGACCATGGAAGCAAGTCAGGATTCGATGGTGTATTGCGGTTTGAGGATGTGTATATATTAATTTATGCATTTCTTATAATGGTTCCTTCTTTTTCCATATGTTATTTTTGTCAAATATTGATCTCATGAAAATGGTACCTCATTTTTCTTGGATTATATTTAAATATAAAGAAATCAGACCTGACTTTTAGATGCTTGGAAATATGACTGCATGGCCTGTCAACCTCTAAATATCCTCATGGTGGCCTGAACAGCCAAGACAAAACCTGATCTTTCAGGCTTTTTGAAGCTGCATGAGCCCTCTCCACATGCAGTGGTTGGTAACCATGGGCGCCAATGGGCACAGGCAGGTTGGTAACCAAAGGTCTCTCCACACTCAGCTGTGTCTGGGACAGAAGAAAATGCCCCTGACAGTTCATGATAGGACAGGTCTTTGTCCAATCCTGCCCAGCTTACCATTGGAAACACCTATAAAACGTGTGCCTGAGGGCTCCTTGTGTCCATAATTCTGTTACCCAGGGTTTAAATTATTTCATAGTAGTCCCTGCTTTATTATGAAATGAATGGGGAAAGGGGAGAGATAGGACACGAAATTTCCATTTCCATTTTCCAATTCTGTTTCCTTTCAGAAGTTACTGCTTTCAAGGAACAACATATTCAACCTACAAACACCAAGGAGAATCACACGGTGAAACCCTCCTCTGTTCATACCAGAGCATTTTACAGTTGTTAAGGAATTAATTGCTCAGATGTTATTAGCCACACTCCATAGAAGGCAGCAGATTGAATAGAGAGCTTAAACAGTCATGAAGAAACAGAATCAGACATTTGTAGGAAGGTCTCAATAAAAGAAATTGTCCCCAATGTTAGAAGTCACATTTTTTTAGCTGCATTAATGTAGAACTATTATATGCCATAAAACAGTGCTCTGGTGTTGATCTGGCCTAAGTGGTTGTGGTTATGAGGATACTTTAGCAGCACTGAATCATATCATTAATTGTATGACAAATCTGTCTGCATAGTAAGGAGGGCAAAATCACATCTTTAAATCTTTGCAGGTAGCATAAACTGGTTGATCTACCTTGCCGTAGGTGGTCATTATTTGCCTCTAACACACAAGGCTCCAATGCATGTGTTAGGTATTCAGCTGTCACAGTCAGAACCAGCAGTTTTTGCCAGACAACACAAGTGCTAATACCTAGATACAGGTGAACAAATTCAGGTCATCAGTGCAACCCATGTGCAACTATTTGAAAAAGTCACATCATCTCGGAGGCCTGTCTGGCCCTTTTGAACACCAGTCCTAGAGGTACAATGCAAAAGGCTCTGCATTGCATTGCCATGTCAAAAAAAATTAAAATTCTCCTTATTGTGTCATTAGGGCGAGGGATCAGCAATGGTTTAAACTCAACACAGACTGAAAGGTTGTCCTGGTGATGTTTTACTCTTAAGGGGCTCTTGATGCCTGCATTTGACTCTGCAGGATTGTCTGCTGGTGGTTAAGAGCCACTGAAGCCTTCCCATTCCCCCATGAGTGTTTTTTCAGTGCTTTAAAAAGAGGAAAAAATAAATTACTCTGGCAGCAAATAGAGTTAACCACCAGCCTTTGGTAGATAACACCAATTAAAAATTACAACAGCAAAGTGGGAGGTGGGGAAGAAGGGGCATTGGGAACCCTGACTGTGTCTGAAACTGATGAAGCAATATTCCAGTCACTGAAGTTCTCATTTCCCCCAAAGCACTAATGTGGCAAAACACCCCATCTCATGGGGCATCATGTGCTTTACCATCCTTGTTTTCTGGAATAAGGCTTTTCTGGATGCTCGGTCACATTACTCAGCCCATTTATGCCATTTGTGCCAGGAGAATGTCAAAACAATGATGGGTTATAATATTTGAAACAACAACAGAGTTTACTTCTAATTACTTGTCTTTTCTCTTGCATTGGAAACCTGTTAAAATAAGTGAATCTAATGAGCATTGCACTGCTCTAATCAAAGGCTTGCAGGATGTCCACTCAACAGCATTTAAATGCTTCAGTGTCCAAACTCCTGCCTGGCTCAAAGGGAGCAGCAACGCAGGAATCAGCCAGCTCTAGGAAGGGAGGTTTGTTACTGCTTTTTCTTGGTAATTCTGCAGGAAAGCCTCTGCCTCATGGAGTGGTATTAATACCTTAAACATCTGTCCTTATGGACTTCAGCCAGGAGAGCACCCTCAAATACACAGCCTCTCTCTGAGTAGCAGGCAAAAGAAAAATCCTTGGGACTTTTATTTCAGGATCCTCACAAATTTGAAGTATCCTTTGGCTTATTTGCCACAGAGACCTCTCTGGTCACTCAAGTTTTCCTTTTGGCAGCTTTTCTAGATGCTCAGTCTATCCACTTGCTATCCCTAATATTGGTTGTCTTAAAGCCAAGGGGAGAAGTTTGGAACAGCAAGCTGCTTCTTCTTCTATTTCCTTTTTTTTTTTCCCTTTTTTTTTTTTTTCAGCAGCAAGTATTTATTACACTCCCTTTGTAATGGAAAAATGTTTCTTGGGAATAGTTTAACTCCTGCTTTTTCCCCTCATCACCTTTGTAAAAAACTTGCATGCTGTTTCTAGAGTCTGTTAGTATCTTGGTACGGCTCCATCAGCAATCTTTAACTGTCCTGGTCAGTATTTAGTTGTTAG
Source organism: Margarornis squamiger (assembly GCA_035222235.1). NCBI lineage: Eukaryota > Metazoa > Chordata > Aves > Passeriformes > Furnariidae > Margarornis > Margarornis squamiger. The sequence continues at coordinate 54,491,330 of JAWWTY010000001.1, read as the reverse complement.
TATGGTCTACTTTTCCATGAATCTGGTGGCCATGGGCTAAATGTAATGGCAAAAGTGGCCAATTCTTAAGATAGCAAGGTTTGGAAAGGACATCTGGTCCAAAACACTGCTTAAATCAGGTTGCTTGAGGCCTGGAACAGCAGTTTTGAATGTTGCCAAGGATGGAGGTTCAACAACCCAACACTTTTAGAGGTGCTCTGGTTTGTATTAACTTTCACAGTAACATGGCCAGAATTCATAATTGTGCATTAATCTTCCCAGACACCACTGCATGGAGATGAGCCATACAGGTGAGTATCTACCCTTGCCTCCAGCTGCCAGAGCAGCCTCCTTGCCCAGGGCCATCAGCTTCTCCAACCCTTGGACCTCTCACCCCTTCTCTGCTTTGCAGGGATCAATGCAGTGGGAATTACGTCCATCTCCTGCTGTTTTTTTCAAGCACTCTGAGATACTTCAGTCATCTTTCACAGTGTTTATGAAAGGGCATAGCTAAATACTCACTGATTTACTAACATTTCTGTGGGACTAGTTTTTAAAGAAGCTTCAACGAGTCCTGTTCCTGACTATGAGCCCAGCACAGATTTCTTTTTAATTCCTGTCAAGAAGTTTTCCATCCACCTCCAGTGATAACGAAAGCAGCAAACTGGAAAAAAACAACCAAATCAACCAACATTAAAACCTGTACAGGAAGGACGATTCACCTTTTCCCCTTCTCTTCACCAGTACAGGAAGGATGACTCACCTTTTCCCTGATCTCCTCACAACTTCCATTTTTCAGCCAGCCCATGACACGAACTGATTTCTAATTGTGCATTAGCCCATTTCTGCTCTTGGAGCCATTGCTTTGTCTTCAGATGGACCTACATGCCATTTGTCCTGCAGTAACTGATGGAACTTCCCTGATGGGTTTCAGGGTTGCTGAAGGGTCTGAGATCAGAGGGGAACCACGAGATCCCAGGGCTGCAGAGCGAGGGCATGACCAGTTGCCAGTAAACTATTTAAAGAGGGAACAGGCAGCATGAGAGGGAGCTGTGACCAGCTGTAATCCCAGGAGAAGAGTGTAGGGCAGCAACCAGAACCCTGGGAAATGCCTGGGGGAAGAAAGGTCAAAAAGAATTTTTTTTAAAGGCTAAGAAGAGCTTTCTTTTCAAATACAACATGGGGAAAAAAGATTCCAGCCCCCCTCCCTTTTGTTAGGAGACAGGCTGTTTAACCAGTGGAATGTCTTAATTTTCACTTAGTACACCTAACAGTTGTAAATTAATTTCCTCCTCTTAAAGAAACCCTGAAATACCACCTACAAAGATTCACCTCTGCTCCAACCCAGTGTGGACACTTCTCACCTCCAGAGCTCTAATGCTTTAAACCAGACTGGCACCACTAACAACTTGTCTGCTGATTGCTGCGAGAAACAATCTCCCTGGAGCTCCCAGAGCTGACCAACTGTTCTTAAATTCTCCCTTAGGCCTCAGATTTTTATTAGGGTTTTTTTTTTTTTTGCCTGCCGGTTAACCACGTTTGGATGTGGCAATGAGGGTTTATTTCCAACAGGCCACAACCACTTGCACAAAAGCACTTGGCCTCAGACACAGGAGCAGTGACATGGGAGCAGTGTTTGCTTTGAACCAAACAGTGGTGGGGTTACAAAGTCGCTGTTCTCTGCAGTGAGAGAACAAAGTCATGCGGGCTCATATGAGGTTTGATAATGGAGGGAAAGGACTTTGGACAGACCTAACTGGAGGTTTCCTGGAGAAGAATAGCAGCTGAGAGCAGGGACCCTCATTTCCCGGGGGCATAGGGTCAGGGGGGGGTCTGTTCTGCTCGTAAAGGCACACACTTAACACCTCATCATTTTCTGCCTTTTGATAGCACTTAACAGGAGTCCTTTGGTTTGATAATAGCATAAATGAAGATGAATGCTGCAAGTCCATTCCCCCACACAGGCAGTACTTCCAGAGACCTGAGGTTTGGGTCAATACAGGGGTGTCAGTGCAGCAGGAGTCTCGCACTGCATCTGTTGTACCTGCACAGCATGCTTCAGGGTGGAGGTTTCACAAGGCTGGAGAAGCAGCTTCTCTCTGTTCCTCGGGGAAGGTCAGTAAGGAGGCAAAATATGGCAGACCATTCCTGAGGATGCCTCATTTCTGCAAGATGGGGTGGACCCGTCCCTAGCAAAGCAAGGGAAACTCAGCGAGGAAGACCACGCTTTGGGCTGCAATCATGGTAAAGTAGTCCCAAGTCTCCAGAGCTGCCCTAGGAGTGATAAGCACAATGTCTGCTGTGCTCCCAAGAAAAAGGAGCTCTGCAAAGGCAGCACATGGGAATGACCAGGAGAATGGGGGACACATCCTGCTGGAGATGTCTGCGAGCAGCCCCAGGCCTTTGGGTGATCCAAGCACCTTAGCCTGGCAGGAAAGCAATGATTTGACTCCTTGGTTCCCCCAGGCTTTCTCCTTTAGAGAGACCCTTGTTCTCCCATATTTTCTCCCTGGGAAGAAACACCTGTGACTTACTTCAGTGAGATGCTGCTCTATCTTTGATAAAAAACCAGCCTCTATATTTTTGTTGCTCTTTTCTACACCCTGTCTTCATTCCATATAATAAAATTGCTCACGTGGCTATCTTTCCCTGCAGCACTATCAGCAGACATAACACATGACCTTGTTGTACCCTCTCCTTGGAGAGCTGAAGACCCATTAGCTGCCTCCAGTGCTGCACGGGAGCTCATGCACTGCTCATGGCAGGAAAATTGCAGGAGAACAAGTCCCTGGAGGATTAAATCTCAGGGAAAGATGAGGGCCTTGGCCAGATGGAGAGGCTGAAAATGCCACAGACTGGCTTCTGACAGGCTGTGTCCTACTGTGTCCTCAGGGCTGACCCTGGCTCGCCCTGCTTTGGCCTGTCACTTTGATCAGTAGTCTGCTGAAATGCAGTCCCCTGACTGCCCAGTCCACAGCCACTACTCTCCAGCCACACAGGAGCATCTCATGGTCTCTGCCGTCTTCCTCATGGGAGAGGCATCCTAACTGAATTATTTCAGTCTGATTTTCATGCAGCAATTTAATGGAGCATCTTGCCATTTTCTTGCTAGGTGATGTGCCCCAGGAAAGAGCTGTGAATTTTGAGACTGCATGTTCTACTCATGATGCCAGTACAAGTATACACTAAAAGTCATGTCAACCTCTAAAAAAGAAAAAAACCATAAAATAGCACTATAAATAATACAGCTGTAAAAAACAAACAAAAAAACCCCAAAAGGCAAAACAAACACCCAAACCCTAAAAAACAGGGACAGTGGGAGAGTGCAGGAAATTTTGGCTGCAAAACAAAAGCTACACCCATACCAAAGGCTGCTTTGGTAAAGTCACCAACTACAGTGAAGAAAATTAAGAAGTTGGGGTCAGGTGTGTGTTTTTGTCATGTCCTGTCTGGATTTTGCCTTATTTATACCCAGTTTGGGCCACAGCATTGTGTATTCTCAGCACTGGGCATTTCTGTATTCAGCAACAACCCAGCACTTCCAGTCCAAGGGAATAAGCCACAGATGATGCTGCAGCACATGCTCCACAATGTATCTTCAGCACAACAATCTTCCCAGAAGCAGAAACCACCAGCTTACCATACAACTTTCATGTTAAATTTTAAATGCTTAGAAACGGTAAAAACAAAATAATTTTTAAAAGCTACAATAACTTTTCTAGGAGACTTTGTCAAACCCTTCCTGCCCTACCATCTGCCCTGTCCCATCTTTAAGGGCCAAATCTTTCTTCTGTTACATTTAGGCTAATACACAGCTGAGGTCAGTGAAACTCCAGGAGAACTTCAAGAATTTAGAAGTTGACTAAAATATCAAATACAGAGAAACTGTGACTGCTACAAGAATTGATTTCTTCCCTTTCCATCAGTTTTTAATATTTCAAGCGCAGACCTCTGGCTGAGCTCCCTGGATATCAATAGTCATGCAAAGCTCAGTGCAAACACTTGGCTCTGTGCTGCTGACAATGAGGTTGGGTTTAAAACCCCAGCAGTTCGATAGCAGGGAGAGAAGGAACATCCTCCTGCTGCAGAAGCAAGATGCCTCCTTGCTAAATATTCTCCTTGGACTCAGCCTTTCTCTCAGCTAGGGGTTAAACTTTTCAGCACAGAGCCCTGAAACAGAGATTACAGAGCTGGAAGTGAGTATTATCATCACTAAGTGTCTGGCACACTCGGCTCCCTGTAAGTGTTCACAAATCAGCCCATTGGACAGAAATTTTTCCATCTAGCATGCAGCATTTTAGCAGCAAGTGCACCAAACACGCAGAAAAAAAAGGTGGGGGTTTAGCCTTTTTTGTTTTTTCTTTAGGTATTTTTGTTTTTTTGTTAAATGTTTAATATTTGTTCTAAACCAGTAAAATGGCTGAGAGATGTGAAACATGTCAAAGATGGAGGGATGTTAAAACCAGAAGGCCACTTTTTTCTTTTTTTTTTTTTAACAAAGCTACACGTTTTTGGTAATTTTGCGTGTATTTGATTTAAACATGATAATTTGCCAAATTCAAACACTCCCCTTACATGTATTTCACCTCCTGGGATTTATGTGCTGCCGTGCTTAAAATGACAAAACCTAAGACCATGCAAACAGTTCCTAGAGAACTAATGTCAAATACTCTCACAGCGACAGGGCCAGACCTCACAGGGTCACCACAGCAAGGGGAACAGAAGGAATTTATCCCTTAATCTCAGTATTATAAAATGCAGGCAGTATCTAGATGTCAGGGAGCTCTACCAGGATATAAAAGTATGAAATGCTGGGGAAACCAGCTGTGAACTGCATTGAACAGAAGGGAACAGGGATAGCTCTAATTCCAGGACAAAAGGTGCAGCCTCCCTAAGCATTTCCCTGCACAAACCTAGAACTGAACTCGTTGAGGCCACGGGCAAAATCTTTCAATTTCATCCTCCTCTTTCATGTACAAAGAATTGTTTTATGGGGTATCATCTGGCTTCAGTTGGGGTTAAAAACAAACAAACAACACTACTGAAGATCATCAGCCTACAAATAACTAAGATGCAGACATGAGCTCCCTTATGCTCCATTTCAGCACATTAAGAAAAATCCAACCACCACAGTTTTACACAGGACCCCACTTAGGAAAGAGGATCTTGCACATCTTTGTGTGTCCCTGGACCCTACTCAAATGTACTGAGCAAACCGAAAACTAACCTCCTCCTGCAGTTCCCGCACTGTGTCCAGGGAAGAGTCTTCCTGCAGGGTATCTCAATCCTTCACAAAGCTTGTCATTTTTCCTCTGAGGTTGCGTGGTGACATTCATCTATTTTACTGCTGTAGGTAAAGTTGAGTGCAGTATAAAGGCTTCAACCTTCATTTTAAAGCAAAATAATCACAGTGTTAACATTCTCAGGTGTGATACACAAGGCTGCAATCTCCCCGACACACTTTTTCAAAACTGAGGTTGGAAAAAGCCCAGCTCTTACGCTCCTTTACAAACTGGGGTGCTGCTCAAGAAAGCTGTATCATGAGTGCACTTGAAGAGGAAGCTGCTCGTGCTCTGGGCCCAAGGCAGCGGCACAGATCAGACCTCCCCACTGCTGTTCCTGCGGCAGGATGATGTACACACAAGCCAGAACCAGCAAGGTGGGAAGTTGCTCTAGTTCCTAACTCCGCATCTTATCACGAGGCAATTTTCCTGAGCAGCCTTGAGTAATGCCCTGCCCTGAAGCAGAGCTGAGCAGCTCAGGTGGCTCCAGCTCCTGCTGCCCACACTCCCATCAAGTTGCCTGTTGGAACCCAGTTTTCCACTGTTGGGTTTTTTTCCCCTTTTCTTCCTGAAAAGGGCTTCCTAATGGCCTTGCATAATTTGTTGTCCTACATATGTTTGAATAGAAGCATAATTATGCCACAAAAGGCAGTACTTTTTATGCAACAAAATAGAAGGAACACAACACAACTGGGCTGGTTTGGTGGAAATGACTAGATTGAAAGACACTCAGAATCCAGAGGGCATTATAGATCAGAACGGAATAACAAAGTGGATCTGAACTATCATTCATCCACTGAGACAAAAATATTTAAAATCTGCCTCTCAGTGAAGCAAACAAAATGAAAGTTTTGTATTTTTAGAAGTATGAGGGACATTAAGATATCAAGATTTTATTCTAAGTAAGACACCTCTTAAAATAAAGCATTATTTATTCCAATGTAGTGTCTGTCAAGTCCTCTAGGTAAAACCTAATGGATGATTAACAGGTTGAAAAAAACCAGGACAATTCAGTTTGTCAACAGAAAGTTGAAGGAACCAAAGGGATTAAACAGATTTTGGAAATGGAAATTAAGTTCTTATGAAGTCTTTGTCCTTTATATCCCCATGGAAGCGCATTTCTAAAGGTTTAAATACAGCACTGGAAGCTCATCTCCATCATCAACATACCCATGGGGAAAAGGGTTTCTCAAGGCGACTCTGCCGACTGACACAGAGGAAGGATGGCAAAGCCATAGTTGCAGTCACAGGCACCTTTCAAGCAGGTTTCCCTCCACTGGTGCTGTCCCATAATCAAAAGCAGGACCATACTCATTAGGAGGCTGCCGGACAATGCAAATCTCTGATGGCTCCAGTCTGTTCCCAAGCAGCACCCCAGCGGGGTCACTGGTGCCTGGGGTGATGGACTCTGGCCACTCCTCCCAGCCACAGAGAGCCGTGGAAGGCCAGTCTCCTGCCTAAGGCCAGTTTTGGTGCACACTCCCTCCCAACACACACTGGGCAGGAGTTGGGTCTGCTTGTGCAGCAGGCCAAGCTTAAAATTAGTGCAGAATCAGCCACCAGCCTAGCACCAGGAGCCAGAAAGGAGATTTCCGGGGGTAGAAGATGACTGTGAAAGCTCCTTGACCCTATGGCCCACCTTCAGACCTTTGACCTGAAGTCACTGTCCAATAGTTGCATGGATCTGCTGCAGCCCACTTACCACACCTTCCTGTACACGCTTGGGAAACATCTCCATACAAAGTATAAAACTCCATATTCCAGTTTCAGAGATGACTGCATTAGCTTACTTTATTCATTCTTGTAACATACTTCAAACTTCCATGAGGAGTTCTGCTAACTAATATCTAGTCAAAGACAAAAACCCCTAAGCCAATCCATGAAGACTAAGCAGTTCCATAACCTTCAAAATAAGTTCTTGAATTTTTTTATAGTATTTGATAGCAGCTTTTTATTGGTTACAAAACCTAAGCCCATATACAAAATTAGGAACACATTTAGATGCCTCTTTGAAAGAACGTTTTAGTCTATTTTAACTGATAGTTTAAAAAAATAATAAAAACAATGCAATTTTAAACACTGTTCTGAAAACGTAAAAGTGCAGCAATATACTTTGTTTCCTTTATTAACTATGAAATGGTGCAATCCCAATCAAAAGCTGATAAGGTCACAGCAGAAAGAACTGAGCAAACGCTTTGTCCTGCCTTACCCAGTTCTCCAATGTTCACTTTTAACGTAATGCATTGAGTGCAAGAAAAGGATCAAATCTTCACAGTAGTGGAAAACTGTTGTTTCAGCATCAATTTGTATGCAATCTCTAGGAAAACAATGAGTGAGTGTAGGCTGAACCGGGTAACCGTCAGTCTATACGGCGTACAGGAGACTAGACTGAATTAGAAGGGAGGAAATATTTGTCCACAATAACATCTGCTGGAACTCTGATTTCACAAAAACTTTGTGACCTTACCTAACTTTGACTTTTTATTGTTTAGTTTTTTAGCGAACACCACACAGTTTCAAGATTTTAGACTATAGTGTGTGAATAGGATGCAGTTACCATATGAAGCTTCAACTCAACTTTTGGGAAAAGAAAAAAGGCACAATGAACTTCAACTCAATTTTATGTGCACAAGAGTTGAAAAATCTGAGCCACCTTAAAGAGAAATTGATTCTAAAATTTATAAAACCTATAAATAATCAGAGGCCAAACCACTATATTAAAACAGATTATCTAGCAAGTAAAAATCTTGCAGTTTAAACATACGCTTGTATCCAGCTGAGATACAAGACAACTCACTCTTTAAAGTGGCTCCACCTTGGCGGATATATATTTAATGAATGCACACCTGCTATGTGTTGTTCATCAGTGGAAAAACAGCTGATCCACAAAGCTCTGATGGCATCTGTCCTTATCTTCATCACAGTAAATACAACCCACATCCAATAACTAAATTAGATTTTTCTATCCCTTCACATCAATGCATTGGGAAATTACACCCAGTAAACAACAGCAACAAAACCAGTTTGTGTGATAGCTTACAGAATTTCAAAATTACCGATCTTCGCCCCAGCAATACCAAAATCCCTTTGAAAGTGACTGGGTCAGGCGATTTTCCAAAAGCAATGACTTCACATACCTTATATAAAGTTATTTAATGTGCGCTGCACATCAGGTTTATGCTGAATAATGGCAGCTTCCAGACAGCCTCACACATCAACCAGTTTGTATGTTTTTAATCACATGAATAAGATTTGAGACTAACTTCTGAATTACTCTTCCAATACTCCAAGAATGAAGCTTTTATGACGCTTCTAAGTAGTTGCTGGTTTGTTGCCAACCACATCATCATAAGCACTGGTTACTAAGTAAAAAATAGTTTAAGACTAAATTACAGTAAACATGAAAGCTCCACAGTTTAAACCCAATATAAATCAACCATATCCAATTATCAATTTAAAACAAAAGATATTGACTACTGAAAGTTGAAAGCAAGATTCTTTTTAACTAATACATTTTTGGACAGAATTTTTTCTACAGTCTGGGACTCTTGCTTTCAGCTTAAACAGAAGTTCAAGTCCATAACAGGTTGTAGCTCAGGTAAAATACCATGCACAGCATTTGATTACTTCAAAACAGCAGGAACACACAGGCTGAAGTGAGTGGTCAAATAGGGCTCGCTGTTCTCAAAAATTAGGTATAATGGCAAAAGCTTTACCAGTCCAAATCTACAGTTCATTCTCCAACCCTGGTTTCTGAGGCAGTTAATGAACACACATCAATTACTGATAGCTGAAGTAGTTTCTCTGTTTGTTTTAAACTTAAGTGTTTAATCAATTGCCAAGTGTTGTGTTTTTATAAGTTATTTTTATTTCAGTTTCACCAATGAAACTCATTTGGCTTGCATTTTTGAATCTATTCTTCCACATAAAGTATATGAAAATATGTTTGTGGAGGACGATGATGGAGGCTCAGAGCAAACTGGGCCCCTGTAAAGTCTTCCAAAATGTATGCATCATACCAAAGTGTCTTGATCCACAGCGCACCATTTTCCAAAGAAGCTACTTTTCCGTGGAAAGCCAATGTGCCACCACTATGGAATATTCTTAACAAAACTGCAGATTGCGGTTGTCAGCATGTGGCACCAGGAAAAAGGCAAAAAAAGGTAGTTGGGACTGTTAAAAAGAATTCTGAAACAGTTTAAGAGATCATGCATATGCATTTACAGTCCATGTGATAGTGATGTTTGGCAACTGCAAAGTGACCGATACATGGCTTGCTTTAGAAGCATCAAAACGAAGAGGCAAGTGTGTCTTGGAGCCTTTTGTTTCTTCACTTGGTAGCCATCTGGTGGTGCTTCGTACTGGTGTGGGACAAGAGAAGCTGCACTTTTTTTGAACTTAAAAATTAAATTCTTTTGTTTGAAGGTTGGCTGTTGGGTCAAAGTTGTAAGTACCTCCTTGAGTGGCTTCAGGAATGAGACTGGGGTCTTCATCGATCTGCAAAATACAACAACAAAAACACATGAGGGGCTGATTCCCCACACAATCCGGTACATGTACAAGAGATTCACAAATGTTCATAGTTTTGGGGTTTTTTCTAAATGTTATTACAATAAAATTAGATCAGTTTTTCCAATTCAATTCCTCAAATATATTTTAAAAGAACAACACATTAAACTCTGCTCTAATACCATTAGGGAAAAAAATAAAATTGCAATGGCTAAGGGCTGTGGTGCTGTTTGGTCAAAGCAGTTGCTATTTTAGCTGTGCAGCTTAATTTTCAATGCCAATTTTTAGTACTTATGGAGTTGGCTAATCGCTAGTTGTGAATTCCAAAATTAGTTTTGTACTTTCTTCCGTTTTCTTTCAACATGAAAATAATTTTTATCGGCGTCTGATAGAAACACTTATAGAAAGTTTAAAAGAGTTCTTAGTATCTCCTATCAGAATCTGAAAGATTTAGAATTACTTGTTTCAGAGCAGTTTTATATAGCTCTATAAGTGCAATGTGAATTTGATTTTAAACCAAAAGTACTTTATTGCTCTATGGATACAGTGAAAGGCACCAGTAGCCAAATTCACCCAGCTTCCTCAGAGCTGTTAGAATTTAGGTATTTATGCCTCAAGGAACAGCAAATTACACAGTCAGTAGCACCAATAGGCACAACTTCAAGCCCTACCCATCCTCCTCCAAATCACCAGCTTTTCTGAGCCCCATTTGTGTCATTCTGAAGCAGGTAAGTGCTCTTGTGTGGGGGGGTCTAAACAGCTTTCTGAGACCTGGCCTTGCAGTAGTGTGGATGTCAGAACTGACTCACCTAAAATCTTTGTTTCCCTTTATTTTGGATGACAATACCTAAACTGGGGGGAGGAGATTAAGGCCTTTGGTGACAGCAGCAATCCGCAGGAGGAAGCTGAGATGTGTCATGCCCACCTGGAGACTGAATCCAGTTTCAGAACACTTTGCAAAATGTTTGTGAATTGATAAATGAGCACTTCTGTCTCCTGCAGGGATACTACAAAATAAGACTACCTAAATTCACCTGCCTTTAACACAAGAAACTAAAGTCAGGAAGCTGTTAAGTGCTGGTCCTAAAGTACATGCCTGTGCCACTTTACAGGGCTCAGCAAAGGAGCAGATGGGATTAACAATGAAGGACATCGAGCACCCAGCAACATCTCATGAGAATACCGAAGATCCTGAAGTGACAGAAGGCAAGAATACTCCTGGGCAGTCCATCTTAACACTGCTAAGCAGGGTAACATCCAGCCTCTTGTCTCCCTACGGCAATTTGGAGATCTTTTTTTAACTTTTCTTTTTTCTTAACAGTCCTCAAACAACAAGGGTTATTTTCCTACTTATAGCTACTGCCTGAAAATTTGCCTAGTTTCATGTTTTGACTTTTATCTCCCAATCATGGAATTTCTACAGTTCTGAGTTTCCAAAGCTCCAGAAAACATGGCAAGGGTATAAGTGATACTCTGAAGGAAAGCCTTGCTCTTGAGTAGAGGAGGCACATTCAGTCAATCAGGCACAGATTTAATTGTGTTAATGTAAAAAGTAAATGCACAAAAGGGAGTGCTAACCTCAACAGGGCTATCTTTCCATCAACACCAAATAAACTATGTGACACAGAAGTATCAAAGACTTTAAGACACTGCTCACAAAATCATTAGAGGCATAGGGAACTTTTCACATATCTTAACTTCTGGTGACTAACTTCCCAATCACATCCTGGGCCCATGAATTGAAAACTACTGAGTCCTAAAGTTAGAGCTGGCATCTGGAGAGTTCAGTTTAAGGGAAGAACTGAAGACATAGTTCTGCTAGGCCACAGAACTACAGACACCCTGGATGGGCTAGAAAAGATAATTTGTCTTTGAATTGCTTGATGAAGTGCTTCCCGGGGACTCAAAAGCAGCCAGTAGCAGGGAGAGCTAGAACCAAAGAGGCAAAACCCCTCATCTGGGTGCAACAAAATACCAGACGGTCTAGACCAATCAGTTGCAGAAAGCGTTAACAGTTTTGATGACTCTTTTCAATGAAGAATCCAGACTGAGAAAATACAGCGCTGAAATACAGAAATCTATCTCAAAGAAAGGACTCACTGCCCCCTCCAAAGACTGATATGTGAGTAAGTAAAAAGAAGAGCCAGAGAACTGTTTAGATTCTAATAACACATAATTACATGCCAATTTACATGTCAGTGTGGCAAAATTAGGTCAGTGTTGTCGATTTATTAGGCAAAACTAGAGTGGTCCTCTTGATCTTGCTGAAGAAAAGTCCTTGTGTAGAGAAACTCTTCAAAGACTTTCAATCAAGGGAAACTGTACTGAACAACAAAAACTGAGCAGGAAAATTGACTTTCCAGATAATGTACATTCATGGCAATTGTAACTGAGAAACAATGACAATGTACTTACTAAACCAATAGCACAGTGCATATACTCATTCATCTTTAACATACTTACATCATCACCAGAGAAATACTGATCTATGATTTCAAATGCTAGTTTATAAATGTCTTCATTCTCATGCTGTTGCAAGGCTTCAATTTTTTCTAACCCTGAATAAAAGAAAATGGGGAAGAGTTGTATAAGTTTAAACCATAGTTACTGACTACTTTGAAAAAAGGAAAATAATGAAACATTACTACTGAAATACACTAGAAAAGATGCAGCTCCTCTTGAAAATGGTATCTACACAGCAGCTATCTTTGTCTCTAAGAGGAAAGAGAATTGGTTTGTGAAGTTTGCATGTCATGGAATATTCCATTTTATGGACAATGGAATCTTCTTTCTTTTTAGACAAAACTTTTTTTTTTAAAGAATTATATCTACTCCACAACTTTTGTTTTAGACACTGTGCTTTCTGTGCATCACCAAAAAGAAGTGGCTACATTGGTGTGCTGCCTGAGTTTCAAACATCAAGGTGACAAAGCCTCACACCAGAAGCAGCTAAAACTCTAGTCCTGTTTTCAAACTAGATATGGAGTAACACAAGGGAAAAGCTTCCAGTGTTTTATGTTCTTCAGTATCTCTTTACTATAGCACATTAACCAGCATGTGTTACAACTTGGATTGCAATATCAAGAAGACTCCTCATCCTGCTTTACTCTGTAATGAAATTATGATCATAAAACTGCATCTAAGGCAAATAACTAGAGCAGGAATTGTGTCTATTACCACAGGACAAAGTATGTGCAATTATCAAATGAAAACAAGTACAATTCTTATTAAGCCTAACCCCCTAAAAAATACCTAAGTTACAGAAAACTCCTTTAACAATTCACCATCTTTAACACATGACCATCTCCAAACCGAACAGGAAAAAAAGTAATTTTTCTCATTACAAAAGTCTTCCTTGTTTACTCAAATAGTCCATGGTAAATAACGCTGCAGTAAACATCAACAGCAGTGAGGGGAAGACAGAATATCCAGCAAATTAAATTTTTAAAAAGCCTAATAAGCTCTTACCTCCACACTCTTCTATAATTTCAGCTATTGTGCTAGCCTCATCACCAGCCATTATGAGGATGTTTTTCAGGCCATCCAGCACCACCTGTACCACTTGAGAATCCTTTACTGAGAGTAGATTGCAGAACGGTGGGATTACATTTTGCTGTACAAGGTATTCAACCTTAATAATAAAAAAACCAAAAAAAGTGCTTTCAGCATTATGCTTCTTACAAATGGCTGCATGTGCAACATTTTAGTGACAACTGGAAATCCCACTAGACATACCTGATCTTTTCTCCCACTTATTGTCAAATTGCTAATTGCCCAAGCAGCTTCCTTTTGTGTTCCAAAGTCCCCCTGAAAGATAAAATTAATACCTCATTAAAATCAGCATGGAAACATCTGTCAAACTTATTAAAAATCACAAAGTCCTCCTGTCAGATTTATAAAAAGAGGATGACAACTCGCATAGCTGATAGTTTGACTGACCTTAGCCAGCTGGTGTATGATCATAGGGATTAGCCCAGCATCTATTACAGCCTGAACTTGTTGCTGGTTTCCTGCTGTGATATTGGAAAGGAACCAAACTGCTTCCTACAGTGGAAAAAAAGCCCACAAAAAAAGCACAACACTTTTAAAAACTAGTCAACAGATGAAAAAACAGAACCCAAGCAAACCATCTCAAAACCTACAATCATACCATGACCAATCATTAAACAGGCTTCCTCCCCAGCAGCACTTACAGCACACAAATTTTTACTGCACTGTGAAAGCCAAACATGCAGAGAATCAATGTAAAATGCATATGATTAATTCACAGGGCCAGGTTCTTTCTTACACATTGAGTGTCTCCATACATCAGGAGCAAGAGACTCAAACCTTATATCCACTTTGCACTGCTGGAGTCACAGACATGCTATAAACTTTAAATCGGTTTTGCAAAGAAAATAGGAAAACTGGTAACACCTTGTAATAAAGGACTTATCCTGCAATCCTGTTACTGACAGCTCAGCAGTAGCTTTCTGTCATGATACAAGGAAGACTAACTCCACCTCCCATTTTCTTCCTGAAACATGAAGTGGTGCTCACAAAGCTCATTCCATTATCAGACAGGGCTGTCTGGAGATTTTCTCAGCAGTTACTCCTTCAGGAGGTTCATTCACATAGTTAAAATCTATTGCATGGAAGTTACAAATTCATGGTTACAAAGGGGAATATTTGTCAAGGCAATCCAGCAGATCTCAAAAAGGCTCCAATCTTAAGTAAAAGTCAAACAGCTGTTGCGGGCAGCCAGTTACAAATCACTGTAGGAAAAAAAGTAATGGGTTCCCACTTTTTAGGGGATGTATATCTTGCTTTTATTTGCATTTGCCCTTGAAACAAAATTCAAAGCACTTTTAGACTTCTCTTACATAAAAATAATTCTTTGGCATTCAAAATAGCTCTTCATCATTCTTTTGTGAGAGCTAGAATGGCAGGAAAAATCAATCATATCAGTTTGACTGTCAAAGATAACTTCCTCAGAGCTCTTCACAGTTAACAGAGCCTGAAGAAACAGAGACTCCTCCCAAAGAGATTTTACTTCAGTGGTCCATATACTAAGTGGGGGAATCACATAAGCTAAACAAAAAACCCTCCTCCTCAGCCAGCCCCATCTTTGCAGTGGAAGATGGCAAAATGATTTAAAAAAAAAGCAAATAACATGAAATACAGTTCTGGAAAAGAGGGCACTGATCACTTTGTTTCATCAGACTCTCCCTATTCCATCCAATCCTTGGAGTAGTGAAGTTATTCCTGCCAATGGAAGGAGAAGAAATTCAGGGGCAATTTTCAGAAAAGCACAGTAGTACACCTGCCTTCCTCGAAGGTAAGGATGGACAAGAGAACAAACTTCCCTACGAAAAGATCGGAGTGGAAAAATTGGATCAGTCTTACACAACTCACTGGACTCAACCAAAAGTAACAGTCTTTAGTTATGAAAAACAGTAATTGAAGTTAGCCAGTTACTTTGCAAATGAAAAGTACCACACTCCAAAGAGAAAAACATCAGTCCTCTCAGAAAGCAGGAGGCATCAACACCAATGAATGGATACTCACTACGGATGTTTGGTTTCAGCCCTCATTAAGCACCAGCCTCAAGGGCTGCATCTTTATACAAAATTGGTCACATGGCAGAAGTAATAGCTGTAAGAAGTTCTTCTGTAATATTCCACATGCCACTGTTTTATCTCTTAAACCAAAATACTAAGTTAGGAAGAAACAAAACATACCTTGTTTATCTTCTCTTTTGGATGCGTCAGGAGATTTGGGAAATAAGACAAAACATCACAATTGAGAACAACTTGTGTCTGTTCATCAGTACCAGTTACTATGTTGCCTACTGCTCTCAGTGCTGCTGTCTGAATATCCAAAGCGGGAAGGAAAAAAAATTGTGTGTTAAAGACGTCGCTGTTACTTATGCTAAAACAAAGATCATTTTAAGATGCCTCTTTATAAAAACACTTTGCAAAATGCAATTTAGCACTTCATCCTCTGAGCTACATCGCAAAAATGGGTACTGTTTCATCAAAAGAGAAACACACTGTATAACACTGAATAAATGCACTGCAGCTCAACTCAAAAAATGTAAAAATTAGAAATTAAAAGAATATTAAAACTATAAAGTCATCATATATCTGATCTGTGTTACAATTACAGTAATGGCTTCTAAGCTCTGACTGTCTGCCAAGGTTGCTTCCTTCTCAATTCAGCTTCCACTAGGGCATTCAAAACATCACAAATACTTTTCTTCTTCCTGAGTCACAGCTGACTTTCAGAAATGGACTTTGTATCTTTGTGTATTGGTCAGTAAATGCTTTACAAGTGACAGAATACTGGAGAGATTCCTTTTCATCAAGTGAACCAGTCTGACAAATTTCAAGACAGTCCAGTCTCATCCAAAGTACAAACTAAACAAACACATAAAATGCAGATACACAAAAGAGCTCCCCATTACAGTGGTTGGTTTATAAAAACCAAGCCCACATTAACTAACTTTTAGTTTCCCTTTGTCTTTGAAATTAATCAAACAAGCTCAGTTGACTTACTTTTCATAGCTAATTACAAATTTACTTTACCAAAAGGACTCAGCACCTGCAAATATTTTAACATTTGAAAGGTCCCAAAATACTGATTTCCATGAGCTATTCAGACACAAAGTACACTCCCATGTATGCAGCAACAGAAAAAAGCACATATAACTTGAATTCTGGAAAAGTTTAAATCTGTTGTCATCAAATATTTTAGGCCTAGAAAAAGAAGGCAGGCCCATAATGGTACACACAGTGGAAGTTAATGTTTAACCTGTCACTTTACCTAAAATTGTATCAGAACTGTTTTGCTTGAGTTTTCTTTCATTTTACTAATCTTTTTTTTTTCCCCCAGTGTAGGTAACAGTTTTTGTTCAGCTTTACCTGCACAAAATGTAGCTATAAATGCTCATCTCAGTAACTCCACTGATAAATGCTCTAAGGCACATTTTTAGCAAATAGTTTACAAAGGACTATCCAAGAGCAACTGAACCAGACTTACTTGAACTTTAACCTCCTGATGACTCAGAAGGGGAACTAGAAAAGGTACAACTCCAGAATCAATCACCATTTGTATCTGTTCATTTCCACCGTCTGTTAAGTAGGACAAAGCCCAGACAGTGTCCACAAGAATCTAGAAATTGGAGAGAACATAGTTTACACATTGAAGAGAAAAATCCATAAGATAGAAATTTAATTTATTGAGCAACATTCCATATATTTAGGGGTGGAGAGAAAAAGCATGCAATTTAGTTACAGGAAAAACTTAAAACATGATTATGATGAGACACAATCTGTAAAGTGTTAGATTGTGTACAACTATGAAAACTAGGGCCATTTGTTCCAGCACAGCAACTTCTACATGTCCTATCAAATTCCTTTTTAACTAAATCCCACGTTTTGGTGCATAAAGTGACAGCATACATCATCTCACAAAAGTAAGCTGTTGGGCTTGATTTGCATTTCCAAGGTAGACAACCAGCTCAGATAAGTAGCTGTGCCAGCAATTTTCTGAAGAAAATACCAGCCCAGCCTCCTTAGCAGTGCTATAATTTGCTAGCTGTGCTATCTTCTGATTATGGAATACATAAATTCCCTTAGTCTCTAATCCATACATCTACACCTTAGCATTTCTGATGCAGTGCAGTTCTCAAGTGAAACTGCAAACTATTCTGGATATATGCCTTTTTCTGCCTTTATATTAAGAATAAAATCCACAGCAAAGAAAAGGAGTTCTTATACCAACTAAAGGACTAGCAACTATTGTAACGTGGCAACTGCTCAAGCAACGCAAAACCCACAGAGAAATGTCTATCCTGCAGGGCAATCTAAGTATCTTAAAGAAAATAAAGACTAAGTCACTGATGACTTGATAAGGATTATTTGAAAGCCCTCAATAAAACAAAGGTACAAATATCACAGTCATTGAAAGGTAGTATCTGAAGTAGAAACAAAGCCAGCAGAAAGAGGGATATCACATCACATAGAGATGATGTTACGAACTAAGGTAGAGAAATCTGGACCCCAGTAGGAACATTATCTGTTGAGGTACCTAGATCTAGTCTACTTCTAAAATAGACACCCATTTAAAATTCCCAGCCATGAAGACATCTAAATACTGCAGGACTGAAACATAGGAAAGACTTCACAGTCCTGCCCCACAGGCTGCTCCCACTCAGCTCCAGATGCCAGCCAGCACAGACCTAATGCCTTCCTGACACAGCCTGCTGCTGCCCTCACCTCCTATGCTGCAGGGACAGCAGAACATGCTGCAGTGGAGCCACTATCGCAGCAGAAGCAGTGAGAGATGGTGCCTCACCAGTTTGCTGCCCCACAGCCCTGATGGTGACGAGAGCAGCAGCCGCCAGAAGCACTCACAGGACTGTGGGCTGACCTACCTGCATCACTGACTCATCTCCAAAGATAGGTTTGCTGCTCCAGTACAGAGAGGCTGGGACCAGACTGGTACCTCCAAACTAGCACCTGACTCTCAGGATCAAAATGATGGACATCCTAATTGAGATCAGTCAAAACCTGGCATCACAGAGTCTAATTTCTACTTCAATAAACTCTCATACAGTCACTGCTTGCAAAAGCTTTCAAATTTGGCAGGGGAAAACAGCCTAGAGGTTAGAAGTACATTTGGCTTTGCTATGAATTTTCATTCAGGTTTGTCCAAGTTACACATTGAAATGTCACCATGTGCTGTCTCCCACTCAATACACTGGGAAAACCCTGGCAAAATCCCAGATTAAACTGTGGAAATATTTTGTGGAGCCAAGCCCATTTCACCATTAAAAGAGCAGCAGGAACACCACCACTACAGTGTGGAAGTAAGGAATGACAGTTCCACCAACCTTATGCTTTATCCCCAGACCCACCACAAGGGTTCACTTCCTTCTTCCCTAAATAAAACAATCACTATAGAGATTATAAAGTTCTGACAAGAGAAGGAAAAGAGCAGCTCCGTATCCCTTAGTTACACAGAACTTCGTTCCTGTAGTCCCAATGTAAGGCTTTAGGAAGTAAGTCCACACTTTTAGGACCTTACTTGGAAAAATATAGGTAAATCCATGAAGCAGGAATGTGGGAAGTACTGAAGGTTTTGTACCAAAAACATGAAGGTTGTCAAAGGTGCTGGAAAACAATAGTTTACTGCTGTTTATTTAAATATGTTTTCGTATGTGATTTCTTTAGTGAAACAGGTTGCAAAGTCAGGCACCCAACAGGTTACAAAGTCAGATTTGCACTTACACTCACAATATTTGATTTCACTGATATGTGGAAATATATGTATTTTTTTACACACATATTATATATCCTCTATGCAAAATTATAAATTGGGGCAGAATAAAGTGAAGCTGATGGTAATGCTGGCACGCTCATTTTTTAGTGCTCAATTCTGCAAGATAGGATTTTTTTAGCATATTTCTAATATAAAGGATAAAGAAATCCCAACTTTTAGAAAACCTATTTCAGAAATGGTATTTGCACTTGCTTTTTTGTGCTCTGGAAGACTACAGTTTTATTAGTCTTCGTATTTAATTGTGCAGTTATCACTTAATTATTCATGAATTAACACACAAAACCAAGTTTGCTACTTAAATACAATCTTGCAGCATTTTCTTTCTAGAGTAAACAAAGAATCTAAATATCTAAAGCTTTATAAATTACTTACGTTTATATCTGTATGGTAAATGAGAACACACAATGCTGGCAAAATCTGAAAAGAAGTTCATCAGTCATTATAGTAGAATAAAATTGGCGGTACAATCATGAATCCAAGTACTGCAGTCACAACTTAGCTTGAGTCTGCATTAGCATATTGTATTCATACACTTCCCAGCAGCTGGTCATTCCCTCAAAGCATTTATAAAAATATGTGTATTATATTTAAAATTTGTAAAAAAAAGAGACAGTACTATATTTCAGACACACAGAATGCAGATCGTATTTTGAGGGAAAACAAGCAGAGATAAGACATCCCCCTACTAATTTGAAACCTTTGTTACCACACATACAATAAAAATCATTAGCCTAGTATCAATACACAAAACCCCTCGGATTAAAGCTGTATTTTTATAATCACACATAGAGAAAATATAAAACTGAGATGTGATCAGACTGCTTAGAACAGAGTTTTTTATTTAGTAAAATATTACTTGTAGAAGGTAACCCTGTTCTCTCCTTCACTTTAAAAATGTCATTAAAGTTTAGTTAACAGTATCATACCTTACATGGCTTCAAAAACTCTATCTACACTTTGGAATTTATCTTAAAATGAAGAACTCTACTTACATTACAACTATAGTTTCAGTCAACTAGCACCATTTTACTAACTGTGTCTATCTGCTCTGTTCACCAGTTTAAAAGGATTTTCAGATGCTTCTTGTCTCAGCCTGGGACTTGGCATCACTGCTAGTCATTGACAGCTAGTCGAAACAAACTACACTACATTGATTAGTTTACTTACATTTCCTCTTACTGAAAATAATTACATTTGAATACTTCTATATACAGAATCACATTCGCAGAGAGCTTTGGGGTTTTTTTAATAAAAGCATGAAATGCTATGTTAACACTTTCTAATGTGTTAATTTTTTGGTGTGTCCATTTTAGCGTACAGCTCATCAGTCTTCAGTCTTGCTCAGTTTCAGATATTACAAATACCTTTATTAAAGCCTTAGCAAGAACCATCAAATTGGTCAAGTTACTTAATTTAACAACCAATAAGTGGCACAAGGTATGTGCACAGTGACAAAAAACATGCATAAATTCATAGTATGACAACGTCAAATATTTGGCCTCTAGCCCAGAGTATAAAAAAAGTTATCTGTCTTGTAATTCTTTATTTACCTCCTGAACTGTCTCCATAGGCGGTGGGGGGTCCTTATTCCTGCAGAGATTTACAATGACCCATGTGACGTTCCGAAGGAAGGTGATGGGAATGGAGGGATTGATGAAGGACAGAAGAGGTTTGACAACTCCCAGTGATATGACATAATCTCTACACTGAGGACCATCACCTACAGAAATGAAAATTGTCGTAAAAGAAATTACATTAAAAATGGAAAATCTTGGAATGTATGCAATGACATGTCGGGATACTGAAATTCTATGTTTCCTCAACAATAGTCTAATACTAATAGGTTGTGCTTAATTAAATATACATACGTACAGTTATGTATGTATATTTTAGGAGACACAAAATTTATCCTGTTAATACTTTGTGCAACAAGTGATACTATTATAGAAAAAAATAGGAGGTACATATCTGTTTCTTGCCACATTACATACTAAAAAAAAAAATCATCTCAATCCACAGAATTTAGAGGAAACATAGTCTCATATGATAATGCCAATGTTCAAAAAGTCAAATTCTAAAATGAAACGCTCCCTGAATGCAAATCATTAAAACAACAAGTTACCTATAATATTTCCCAGAGCCCAGACAGCTTGCTCACAAACATTCTGGTGCGGTGAATGAAGTAGTCTCAAGAAGAGGGGTACTGCATCTGCAGAATGCAAAGACTGGATTTGTTTTATACTGAAACATGGTATATGCAAAGCACTTTCAATGACTTATACAAAGCACTTTCTCCACCACGCCTCATACATATTTCTATTACGAAGGACATACAAAACCTCAGTTTAACATTTATATATATATATAGAGAGAGAGAGAGAAAGGAAAAAACAAGCTTGAGAACAGACAACTATCAAAAAACAACGCTCCCCACATTTAAACATTTCCCTGTATTTCTCAAAGTGATATGCAAGACCCACAAGTATGCAGGTGTGACATTTCTTGTCCTGGTCATTTAGATTTTCCAGGTATCCAAGATTGCAACACATACCTAGAAAAATGACATTCCTACTTGTGCAAACCTGTTTCATATCTTGACTTTAAGAAAATAGCTTCCTCCCAAGAGGTGGCTATAGTTAGTTTCCATATGCAGTTAAGATTTACATCCATCTGCCAGTCCTAAGACACATTTTAATTTGCTCTTATATAACGCCAGCAACATACCAGATTAAGGAAATGGTGCTGATTTTAGATATCATTCTCTGTGGAATTAAATACATTTAATAGAGCTAAGAAACCATCCCTCTACTATTCCCATGCACTACTTCCCTTCAGACAACCCATACTGTTTGAAAGACAGCAATTCTTGCAGCAATTTTAAAAATCTATATATGATCATAGTCATCTTGTAGTCTTTCTGATCCATTTATAAACTGCTAAAGTATTTTTTCTTGCAGAAATAGCTTCAGAAATTTTAAAAAATTGCAACACAATCTGTGAGCAACTGTGAATCAATATTCTGTTGATAATGTAACATGTGACAAGCCAAAAAACTCCTGATGTATTTTCCTGAAAAATACAGAGCAATGAAGAATAAAGACAACCTAAAACTCACTGCGCACCCCAGATGAGTAATTCAGCAATTGCTTATAACTGACAAGCTAGGAGGGACAGCACTACACTGTTGCTTAAGAACACTCACTCTTCTTGGAACAATCATCCCACTTCCATTAGCTCAAGTGGAATATTTTAGCTTCCTTCTCAGTGATTAACGAGATTACACTTCAGCCATACGTGCATTCAACATATTTCAGAGAGGAGGGTCAACTATGTAGTTTATATGATTGCAAACCTCGTATGCTTTCAAAACCAGGAATGAAATTATTTTGTATCAATACTTCAGGCAGGAGGACAACCTGAGAGAGCATGAGCTGCAGGTTATCTGATCTACTGCTCTCAAAAATCAATCAGTCCTGCCCCAAACTGGCTCCTGCCAAGAGCTGGTCTGTGTATATAGTACCTCTTCTCTTTTGTTGGGCCTTCCAACAGCCATCTGTCCCTCTTGATTGCGGGAGGCCGCCTCTTTTGTCTTTAGGCTGCACCAGCCTCTTCTGTAGCTACAAGGATCTATTGCTTTGTTTCCTCAAACAATCCCTTATCTGAAGGGAGAAGAGCTGGGAGGTTGTTTCCCTTACTCATCTCCCAGCCACAGCAGTAGGACTTTTAGACTAAACTTCCATTTTCTCTTCATGAGTAAAGCTGAAAATGCTTTTTTGCTTCTTTAAAGTCATTCTACTACATTTTGTCCTTTTCAAGCATTAACTAAACAGATTTTGGGAGAGACGTATCTCAACTTGAACTTGTAGTAATTGTTCAGGTAACAACAATGCTTTTAGCTGTGCTGTACATATTTTTATTCTACTTTTAATTTTGACTTTGAGATTTTTTCCCAATTTTTTCCTGCAAAGCTAATACTATAAACAGCCTTTCTATTAAATCAATCCATTCAAACAGAATAACACTGCGGGACATGAAAAAGGAAGAAAACAATGACTATGAACAAAGTTGAGAAGGAAGAAAAAACGTGGGAATAGATTTTCAAAGATACTTAGATCCCAGAAAAGCGATCTAAAAACAGAGGGGCCCAAATCACATCAGCAATCTTTGAAACAATTTCAAGATACTGATTTTTTTTTTAAAAAAGTTTTGGATTTTTATCCAGAGCTCATTCTGATAAGCATTCTTATTCTATTATTTCAATATCTTAACTGTACAGAATCTAACAATTAATGAGAAATTTTATTAGCTATGAAAACACACAAACCAGGCTTTTGATTTGAACGGTAGGTTCATACACTTAGGAAAAAAAAAATCAAATAACTAAGTCACTGTTTTCCCATAAAAAATGAGAATAAGAATAAGCCCAGACAATTTAGTCTATATTTGCTTATCTATAGTCTCCTCTTTAATGACAAAACATTGTATTTAGCATAAAGGTGATTGTTTTCAGATAAGCATGCTGATACATAAAAGCCATACATAGTAATGAAAAATCTATTTGATTAATTTATCTTCATTTATCTTTAGTTTCTTTCTTCTCTCTTTTTTCTTTCTCACTGATTGTCCTAGTTCAGCAGGTGGGACCAGTTATCACTGTGTGGGGGTGATCAAAGCTATGTATTCTACCCCCCTCTAT
>JAWWTY010000001.1:54434052-54467440 GCA_035222235.1 Margarornis squamiger | reverse complement strand
GCGGGTCTCAGCACAAGGGCTAACAAACCCCTTTGGGCTTGTGCCCCGGGACACTGGGTTATACTGCTGGGTTTTGGCGAGTTGAAAGCAGTTCTTCTTTGTGTCAGTGTAGTATCTTCCACAAAATTGTAACTCTGACCTATAATCTCTCTTGTGGTGGGTCCATTTCTCCTGCCAGTTTACCTTTAAACCAGCACACTGATTAAGCAAGAAAGGAAGGCAGCACAACAAACACTGTCTGTGCAAGGACAGGATGGTAATTTTTTTTAACTGCGTATTTAAACATGCTACCTTGCATAACTGTATATATTTAACAAATTTAATAAATTTTATGAACGCACTTTTGTGGTAGAATTACTTCCTAACTTAA
The DNA here is from genome assembly GCA_035222235.1 of Margarornis squamiger. NCBI lineage: Eukaryota > Metazoa > Chordata > Aves > Passeriformes > Furnariidae > Margarornis > Margarornis squamiger. The sequence goes on along the minus strand of JAWWTY010000001.1, from coordinate 54,467,070 downwards.
GTTTTAGCCATAGAGCAATTAATGTACGTGACTTCAGAAGTCAAACCAAGAATAAGAAAGGACTAACATTTTTGTCGTATTCCTTATATCATCTCTCAATTCTTTATCTTCTTTATGAGAAATCATGTCTGGGATCCTTAACATTAATCATTAGTGAGGAACAGATTAGTGTTTAAGAGCAAATGTGGACATTTTTAGAAAAAGAGGACAGACGTACTTAATATTTTAATGGTTTTGATAACAAATAGCATTTGTTATCCAAGTATTCCCCACAATATCGAACCCCCCTCAAAAAAAACCCCTCAAACTGTAATACTTACTAGACTGTACAACAGCTTGAGTCTGTGCAGAAGTGCCTGATGCTATGTTAGTCAATGCCCATGCAGCTTCAAATTGTAATGAAGGACTGTAATGAAATAATTTTATAGCAGTAAGTTGATACATGGTCTGAAGACTATGTTTCATTTCAGTATTACTAGCTGTATCCACTCTGGCATACACATTTAAGCAGTGCCACTGGGCTAAAATCTAAAAAAAAAACCCTCTAGGCCTGGACATTTCAGGGAAAAACTGTAAGAAAAAAAGGGGTCTTGCATTCTATGACCTTTAGTAAACCATTCATTATTCTGAATTAATATTAGTAATAAAAAATATATCTAACCAACCAAACTTGATTCTTCTAACATTACATCGTAGATGAAGTGCAAGCTGGTATACTGGGATAAATTTCTGTATGTGCTCCAGAGAGAGAAGAAAAATCAAGCATCAGTATTAAAAGACAGCATCCTTCCTGTATTAAATCAGACTTATTAAATGCAGGTAAAATTAGCTACAAATGTCATGAAAGCTGGGGTAACATCTCTTCCAAGATGTGTCTCAACTGTTGTCCGTGCCAACAGCAGTTTACTAAAACAGGTTGCATGAAAACTGTTGTTCAAGCAAATGCTAAAAGTTAAGAGTTCTAGAAGCTCAGAGAGTTGACAGCTTATGGTCCTTGGCATAACAGTGAATGTCTGGCTTTAGAAGGAGCAGTTACTGGTTTCCATTTCCATGATTTTTCTGTCTTTATCAATCGTGTTTTTTATCTAGTCATAGTGCCTTCTTTAGAAGTTTTTTTTTGTGTATTAATTTCCAAAGCATTTAAGGTTTTATTGAGGATGGGATTGGAAGGGAATTAGACAGGGGATAAAAACAAATCGTACCTGCATGCAGTTACCTATAAACCTTTACACTGCATTAAAATTCTAGTTCTAGGTTGGTCCTTTTTTCCTTACTCCTGTGGTAAGCTTTTAGTTATAATATGAACAACAACTTCAATCATTTATTATATGAAGTCTTTTCAGAGTTGAACTCTACTAAGTATTAAATAGCAATTACAATTAAAAGAACTGCATAAGAAAATGAGTTCAATTTTGAAAGACTTATTAAAAAATTACAAAAGTGAATCATACAAAAACTAGCAGAAAATCCAAACTCAAAGAATTTTCAAAGCACTGAACCATCTACTTCTAGAGTAGACAAGCATTTTAAAAATTCTACCCTGATTTGAATGTTATTGCCACCTGCCTTCTAAGCAATTTAGTTAGACAAGCTAGAAAAAAAAGCTACTCACACTTCCTATTTTTGCAGCTGCCAAAATATACCAAAAATACCAAATTGCATTTTTGAAGTTTCTAGCCCTCGTTGCTGCAGAATTAACATTGAAAATGAAAATATTATAAATACATTTATGGTTGCCTGAGACTGAAGACAGGCTAAAATATTTACCTCGACTTTGTTAATCCCCATCTGTTTGAACAAGGGACTCATGCTTTGTGGAATATGGCATTTCTTACATGTCATTAAATTCTTGCAACTACATGCTCAGTGTTCTCTACTGAAGCTCTTGTCTTCCAATAAAGAATCATAACAGAGAGCATGCTCACCATGTTGCACCATCGCATAAGAGAGCAGCAGAAAGCCAGAAGGAAACTCACCTTGCAGTGAGAAGAAAAACTAGAAACTTAAGGTAATAACCTTAACGAAAAGATAAGTGGATTCTGGAAATGAAAAGGCCCCTATTCACAACCAGGCGTGTTCTCTGCCTTCACACAAATACACAAAACAAGACAACAGGTCTGAGGCAGGTTTCTTAAAAACAGTTAGTAAAAGGCTGAAATATTCAAAACTGGTGAGAAATGCAGTAAGATTTTCTCCATTAGCTGGATATGATCAAACAAGCTATAAAAAATAAAATGACATTTCAGTGGCAGAATAAATACTCCTGGAGAACTTATGACTTATCATCATGGAATGTGATCCACTCTGTCAGATTACATGGTGCTGTGATTCCTCAGTTTCATTTCAAATAATGCAATTTTTTTAATGCAAATTTCCAGTAAAGGCGAACATTTTTCAAAGAATACTTACTTATCATCCCTTTCTAGGCATTTTACCAGAATTGGTAAAATTCCAGACTTTATTAAGTCATCAATAGGTGGATTTCTGTCACTGGATAGGAGTTTTCTGTGAAATTGGAAGTAAAAGTAAAGTAAGTAACTTGCATAATGAAAAATGTGTAGAAATTATGTTTATGTACCTTTATTTTTTTTTACCTTGCAGCTTGGACTGCACTCAGTTGGATCACTGGGTTGTCACTTGTGGCATTCTGAAAAAACACCAAAAACAAACAGTAAAAACCAAAAATGCACAGAACACACCCTTCTAATTTTAAAAAAAAATTGTTAAATGTAACATACCTGCAGTATAGCTTCTAGTGTTACATTTTGCTTGAAAAGAAAAAAAAAAAGGTTTAGTAATTTTACTGCTAAATTATAGCCTTTTTAAACACTTAATACAGTCAAACTTATTTTAACAGTTCATAAATTTGTTTTCAAGTAACTGCAAGACAACAGAATACATTGTTTGGAGACATCACCAGTTTTAAAAATAATTCCAGAATCAAGGAACTTACTGCTTTGAAGTCAGCATCAACATCAGAATCTTCTAAACTTTCTTCTTGAGGAACATTTCTTTTTTTCAAAAGATGTTCATCTCTTTTGTTCTGTAAAGGAACAACAAAAAATAAATCCACTTCTAATGCTTATTAGTACAGCATGGTGCTATGTAACGGACCCTTACAACATGTAAGTATAGATAAAATTGCCTTTTTATAAAGGCATCTGTAACCTGGCAGCAGTTACCAGCTGTAAGAATATAGCAGCTTGATAATCACAGACAGACCTAAGATAAACCATGACGTCTGAATTAATAAAAACTTATGGGTTAGGGATCAGTTTTCTAACAGACATTTACAATACTCATAGCTCTGCATGACATTAACATTTAGCCACACATAACAGAAATTCTTTTCCAGTGTAAGATTAGTTTTCAGCTAAACCTGCTTGAAAGCTCCCTGGTTACATCTCTTTGCATCTTGTGTGTAAAGTAGCATCCTCCATGTACACTGGCACTTGCAATATTTCCCACTCACACAAAATACCCTCCACTCTTAGCTCCTTTAAGGAATTAGAGAAGAAAAAAATTGCCTTTTCCGTGGTAAAGTACCCATTTAACTTTTCATTTTGACATTTCTAATTTAACAAATTTGAAGACATAAACCTCTAATTTAAAAAGAAAGAAAACAAATCACCCATTGTTTGCAGTTTTTTATGACTTTAGAATGTATTAAAAATATTATACCAAAAGTATGAAACTGTCTCTTCTAAATTTTAAACTTTATCTTTTGTTTGTTATGTCTAGAGGTACAAAGACAGAGGAGGCAATGGAAGTGATGCAGCATGTCTATCTGAACACCTTTTTATGTTTGGTTTTGGTTTTTTTTAATAAGTGCATTAAGATTTCCTTCTTTAATGAGGCAAAACATTGAAAAAGAGCCTTAAGGAAGAATACATAGCCAGCAATAATAAGAAATCTATTATACCAACTAGGAACGGCAGGCTTTTCAGTCTCCAATTATCTGATAGCCAAACAGTACTGACTAAAGAGATTTTATTATATCCCACCTTGTAACAAACAAAAACACTTCTCAGCAGAATGATGTGTTGAAGGGTCCCCAATACTTTATTGTATGTTAAAAAAAACCAGCAGCCTTGGGTCCAAAATTTCTGGGACTTGCTTACTTTTTGAACATATTAAAAAGAATTTAAAACAACTTCTCCAATCTCAGTTTGAAAGGCTGCTAGGCAAGATTTTTTTTTTTTTCAGGCAAGAGAACACTAAAGAAATAAATAAGCAACAAAATAAGCCTTTAATGTAGAAGACAACATCCCACAGACTTAGCATAGTTTAATTTTTGTCAAGTCTAAGTAGAGAAACTAGATTCTCAGAGAGTGTTCAAGACCACCTAGCCTGGCTGTGGCAGCCTCTCCAGAGCTGTTCAGTAACAGCTGCACACACGGAGCACATCCACACAGGTATTTTGCTAACAAGTGGTTCTGGAGAGAAGGAAGATGGAAATGAGCAGGCAGTTGAATGCTGAGAAAGTAGTGTTATGCAGACAAACTGCATCAGGCAGGTACGCACTGGCAGATGGATTCACTGTAAAGACCTATAATGTATTTACCTGATTTTCCCACACCAGGTACTGCCATTTTAAGCAAAGAGCAAACATTGTTCAACCCTCATCAATCTGATTTTGCTCAAGTACAATTCCTTTTCCCTCTTTTTGTCTCAACCATAGCCTACATTTTGGCAACTGCAGGGACTGGACCCAGTTTCCAGAGTCCCTCTCCATGATCATGTCAGCTTTTCTCCCTAGTGTACAGGTACCATACACATCCACCTGCAGAGAAAGCAGTTCCTGCCTCAGACGAATGTCTCTTCCGATGGAATCAGCTGTTAAGGTTAAACAAGCCAATACTGGGAGAAGGGACTGAAACTGGAGAAAGGTCTTGATGTCTTCAGTCAGCTGTTCTCTTCCTACCCAGAGATATCACAGATCATGATGGTGAGCAAGCCCACACAGGCATGAATGTACAGGGAGACAGGTGTAGTTACGCAGGTGGCAGGCAAGGGTCCAGCAGACATTCCCTGTTTTCAGAAAAGGTGCAGCCTGAAGGAATCAGTGTCCTAGTGCAGAATCATTGCCACTGTCTGGTGGAGCAACTTAAAAGTTTCACATTAAATCATTTACCAGGAAGGGTGAAGTTTCCTTGTCATTAGCAGAAAACTACTGTAGTACAAGGCAGGGTTTTCCGATTCTTTTCCTTCTGAAATATTTGGCTGGATTTTCTACATTTCATGTTTAGAAAATGCAGTGATAAAGCATTGCAGGATTCTTCTAAAATGTGCCTGCTGTAAGAATTGTTATCCATGTGTTTATTGAACACTTTCAGAGATGGTAATTTTGCACTTCCCTGGGCAGTCTTTTCCAATGCCTGAAACCCTTACAGTGAAGAGATTTTCCTAATATCCAATCTAAACCTCCCTTGGTGCAACTTGAGGTCATTTCCTCTTGTCCTATTGCTTGTTGCTTACTTAGAAGAGACTGATTCCCCACCTGGCTACAACCTCCTTTCAGGTAGTTCCAAGAGAGTGATAAGGTCCCCCTGAGCCTCCTTTTCTCCAGGCTAAACACTCCCAGCTCCCCCTCAACAGATTCATTCTTCTCCGGACACTCTCCAGCACCTCAACATCTTTCTTGGAGTAAGGGGCCCAGAACTGAACACAGTACTTGAGGTACAGGCTCATCAGTGTTGAAGAGCAGAATGGTTAGGGTTTGGAAGGGACCTTTAAAGGTCATCTAGTTCAACCCCCAATACAATATAGAGAATACAGTTGGAACAAAGCAAGAATCCCACTGTGGGTGACTCAACAGCATCCTCAAGAACAGCAGGAATCTGCTGCTTGGCCTTCGGCAGCCAAACATCTCTAAAATCACCTTCTACAAACATCAGGCAGTAAGTCTAGAGCACACCAGTGGACAAAACCCTGGATTATTCCAAGCCACTTCACCCGAAGAACTTCAGAAATACTACCAGCCTATAACTATTATTTGATACACACTTCATGCCTATTCACAATGAGTACACTTCTATACAAGTATTGTTAGCTGAAATAGTTTACTTGAGTAGTATTTACAGGGGCATGCACAAATTCTCTCTGCCTGTGGCCACAGAATAGGTGATGAAACACGTTTAAATTTCTTACAACTCCCTAGAAATCTTCCAGGGACTTGAGCAAGGGGGAAAGGAGGGCAGGCTGCAAATGAACACACAGGTACAGAAGAGCAGTAACAGAACAGTAAGTAGTTTGCCTCCTTCAAGCAATTATCTATGCATACACCAATGCAGCAGCCATCTCCAAAGAGCACTCCCTCCCAAGCATGCTGTTCACCCGGAGGGGAGTCCCTGGAGTCCACAGATGAAGAGACACTTAAGGACTTTCCTCCTCAGGGCAGCAGCATGACAAGAAGTGAAATACAACAGAGCTCCAACTAACTGTTCTGTAGCTTTCAGGAACAGAGATACCCCACTGGGAGGCCACTGACGGTGAAGACAGGAACAAAGGAACATTTCAAATTCAGGCCCATCAAACATATATAACCTAGGTTTAAATTCCACTATGGGTCAGGGTCTCTTGACAAGAGCAAAACTGTACCAAATGAACTAGAAATCTTAGCATGGTAAGACTGAGTTACAATGCAAAACTTTTCATTCACAGCTGCATGATAAAGACGGCCGTAACACACAAGCTAACTGAGCTAAGCAAGAGTCTAGTTCTCTCCCATTCCAGCAAGCCTTCTATGCCTGCATACACATTTATCTAATTCCTTTGGCAACGTGAGTATACCTAACAGAATGCTTCCTAATGTTAACCAGGTAAGTATGAATGAGAGTATATTCTAATGCCAAGATATTATACCCTCATTAAAAGAGACATGAATTTCACAGTAGAATTTCTGTGAGTGCAGGCAACACTTTGAGGATGTTGCTCATATGGTGCAATGGACCCCAGAAAAAATTACTTCGGCCAAGGAAAGAAAGAGCTAGCAAGAATGTTCCTGTAGCTATTCACTGTCTGCAGATGGCTGGGTTGAAAAACAACTGTCAAGAACAAATATCGAGGAGCCTCCACAGCAGTCTGAGGCAGAGAGGCTAGTACTTATGGAGAAACACTTAAAGTTTCTCTTCTTATTAGCATTTTTTATGAAGTCAAGGTAATTTGACAGACTAATCACTCCCCTTCATAAGGTAAAAGAAGGTGACTTGCAGCTTGCCCTGACCTTAAAATGCTTGCATTTTGTCACATTTTGGCACACTCAAAGTTCTTGCCTGAATCATAGCACCAGCCTCTTCTGCAGGCTCCTGTGGTGAAAATGAAGATAAACGAGAAAAAACAGATCCAGCTGTTCTGTTCAAAGCCTGGTGAGACAGCCTTTTCAAAGGCAGAGGCATCAGACAGAAGATCTTTGCCCTCAGGTAACAAACACCATTACAAAATGCTTCCTTGAATGAGGGAAAGCTTTAGGAACTCAGTAGCCAGTAGAAGTTCTTTCGGCATGAAAGTTGATACTTATGTTTGAGTCTTGCAAAGGCCAAAAGCAGAACTTCAAGACCATCTCAACAGTAGGAACTGGAGTTGCTAATGCTAGTCAGCGTTAGCTCACAGGTAACAACAAATGGCTCTTTCTCGTGCAATTACATCCAAGGAAAGACTAAGGGATTAGGCCAGTGATGGAAGCAGACTCAGGTTGTCTGGATGTCCTTCTTAAGTTATCATTGTGACAGAGCAAGCTGAAATTCTGGGTTTCACTTAGACATTCTCCAATTTTGGTTTTGGAGGGTGAGAGTACCTGCCACAGTCCATCATGAAGAAAAAGGAAATGCCTACCACTGGAAACTCATCACATTAAATGGATGCTCTGAAAACTTCTACTGAATACCCTCCTCTTAATGAAAGTTTTCTTAGGTGGGTTATCTAGCCTGAGTGAATTTCTAGTTAGATCTCTTGGATATGAACCTGGGGAAAGATTCAACTTATTTAAGGTTGGGAAAGGACAACTAGTTGGCTCTACTTACTTCTCAGAACTCATTAACACTTAGAGAGATTAACAAAACCCTGTAAAACTATAAAAAGGCTGAACAGGTCAATCTGATGATCTTACCGTCTACAGATATCAAAATTATATCCTACTGCTTAGGGAACTAAGTCACCTGCATCCAAAGGCAATCAGATTCCAAAATTATTCTTCAGACAAAGCGCATAGCTACAGATACACAGAAGACAAAGGCAACTTTTCCACATTTGAGTTCTGCTAATTCACCTTTGTGACAACAGAGAGAATTCACAATGTTGCTGTTTGGGTATTGCACATCTGTCTCAGAAGAGGAGTAGGTTGTCTAAAAATAAGTAGACACATAGGTGTACACTAGTGTGTGGCCCAACAGCCCTAAGCATGGACTGCAAAGATTGAAGCCTCTTAAAGCTAGGAAAAAAATAGTTCTTACCAAAATGGATTCAAGTAAGCCTCCAAAGAATTTCTTCATAGCCCTTTTCAACTAAGCCTTTAGAAGAATACAGTAGGAAAGTAATTTTCCTGCTAGGGTATATATTTTTTTAATGAATCAGTCGAGGCAGCATAAATGCAAATTCTTTTCCAAGAATTTGTGCTACTAACACTGGATAGGAAAGCCTCTAGAAGAACACACTAACAGTGTTTCGGTGTTCCTGTGATTGTAGCTCTTCTTTGAACTGGTAGACTAAAATATGTACTTTGCAGTGAATGAAAAGCTATACATACACATTCAGCTGGAAAAGACATGTAACTGATGCCAGTTTCACTATCCTGAAAATGTGGATTTTTTTTTTCTTTTGCACTCTCAGACTTCCCGAAAATCACAAAAAGATTTTTCTCACTCTAGTGCTCCTGGCAACATGAAGACAGACTCCTTTCTTCAAAGTTTACTACTTCATTTAGGAGCTATCAGGGAAATATGTAATCTTATTCAAGAAAGATCTGAGTAGGAACAAGTATAGTATGCCAGGGAAAGAGGTTAAAAAAAAGACATATACCCATGCCTCCTTAATTCACCACTTGTTTAGCAAATAATTGCTTTGCCTTCCTCCAAATTTAATTGGCAATTAGAGCTTTCATGAGCTCATGTCCATGAGCTCTCAGAGGCAGCTGAGTTTGCCAAGAAAGCCAAAAATAAACCTTGTCAGAGATCGTGAAGTTCTTAAGATTCCAGTTAGTTAGCAGGACAGTATCCTGTGTTTCTGCTGAGGTTAGGAGTGCTAAGGCTTCCTTTGAAGGGCAGTATCTATCTCAATGACCTGGCTAAAGACTACTACCTCTCTTTAAGCACATGAATGGCCCAAGTCAAACTTCACCCTCAGAGAAAGCCAAGCACTTAGGATCAAAGGATCTCTCACAGCAGTGGAGTTACAGGCTTCATTTAGAAATGGAACCTTAAAGTGAATCCTAACCATTACTCATCCACCCTACTACCCTTTAAACTGAAACTAATACACTAAGCCAGTTAATTCCAGGGTCTCTCTTGGTAACAGAGCAGCCTTCAGGTTTCTGTAATGCTGAAACTAAGTGATAAACACTCTAAGTCAGACTTCACCAAGACAATACACTGGAAAGTTAAAATTCTAAGTCCTGATACAGTCTCCATCACCAAGACTGACATTGTTGCCTTTTGTCTGCCAGGAAAGAAGAGATGGCCACTGTTTAAGCTCTTAGGTCCCTTGCTGTACAAACAATATAGGCAGAGACCAAGGCAATCTTTCCAGAAATGTAGTAGATCCATTCCCAAAATGCACAGAAGGCAAAACCAACATGGAGTCAGTAAAAGGGCACCTGACCATTAGGAGTGTCATCTGACTGCCTCATGATGACAACCCATGCCTTAACCTGGAATCTGCCAGACTACTGCTACCCTTTTATGTTGGACAGCTTTGTTAATTCAATTCCTAAACAAATAAGCGATTGGGAAAAGAAAATGGGGCGGGGGGGAAGGTAAAGTTAAGTTTTCTCCAGAGCTGTGGTGTGAAGATAGCAAACAGAGATAATATATTCCTGAAACACAGAATGTGTTGCAAATGCACCTTGATGTCTGTAATCTCAAGAGAATAAACACTGATGCATGCAGAAATTGTTTACTACTGTTCAAAGCTGTGATTTTTTTATTTATTCCATCTTACAAAAGAAATGTAAGCAGCTTTATCACATCCATTTGTTTAATATTTATATCCACATTGATTCAACACACAAATCCACAACTATGTAGTGCTTCAACCATACAGATCGAGAATATACTTCATTTGCCTGGTTCCTTCAAAGCCAGGTGCACATGCAACATCAGGACAGTTGGGATAAAGAGAAGATATCCCTTTGTTTGGAAGAGGCACTGGTGGATTACTATGGTCACATCAACACATATTTCCTGAATTTGGCATACTTATGCTAGAGTAACAGTGTTAGCTGTAAGGATAAGAATGAAGGTATGATATTACTGCTTATCTTTTCCACGGCTAGAACTTAATAAAATATATCCCTTTACATTTCAGTCTCAATTCTGTACCAGAAGGAATGGCATCTCACCTGCCACAGAGTTCCCACAGCAAGCCAGTTGCCCACCAGCACCAGTTCAGCTGCTGCAAACCAACAACTTGGACACATGCTGAATTTCTTACTAAAGCAGATTTCTGGTCTCTGCAGTGAAAGATGTTCAGCAAATACTCCAGAAGAACACCACTTCCTGCATTTAAAACTACTGCAGCTGCTGTTCACTCTTGATTTACAGCCTGACCTACATCCAGCGCTTAGGCCTCTCCTCTAAATCTGTAACTGATCTTTCATGAGCAGTTTTCAGTGAGAAGTCACCAGCAGCTCACAGGTTTCCTCCTCCTCATTTTCACTCCCGTATTACAGGCACATGCAGGATTCCTTCCACAGAGAACAATCCCTTGCCTTAATTGTACAACTTGCTCCCTACCACACGTCTGTAATAAAATGGCCTGAAATTATGACCTGTTACAAAAACCCATTATGAGAATTAAATTTAAATTAAAATTCTCACTTTACACTGCAAAGTTCTCTCCAAAGACTGTACTAGAATGCTCCCATTCCACCTTAATTTAATGAGATGTATGAAGATATGCTGTGTTAGCTAAGGCCCCTTTTTCAGCACTGCTTTGCTAACAGGCATAGGCTGCCCAAGTGCTATGAAGGATTCTTCCCAGCAGAGATTTCAGTAATACAGTGAATTTTACACTAGTTCTGAACACAGATGGCCTCTAACATGTCAGCATAAACTTCCACTGCTGATAATTTTCCAGTTATGTGGATCAAATCAGATCTATTTGATGAATTTCTTTAGTCTCAGGATGAATTTTAGAAATATTTATTTTTTTATTGTAATTAGATGCAAAAGTTTTTCTCTAAGACCTGAAAAAACAAACCCCAAAAAAGTCTCATTTTTTAAGAGGAACAGAAGGATCTGAGGAAAATACTAGCACAAGAGTTTTTGGTGGCTCCTACACAATCAGGTGATAAGTGCAGACAAAATTTCTCAAAAACAAGTCAAGCTGATTTCTGTTAACATAACTACTATTTACAAATCCTTCACTTTGATTTTAGCAATGATTTTGTCTTTCTCAGTTTGCAAACAATGAAAAAAAGTTTATGAAATTGAGTGGGTGTGCACTCCTAAGCAAGCACCACTCAAACTGTCAACGATTCAACTGGCAAACTGGAGATATGTATCAAACGGGAGGCCAAAAAGGAGTTTGGGCTATACTTAGAATATTCAAACCACAGACTTCCATTAAGTCATCATTGAAAATATTAGAAAGCACAGGTGATACGAAGCTGGAGAGTCTCTGAAGCATACTGAGGAACAGAACAGCAAAGTCTGGAAGAAGCAGATGCAATTCAGAAGAATCAATGTCATAAAAAAAATAAAAAAATAAAACCCCAATGCAAACAGAATAAACAACGATGTTTGCTTTGTGGTACTCTAAGGAGCATACAAAAGATGCAGCAGATCACAGACTGTGAGGCTGCCTCAATATAAAGAAGAATACTGCATTAAAAACTGTTTTTCACAATTCCATTTAAACCTCAGGTGAAGCCTGCATCCTTTCAGACTTCCACACTTCCAGAAAAATACAGGCAATTTGGAACTGAGAGGCAGCAACAAGTCAGAAACAGAATGCTCAAGAAAAGGGTAAAGAGCTGAAGTTGTCTCAAGAGGATAAAGCTAAAGGGGCCAGTATCAGTCCTCAAATACACTGAAGGTACCCAAAGGCAGACAAAAGTCTACTCCTTGTCTCAGCTTGTGGAAAGGTCCTTCAGCAGCAAGCCATTAAGGTCCCTAGAAAGGCTGTTGAAAGAGTTATGAATGATGAAGGTGTAACAAATGCTCTGTTTAGGCAGAGCAGTAAACTAGATCAGTTCTCATATGCATGAGCTTCCCAGCTATACTGGCATTTACCCAACATGCCCAAAATCTGACCCCAAAATTAAATCCTCTAGAGCACAGAGGCAGTCATTTCCAGAAAACAAAAGAAAAAGCTCACTTTCTACATGCTACCAACTCTCTCTTTTCCCATTCAGAGAATTCAAACACTTGAACAGCTAACAGCTTCACCATAACGAGAACTGGTACAGAAAGCATATATGGATTATTTCCAAACGATACACTGGAGTAGAGAGTACTGATCTGCTGCACTGGGCTTCACGAATTGGAAAAGGAAAACTAAATTAGAATCTGCAGCTACTAACCAACAAATTTGCAACTTTTCTGTGTAAGTTTGGGGCTACAGAGCGAAGCTGATGGCAAAATATTTACCTAAGACACCAGAGTAGTATTTACAACGTAAGAGAGTTGATGAACAAAAGCAGGCTCACCTTCCGCAGTTCAATTGTAACTTCGTTTCTGTGTCTTCTCATAGTCTGTAAATAAAAACAAAATGTCATGTCAAGAAAGTAGTATTATGTTTTGGCATCAGCTGTTTCTAGGTCAAAAGCGTAGTTATTCATCAAAAGACATGGAAACCTCTGGATAATTCATTACTCAAACCTCTTTTTTTTTTTAAAGATTATACACCTTACAGAAAGCTGTATCATAAACCACAGTAAATATCCCAAAGGCAGAAAATATTACTTCCCCACAGAGTTTCACTGAAATTACTCTCCAGGTGTTTATATGTGCACACGAAAAGCACCAGTAAATCCAGGTCAGACAGTCGCATATTCACATATGATCACATTCACAACCTAAACATATAACCTCTGCCAGTTATCCAGCCAAAATCAACCATGAGTGACAGAAGCTGACTGAGCTCAACACAAACAAGATAGATCAGACTTCTGGCAAAAGGAAACAAAGCAGTACAGTGGTACTACTACTATTTAGGATCTGTAGCCTAAACATTGTAAAGGAAAACCAGCCTGCAAACATCTCAGCTCAAAGATACTGGGCACTCAGAACACATTCCTGCCAATGCTGCTATACTTCTTAGGTAAATGAGATCAAAAGACTGAAAAAGAATTTTAGCCTACTGAAGGCAAGCTTCCTAGGTTCATTTAACAATCAGTGGAAAAGACATGCACCATCAGAAGGCAATTCAGAGAAAATCAGGACTGGATGACTGCTGGCAGCCCAGAAAGATCACCCACACTAACTAAAATTAGCCTTTTAAAATACTTTCTATGTCCTATCCTTGCTACTGACCTTCACTGTCGCTATCATGTTCCTTTTGAGTTAGGGCAAATAAGTCCCTGAGCAAAAAAGTACCAGTGAAGACCAGCAGTAAACACCAACACTCCCTATCAGCCATCTAAGGAAATACCAAACATGCTGAAGCTCAAACACAGGGAAAAGAAAGGCGCAGACTTCACACCTTGAACCTATACAGGACATAGCTACAGTACTTGGAAGATTTTCTTAGCTTCACTGTTCTCAACCAGTTGGCGTAGCAGTATGTACTCTTTTCACAGAATCATAGAATGGTTTGGTTTGGAAGGGACCTTAAAGATCATCTAGTTCCAACGCCCCCCCACCATGGGCAGGGATGCCACTCACTAGATCGGGTTGCTCAAAGCCCCATCCAACCTGGCCTCAAACAATTCCAGGGATGGGGCATCCACAACCTCTCTGGGCAACCTGTGACAGTGCCTCACCACCCTCTAGGTAAAGAATTTCTTTCTAACATCTAACTTAAGCCTGTCCTCTTTCAGTTTAAAACCACTGTCCCTGGTTCTGTCACTATCTGCCTGTATAAAAAGTCCCTCTCCCTCCTCTTTATAAACCCCCTTAAGGTACTGGAAGGCTGAAATGAGATCTCTCTGAAGCCTTCTCTTCTCCATGCTATAATTCATTATCTTGAGTTGATCTGAGAGTAAGAAAGGCTTGTCTTCCTGCCCATTGCTTGATTAACCAGTTCACTCATGTAAACACAGACACAATTCTTTTACATCTATAGGCATGAACTATACTACTTTAAACAGAGTAAGTTCTCACTACAGTAAAAGGACGCTAGCACTACAGCATGTACCAGAACTACACTGATTTCCCCCCTTCATTATTTTGGCAAACTATTTGGCACTTGTGACCACCTAAGCCTGTTGCAAAAACTCAAGTGTGATAAGGACTGGATAGCTGGGGAATGGGAGGCATTGGGTAGGTAGGGCATGAACTAATGAAATTAAGAACCCAAAAAGTCATCACATGCAACTAGAAAGACCACTCATTCAAGTCTGTTGTTCTATTAGAATTTTATATCTGAATAATCATAATAACTGCATCAAATTTAAGGGCTCTATATAGCCTAAAGTTTTTCAACACTTCTTGCCCATGACAGCAGCCTTCCACTCCCCAAAGGGGGCTACAAGAGAGCTGGAGAGTGACTTTTTACCACAGCATGGACTGATAGGACGAGGGGGAATGGTTTTAAACTGGAAGAGGGCAGGTTTAGATTAGATATTTGGAGAAATTCTTTACTGTGAGGGTGGTGAGGCACTGGAGCAGGCTTCCCAGAAAAGCTGTGGCTGTTCCACCCCAGAAGTGTTTAAGGCCAAGTTGGATGGGGCTTTGAGCAACCTGGTTTTGTGGCAGGTGTCCATGCCCATGGCAGGGAAGTTGGAATTTGATGATCTTTAAGGTCCCTTCCAACCCAAACCATTCTATGATTCTATAACTCTGCATTTCAATGAAAAAAAAAAATGTAGTTAGGCAAGGCTGCAATATCTCCTTTTCTTGATCATTCTGTGTTCTAGATACCAAAGTTCTTTACCAAACTTTTCACTAGGAACACTGCCCCACCTCCCAAAAAAATCTAATCTTACTCTTAACTTTTAAGGAGTACCTCATCACATGACAAATCAGTCAACTTGAGTGTCCATTAGAATTTTTCACCCCAAAATCCAGTATTGTATGTGCCAAATTCAAACTCTTGGTGATTTAATTGATGCAAGGCACAATCTACTTTTAGATTTGTTCCCTAATTACAGTTTACTCATTTTTATATGTGATAATACACCAGGATACTTACATTGAGCAGAAAAATCAGACCAAATCTGAAGTTGTCTTTAGGGGGCAACGATAACATTTACCATCTACCAGTCTTCTGGAAACATGGCAGATTTAAGAAACACTATATGCTGTGGACAATAGCTCAGCAGCTTAATATTTTTGGTTTAGAAAAAAACCAAACTCAGTGCAGTCTCAGGCAAGGCATTACTACTAATTTCATCAATTTCCTCTAAAATCTTCTCTAACAATGCTTTGACTAAAGACAGTTACTCAGAGTCATCCATCCATAAAGGCTCTACTGGGAAGACTTTAAGCTTTTTTCTATGGGCAAATAATTCACTCAGATTTTCCATTAGGGTTTTATCTTTATTTCGTATTTCCCTTGCATCAGCCCCACTGATCCTATCCTATCCTATTACAATTCTGCCTCAATACTTTTTTACTAATTTTTTTGTTTTTTATCAAGCTCATCCTCAAAATATTTGACTACTCCATTGCAGTTTCTACATTTAATGTGCAAAAATCTCCCGTTTTTTCCTCATTTAGAGAGTTACCACTCTTTAGAAAGGTTCTTCAAAAGAGGTTATCACCTCTGCAGATATTTTGCTGACCAGTAGCATACATTTTCTGAGTTTTAATATTCTTAAGGCAATCTCCATACTACCTGGGTTTCATAATTTTACTTGTTCTTTTGTATTTCCTTTTAAACTTACTATAAGTGTTTTCTCTTTTAAAGCAGTTCTGGTACATTTTCTTTTTACCTTCCTCCTTTAAAACACAGAATAGGTGGTACTCACCATTAAGTCCAGAGCTGCCTCTCCATTCAGAGAACAAGAAGGTTGATAACTGGGATATCACTGAGCTTTTACTCCACAAAAACTGATGAGTGTTATCTATTCCCCACTAAACTAAGGACTCCCAGTCTTACAGAGTCTCCTGCTGGCACAACATCTTTAAAAAGTCAAGTTTGTTAGGGTCACCAGGATCATCCAAGAATCAGTGACACAATGTTAGCGCTAGAGTCTCCCTACAAGTTTACGGGACTGAAGTTCCCAAAGAAGCCTTTGGTGCATTCTGGCAGTTAAACTTGATTGTCATGGCCAGATCATGATCAGTGCTGTCTGCCTGATATATGCTGATACTGTTTCTAACCTTACACTTTGAGTCCCCAAGATATGAGATGACCATTGTATATCAATATATTTAAGACCACAGACTCCAATTCATTTGTACTTGTGAATTGTGGCAATTATGGACTGTACATGAAAACCACATGTATGCCCTTGACACTGGCCTGCCTTAGTTTTATTCATGCTACTTTAATGGGTATTTGTTCAGACTGCTTCCCATCTTGATTTTTTCCTATTTCCCAAAGGAGCTGATATACCAGTGATGGACTGCTCTGTGATAAGACTCAGAATGTCCACAATTTAGCCATCCTTGCCTTGAAAGGCCATACTCTTAAGACCAAAAACATGCTTTAACTTCATTCAATTACAATATACTTGATAGCCTTGATGGACTTTTGGAAGCTTTATTTTAAAACTTGCAGAGCAATAGGCACAATTTCTAATTTCATCTGTTGGGGCAGGAAGCTTGGCAAAGCCCAGATTCTATTCCCCCCAAAACACACTTAAGTGATTCAGTTAATTTTTTGTCTTGATTTGGCATTTCTTAAAAGATAAGTATTTAAAGCTTGTGTTTCAGATGAACCCTTTTAGAAATACAGCAGGTCATCAGCACCTTCCTATAGTCTCAGAAGAAGTACACATACTATAATCCAACAGCACATAAAAGAAGTAGTCTTAAGCACCACTGCTAGCCTTCCTTTGAGGAAGCATTACCCCTGTAAGCAGAATACCACACTTTTACACTGCCTGCAAGCCCCAGCAGGTAGGAAACTGATAGGCATGTACAAAAGATTTATACAGTACTAGAAAGGCTGAACATTTTCCCCAGCTAACACAGGTTGGCTAAAACAGAGAGAAGAGGCAAAGTTGTTCTGAAACTTAACCCCCCCAACTCATGACCAGATTTCAAGCTGAGAGGATAATATCTGCTGAAGTCTGTGTACACAACATCAGCTGAAGCCTAGCAAGAGGTTACCAGTGAATCTAACACAGGGGTTTGACATACACAGCATCTAACTACAGTCACTTCTCAGCGTAATGTACACAAATAAATAACTTCATGTAACACTGAAACAGCACATCTCAACCCTAACCCCCGAGACAAAACTGAATTGGTTCACTGAATAAAAAATAGACTCCAAATCTAAGAGAAAGCAGGGCATAGACAAAATCCTACAAATCACAAAAATGATGACGGCTAAAGAATCTGAACAGTGAGAACACTTCTAAACACAAGGGTATTAATGCACCATACATAAACTGCAAACAGCAAAAAGGAGTAACAGCATGTTACTATTACTAGTATGTACTATTAAGAAACAAGAACATACAAACATACAACACCTATCAAGCTGTGATACATTACATCTCAATTGTTACACAACTCAACTCATACTTAAATTTATAAGGCTTTTGCAACAAGTGACTTCTCCCCAGTTCACCATTCATAATTACTTACCACTCTCTCTTACAGTAATGTACCGAGTACTCTAAATCTTGTTAGAAGTCAACAAAAGATGCTGAGCAGTATTTCTAATTTCAAGTTCCTCACCATTTAATTTTACAAAATAAACCATAAAAAAACCCCCAAAAGATCTACTAGATGTTAGATAAATTAGTGTTTTCACTTCTACCCTGAATTTCTGAATATTTTTCCAAAGCCAGGTACAAAGAGTTACATAAGAATCTCTCCTTAACACCTCCCACTTGAAGGAAAAATAATTTCTAGTTCCCTCAAAGTATCAAATCTGAAATTAATTTCATCTGCCAATGAAGAAAATCACTGCACACATTAGGGCTGCTGTGTTAAGGGCTGCAAGGGAGCTTGGTTTCACGGTGATAGAAAACACAAAAGTGCTAAGCTGATAGAATACAAGAGATTTAAGAGACACTAGACCTCGGGGAAAAAAACAAAACAAAAAACCCCAAAACAAACAAAGAATGCCACAGTCCCTGTAAAACTGCCTTTGACACACTCAAGAGGCAGAAGTGACACACAATACAGCCATTCTCATCAGATCAGTGTTTCAGCTCTGGTATCTATCTCTTAACAGGAAGTTAACGAGAATCTCTAAGTTCAGTTTTAGCCACCTGTGAAGAAAAGAAAATGTCTTCCTGATTTCCCTGTTGATATTTGGTTTATGACAGAACACAAAACTACATAAAGCTCTTGATATAAAAAAGCAATGGCCTGTGAAATTGTAAATTATGGGCATAACAGTAACCTGCACTGCCAGCACATCTGAAGAATTATTTTTCAGTGACTAAACATTTGGGACCCTCTCACTCACACATACTTTGCAAATACCATTCATAAAACCATGTAAAAGGTGCACAGGGTGCTCACTGCATGTCAAAGAGCACATGTCATTGCTGTAACACTGCCACTCGATGCCTTAAGATGGGCCATGAAGACCTTTAACTGCATAATACAACCAACATGCCTGAAAAGGCAACCCACATAGCTTCTGTAAACTAAGAGAAAAAAATTCAAGGAATCCCAAATCAATCAGCTGTACCTGCATGTGAGAATAAGATAACATTATATTTATGAAAGAATGATCTAAGCAATCTCAATTCCATTCACAATGAAATACTAGAACTGGTCTTGGGGTTTCTGTTAAATTGAAATTTCTACTTGATATCTAAAAATCAGTCCTAACTGATTATAAACACTTTAAAATCCCTTAAGTACACCACTTTCAGAGACAAGAAATTCTGGAGACTTGGTAAGATTACTTCATCCCCAGTTACAACACAAATCAGAAAAGCAAAACTATTTAAATGTGTGGACGATACAACTAGCGAGAAGCTCAAGTCACTATACTTCCTTTGGTATGCTGGGCTAAAGATTTCTTAAACAAAATTAAAAATTAAGTTTCATACACAAGATGCTTAATAATGTTTAATAAACATTCTTTGCACAGAAAAAATACCACTTGCTGTTGCAGCATTTGATTAATTCTAATAATTTTAACTACTTTTAGCTATACCAATTGTGTGAGAAGGAAGATTAAAGCATAACTAGCATTTAATGACTAAAAAATCTACCTACCATAGTAACAATGAGATAGGGAGCTCAGCATGGTGTTCATCCTGACTGAACGCCTCATTAAGCGGGATACCTCATGAGTGTCATGTTTTAATCAATGCATTTAGGCCACTTCCATTACAACAGGCCCAAGTCCACAAAGCATCAGAGATGGAGAGGCAGGAAACAGATGTTTTTATCCAGCCAGCATATCAATACCGCCAGCTGCTCCACAACCAGCTAGCTGGCCACCTCCACCCTCCTGCAGGCCAACCAGCACACACATCAGCTTCCAGCTAGCTCAGGGAAGTGGGAAAGCCAGGTTCATCCTGACAAGATGAACGCCACAGCCAAGGCCAGTTTTGCCTGTTCTGTGGATACAAAAGATATGTTTTCAGGAACTTTGGTAAGATGCACCTTTAGTTCCTTTGAAAGTTCAGCTATTAAATGGAGAGGAAGGAACAAATTCACTGACTAATTCTAATTTCTCTGCATCTACAAACCTCATTAAAAGATAACTGGCCATTTAAATTCCTTATTTCTGCTCTGGCCTCTCAACATTACAGGAACAGGTCTTGGAAGATCCGAAGATCCATGCTTAGAGGAAAAAGCTACCCTGAATACATAGTTGGGACAGTAAAGAAGCTTGATTAAACATACAGGGTACTCGAAGAGCTTAGTATTTGCAAGTCAATTCCAGACTCCCTCCACTTGCCTAACTGAAAGAAAAAAAAACTGGCCTAGTTCCAACAGCTGGATTGGATTTAACTAATGCCTTCCCACTTGTATTGCAACTATACTCCCTAGAGTATAGTTTTTATACTTTATGACATAGGTGCAAGTACAAGACATGAAAGGTGGTGTTTGCACTATGGAAGTAAGCACTGTTCTTCCCTAGAAACTGCTTTACTAGGCTTTTTTCCGTATTCCTCGACACTTGTAACAAGCATGAAATACTGCAATGCACACAAAAATGCAAAAGCCTCAGGAGCTGAGCTGGTTTGGGGCAGAAAAAAAATTCAAATGCTTGTTTGTATACAATTGCTGAGATGATTAAGGTTGTCAGCTGCCTATCTCTGGTTAACATTAGAAGCTAAATATTCCTTCTTTGCACAGGCATGTAATTAGTATGTGTAAAGTTGAGGCTTAAACTGATTATATTGTTGTACTTGTTCTGATACAGCTGGCTTCAGTCAAAAAAATAAAAGAGACAAAGGGACACTGACAGGTGATACTGCTGTTCTAGCTCTTCACACTTCCAAAGTGCACATAGCTTACTCCAAGAATCGCAAGTATATCACAATACAGAAAGGAAGAATTCTGGAACGTAGTCAAAATTCTGGGACAGCATCACAATGGTCTAAATGCAACTACTTAATCACTTAATCACAACTGTAGGAATTAAAAACAATGATACTGTGCACACCAATCCCCCCTATTTCTTTTGGGCAGGCAAAAACATTTGACATCCATGCCAAATTAAATCAAATGTTTAGTACAAACTAACCCTTCCAGCTAGGCTTATTCCTTTAGTTACAAGCACCACGAATTACTATCCAGCTTTCCCCTCCTAGTGTATGTTCCAGGCAGACTTCTTCCCCATGCCCAATTTTGAGACTTACCTAACTATCAAGTACTCCCATAAGCTCCAAATTGTAATAAGAAAAAATGTGATTTTTTTTTTCCCCAGTCGTATAGGCTACACAGTTAGAATACCTTCACTTCTGTCTTTGTTATCACAAGTCCGTATTAAATTATGCTGACCCAGTTAAAAATGCAGGCAGGCAGCATGGATTCCACAGTACAAACAACAGATCTACCAAAGCAGCCAAACAAACTTATAGTGTGTCTGTACTCTGATCTGACACTCCAAGACAGTTTTATTTCATTTGATTATTATTTGACCTGAAAGGTATTTGCTCCTCTTTTAGGGAAACATTCTATTATTTTGCAGAAGGGATTAAACCTTCATTGAGATTCTCTGTGTGCTGCAGAACCTTGATATTATAATGTTTCCTTTTGGCTTGTAACCTTTAATACAGTACTAGGTACATTAGGAGTGGAGTGCAGTATTTATGCTACTGTATTTTATCCATAATCTGTCTGGAACTCGTGTTCCTCAAGGTTAATAAAGACCACTGAAGAGAAACTAGTTCTTTTGCAGTTGGAGCTGCCACACGTATATTTTTTTTTTAATCCTCAGTTTGGGGCCCCTAAAATTAAGACCAGCTGCATTTTGTTAACCAGTCTGTGGCAAGATAATTCAAGTATCTGAACCTGGCTAGCCTCAGCAAACTGGACGAATGAGATATCTACAGTAACTCTTTTACTTAGTGGTGGGTAATGACTCACTGAAGTCAGACATTCATGCCATCATGGAAAGCCACAAGCCTCCAATTACTGCTGCTCATGATGCTGACTCACCTGAAAGCCCTATGGAAGCAGACAAAGCTGCCCATCCATATTGTCTACTTTTACTGCTCCAAAAAAATCTTGGCAGAAAAACAATTGTGTTTATTTCTTACCACTCTTTTGTAATTGTATTCTTTGAGCTCCTGATATCCTCTATGTATTTGTTTAATCTCCATACTGAGCTAGAACCAGCAAAGACATGAGACATGAGCACTCATGTTTTAATTCCCATACACCAATTACCGAGTTTACAAGTACAGACATATCAAACAGTCCTCAGGAGACTCGTTTTGAAAAAAGTTACCTGGCTGCTTCAACACAAACTGCACCAAAACAGAAGGACACAAAGCAGTCCTGAACACAATCAACACGTTATCTGCTGGTTTGGTATAGAACAAAAGAGCTGGAATTCTCCATTTGACATCAAAACTCAGCTGGGGAAAGGAAGACAGAATCTAGTAGATTTCCACTTACTGTTGTTGTGTGAATCAAGGACATATCTAGTGAAAAGTTTTACAGCATTTCCATTCAGATGGAAATCTTAAAACACTGTTAACCCCGACATCAGACCAAAGACTGCAATGCACCCATACGGGTTGCTCCTGAAGTCAAGTTTCCAGGTAATCCCTCAGCATCCCAAGCTAAACTCATCACTATACAACAGTCAGTCTGCAAAAAACCAACAGGCAGCCAAGCAGCAAGGATCACCAACTAATTCAAACAGGGTGGTCCCAACAGGGCAAGGAACCTGCCCACGCAGTGTTCCAAAGAGGAGTGGCAAGGCAGTCACTGATATCTCCATTTTGACAATGGTTCACCTTGAGAAACTTCACTGTGGAGTTTGGTCATTTATGCTGCAGGCCAAAAGAAACCACTGGTCTGAAGGACATCTGTATTAAGTTTTTCTTCTTCTGTATCTTTTGTAAAGAGAAAGGCATACTCAATTTTACAATGCCTTATCTGAATACTGTGATGTGCCAAATAAGCACCAAGAACAGTGGAAAACTTATCAAGTCTAATTACAAGTAATATAGTTTTATGTTACAGGAATCTGCTTTTGCCAGTACACAAATTTGTCAATATATATTTGTTATATTCATGTATTGCAGCGTAGATGCTTTGGAGTTTCCTGGAAACAGAAGCTTAACCTGTCCTTGAGGGAGAACAAATGAAGCACCTACACTTGGTCAGCACCTCTGCCCTCTCTGAGAATTTCTAAGCAAGCATCCCTCCCATTCCCTTATTGAGAAGGGAAAGTACACAGACCTGTCTATTCAAGAAGAACACCTCACTGCCATTGCAAAAGAGCAGGAGTCCCTTTGCTCTTTCATTGAAGAGTCTGAAGAAGAGTCTAGAAGATCAACTCAGAGGCACAGGTTAATTTTTTCACTAGCAGATGTTACCAGAAACCAAATCTACCACTCAATACCATATGTCACAGACAAAATACCATATTCACTTGTGTGAATTACAACTGCTCACGATAATTAAGTGCAAACATTAGACTAAAATTCTGATCTTCGTATCAACATAAATTCTTTTAAATGTAATACCTTATATAAATTGTAGATAACCACTTTCAAGAAACTAATTACAAAATTAAGTGTTTGGTCAGAAAAGCTTCACAGATTTCTGGGGCAAATGCCAGAAGACCAGACATTCTTAAGCTTGCCAAATATTTATACTAGTTTCCCTTAGGAAGAAAAAAAAAAAAGGAAAACCTACTAGGCTAAATACTAGCCAGATACCTTCTTGTGCAATGTGTGTTTGAACAAAGACACTCCCTTTTCAGATACTTAAACAGTCCTCAACTGTAATACCAAAGTGCCTCACACAATCATTCTATGAATCCATTATGTGTTTATAAACACCTCCCTGAAGTGAAGCAAAAAGTTCTGTTATCCCATCTACAAAATGGGAAAACAATTGCAATTTGCATATATTCACAGGGTGCCATGAAAAAAACAGATCAATTCCCTAGGGAGCTAGGCTATATTTGACCACAGCAAGCTTTTTTGGTATAATATTACATGGCTCAAATGAAAGCAGATTTTCTTTGGTGTTTTCTGAAAGACATAATCAAAAGGCAAAAAAAAGATTAAACATGTGCTAGCTGCCTAATTAAATCTACGAGGAGATCATTCTGCTCAAGATGCAAGAGAAAACAACAAACCCAGCTGACAACGCAGAAAGAAAGAATGGGCAAATACACTCCAGCAATACCCCACAATCTTATGAACCCTGTCAGCTACCCTTCTCACTTAATCATTTTGGTATCATGACTTCTAGATGCTTCTACTTCACTTTTTAATGTGACATTTGAACATTTTGGGTACCATACTTTTCTCCTTGAGGACACCTTTAGTTTCTCAAAATCCCAATTTATATGTCCCACCATGAAAAAGGTATTGGCTAGCCTTAAGAACTTGCTTAGATTACCAAAGGCGGTTGGTTTTGACAAACAAGAACCAAAGCAAAACCCCTTTGAATCTCACCACCAAACAAAGCCATCAAAACACAGGCTACACAGAGCACTGAGGCATAGTGAGCCAGACCCCTGTTGGCAAGGGGATACTGCCAGATTCAGACTGGCTGGCAACTCAGGATGCTCAAAGATGCTGTCACATTGATGGCAGAGCTCCTTAAATGTCTCTTCTTGCCTGGAAGGTTGCTCTTCACTCCTATTTGATCAGTGATATGAACACTACACATTACCAGCCAATATTCTTCTTGCACACCTGACAAAGAGTGGTTAGCAGGATCCTGCTGACTTGTAGTAGGGCTCTCTCAGGATCCTCTGCTGGAAAGCCTTCTCTATCTGACTGCAAGTCAGATTTTTGTTGCAGAGAAATCACTACCACTGATTTTCCATCTAACATTTTTGTGTGCATGAAAAGTCAGAGACCCTGATGCCAAAAAGCTGCATGCAAAAACAGTATCTGCTAGTTAAGGTGACTTTAGCTTACCTGGGAGAGACATGACGATGTGTCTCTGCGAAGTTTCATCAACTTTCTGACTTACACTGTAGTTGACTAAAAACAGGCAAGGACTAGGGCATTCTGAGAACTGCAAACCTGAAACCTTACTACATCTCTGAAAAACTGGCCACAAGCCACTTTCACACATTGTCTGACCACCTTCTCCTTTTGAAGATGAGCTTGACTATGTTTTACACATGCAAGTTTGCAGTGGAGCTTGAATACTCAACAAAAATACATCTCCATCAAGGCTAACAAGTCTTGAAAGGAAGCAACTTCTCCTAGCTGATTTTGCAAATCACTTATTCTATCACCACCTCCAAAGTCCACCTGTTACTGGATCTGACAATAATCAAGGTTAAAAATGCACAAGAGGAGATCCTCAGCTGATGAGACATGACAGAATATGAGGGAAATGAGTAATTCAGTAACAGGTGTTTGAATGGTGAAAATAGTAATTTGTCTCCTGTTCTGCAGCCATTCATACAGTACATATTCCTATTTCGTACTTGCTGTATTAATACACACAAAAACTGACTAACATTTGCTTAACCTGAGAAAGGAGACAAGCATCAGGTGACCCAGGAGAAATAATATGGAGCCTCCTCAGCAGATTTAATGGTCTTAATTTGACTGCAAAGGGATAGCAATCCAACAGTTAAATACCACTACACAAGATATACCTTCTCCCCTTCACACTGACCTCTTTGAGCCACCACTGGTCTTCTCCAGATGTGAAGGGCTGGCTCAGGAAGCTAAGGGAGCAGAAAATTAAAGAAACATGAAGAGCTTTGCAACCAATTCACTCCAAGGCACAGACAGTTCTGTTGCAGGACTTTTTGGAAGAAACTAGTGCTTTTGACTACCCATGTCAAATTTTGTGAAATGGAATACAAAGCCCAGTTTCTGCTATTACAAAAGTAATCAGGAATACCAATTCAGTGTCAGAATTTCACAGTGCCAGGTATTTTGGAAACAACTGACAGACTATTCCTGAAAAAGTTACAGGTTTTACATTTCTTTTGCGTTTCAAGTCAGTTCAGTTGACAATTTGTCTTTACTACTTGATGACATGCCCCATCACCTTTAACTAGTTCATTGCCTCTTCTAGCCTAATGTTATAAATTAGATGCTTCATTCCACTTCTAATCCCACAAACACAGATCTGATCACTTACTTGTAGCTGACACATCCTCCTAATTGCTGTCTTTTCACAAAACACAATTTTAGAGGACAAAATGTCCTGCTTGGATTTGTGCTGGAACTGTACAAATATTATGAAAGCTTCAAAGAACTTAGTCAAAAAATAGTTAAAGAGCTTGTTAAAACTAGTATGACAGTTACACTGCTACCAACTTTGACCAGACTTTGATACTTCACAAATTAAAAATGAATCCTTTGATAAAAGAATCTTAAGAAATACCAGTGCCACTGCTGTAGTGTTAGAAATACACAAGAATGAAGAAAAACAAATTCTGTAATTACAGGAAGATTACCGGAGGCTTGGTATATCACAACAGCAAACAGAAATAATTGGGCCTCAATACAGCAAGCACAGATCCCAATCAGCTTATGAAGATTATATTCATCACGAGATGCCATCTCCAAATTGCATTCTACACAAGTATTTTTGAAATAAACAATGACTTCCTAATGGATCTTTGTATTTAAACCTTTTAAAATGCAACGTATTCAATTGATTTTGAACCTCAAAGAAAGCATTAGACAGTACTTTTAAGTGGACTTAGTAGGTGTTTGCTTTCCATCAAGAGCAACAAACATTTCACAGCATTGTATTATTTACCTGCAGGCTAAAGTTTGGAAAATTCTGGAGCAATAGCATCTGTATCTTACTTCCTACCCACCTAATTCTTTCCAAGGTACAAATGTACATCTATATTCTCCCAAGAGTATATACCCTGGTCTTAAAGGGTAATAAAGAAGTTGCAGAAGTTAGAAACTCTGCATGAGAGTATTGTATCTTGTATTACATCCAGTTCCCAACAGGAAGCTACTTGACACCTGTGTTTTCACTTAACCTACTGAGACTCAAGGAGCCAATGAGCCTATTAAGACAGCAGGTCCACAGTACCCTAAGCACACCTAAATCAGCTGTTACAGCCCTACTCCATCCCAGTATCCATTCCGGTGTCAGCAAAGTGACACGCAGAACTGATCAATCTGTAAAAATGAGCTCTTGAAAGAAACTGGATTGCTACGAAGTAGCTGTAAGTAACTGGATTTTTGGGACTGCTGCAACCTTTATTTGTTTCATGAATTGGACAGGAGTACAGGGAGACAGCCAAAAACACTAGCTAGTGCACAGAACAGCATCAAGAAATGAGCTGGCAGCAGCATGTTTCCTCGTTCATTAACACTATGCAGCTATGGTACCTCCACTGTAAAAAGCCTTTGATATCTGACAGGAATGTGGCTTTAAGTCAACCTCTATCTTTTCTCAGATGCCCAGAGACTGTCCAGATTTGGCCTCCCCAGAATGATGTTCCTCCACTTGCAAAAAATATCAGGGCAGGAGGATAGAAAAACGTGAATGAATTCAAGGTCTCTCAAGAACTAGATCCTCACTGTTAGCAAAGCAGGAACAGTAAATACACTGAAGCTGCCAGAGCTGATGATGGAGATCTGGGCTAAGTCAAATTTCTTCCTCTGCCTCATTTGGGGTCAGGATGCTGAAGGTATAGAACTTCTTTAAAGTTTCCCATCCCAAAGGTGGTACAGGCCAAAAGGTGATAAAATTGCCCCAAAAAAACTGTAACTGGAGAAAAGACATCAGGAGACAGGACCTCTGAAGCTTAAAATCAAATAGAGCAGGAGCAGGCAAAAAATGACAGAGTGGCTACGTCTCCTTCTGGTAAATAAATTAAAATTTCAAACAGATAACCATACAGCCAAAGCAACAGAAGTTCAAGGACTTGTATTCTTTTGACATGACTAGGGGTACAACAAGTATACAAAAAGGAAATTTTAATCCCAGTCATTAAAGTGTTTCTAGGTTATAGCCACTAACTTCTTTCTAGGTTTGGGGGTGGGGGAAGTGGGGGGTATCGTTGGTTTGTTTTCTTTTAAATGAGAGCACATGGAATTTTATTTTTGATCTAGCATGCATTTTGCTAATTACACGACCACACAGTCTCTTTATACCACATGTAAAAAGCCCAGCAAGTCATGCAAACAGCCCTACAAATTATAACACCTCTATTCATCAAAATTTTTCCTCAGTTTTAGTCAGGGATGCTGACTAATCCTGACAAAAGAAATGGGCTGAATTGTTTGATCCATCACCTTAAACATCAGAACCGTGAGTCAACAAATGGGTGCCTGCTATTGTAATAAAGAATAAGCAACACTTCTAATCCAAGATGTTGGAGGAGTAAAATAGGCTAAGAAGGATGTTACTAGGCAAAGAATGAAGCTGAAGAACTGCAAAAATCAGAAGGTTCAAATTAGGTTTTCTAAATGCTAGGCTAGCTTAGGTATCAATATAAACAAATAAACACAGCAGTTACAAGGAGTGATACAAATTAAGTGATTACAACTGTTTAATCAGTTCCTGCAAAGCCTCAGCTCCACCGGAATGATCAATGCGGTACATTTAGGAAAAAAACCACGGAGACTTAAGACTACATGCCCATGATCAACATGGAAAAGCCTTCTCTTTACACATGCAACAATTAAAAAAGCTCCTTCACGTAACTGGAGAAGACAGAATTGAGAAGGTCGTGAGGAGAAAACTGGCAGTTATTTGTCCAGATGAAGCCATGAGTGTCTTGGCTCCTCATTGATCAGCTCTGCAGGTTCAGGTTAACTTTGTCTGCGGCTAATCACATGTCAGTACCTATAAAAATAGAAGAGTCTCACTAACAAAAGCAAGAACAGAAACTCATATTAAGTGAGGAATACTTAATTTCCGGCATTTGATTTTGCTATTATCCCTTCTGGGGACTAAATACTTTTTGGAAGTAGTAATACATCAAAATCAGAATTCCAGTTCTATATACACAACTCTACCTCCCTAACAGAGGATGCCAACGAAGAAGGAAGAAACTTCCACCCAAACTTGAAGCTAGGAAAAGGAGAGTGAACCTGTGCAGGACAAGGATTCAGAAGCTTTGGCATCTGCTCAACAGATCTGTTCCTTTGCTCTTAGAAAAGCACGATGAGAAGTTGCATGAGATACTGAGGTCTGTCATAACGAAAAACTAAAGTACTTACTCATGTTTTGTTTCCCTTAAAGTTGCATTAACAAAAAGCAAAGACAATTATATGGCCCAGCAAACCCAGTAATAAAATATGAGTTACCTGCAAATTAAAGGAGTAAGCATTTTGGTCTGCCAGAAGAGTCTGTACCCAGAGGGGATCAATAATAACTCACAAGTATTTAATAGAAGTCAAAGGAAGATTACTAAAGAATGTGTGCAAGCCTGATTAGTTCAAAGGCAGTGACTGTTTCCAGGCAGAAGGTGACTCAAGTGTCACTGTTTTCGAACTGAAGTTGAGAGCGTACAGCTTTGAATATTTTAAATTTTCCAGAGGATATAATCTAGATATCAGACCATGATTTATTATGCCATCATTCTAACCACTTCATTTCTCTTTGGTGGAATTTGACAAAATGTGAAGATGAAGATCGATGCCAATGACAGCATCGATGCCTCCTGATTTCCCAATTTAAGTACAGAAAACTGGAGGCAGGATCTCTACATAAATCTCTTTATTGCAGCACAGGGAGCAAAACAAGTGTATTCAATTGCTGACAGTTGGGAATTAGGTGTATTTGATTTAGAAAATAAACACTTTGTGGAGAACTGATAACTTTTCCTACACAGAGACAAGCTGTCCAATCAGCAGGTCAATCTGTATATCAGTACCTCAAGAGAAGCACAGTAATTATACAGGCAATTATATAGCACTGTTGTGTTCCTTCATTCTCCACTCCAAACTTCACTTACACTGTTTTACTTCACAGACTTAAGTAAAAGCTTACTCAGAAGGGTACTTCTAACATGAACTTTTAAATAAATACCTTGATCAGAAAAGAGTCAAAAAGGAGGTGTAGTAGAAAATTTCTGACATTTGATAAAAATTAAGTTGTTCTGAAATATGTTAACACACTTCCAGCCCTTAACACTCCTTTATGGACTAAATGAAACTGAATTTCATTTTAGCATATCTTGATGGGTATACAACTTTTAAATACTTCTGTGTTTTATCTCTTCCCCCCAAAAGAAAGATGCTTCCTAGATTTTAACCTTTTTCAAAAGCATGGATGAAAGCTTTAACTGTATTAACATTATTGGAGCTATCTACCAGTCTTAGGCTCCAGCCACAAAAAAGGAAGTCAGTCAGCACACTGGAAGACAACCCTAGGGGATATACTTCTCTGCAACAGCAAATACCCTACTCCATAATAATTACTCCCCTTCAGGGAGAAATGAGAGCTGAGCTACCTTAGCTGGTCTGGTACAAGTAATTTCAATAAAGCTTAGGTGGTCCATTCCCTCCCTTCTCCCCATGGAGGCAGATATTTAAATTCCCCTAGTCTCTAGCATGCTATAATATAAGCAACCATGGATGACAGATCAGTTCACACTAGGCAAGAACATACCTAACCTTTCCCTGTTTAGAGCTGTGATGGATTCAGGCCAGTGACTGAGAAAGCAGCAACAAAGCCAGTAACCAATACGGGGAGATGAGACAAGGACAAAATGAATGAGGAGCAGCAGGAAGAGTCTCACTGGATGAGAAAGGGAAAAAGAAACCCACCACGCCTCCTCCTTGCCCTGAGAAGCAACTGCTAAACAGAAGGATGGGCAATTTATAGTTACTTTCTAGCATTTACTCATGTTAGCCAGAAGTGTTCAAGTTACCATAATCTTTACACGCAGTATTTTCTGTGAGAGATTCACTGCCACCGAGTTAAAGAAAAATTAAAAACTACTTTACACCCCGAATGTCATCTTAAAGACACTGCCGCTGCTAAGCCTGACCTGCATAAAATTGTCTCCACCCAAACAATAGCAGCAAAAGTGTGAATTCTGCTAACATACAAAATGTGCTTTCAGAGGACTACACTTCCAGTCCTGCTGATTACAAAAGAGAAGTGATAAAATCAACAGAAGCATGGAAAACACCCTCAGGTGCAGTCAAAGTAATCTGACACATATTTAGGTTTTCACTCCAGCGAATCCTAATCCGATTTCAATCCTAGCCTGATTTCAGAGCTCACTCCCCCTTCCTTTCCTACTGCAGAAACTTAAACACGAGATTTGGGATTTCCTCCCTTTTCAGCTGCGACTCGAACTGAACGTGTCTCCGGTAATGACACGCAGGTTGGGAAGGCCTCTGGAATACCTACAGGCAACAAGCTTCCAATAACCCTGCGCCCCTCAAATTCGGGGGCGGGGGCTGTGGGGTAAAACTAACTACCCCATTCGCCTTACCGAGCACCACACTCCTTCCCGATTTAGACGGAGGCGCCCAGCAGACCACTGTCGATGTGCCTGCCAGCATTTGAAAATAGTAAAAACTAAAAAAAAAAATAAAAATGAACGAACGAAGAGGGGGTTGAGTGGAGGCAGCGCGGGGGGCAGAACGGGCCGGCACAGGGCCGTAAGGCGGCTCACCGGAGCGCGGGAGCGGTGCCCGGCGGCGGCACCACCAGCAGCACCACCAGCAGCGGCCTCCCCGCCTGCCTGGCTCCCTGGCTCCCTCCGAGCGCGGCGGAAGGGCCGACACCGCCCCGGGGGGGCGGCACAAAAGGCGGCGGGCACCTTTGTCCGAGACCCCCGGGCAGGGCCGGGCAGGGCCGGGCCGGGCCGGGCGGGGCGGGGGTGCCGCATCCCGCGGGCCGCGGGCGGGCTGCGGAGGGGCCCGGCCGCGCCAGCACAACCCTTCCCCCGCCGCCGCCTCCGCCCCCCGCCGGCCGCGCCCGCATGACGGAGAACAGGGGGAAAAAAATGAAAAATAAACCCCCGGGGCGCTCCCCCCGCCGCCTCCTCCTCCTCCTCCTCCTCGCCCTCCTCCTCCTGCTGCCCGCGGAGAGCGCAGCGCAGCGCGGCGCGGCCCCTCCCGGCGGCGGCCGGCGGAGGCGGAGAGGCCGGGCCGGGCCGGGCGCCCCACACCGCCCCGCTCCGCTCCGCTCCGCACGCACCTCCGCGTCGCGGCCCTTGTTCTTGAAGCTCTTGATGCGGTGGCTCTCCAGGCCGGCGGCGGCGGCGGCGTTCTCGGCCATGGCGGCTCTCTGTGTGTGTCTCTCTCAGTACCCCTCCCTGTGTCCGTCCGTCCGTCCGTCCGTCCGTCCCTGCCGGCGGCGGCTCCTGCGGGGCGGCTCTCCCGGCGCTCCCTCCCGGCGGCGGCTCGCGCGAGGGGCGGAGGGAAGCGGGGGGGAAGGGGGAGCCGCTGCCGCGCGCGCGCTGTTGCTGAGTGACGGGAGGGGAGGGGCGGGCGTCGCCCAATCGCGGCGCGGCTTTGCCACCTCGGCCACGCCCCCTCGCCGCCATGTCCCCCGCGCGGGGCATTGTGGGGCGTGTAGTGCCGGTGGGAGGGGCCGGCCGGCAGGCACGTGGAGCGGCGGGAGCGGCCGCGGGGCTCCGGGGGGCTGATCCCGGCACTGCTGCCCCTGTGCAGCCACAGAGACACAGAGACACAGGATCACAGGACGGGTAAGGCGGGAAGGGTCAGCTCGTCCAGTCAGTCTCCCTGCTCAGAGTCTACCCAGAGCACATGGGTTTGCGTGCGGACGGTTCTTGAATACCTCCTGGGCAGCCTGTTCCAGTGCACGGTGACCTGCACGGGGAAGAAGTTCTTCCTCGTGTTCCGGTGGAGTTTGATGTGCTTCAGTTTCTGCCTCTTGTCCTTGGCACCACGGAGCAGAGCCTGGCTCCATCCTCTTGACACTCCTCCTTCAAATACTTACAGACATTGATGAGGTCCCCTCTCAGTCATCTCAAGCTGAACAG
>JAWWTY010000001.1:54409294-54433788 GCA_035222235.1 Margarornis squamiger | reverse complement strand
GCACGGGGAAGAAGTTCTTCCTCGTGTTCCGGTGGAGTTTGATGTGCTTCAGTTTCTGCCTCTTGTCCTTGGCACCATCCTCTTGACACTCCTCCTTCAAATACTTACAGACATTGATGAGGTCCCCTCTCAGTCATCTCAAGCTGAACAGGCTTAGCTCCTTCAGCCTTTCCTTGGAAGAGGGATGCTCCAGTCCCTTAATCCTCCTCACAGCCCTCTGCTGGACCTGCTGCAGGAGCTCCATGTCTCACCTGTACCCAGGACACAGCCCTCCAGATGTGGCCTCATCAGGGCTGAGTGCAGGGGCAGGATCACCTCCCTTGACCTGCTGGCAGTGCTCTCCCTAATGCATCCCAGAGTTCTGCTGGCCTTCTTGTGCCACAAGGGCACATTGCTGGCTCATGGACACACGCTGTGCAAACAAGCCCTACCTGGAGAAAGGAAATCCAAAGCTTTGCCAACGGCCTTCATACAGCATGTGCACATGGCATAATGCAGGATGCAAAGGGTCTCTGCCAGCCCAGCAAATCATCCCCAGACTGTCAGATTTATTGCACCATCACTCTCCAAGTCTTTAGTGCAGCTGTGGACGTGGTTGGACAGACTGCAAACAGACCCAGGACCTCCAGATCAATGGCAGCCTGAGCACAGCAGCTTGGGTCAAATACAGGGCCTTGAAGTTACACCTGGAATTTCCAGGCTAGAAAAGAGGATGTGTGTGGGTGATGTAGTTGTAGACAGTGGCAAGCATTGATCTAACACTTTCCATAATGCAGAGTGTTATTTCTTTGGAAGAAAAGTATCCAAAGAGCCCAAAATAACGAAAACATGTAACATTCAAATTTAGCTCCTTTTGTACCACATCAAGTTCTGAAACAGACCCTTATGTCTATATATAAGCTTTTCACAGACCTCTTTCTCTTTCAGAGACTCTCCCTCTAATTGACAGCTCAGCTTTTTAATTGCCTTCCCCCAACCCCTCTTCATATCATTCAAATGACTTTAACTTGTAACTCACAATTCTGGCAAAACAAGGCTTGCAGCCTGATGGAGATGAGTAAAAATCTTGAAGACTAATGCTCTTCTTCACTGTCATTCAGCTGTATGCCAAATGTTCTTATCTGAGGGATCAATATAGCATTTCCATCCTTCTCATTTGCAAGTGGTTTCAGCTCCCAATGCACATTCTTCCGTGCCTTTTTCCATCAGCTTTATCTAGGTGTGCTGCACCACTGTTGCTAGCAATGGAAGAGGAGTCAGGAGCACGAGAAGCCCAAATGGCATGACCGATGTGACCAGTGTTTGTCAAGATCACTAATGTCAGAGATGGTTTCTAGGCTCTTGCACTTGCTTTTTTGGAGGAGAATTGGCTCCAGCTGTCCAGCTGTCTTCAGGAGAGTCGCTAAAGCAGATTCAGCAGCTGGGAACTTTGTTTTACCCACCAAGGAAGGTAGTCATAGGTGCTAGCTGTTGCTTACTCGGGCCTGTTAGGACATTAGAGCAATGCCAGTGTGATTCCTGCTAGGCAGGGGTGTTGCAGTTATCCTCTGGAGGAGTGGCTCACCCATATCACAAATAAAGAAGTGTTGTTGATCACTACCCCCTGAAATCTGAGAGGTGAAAGGAAAACTTGCAACTGAAAAACTGAGTGTCTCCAGACTAGGACAACTCATTTTACCAATCCATAAATCTCTACCCATTCCACCAGATAGGATTTATAGATTCAGTGGTCTTTTCTTTCTTGTTCCTTCCTATCCATGATATAATCCTTTCAGAGTTTTGATAGGACATTTCAGTAGTCTTAGACCTTCAGGAACTGAATGCCTCTTAGAGCTAGGTGAAAGTTTGCTTGGTTTTACTGCTTGAATAAAGCTTCTTGGTGGAGCTCTTGACTTGATAATTAACGTTGCATGTAATCAGACAGACAACATTTTGATGCAGTTAAGCAAATACGGCTTTTTGGCACTGTAATTAACAACACTACTAAAACACAAGGACTTTGCTACTTTGAAAATAGAACAAACCATGTGGTTCAGGGTGGCCGTTTTTCCTCACTCTGTGAGTTTTGTATCAATGTGTTCATGTTGCCAAGACCTGCAAGATATGTGCGAGGGCCACGAGCACATTAATAGGATTTACTGATCCTGAGCAGCCTCCCCGCAGTCCATTTCAGCTCCCTGCCCCAGCAATGCTGCAGTGGTGCCAGTCTCCAGCTCCACTGCAGCACTGGCCTGAACGTGTGGGCAGATGTCCTGGCTGGGCTGATATGTGCCCCTGGGTGATGGAAAAGGGTGAAGGGGAGCAAAAGAGAGTGGTTAGGGCCAGTGAAGTCTTTAGGTGCCTTCAGTGCCCTGACAACATAAACTTTGTGGCTTAAAGAGCTATCGGGAGGAAAGATCTTTCGTAATTCAAAGGTGTGGGACAATAAGAACTTTTCAGGTGTTCCATTACTAAACAGAGTTGAGTAGTGCTTGTTTCTGGGATGACCTGTTGGCTTCAGCATAACTGAATGAACCCAGGAGATGATATTGCCATATTTTGGGAAGTGCACGTGATCAGCTCAGGACTCCACCCTGCAGTTCCAGAGTTAAAAGTTTGCAGTCAGTGATTTTGTCTGTATCCACCAGTCAATACAGCTGCAAGAAAACCAGCATGTAAAGGAAATTTAATGAATCTGAGTCATGTTCTTGCTGGCAATCCCTCCAAGAAGGATTGGGGAGATTTAAATGCAGTGCTTTAAAATGCAGTCCCACCCTGCTAATGGATGTCAGAAGACGAGGCAGGAGAGACAAATAAAACATGTGTCAGCTACTCAGCTCTGTTCATAGCCATGAACAAAAAACCTGTGGGGTGGAGGAGGTGTGGATGCCTCCCCAGCAGAGGAGTGGGGTGGATGACAATTTGGTCTCATCTTAAACCTCCTGCTGGCTTGGCTACAAACCACCTGTCAAGAACCACCGGTAAAATCATGCAACTTCTAATCACAGAAAGATACAAGGTTTGCTACTTAAGCTTAAGCTGTTACCTAGACCACTCATGGGTCTCATGTCTTGCTTCCTCATCTGAAAATGAGATACCTAAGCATTTCTGTTTTGGGATGCATGACAGCTGTAACCACGTGTTACCACTGGCACGGCAGAGTGAGAGAAAGCCTTTTTTTCCTACAAAATTTGTGGCTGCTCATGTGCTCTCTAACTCTCAGCAGACGTTAACTTTCGTGCCTTGCTTTCCATCATCTGTTGGAGACAGCGTGACAGCGTGAGCACAGGCTCAGACACTTGTATGGCTGGGGTCCCTGCCCTGATCATCTGTAGCCTCTCCCCACCATATGTACAGCCCTACAACAACTGGCTGAGCAGCGTCTCATTGGGTGTTGCTCTCTTAAAGAAAGGGGTGAGTAATCCATAAAGTAAATTAAAGCAATGCCTCTGACACTCATTTTCCCTTAAGGTACATGTATTATTTTGGTGGGACCATTAATGCATGTTTGCAGTTTTCTCCATCACTGAAGTAAAATATTTGTCTTTTTAGGAAAAGAGTCATGTTTTTACGTCATCGTAACTAAGGCTTTGTAATGAATGTGAGGTAAATCCTGGTGAAGACTCCAGCTTTGTCAAGGGCTGCCAGGAAATGTCTTGCACAAAGATCCACACCCCCAGGTCAGGAAACTCCTAACCTGAAAATGGTTGAAAACTAGGAAAGTGCTGAGAGAAGCATCACTTTTTTCCTTGTTCTTATGCTTTTCTTAAAGCATCCATTTACTGGTGACTGTTGGAGATGCAATACTGAGTAAGACAGGCTGTTGGTCTGACTCACAATAGTCCTCGTATTCACAGCAGAAAGTTAGTGCTCAATGAACCATGTCAGTATGAATTTGACATCTGAATACTCTCAGAGTACAGTGCGGTCCTCCAGTTTCAAAACAGCAGGTTATGGGTGTCACCTGGCTGTCGTGTTGCTGCTTTGTCCCTTTCATGCCAGGGTCCGGATTCTCCAGTCACCCATGCTGGAGGCAGCTTACCTTGTGCCAGACTCTAGTCTGAGGTAAAAACAGCTGCTTTTTTTGGAAGAAAACTCCAGCCATTTAGTTAGGATGATGCACACAAGGAAACCCTCTCTGGCTGCAGTGAGGCTATGCACCTCATCAAATTGGCTCTCTGATGTCCTTTCCCAGTCTTTCAACAGTGTCTCAGCAGACCTGACAGTCTGAAATACCTCTCTGCAGCAGTGTACCTTATCCCACTATAGGCAACACAGTCAATGGCACTTTGCAAAAACAACCATCTCCAATGGGCTGTCAGGAGATGTGCGGTCTGGTACAGGGCTCGGGGAAATAAGGATCGTCCTCAGTAGATCTGTGCCAGGACCTGTCCCAGAGAGCCACACTCTTTGCTGGGAGAAGTCTCTTCTGGGAAGCAACACAAAGAGCTGGTGAAGGAGCCAGCATGAGGCTGTCTTTGGAAGAACCAGTGAACAGCCCAGGGTCAGGATTTATAAATGCCTCATTATCTGCAGATGAGGAACAGAAGCATTGAGGGAGCAGCTGGCTAGTCTGCCAGCATTTCCAGAATCTGGGGGACATTGTTAGTGAAGGAGGAACCGTAAAACCTCTGGTTATTCTTAGGCCCTCTGTGTTCTGTCTGAGCCAAGTTGCTGTTTCAGCATCTTTGTCCACACTCTGACTGGGAGAATTAGGTTCTGCTCCTTCTGATTCAGAGCATCACTTTCCTTCTCCACTATTCTCATAGGAAATCCCAGAGTGAGTATGCAGTAATTGCTTGTCTTGTGCTGTTTCCCACTGTCAGGCAGCTCCACACAAGAGCTGGTGAGCTGGTGTTGAGGGTGACAGTAAGATGGACATGGAGTAGGGGCTTCATGGACAAGGACCTGCTGCTATGGTACCCAAGTAAGAAGGGTTTGGTTGGGTGATGGTGGCTGAGGTCAGTCAATAGCCCAATCACCAGACAAGACCATGGTGAGAAGGCAGGTCCCACATCATGTCCGGGTCCAGACCAGTGAGCTATATGGCCAGGCACAGGGATAGCTGCAGTGCAGCTCAGGCAGAGATCAAGGGCAAGAGCCCTACTTAAAAGCAGTCCCTGAGATAAGGGGAGTGAGTCCTTGCCAAGGCTTCTCACAGCTTGTTCTCAAACAGCTCTTTGATTCAAGGCCAGGCAGCTGCACTGTCAAAGCTGGCCTTGGGCCCAGGCAGCCCAAGCCCCAGGAGGAGGGGGGTGTGCTCAGGGCCCCGGCACCCACCTGGAGCTGAAGACATCCCTTTCTCCTGATGTCTGAGCTCCAGGCAGCCACAGAACTGGACAGTTATGGAGACTTACATCAGCTTTCCCAAATTTAAGATAGATGATGATCAGGAGCCAGAATGTCATCCTGCCCAGAGGATCCAAGCAGAGCTACTGAGATACTGTTTGCAGAGCCATGGATTCACCAGCCTCTGGTCTTTGGCCTTGGGATGTAGGTGCTTAGGAGGCTGAGCTGGGCTGGGCTGTGCCACAAACAGCAAAACCTGGTGGGCTTGCTGTTTTTTCTGGTAGGAATTGCTCTGGGCAGTCTTCTCCACAGCCCGGAGCCTTTGGCAGGCTGGAGATGCATTGGTTGAAGTCCAGTCACAGGGCCAGGAAATGCCTGGCACAGGCAATGCTGCACCAGAAGGAGATATCAAAGGAATGCAGTTTACAGAAAAGATCCCTAAGGACCTGGGAGTGATTGTCTGGAGGATGGCTCTCTTAATTTATATTTCTAAGTCAATAATTCAATTGGCATAATTGAGAGTTTTGTCTTATTGTCATGGCCCTGCACCTGCAAGCCCTGCAACGATGGTTTCCCATGAGATGGCCACCAGTGTGAGAATCCCTGTGTTTTTCCACATGGTGTCCTATTCCTTGCCTTGCTGCATCCTCTAGGAGAAAGGGTTCCTCATGCAAGCTGTGAAGACTTCACAAGGTGAAGAATGTCATGGTGGTTGAGGGAAAGCCTGTCTTTGGAGCCCTGGGACTCACATCAACTACCCAAAGCCCCTGTACTCCATCCTGCAAGAGTTGTGGGTTCAGGTGGAGGTTACTGCTCTCCTTCTGAGAAGAGGTGGTCACTGGAATCAGGGAGACAACTGCCAGCAGCCACAGTGCATATTTCAGCCTGTACACTCTAGCAAGAGGAGGATCCACCCCTCACAAACCACCTGGCCTTACCTTGAAGACTGTAGGTGAGCTTGAAGCAACCCTATGTTCTGATCCTCATCAGTGTCACTTGCAGCAGGGTGATAGTATTGCACATTTCTGTGTGGTCACAGTGTGTGCCCAAGATGAACAATGCAGAGCTGGGTGTGCTGTCCAGGCCTGGTGTGGGTGAGGTTCAGCAGGGGACACACAGTTCTGCTCTCACAGCCCATGGCCTGTCTTCCACAGAGGAACTGAAACTTCTGCCAACCAGCCTGCACACCCACCTCAGGTGGACTATGAAACACAGGAGAGCCATGGTTGGCTCTGGTTGGTCTTCCAGAGACAACCCAGAATGAACAATTTCATTTCAGGGAACACTTATGGTGTCTCTAGAGTGCTGGTAGACTGCCAGGTCAGGCCTCAGCTTGCAAGCTCCTTTGTGCTGACAACCCCAAGCAATGAGAGGTTTCAGAGAATCACAGAATATCCCGAGTTGGAAGGGACCCACAAGGATCATTGAGTCCAACTCCTGGCCCTGCACATCAGACAACTTCTTGTATTTTGTCAGGGCAAGGGAAGAAGATGGCTTTTCACTTGTAGCCTCTGGTTTCACTTGTAGCCTCTGGTTTGGTGGCACTGGAGGATCACTTCTGAAATAACCAACTGCAGGTTTGGAGCTCTGTTGTTGGAGTGACCTCCATCAGCTCCAAATCAATAATGCAAAGCTGTAGTGACAGCTCCCTAAACACCATGGTGCTGGGTCACTGATATTTTGAAGAGGTAATAAGTGATACACATTAATGGACACATGAATGGGAAATAGTGGTTTGATCAACCATAGTCAGATGTGTTAAATATATGGGGCCTTATGTCCAAGAATTCTCAGAATGCTGGCTGATGTCATTGCAGAACCTCTCTTGATGATTTTTGAGTGGTCTTGGGAATCTGGAAAGGTTCCACCTGACTGGAAACTTGGCAAACCTGATTTCCTTTTATGACAAGGTAACCCACTCAGTTGAACAAGGGAAGCCAGTGGATATAATCTCTTTGGATTTCAGTAAAGCTTTCTATACTGTCTCTCACAGGATCCTTCTGGACAAAATGTCCAGCACAGTTGGATAAACACATCATGTGGTGGGTGAGCAATTGGCTCATGGGTCGAGCACAGAGGGGTAGCAGTGACTGTGGGAATATCAGAATGGTGACTTGTCACCAGTGGGATTCCACAGGGCTCCATCTTGCGCCCTGTGCTCTTCAACATCATCTTAAATGACTTGGATGCAGGACTGGAAGGGATACTGAGCAAGTTTGCCAATGGCACAAAACTCAGAGGAGCTGTTGACTCCCCTGAAAGCAGGGAGGCCCTGCGGAGAGACTTTGACATATTAGAGGGCTGGGCAATCACCAACCATACGAAGTTCAACAGAGGGAAGTGCCAGATTCTGCTCCTGGAACAGGGCAAGCCTGGATGTTCATACAGACTGGGGAATGAGATACTGGAAAGCAGTGCCATGGAAAGGGACCGGGGGGTCCTGGTCAATGGCAAGTTGAATCTGAGTCAGCAGCACCAAACCTGTCAGTTCAAGAAGCATTTGGATGATACTCTGAGGCAGATGTGTGACTCTTGGGGATAGTCCTGTGCAGGGCTAAGGGTTGAACTCAATGATCCTTGTGGGTTCCTTCCAACTCAGCATATTCTGCGATTCTGTGTTTAGCTAGCACAAGTGTGAATAACCAGTGCATTGCCATCCGTAATGGGTTTCTCTGGCAAGGTTTTGGTAGCAGGGGGCTACATGAGAAATTGGCATAAGCTTTCCCTGTGTCAGAGACAGGCAATGCCAGATGCCTTCAAGATGGACCCACCAATGGCCAAGGGTGATCGCAGCAGCAATGATGGAAGTGCCTCTTGCACAACAGATTTAAGAAGGGGGAAAAAATCCTGGGAAACTGCAGCTGGAGAGTGGAGTGAGAATATGTGAGAGGAACAACTCTGCAGACACTAAGGTCAGTAAAAAAGGAGGGGGAGGAGGTGCTCCAGGCGTCAGAACAGATTCCTGTGCAGCCTGTGTGGTGCAGACCATAGTGAGGCAGGCTGTGGCCCTGCAGTCCGTGGAGGAGCAGGAAGGGGGCTGTGACCCTGTGGGAAGCCCATGCTGGAGGACACTCCTGGCAGGACTTGTGGACCTGTGTACTTGTGACCCCATGGGGACCAATGCTGGAGCAGTCTGTTTCTGAAGGACTGCACCCCATGGAAGGGACCCACACTGGAGCAGTTCATGAAGAGCTGCAGCCTGCGGGGAACTCACACTGGAGAAGTTCATGGAGGACTGTCTCCCATGGGAGGGACCCCATGCTGGTGCATGGGAAGAGTGTGAGGAGTCCTCCTGCTGAGAAGGAAGGAGCTGCAAAGACAATGTGTAATGAACTGACTGCAGCTGCTAATCCCCATCCCTCTCTGTTACTGGCAGGGGAAAGAGAAAGAAAATCAGGAGTGAAGTTGAGCCTGGGAAAAATGGTGGGGTCTGGAGAAGGTGTTTTAGGATTTGGTTTTATTTCTCATTACCCTGCTGTGGTTTTATTTGCAATAAATTAATTTCCCCAAGTTGAGTCTGCTTTGCCTGTGACAGTAATCGGTGAGTGATGTCTCCTTATCCTTAACTCAACCCATGAACCTTTGTCCTATTTTTCTCCCCCCGATCCTGCTGAGAAGGGAGAGTGATCAAGTGACTTGGTAGGCACTTGATGTCCGTCCAGAGTCAACCCACCACATGATCACAAAGCATGATGACCCTTTTCAGATATTGGTACATATTCGCAATACACTTTTTCTCCTAAACACAGTTGCTGAGAGCTGAAGACTTACATGTGCACTGCAGAAAAAAAGGCATTCTTTTAACATAAGTATCTCAAAGGGGAATTGCAGTGACATTAAAGCCTTCACTTGATCTAATTTCACTAACTAAGAGTAAGAATTTTTCTTGTGTAAGCAAAGACAATGTAATGCAAATAATTATGACAAGCAGTGCAAAGGTTTACTGAGGTGCATCTGGGGGTCTTCTGGTTCCGTTGCCCTCTGCGCTCCCATCCCTTTATCCAGCAACACAACATGCATTTGCACTCTGTGTGCATGTTGTGCAACTGGTGCCTCCCTGCACCCTCCCCAAGCAGGCTGTTTCTCTCCCTGGTTAATGCAGTTCTGATTACAGCATCCTTAGAAAGGCGGATTTTCTTTCGGGTTCTCATATCCAAGTATTAACCTGCTCTGACATCGCTTCATTTGCCAGAGCTGATAGCACAGCTTGAGATCGCTTCACTGCAGAGATTACCCAGAAGCAGAGACAAATTCCAATAACTTCTGTTCTGCAAAACAAGTTCTAGTTTCTACTCTGGTGTAAGTTTATATATGTATTTATATTTATTCTCTCTCCCTGTATAATAGGTTGTCTTCCTGCAACGATAAGAAAGTCATAGATGCAGTTCTTTGTGAATTTGGAACAAGAGACACTTCCCTTTGTGTGCCTCGATGGAAGAAAATTCAGCTGTAGTTTTGATTCTGGTACCAACACATACCCACTGCAGCTGACTACTGCCACCATCTCCTGCTCCTTTGAGGAGATGTTTTGTGTATTTAAATCTGACAATACATTTGGTACCAGGCTGTTATGAACAATATCTATTATCCTTATTGTTTTGGTAACTACAATATTTAAGAAGTCACCAAAGTGGCGAGTCTCTGTGCTTACACATTGAAGATGGTTTCACATGATTATTGGCAGAAATGGCAATTTTATTTTAAAACCTCCTGTGATCTGATCTCAGGATCTATTTGGATCCTCAGTCCCCATGGCAATAGCTTCTCAAATCCTGAAAATAACAATGTGCACAGCTATTTTGACTGAATAAACCAGATGCCACGTATGCATAAGGCTCAGCATAAGGGTGCATGCTTGCAGGGAGAGGGCTTCGTTTCAGTCATGAAAGTAAATAGCTATTTTCCAAGTGCACACAGAGGTCTGCCCTGCTTGGTCAGATGAGTCATGTGAGGGAGGGACATTTCTACATTGTCACTTTTTAAAGCAGGCTTGCATCCACCCTTTTGATTGGCTTTCTAATGATACCTGGTGTGGTGGACATGCACTGGGAACCCTCTAGGCATCACTTTTCCCAGTAAAAAACTGGAGTGGCATCACAGAGGAGGAGAGGGAGAAAAATGTATTCTAGCTTCATTTTGTATATTCTTGTGTACCCCAGTTGGACTGGAGCTGTTAACCAAAATGGAAAACCTTGTGAGTTGTTTTAGTTAAGAAGTTTTTTTTCATCTTTGTTGCTGCCTTAAGTATTTGAAGATAATGTGTGATGAAGGAAGAATCAACTACACAGTCAGCTTCCTTACTCACAGCTCTCTGCCATTCTGATGGACCTTGATGCTATCCTTTGAGGATGCTCCAGCAGGACTGTGACTGGATGGACCTCTTCCTACAGGCCAACAGGTACCACATGGACCTTTTGGTTGCCCAGCTCTGCATCACTCCTGGAGCCTGTCTCCTGTGTCATCCTTACAAAGGAGTGCCAGGAGCTGTGAGGCACCAAGTCCATCAGGCAGCTGGGCACCATTTACCATTGGTGCTCACCTGCTGGCTGGTGTTCAGCTCCTCACAGCCTCACCCAGGTTGTTGTGTGGAGGATGTTGAGACAGCTGGATGGACCTGCACAAAGATTTGTTCACAAGGTCTGTAGCTGGTGAGATGCATTGACTTCAGTGGTAATAGCTACTTTTTGGGAAAGATAAAAAAATAAAAGGGAAGAAACAGAAGGGAAGGAAATCTCACCCCCATGACCAGTTGGGAGGAGAGG
Source organism: Margarornis squamiger (assembly GCA_035222235.1). Lineage (NCBI taxonomy): Eukaryota > Metazoa > Chordata > Aves > Passeriformes > Furnariidae > Margarornis > Margarornis squamiger. The sequence continues at coordinate 54,422,758 of JAWWTY010000001.1, read as the reverse complement.
GAACAGGAGGTCTCCAGAGGAGTGTCCTCCCCTAAGCATCCTCTCTTCTGACATCTTTCTCTTCTGACATTTTTCTCTTCTGACATCTGTCACCTCTTTGCAGACAAATTTCCCATGGTAAGTATATGGGGGGTTTGGGGGTTTTTTTGACCCACTCAAACTCACTGCTGGTTGGACTTGATGACCTCAGAGGTCTTTTCCAATCTAAGTGATTCTGTGATTCTATAAACGATTATATGATTCTATGATTTTGCCAGGTTCTCTGATATTAACTAAGAGCAACAGCCCAGGAATAGGAAAAGAGATGGGAAGGGAAGGTGATTCTCACACTGGTGTCCACCACTTCTCATGGGAGGCTGTCATAACAGGGTTTGCAGGTGCAGGACCTTGACAGTAAGACAAAACCAGCATGGGTTGATAAGGCAAAACCCCTGACCAAAGGCTTAAGAAAACCCAGCAGCACAGCAGGGAGGCATGGGACAGTGAGGAGGCTGCGGGGCCCCAGAGAGGAGCTCTTCATGTCACACAGGTTGAGGCACTTCAAGCTCTGCATGGCACAGAACAAAGCTGTGGCATGGCTGAGAAGCACATGCAGCTGGGAAATGTTCCCAGTTGGAGCTGTACAACTCTAAATTGTCTCTTTTTATTACCACAACCAGCAGAGCGGGTGACGACAGCGACTTGCTACAATGACATCTCTCCAGCTGCAAGCGAGCTTGTTCAAATGCAAGTGTCCTCAGCCCCTTGCTTGATTCTCACAGGCCAGCTGGCACAATGGCATCTCAATGCATCCCATGGGATTTGGATGAGGTGACTGAGGCCCCACGGCTCACTGGCCAGGATGGGGCAATGCCAGGTTCTGCCCTGCACTTGCCAGGACCCTGCTGGAAGAAATTGGGGTCCATTAACTCCAAGCTCGGCATGGGGCATCTGGCTGCAGCTGGGACACATCGCTGCAGCTGACTGCAATTCCTGTCCCCAGCATTCACCAATGGACGCTGCCATCCTGGGCAAGGACATCCAACCCACTGGTGAAACAGACTCACCAGCTGCTGTTTCCAGCAGTGGGAATTGAGCTAAGCCAGTACTGAGTTTGGCTTTGTCTTCAGAATGAGCCCAAGGTAGAATTTTCAGCTTTTCTTCACCAGTACAAGGAAAAGCGAAAAGTAAGTTGCAAACAAGGGAAGAAAAATTCAAGACATGGCAAAGGAGAAGAAAGGAGAACAAGGCAAAGCAAGGAGAAAGCAAGCCAAAGGAAAATGAAAGATGGCAAAGTAAGGAAAGACAAGGCAAGGCAGGGCAGGGAAAGGTGAGGGGAAGGCAAAGAGAAGGCAAGGCAAAAGAAAAAGGAGGCAGCAAGAAAAGGCAGGAAAATGATAGGTGAGAAGAGTGAAGAGAAGGGAGGAAGGGAAGGAAGGGAGGAAGGGAAGAAAGGGAGGAAGGAAGGAAGGAAGGGAGGAAGGAAGGAAGGAAGGGAAGAAGGGAGGAAGGGAGGAGGGGAGGAGGGAAGGAAGGGAAGGAAGGAAACTAATGACAAGCGCTGTAGTTCCTACTTCATTGATTGTCTCAAACTGCAGTGAATTTAAAGTGGAACCTCAAACAGCATAAGTATTGGCAATGCTCTATCTAAGCTAAAGCATGATGATGACAGAGTATGAATAAAAAGTGTGAGTGTGGAGTAATCGGGAGGGCAGGGAGCTTTTTGTAAGCATTTGTTTGCAGATAGTTTTATGATGATTCAACACAGTTGATGTAAAATCTGGCTGACTTGAACTGGGTGTCAGCCAGCCTGGTGTGGCTAATAAAATCTAGCTGAAATTGGTATTTTCTACCAATTTATTTACTTGAGGAGAGGGATGCTGCTTTTTGGGCTGGCATCCCTTCTGCCAGCCCCAGAACCAGCCCTCATGGTTCTGCTCCCCAAGGTCCCCCACCATGAGGGTTGGCAGTACAGGCAGTCGGCAGGCTGGTCATGAACCAAGGCAAAAAGAGAAAAAGGAATAGCGGTATTTGTGGTTTGGTTGTTTTGTTTTTTTTTTTTCCTTTTCTCATGCTGTTTTTCCTGCCCTCAGAAGAAACCACCAGGGCCTCCCAGAAATGCTCCAGCAAACCTGCAGCAACACGACTCAGTATGTCCCCAGCTGCCGAGATAAAGACAAGCAGTGAGGAAAACCAACAATGCTAAACCCCAGAACTCTGCAGGTCTTCTTCATCCACTTTGAAAAATGGCAGTGACAGGGGCCTCAGTCTGGAGGGACTCCTGGGTGGGTTACCCTCAGAGAGCCCCTCTGCAGACCCACGTTCTCCCTCCTGCCCCTCAGACAGAGTGCTGCTCCCTTCGTGAAATGCTGAGCTGCTGTCCCCCTCCGCTCTGCTCATCGCCGCGTCCCTTGTCAGCACTCAGCAAGCTGATATTAAAACAAGAGGGAGGCCAAGTGGAAGAGAAACTGAAATCCTCCCTCCTGGCTGCGGGGAATTCCTTCCCTGGCAGAAAATCTGTGCCAGATCTGCCAAAGTCCCCTCCAGATTTCTCTTCTTCCAGGTAATAAGTGAGAGTTCAGGTAAATATGTCAGTGCCACAGATTTTAATTTTTTTAAACAGTGTTGCATAGAGCATACTTGGTGAATCCCTGGCGTTGCTCTGTCGGTGTAAAAGTAATAGGGCTTCCTTGTGTTTGAAGAGGTAACGATGCTCCAGGCTACAAAAGAAAGCTGTGCTTTTTAATTTAATCTTACAGCCATGACAGCAGTGCAGGGGGTCTCTGCTCCAAATATGCTCAACCTGCATTGACTGATGGCTGTAATATCTGAAACCTGGTAGGTTGCTTTGGGGAAAGTGCCAGAATAAGCATCTTTTGCTTACTACAGAGGCTCAAAAGACTGAGATGCAGTTAGATGTGTATGTATCTGGTTTGGTAGCTAATACGTTTGGGGTTCTGTTCATACTCTCACTTGGTGCTAGTGGTGGTTTGCTAATAATTACAGTTACATTTTTGAGTTGTATCAAACACTGGAATATGTATTGGGGCCCTGAAGCTGGAGGGGAAATCCTCGTGGATTATAAGGAGGAAAGAAGACAATTCACTCTTCACCTTCCTTTTATATTTAACTTTTGCCTTTAACAGTTAAGGCAGAAATTACAAGATTTCTGTGCAGATCACTATAAACCTGTATTACTGGGAGAGAGTGAGACATGGTTACATTTTTAAGTCTAGTAGAATTGCAATGCAGGAAGACAAATGCAGCTATTAAAACTTCACCTCTTGGATATATTTGACCAAAATACAAATATTATTTGGAGCTATAGTTTTTGGAAGTTACTTATAGTGTTAAGATAACAATAAATCCCTCATAGTGAGAATTATTTAGCATCTACATTTCAGTTCATTCCCCAAAAGGATGCCAAGAAGTGAAACAATGAATCAGAGGGCAGATGCCTTTCATCAGTTCTCCTTAATTGCTGCCCAGGTTGCATTTCTGGCGGATTGGCAGGAATGCTCTGCAAAAGACAGTCATGGTGATGAAAGATGCCATGGTGACGGGCACAGGAAACACCAGCAGCAACCTGGATAGCTGTCACAAACAAAGGTCCAAACCTGTCTATTACAGCAGTGGTTTCTCAAGATGCCAGCCCTGTCCATTGCTCAGGGAATGGCTTTTTAGCTCATCTGTGAGAAGCCAAAAACTGGGGAAGAGACCCACAGCAGGTGCCTGCTGCTAATGAAGCAGGGGCCACAAGTTGGACTGCTTCAAACTTAACCTGACTGTTGCCTTTCTTTTCCTACGTACCCTTCAAAATAATGTGTAATGCCATGTCAGTCCCTTGCTGAGTGGTGCCCCATGGGTTTTAACTACAGTTTGTCTCTGAAGGCACAGTCTGCTTTGCTCCGCGATCTGCCATGAATTTGGTGACACCAGGGACCTTTTTTAGTCACTTCGGCAGACATCACACACTTGACATTCTTATCTATAGGATTTTGTCAGCAGGATTCAGCAAACTCATGCCTCGGTCCTACAAATCTCTTCTCGAGCAGCAGGGAGCAAACACAGGGGAGAGCAAGGAATCCAATTAGGGATCAAGTAATTAGTTTTCCAGCCTCTTCTTTTGCCTTTAGATTTAGCAGGCACAAGTCTTGTAAAGGGTATTGGTGATCAGTTTCATTGCACTGGGTGTCTTCATGGTGAGTTTGGCAGGCATGAGGGTTTTTATGGAGCCTTCTGATGGGTCCCCACAGCAAATTTCTCCAGGAAACATAGGTATGGCTTTGCCACTATACTACTGTTACTTTTCCCTTGCCTTTCTTTCCTTTCTCCAACTTCTCCTTGAAATGATAGAGTTTATTTTTAAGAAATCACACTCTATGATATAAAAATGCCTGATCTTGACTTGGCTTACCCAGATCAGAAGCAGATTTAAGTGAAATCGTAAGAGCATCCCCTCTGCTTTTGGTATATTGATTTAAGCTGGGGAGAAAGCACGAAGATTAAGGATTTAATTGTCTCTTTTAGCCACTGCAAGCCTGCCTGAGCAAGGAGTGTGGGTGGTATAGGCTGTGCCCATCTTCTTCAGCCTCTTAACACAGATGCACGTACTCTGGGGTCAAAGACTTTTTAAATATCCTCAACCCAGCAGAAAAGGATGTATAAAATACGAAATTATTGGCCATGAATCACAAATTCATTATTTTAAAGAGAAGACAGCGACCTTGGAAACTGCTGAGGGATGCAAGTCATCCTCTTAAAATCATTCGTGGTTTTTGGCGCAACACAGAATGAAAAGGTTACATGAGCAGCGACGCTTGTTGAATTATACGCCAAAGTGGTTTCGCAACAGCATGACTGTTTCAGTGTGCAGAGTGTCTCCTGGTGACAGACACTGCAAACTGCTGACAACGTTGGATTTTAGGTGGATTTACAAGGAAGACATCGGAAGACAGGACTTGTTTCTCATGCACAGCAAACATCAGTGTGTCTTGGAAGGAAAGCTGGGAAAAGCTACAGCATCTTTTTGCCTCTTCTTTGGGTGACAAAAAAGTGAGGTTATACAAAAATCACATCATTTTACCATATTTTGATAACTACATGCTCTCTCTTATCTTCAGTAAGCTGAGAACTTGTGGTTTACCCAAAAGAAAAGGACCTTCTCCAGGTTTCCACGCTGCCATGGATTAACGTCCTTCCTTGGATGCTGCTCCAAAAAGCATTACTTCCTCCTTCGAAGTTTTCCCCCCATAAGCACTGATGCCTCTGCCCAGGCAGAGGCTCCAGCCTCACAGGTCACCAGGCAGGACACGGACCATGAAGCCCACCCCAGGTCTCCAGAAAGGTCATCCCACTGTTGGAAAGAAGGCCATGGCCCGGGCTGTATCTCTGCTTGCATGTATCTGTCAGCTGCCTGGATAAAACTATCAGCTCAGAGCTGTGTTACGTGTTTCCTTGATGGATCACTCAATAAAATCACCGAGAGATCCTGAGGCAACCTGACACCTGTTATCAGCTGGAGGAGCAGATATTGCTTTGGAAGGTGACTTGGCAGGGGAAGGAAGGGTATTTTTCCCCAACATTTTTTTCTCTGTGTGGTCACAGCAGGTTATTTGACAGTTGTTTAAACTGGCTAGAGAGTAATTGTTTTTCTTTCAAGTAAACCAAAGTTGGAATGAAAGAAAACTGTATGATCTTAAGGCTGTGGGCTAGAAGGGAGGAGGAGAGGGCAAGGCTGTGTAAAATTACACTCTCTGAGAAAGTCACAGGGATTTAACTGCTTACAATCCCATTAGGCTTGTGCTGAAGAAGGCAAATCTGGTTTAAGTTGAAGGAGGGTCTCTGAAGCCTCTGCCATCGCAGAGAAACTGGATCAGCTCCTGCTTGGCTGATACCTACAGGGATTACCCAGTACTTGCTGGGCTGGCAGGTACTGTCCTGTGCTGCCCTGCTTGCTCCCGTGGCTCGTCCCTCCATCCTGTCCCAATCATAGTCATTCAGATGCAATAAAGTGTTGCCCCAGTGCTAGAAACCTCCACCCTAAGGATTTACAATGCTGTCTGTCCTCTCCAGTGTGCCAACCCTCTGGCAGCCAGTTTTCAGCTAACATGGTGGCCTGGGATGTGTCATGTTGGCTGTGAGGTGCCACAGGGCTGTCCCCAAAGGGCACTGCTATGGCCTGCTGCAAAGGGAGACAATGGGCAGAGCTCAAGTCTTACAGGAAAACATGGATACCCTGCAATGATGTGCTGAGTCATGTCAGGTCATGAGATGCCAGGTTGGGTGAGCTCCAACAGGTTTATGCAGGTATGAGGAGCATCACAGCAGTGTGTAGGGCTGTGCATTTTACACCAAGAGCCAGCTGGCCCCAAGCAAGGAGCTGAGCTGTGGAGTAGCAGGTTAATCTCTTGCGGGAGCTGAGATTGCACAAGTAATTTGGGAAGCTGAAAGCTGAACTCTGGTGGCATCAGTTGTGCCAAAGGAACCATAGTCACTCCCCATTTCATCAACAACACGTTAAAGTGCTCATTTCTTCTGAGGAAGTAAAATCTCTTCAAGCCTGGATAAGCTAACATCAATCAGTCAGTTCTGGAGCGTCTGATTTCATGACTGTTTGCTATTTAACTTAAAAAAAATAAAAATAAAATAACTAGCTAGGAAGTTATCTGTATTTTTAATGTGCTAATTGAAGGAACACAGTACTTTTGTACCGATGGAGTCATAGTTTAGGCTGTTAGTTAATTCTGTCTCAATATTAACATTCCAAGAAGCAAAACAACTATCAAGACAAAAATCAAAAAGGTGAAGAATATTTACACTATTGTTTGCCATATGCTAGTCTTTGAATGGCCATCACCATCCTTATTATTATGCATATTATGATTAATGATTTGCTGTTTAATGTTCATCTTCAGGAATGCCCTGAGCTTATTTCTCAGGCTTCCCTTTCACAATTGATATGTCCCGAAGAGTTAATTGCTATGAAATTCAGTTGCAGGTGATGCATAAAAATTTCAGAAAATATGGAAATTAATTTCAGAATTCACAACGGATAAGGATAAAAAATTGCAGAGTAGGCAAATCAACATTCAGTCATGATAAGACACTTTTGTTAGTATTTTATTGTAGTTTTCTGTTCTGGACAGAGTACAGACTTCAGATGTCCTTGTTAGTATGCCTGCATGCCTCAGAAAACAGAAACTGCAGAACACTTCTATTTCTATTCTTACATTTTCCTCTCTCACTCTCTATTTAGGGGCTTCGTCGCCCTGTATTAACTCTAGCAGCATTAGGACAGGAAGGCTACGTTAGCACAGCTGGCTGCCCTCTTAAGGCTCAAACTCAAGGTAAAACCCATCGTAGGTACCTGGATTTATTTTTTGTTCTCATGACTCAGCATTGTTTTTCTGATTTAACACAGGTGAACACATATAATCATAGAACTGTTTATGTTGGAAAAGACCTCTAAGATCATTGAGTCCAAATGTTAACCCAGCACTGCCAAGTTCCCTAAACCATCCCTAAGTGTGTCCCTAAGTGCCACATCTACATGTATTTTAAATACCACCAGGGATGGAGACTCAACCACTTCTCTGTGCAGCCTGTTCCAATGCTTGACAGCCTTTCTGTGAAGAAATTTTTCCTAATATCCATCTAAGCCTCCCCTGAAGCAACCTGAGGCTTGTCCATCAGTAGTTGCTTGGGAGAAGGGACTAAACCCCTCCATGCTACAACCTCTTTTCAGGTAGTTATAGAGAGCAATGAGGTCCCCCCTGAGCATCCTCTTCTCCAGGCTAAACACCCCCAGCTCCCTCAGTTGCTCCTCATAAGACTTGTGCTCCAGTCCCATCATCAGCTTCATTGCCCTTCTCTGGACCTGCTCCAGCACCTCAATGTCTGTCTTGTACACAGAATTCAAGGTGTGGCCTCACCAGTGTTGAGTACGAGGGGATGATCCCTGGTCTAGTCCTGCTGGCCACTCTTCCTGATGCAGGCCATTGGCTTGGCCACCTGGGCACACTGCTGGCTCATGTTCAACCACTGTTGATTAACAAAACCAAGTTCTTTTCCACTGGGCAACTTTCCAGCCACTCTTCCCTGTAGCCCTGCATGGGGTTGTTGTGGCCAAAGTGTAGGACCCAGCACTTGGCCTTGTTGAACCTCACACAATTGTCCTTAGCCCATCGATCCAGCCTGTCCAGATCCCTTTGAAGAGCCTTCCTGCCCTCCAGCAGATCAACACTGACACCCAACTTGGTGTTCTCTGTAAACTGACTGAGGGTGCACTTGATCCTCTCATCCAGACCATTGGTAGAGTATTAAACTGGACTGACCCCAGTACTGAGCCCTGGAAACACCACTAGTGACCAACTGGATGTAATTCATTCACCACCACTCTCGGGGCCTGGCCATCCAGACAGGTTCTTACACTGCAAAGAGTGCACTTGTCCAAGCCATGATAGCCCCAGGATAATACTGTGGGAAACAGTGTCAAATGCTTTACTAAAGCCCAGAGAGACTTTCCCTCATCCCACAGCCTTTCCCTCATCCACTATGCAGGTCACCCTGTCGTCGAAGGGGATCATGTTGGTCAAGCAGGACCTGCCCTTCATAAATCCATGTTGGCTGGGCCTCATCCCCTCATTGTCCTGTATGTGCCATGTGATGACACTCAAGGTGATGTGATCCATGACCTTCCCCAGCACTGAGGTCAAACTGAAAGGCCTGTAGTTCCCCTCATGGTCCTTCCAGCCCTTCTTGTAGATGAGTGTCACCTTTGCCTACCTCCAGTCAACTGGGACTTTACAGGTTTGCCAGGACTGCTGGTGAAGGATAGGTGAGGACTTCCACTAGCTCCCTTAGTACCCTTGGGTGGATTCCATGGTCAGCTGCAATGCCACACACAATCCCAGCTCCCTTCAGAGTCCCACAGCAACCAATCGTTGTTTTGCAGAGGACAGCACATTGCAGTGGACAGCACCACACTGAGGTGCACCAGAGGAGGATTTAGTGGCTGTGGTTAGCTCAACACACAGTTCCTGAGCCTAAATCCAGAGCCGTGAACCTCAAAATCCTGTGCAAGCTGCTGTTTAAGCTTGGAGAGGGTTCAGACTTGGGGACATGGCATCAGTGCACTTCATACCTAGAAAGCAGAAGCATCAAGAGCCAGTGACCTGCAGCCCAGCCAAGCCCACCCTGAAGGGGTGCTGTTGGAAACCTGCTTTAGGTGATGGTTCATCGTGCTGAGCACAGCTTCTTGTCCCACTGAACATGTTTCTCCTCCTGTCATGGTCAGGTCTGGGCTACCTGAAGTTTACCCTGTTCTGCAGAGGGACAGCTTCAGACAGCAGCAGGGGGGCTGAGCTGAGGAAGGGGTGCAATTTAAAGCAAAACCCTGGGCCCGCACTTGCTAAAGATCTCCCCTCCTCTTTGTTGAAGCTTCTTTGAGATCCCCTCTCCATCCCCATCTGTAGTACCTGAACCACAGCCATCTGCCTCTGGGCACAGGCTTATCTTCTTGGACATATATGAAAACCTTAGTCTGAAAAATGTCTTATTTGAGCTAAAAACAGTGGCTCAAGTACATTGCATAGCCACAATATATCTTTATAAATGTAAATATATGAACATAATATAGAAGTATAGATCTGTGTTTGTTATTATGTAGTATTAACATGTTTCATAAATAAATGCTTTATATGTGTATATAGATTTATATAATCTATATAAATTTTGCTTATATAGACACATTATGTAATATATATTTGTTTATGGTACATTTTGTATTTTATGAACCTAGTGTTATGCTCTCCTTTCAGTTGTGGGTGGAGAGGCTTTGACACTGGGATGGGTTCATCTTCGAAGCACAGTGTGCAGAAAGGCAAAACACAACCCAGATCTGATTGGTTTAATCCACCCTGAGCAATGCTCCAAATTCCTCCTGAAAACAGCGTTTTGAGGTTTCGACAGGAGGAATGCAGAGGTTTGTGGAAGATGAGGGGGCCAGCTCTCTGCAGAAGGGATGGATGGTTGTGCAGTGTGTTCCTGGAAGAAGGAGAGAGGTGAGCAACAGTGAGGCTGCGTGTCTGTGGGGTGGCCCAGGAGCTGGATGTGCTCCCATGCTGGGAGGCACAGACATCCACAGAAGAGGAGAAATGGTGAGGGGAGATGCCAAGGGAGATTGGAGCATGTTGAAGCTTGTGTATTTGTGGCACTGCAGCCCATCTGTCACAGGATGTTGTGAGTGCAGGGGACTTCACAGATGTGCCAAGGGGAAAGTGATCATGCAAGTTCTGGGGCTGCTTGGAGATGACCAGGCTACACCTCTTGATATCTGGAAAGCCAGATTCCTTCTGGATCAGGTCAACGCTCCCAAAGCAACAAGCAGATGTTAGTTTTGTTCTGAATCAGAACAGAGGAGAAAAAAAAAAATTAAAACCCTGGAAATATTTGTGACAAGCCCCGTCTTCTCGAAAGGGGGAGGGGGAATCACCCCAAATCAGTACCTTCCCAATGGGAAGCATGCAGTGGTGGTGCCTGTGCAAGGGGCAAGCTCTGCCCTGGGCAGCACATCCTTGTCCTGCTCGCCCACAGACCCCATGTGGGGTCCGGCCCTGGGCACAGCAGAGCCAGGAACAGCCAGAACTGGTTCTGGAGAGCCCACCTGAGCTGTGCTGCTGTGAGCAGAGGGAAGCCATCTGGCTGGGATGGAGGAAGAGAGCCCTTGGCTGGTGAGCCACGTGCGAGGTTCCCGTCTGTCATGCAGAAGCTTGCCTGTGCACAGCTCTGCCGTGCTTGGAGGGAAAGAGCAATTATCTCCCCTGTCAGAGAGTTCTCAGGTTTATGTATATCCCCGCGCCTTCCCCTAAACAAGCTTTCAACACAGAAATTGCAAAGCTGCAGAGATTCTCTGCAATTAGGGGAGAAGACATCCCCCTTTCAGCTAACACGAGAAAAAGAGCTGAATGAAACCCTGCATTGTTAATGTGCTTCGGCTTAGTCAGTGGGGAGGGTAATAAACAAGGCAGACTTGGTTGGGATAAAAAAAGCGTCGAGTATGGTGAGATTATGAAACAATAGGTACTGATAGAGAGGCAGCACAGAGCCAGCCGCAGAGCAGAAGCTTTACTGAATGCCTGGGTTTGAATGAATCCTAATGATAATCACGGGCTACATGGCAATTTGTTTAAATAACGTGCCTCCTGCTTCCTCCCAGCCTGGCAGAATGAGTCCGTACATGCTAATTGCTTCATTTTGAAGAGAAAGCTCCTCTCTGTGTGGCAATATTATATATTTAATTTTTGCTGTTTATTTACTCTGCTCTTCTTCAAGCCTTTTGCTGTCTATGAAGGCATCTGCTGCTGTTGTTTTGTATTTCAAACAAAGGTGTTTGCATGGAAGCTCTGAAACAGTATCAGGGAATCTCTTAGGGAAAAATGAAAAGGACTGATTGTTGCCCAAGACAGGTCAGATTTCAGGAGGGAAGGGGAGTTGTTGAGCCAACCTACAGATCGCAGGTAAGAACCCCAGCACCACAAGTCCTCTGAACCTTGTCAAGGGTTGGAGCAGGCTACAGCTTGACCCTCTCAAGTGTCCTGCTCCCTTCCAAACAAAAAACTGGTGTGAAGACTCGAAGCACACCTAGGAATGTATCACTTAAGATTAACATCAACTGTGTTCACTGGGCACGAACACTGGAGAGGCTGGCATGTTTATGGTTTATCAGAGAGCAATAATAATAATAATAATAATAACTGACTGACTGGCATTTTAGGAAGATTCCTCACTGATTATGTGCCATTTCATTGCTGAAGCAAAGCAGACTCTGCCACGCAGCTGCACTACCACAGTACTGGTAGGAGCAGAAGCAGAGGCAGTAGCACCTTTCCGGGCATCTGTAGCCAGATTTCTTGGTGCTGCTGCTAGACTTAAATCCTGGCTGTCCTCTTCTCTCCTCACCCCTGTTTAGTTCCCCTCAAGAGCCTTTCTTGAAAGAGATTAAGCCATTACTGGTGCAAAATTTTTGTTGTGTCTTTATGGGCCAAAAAGGAGCAGGGAATTCAATCCCAGCTGCTTTTGTGTACAGTAGTTTCTAGGTGTGAATTAGCATCCTCTAAGTTGTGTTTCCTCTCATGTGGCCTTTGTTCCCATTCATTTGTCATCTGCAGACTACTACATTAGCTCATTTAATTTACAGAAGTTTTTGAAAAGGTTTTTATGAGGCTCATCTGAAAATGTGGTTATGAATGTCACCCTGTCCCAAAACAACCTATTCCCCAGAACACCTTCCACCAAAGCTTGCTGACTAAAATGCCACTACCACACTGTGGGATACTTATGAAGGGGTTACCATGGTTAGAAAAATTCATTGGAATACACAGGAAAAATGCAGGAATGCATCTTGCACATGCAAATAGTGTTGCTAGTAGCTGTTTTTGCAGGTCTTACAACCTATCTGAAAGCAGCAGGATTGCTATTTGCTTCCTGCAATTTGAAAAGAAAAGAGGTTTTTTTCTTCATTAACATCATCAGGGGCATTAGAAATCAGATTTCAACAGCGACATATCAAAATGGCAAAATGTATCTATATGAAATAACATTTATGACTATTAAATATTATTTAGGATAATGCCTTTATGCTAGGTAGGGCATGTAGCTGTAGCCTCACAAGGAGATGCGACAGAGGAGTGCATGGGAGGAGCAGTGCCCGAGGAACAGATAAACCTGTGGCTTTACATGATTTGGCTGCTGCAGCTTCCTGTAGTAGTAAAAGCAAGAAGAAGCGAGTCCCTGCCCACTGCTGTCACTCGTCATTCCCTTGTGAAGCTGGCAGGAGGACTTGTTCTTCCAGCTAACTCCCAAGCTGGCCTCTGCCTGCACCACAGGAGGAAGGCTCAGTGTCATTGTACCAGCAACTCCCTTGGGTCCAGAAACTCCCTACCAAGATCAGCCCCTTCCCAGGTACAGTACTGAAGGTGCTCCACAGAGCTGGATCATCGCTCACCTTGCACAGCCCCAGTGTCCAGACCATACTGAAAAAAATTATAATCAGTTTTGGTTCCAATTTTTAACAAGCTTTTAGCTACATCTAGTTGTAGAATCACAGCATATGTTGAGTTGGAAGGGACCCATGCAGATCATGGAGTCCAGCTCTGGGCCCTGAATAGGACACCCCAACAATCACACCATGTGTGAGCCTTGTGCAAACACTTCTTGAACTCTGTCAGGCTTCGTGCTGTGATCACTGCCGTGTGGAGCCTGTTCCAGTGCCCAGTCACCCTCTGGCTGAAAAACCTTTTCTTGATATCCAACCGAAACCTCCCCTGACACAACTTCATGCTATTTCCTCAAGTCCTGTCATGGGTCATGAGAGTGAAGAGGCTGGTACCTTCCTCTTCCCCTCATGAGGAAGTTGTAACTGCAGTGAGGTCTCCCCTCAGTCTCCTCTTCTCCAGGCTGAACACACCAAGTGCCCTCAGCCAC
>JAWWTY010000001.1:54364523-54409194 GCA_035222235.1 Margarornis squamiger | reverse complement strand
CTCACCCACCACATGATGTGTTTATCCAGCTGTGTGCTGGACAGTTTGTCCAGAAGGATCCTGTGAGAGACAGTATAGAAAGCTTTACTGAAATCCAAAAAGATTATATCAACCAGCTTCCTTTGATCAACTAGGTGGGTTACATTGGCATAAAAGGAAATCAGATTGGATAAGCAGGACTTTCCTCTCATGAAGCCATGCTAGCTGTGACCAATGGCAGCGTTGTTTTTCAGGTGTTTTTCAATACCTCCCAGAACAAGCTACTCCATAACTTACCCAGACACTGAAGTGAGACTGACAGGCTTGTAGTTTTCAGGATCCTCCTTCTTGAAAACTGGGACAATGTTTGCCGGCTTTCAGTCAGCTGGGACATCCCTGGATTCCCAAGACCACTCAAAAATCATCGAGGGAAGTTTTTCAATGGCATCAGCTAGCTCTTTCAAGATTCTTGGATTAATCCCCATAGGCCCCATAGATTTCCAGGGATCCATCTGGAGCAGCAGATCCTGTACAATTTCAGTGTTGACTGGGAGTTGATTATTAACACAGTCAAAAATTCTTTTTTGTCTCCCACATTTCTGGCCAGCTTCAACTCCATTTGATCTTTGCCACAAGAATTTTCTTCATGTAGCAGCAAGCAGAATCTCTGTATTCTTCCCAAGTCACTTGATCTTGTTCCACTGGACATACATGACCTTGTTCCACTGGGAATACACCTTCCTTTTTTGCCTTATTCCCAAGAGAGGATTCTTGTTCAGCCAAGCTGGTTTTCTGCCTCATCTGTTTGACTTCTGACATTTGGGAATTGCCTGCTCTCCTGTGTCTTCAGCAGGTGATGTTTCAAAAATGACCAACACTGATGGACAGGTGGAAATATCCACATTGGACATATCTAAAGATAGGGAGAGTGATGCTAGCCTGTGTGACCTTATGTGTAAGTCCCATGAAAAGATGGATTTACAGTAATTTTGTAAAACTGGTCAACTGTAACACATTAATTCAGCCACCCTGGATTTTTATTTTGTTTTTTCAAAATCATTCCATTCTTGCATAATGTAAGAGTCATAAGGAGTTCTGGAAATGGAGATTTGGACCTCAAAGACACATCAATACAAATATATTAAGTTTATCTGAGACCATGCTCAGGTGTATTTCAATTTACTAGTATGTATTTAGCCTAGGAGCCTTCTTGCCAGCTGATCATTCTAAACCCTTAGCTATGGTTTTATGATTTTCTTCACTTTCACTTACCTCTGAATGAAGCCTTGTATTACTGTATGCCACAGTAGCGGTTATCAGGAAGAGAGAAAGCAAACATTCTGATAAAAAATAACTTTTTGCTTGATGCCCAGTAACGGAGCTGCAATGCAGTTACAGTTACGTAGTACAAAGAAACATGAATGCATTTCCTCTGAAGCTCAGAATCTCATTTTAACAGTGGCACTTAAATGAAATAGCTGCTCAGGTCCAGAAGAAAGCTAGAATTTAACTTTTTTCTGTCCCAGTTGTATCAGTTTATTTATATTTCCCATAACACAGCATGTTAACATTCATTAATTCCCTCCATATGAGATTAAGGTACCATGTTCGCCTTAGTGAAACCCACTCAGCATAATTTGAGAATTTCATGATGTCTTGAACATCACAATAACCACCTTTCTTTTTGAACATGATTTTAATCCTAAATGAGGTTAAAGATTCCTCTCTGAAAGACAAGAGACCAAGAAGCAAGACAAATGCCATATGCTGTGTCAAGGTGTATTTCTATTGATTTCTAACTGAGGCTGATCCTTTTAATCCCAGGTTCACTGCTATTTCACAGGCAGGTTTTGAAGGACCTCATTTCAGATATGCTAGATGCTTAAAACATTATTAGGCTATTTTTAAAACCAATTGCCAAATTCTAAAAGAGACGGGGCATAAAGAGGTGCTCAGGAATATCCTGCAAAACTTACATTGAGGGGCCTTCATTTGTCTGCATATCAGTTATTAGCTCCTGTAAATAATTCTTGAAAGTGGGATTCATATGTTTTCATAATTTTATCCACAACGTTCCTACACCTTGTGTTATGTGGTTTTATCATTATACAATTTGAAAAAAGGCATAGGTACTATAATACTAGCATTACAAAATTCCATAGATCTGTTTTATACCAAAATAGGTAGCAATCACAGAATCACAGACCAGAGTACTTTTAATTCCATAGTGACCATATTCTGACACCATCAGTCACTTGAAAATATCTTAAAATTCAAATAGGCACATTGAACTAACTGTGCTATTCCAAGAGTTCATTGATATTCAGTATGAGTGATGAAATGTAGACTTTTATATCTAAAAACACAGATGAAGAAACATTTGCTCTTTCAAAGCAATACTCCTTCAAAAATTGTTGCAAATACAGAGGTTCATTCGTTGCTGTGAGATTTTGAACATGAAAAAGCACTGTTTTGATGGTTAATATTGTAAAACAAATCTGTGCTCTAAATTGTAAATGTATTTGTAATTGATACCTAGTACTAAACCCACACAAAATCATGAAAATATAAATGACTGGAAAACAAGTTCAAAAATCGGTCTTTGGCTCATGACTGCCAAGTGCAGTATGAATGACTTGGCCATTCTCTCAATTTCTTCCCAGCTGTGCAACACTCTTAGGCTTCTAAATTAGACCCCTTTTGGCAAATCAACAATGGTTTACATTTGGAAAACAGTAGTCCTCATCAAAAGAGGCCAGGTTGTGGGAAAGTAATTACTCTTAATGTGGAAGAGAACAAGGAACCAAATTATTGAAAGAAAGATGCATTAATGAAGCCTTTTTCCACAGTTTCACAGATGAGGGGAAAAATAACTTGGCTCAATTTAACGTTATAATAACCATTTGTATCATGACACAGACAGGAACTTAGTTCTTCTAACTTGAACCAAGCACAGGATTTGACATTATTCTTTAAAAATAAACAGTTCAGGCCTCCAGTCCCTGGAAACACTGAAAGCATTTGGCTTCACTGCTGTCTCTAGAGTCTGGAAAGATCCCTTTTGAATCAGTCAAATAGGAACAGTAAATGTTTACTGATTTCCAGCTATGGTATAATATTTTGCTTTCAAGTTTTTCCTGTCCAAAATGTTGAATTCTCTAGCACTTACATTTAATCTTTAAAAAAACATATTTTTTTTTTTTACTAACATTTTAAGACTCTAAAATGCAGCATCAACCCCAGGAAAGTCACTAAAATAAAACTTATCCATTACAGAGGGTTCTTTTTACTTTAATAAATGTTCACAACTATTCACATTTCCATGTCAAACAATATATCAATGGAAGCATACTCTAATAGGCTGCATTTTGTTGATTACCTACAGAAAGGAAGTTCTGATTTGGTATCAAAAGTGATTTTAAACACTGAAGTCTCATTCTAGATGTAATGACAGCTGTATATTTGCATCTTGAAACTTCAGGCAAGATTACATAGAAAAAACTGCCATAGCCACACTAATGACTTTTAGAGATTTTCTATCTCTTTTACTTAGTATGAAAATGAATGAAAAATGAAAATTGCTTTTTTGGAGGTGGAATTTCATTTTCTTATCTTCCTACCTTCTGCAGACATCATAAGGCAGACAAAAAATAGTACTATTTGGTATGTTACAGAATAACTAGTGCACACAATGAAAAGGAAAATGAATTGACCTAACCTAATTATTCCCATAAAAATTACTTCCAGCTATATTTTGAGTATGAAAAATCTTGTTAAAAACTGCACAATAGGTATCTTCCAAAGAGACACTGACTGAAAAATAAATTCCATAAACTTCATCAACAGTTCAGATTTATGTGTACTCTCTTGAAAGAGTAACACCCTCCACCCCCCCCAAACAAAAAAAAAGAAAAAAACCAAACAAAAAAAAAAGAGAGAGAGATCCCCAAGGAAAGAGCATTTATGTAAAGCAATTACAGAAAAATTGTATGGAACTTTCATATTCTCTTCTCCGCTAGATCTCCGTGATAAACTTCCATATGCCATTTTAGTAATGTCTGGTAGAAAACAAAAACACCTAATGAGTTTGTCAAATTGTGTGGCTGGGACATTTTAGCTTATCCATGTTTAATGATCATAATATAAAACATAGTATGAATTTTATTCATTCATTATTTAAAATAAAACACAACTTCACTATCACACTCTTTTTGAGTCAAGCAGTAGATCCAAAAATACAAGTCCTGTGTTTTCATAAGACATTTAAGAGAATTATAAAGAGCACAGAGGATGTTTTCACATCCCTGTGAGCCAACATATGTTGTCATTTCCAGCTGTAGTTGTTTAATGTGAAAAACAATAGCTTTCAGTTAACACAGACTTAAACAAGATGGCAAAATTATTTCCACTCATCACCTCTGTAATATGGGTGTAGGAGTGGGAACGGTTACAAATAACTTATCTTCTCTTTTTAAATTTATTTAATATAGAAAGTAACTACTGATTGGGTTTTCAGTTCATAGACGAACTGGAGGTTTTTGAATAAAATAAAAAGAAACAGAGGACTCAAACAGAGCTTCCCATCCCACTACTCTGACCTGTCCAAATGAAACACAAAAGTCAGTTTGAGTGACAAAAAAATGAGTAAATCAAGCTGTTCAAATGGGAAAAATTCAAGATGTATAGAGATCTTAACAAAAGCCTTACAAAGTTCTTTTAATTTCAGAGTCCTCTCAATAGCTGCTTCTCTGATAAACTGAAATATAGTTCTGTAAAATTGAATTTATCTGTTACAATAGCTTCCTGTTCTCCTGCTGATCCACATACAGATATTGCATTGCCATGACTTACCCAGTATTTACATTGATATATTTAGTTCAATAGTGACATCTAAAACCACTACACTGGTCTGAGACTACTAAATATAATGCAATTTGCTTTGTTATACAGTTAAACTATACCTACCTAATTTATCATTTTCTCTGAGCTATTGAAGTTGTGCCAGACTGCAGTCTGTCTTGTCAGGCATTTTTATGGAGTGTATTTCAGTCATAGCTTTTCTTGTTCACTTTTTCTGTCTGCTTTTCCTGTAAATAATTATTGTAGTGAACAGAAACTGGCACTGGTGAAGAATCACTATGCTTAAACCACCATTTAAGACTTTGCTCCCACCCAGGTTCAGTGGCTAATGACTTGTTTTTACCTCCAATGAAGTGCAGTGATAAAGCAAGATTTGTTTTCCCCCTAAGTATACAAGTTAAGTTTAACCAGAAACATATGCATATTTCTGCTCTTTTGTTTTTTAACAGCATTATATAAGTGGAGCACAAAACCAGTAATGGTCAAGTGAAGCTGTAGTCTTTAGTCTCTAAGGATGTCAAGCAAGAATCTTTCATGAGGTCTGAATTCTCACGCATAAAAAATTTTCTGCTGACAAAAAGCCTGTGTCAACAATCCTTAGCAACTGCATTGCTATAGCTGTTAGTAACTTTCATGTAATTTTAAAGTTAAATAATTTCCATTTCAAAATAGAACTAAATCTCTACACTGTGCTCTTCCCTCTGGTAGGTATGCTATTTTACAAGTAACATTATGCATCAGAAAAACCTTAGATATATTATTTATATCTTAAAACTGCTGCCAAATGGAGCTTTCTAACACTAAGAGAGGATTTCTGAATGTCAAACTGGTACAGCAATAACTGCCCTTGGTAAACACCAGTGCTCTTAAAAGCTATTGCTAGTACTAATATAGCATGGTGGGCAATACTTTTATCTTTAGAACTTTCACTGATTTAGTACTCCAGAGAAGAGGTTTTCTACTAAGAGTTGAATGGAAAAGTTCTAAATTCTGTTATCATATGACCTGTTCTTGAAGGACCGTAATAATCACCTATTTTGTACTACACTCTGTGTAAACACTAGCATATGCTACAAGTATTCTGTTTTGGGACCCATTCTTGGACCATACTTTTTGCCTAGGTTGAAACAAATACTTTTAGAAATGCTTTTTAAACAACAGACTATCTTCTAAACAATGGGAGAAATCTGCTTAAATGGAGTACATTTGCTAAAATTTCTCAACTAAGTGACCGAAACAATGAAATAATTTCTTTCTTAACTTCTTAACACTAACTTAACCTTTTCAATGACATTTTTTTATTTTCACATTAGTGCAATTTCAAATTCAACAATCTCCTTTGGACATATAAACCAGTAAATTCATGCACAGAAAACAGAAGAATTAAAAGCTAAATGGGATGGAAATAGAAAAAATATAGTTGTTTTCAGATTTTCAATGCTCTGTTTTAATGGGTAGCTCAGACTGCCTCACCAACAGCTAACTACACTCACATTACTTGTAACTCTCAGTAAAACACGGCAGTAGCAACTCTCAAATATGTTAAAAGACTTGTTGATCAGTCATGAATCAGCATATGTAAGTACACTGATGCCCTATTCATAATAAATTAGCTTAATCTATCTACCAAAACAATTGATGAGACACAGAATTATGATCTTCACTCAAGATCAGGCACAATTATGGGACACTCCAGCTAAATGGACACTGGAATTGAGTCTCTCTCATTGTATTTCTGATAGTTTCTGTTTTTCTGTTTTCTGTTCATCAGCATGCTTTGTGCTGAAAATGGGATGTTTAAACTGAATCACAGTGGCATAAATAGAGCAATAACATTCATTTTTTTGATGGAACTAGCTAATTTCTAATGTAGGAGCAGTACTAAAAAATGGTCATGCAACTTTTTCTGATAGGTTAAAAGACCATCCTTTGCTTTGGCACATCATGTTCAAGATATATGTATCCAAACATATTTTCTATTTTTCCTTTTTCTATCCATAAGTCAAAATAAATATAATGACCAAATACGAAAATTAATATTACAAAGCTACAAAGAAAAATGAAACAAAAAATTAAATGTGTCATCCATAACTGTAGTCTATTGTAATTGATTGTAATAATTTGTTATAAATTTCTCTTTCATCAAATTGGAAAATGTGGGGGCTTTTGGGTAATATTTAGTGTTTAGAAGCTTCTTTGATTTTGCAAACTTTTCTATGACTACTTGAATTATTTTTCCAGCAGATTCCTCTAATCTTGAGTTCTTAATGGAAGTATCTAACTGCAAAAACTCCTTGCTCTAAGTTGCCTCTCTGCCAGCTACATGCCACACTGATCTGGAGACAGGAAAGGCTGAATCTCTGCTCAAGGTGGACAAACTGAACTGACCTCCTGAAGTGCAGCTACATGTCCATTGTCAGTACAGGGAGGGGACAACCTGGCTGCCAAAACCGCTGCTTGCATTGCTTGTAGCTATGACACTGTGAATGGGAAAACCCACACACTTTTGACAAGAAGATGGGAAGCCTGCTTAAAAACATTGTAGAGACCTGAGGTCTTCAACTCCTATGTATTTTTGAAACCAACAGGTATGCCCTTTCCTGTTGACCTTTATCTATCTTCTAAACCCCTAAATTAATCCTCTACAGAGTCTTTTCTTCAGGATTTACAGGGTGAGGTAATTAGAACCTTTGAGCTCTGAAAAAGAACTTACATAGGTAAAACTAACACTGTAGTTTCATCACATGGAGACAACAGTACTGATTCAAGCTGTTCCCTTCTCCCTGGAAGATTTTGACTCCACATCATAGCACAGATTTTTATGGGAATGTTTTGTGTACTAGACCAGTAAACAGGGCTGAAACAAAGGCGCAGGAGCAACCAAGTCTATGTTCACACTGACTATCTTTCCATAGCTTCATTTCACAGAACAGCTTAAGCCACCCTCCAAGCAGCAAAAGGTAACAGTGGCAAACTGTATTGGTTCTTGAGCTTAGTGCCATTGCTTACAGCTAGAGATAATCTAGTCATAATTTTAAAGTAAAGTAAATTTTGTGACACCTCAATAAACTGTCATTATCATCTCTACCAAATGGCCAAAGAAAAATTGATTTAACTGATTTGTTAAAGACATGCTGACAGTGTTATTACAACAGTAGATGATACAAATTCTATCTTCTACTCAGTATCTACACTGACTCCATGAAGTACCACTGCCAATGAGTGAACCAAAAAGGGAAGACACTTTCTTATGCAAGGAGGTGAGAACACTGACTACATGGAGGTCAAGGCTACATCTAGTCAAGGAAAACAAAAGCTTAAAGAAAAAAGTTGTTACAACAGAATTAGTTTATAATCATATCAGTGAGAAAAAAGATGAATTTTGTTCAAGTAATACTTTATTAACTAGCAACCATATTTAAATTTAATAATGTAATATAAATTAAAAAGAAATGTAATCACTGTTTTAGTGAATGTCTGGTGACATTTAATTCATCATGTAAATAATTGTAAACAACTTTGCTTGCTCCCTTGACATTTTTTCATTTCTTTTTTAAATGAAATATCCTTCCATCCATTCCCTAAAATGCTGCCCATGGAAATAATGAAAAATACAAATATCCCTATGATGGAAGGGAAAGGAGGGGAGTTTCAAAGACTTAAGTTCATTTTTTTATTACTCCAGATCCAAGGAGATAGGTAAATATTTGTTATAGTTTTGTAGTCACCCAAGTTTTTAATGTTAAACAGATGCTTAACTTGTTTGTCAGATCCCATGCCTACAACAGAACAGTCATCATGTCTGGTTTGGTAACAAGACAAATCCAGCAACTATTTTGAAAAAAAAAATGTTTCATGTACTTAGATACTACTTAAAAATATTTTACTTTATAAATGTACACAATATTTATTTTCTTATAACATAGTAGAGTGATAATACCTGAGACTTCAAAACTTCCTCTTTGTTTAGATAGGTTTGGTTGGGATAGGAAATTCCCTTTTTTCAAATTAATATTTTTTTTCCAAATTTTTACCCAGAACTTTCACACAGAATCACAGGATATGCTGAGTTGGAAGAGACCCATAAGGATCATGGAAAGGACCACTCCCAAGAGTCACACCGTGTGCAAACACTTTGTCCAATCACTTCTTGAACTCTGTCAGGCTTGATGTTGTGACCACTGCTCTGGGCACTGTTCCACTGCCTAATCAAGCTCTGGGTGAAAAACCTTTTCATAATATCCAACCTAAACTTTCCCTTGTACAACCTCAGGCCATTCCCTTGTGTCCTGTCACTGGTTGTCACAGAGACGAGTTCAGTGCCTGCCCCTCCTCTTCCCCTCACAGGGAAGTTGTAACTGCAATGAGGTCTCCCCTCAGTCTCCCCCAGGCTGGACACACCAAGTGCCCTCAGCCGCTCCTCACATGGCTTCCCCTCAAGGCCCTTCACCATCTTCGTTGCCCTCCTTTGGACACTCTGTAATAGCTTTATATCTTTTTTTATATCAAGGTGACTTTCTTCATTCTCCATGCTATATTTGTCTTTATGGCTTTGGTTCAAGTCTTCTGTCTACTAAAAGGTCCATTCACTCCACAAAAAGTATTCTTGAACACCCAGATCAGTTATTTCTGAGCCAATGCTCAGTGACCTAATCATGGCTTATTCTTTACCTGGGCTATCGACTCCTGTTTTGGGGTGTGTTAACACTCTCCAGTTACTGTCACAGGCAAAACAGACTCAACCAATCAAATAAGAGTAGGATAGGCGGAAACAAAATCAAACCTTAAAACACTTCCTCCTTCTCTTACTCCTTTTTTTCTGGGGTTTAACTTCACTCCCAATTTTTTCTACCACCTATGCCTCAGAGGCACAGGGGTAGCGGGAATGGGGATTGTGGTCCATTCATCACACATTGCCTCTGCCTCCTCTTCCTCCTCATGAGGAGGACATCTCATTATGAGGAGGACATCTCATGCTCTGTCTCTGCTGCAGTTTCTTCCATGGGAAACACCCTTACATAAACTTCAAGGTAAGTCTTTCCACAGACAGCAGTTCTAACAAACTGCTCCAGCGCGAGTCCCTTCCATGGGGTACAGCCCTTCAGGAACAGGCTGCTCTAGCCTGGGCCTCCAAAAGGCTCACACGTTTGGGAGCAAACCTGCTCCAGCATCAGCTCCTCTCTCTACAGAGCCACAGGTGCCAGGAGCCTGCTCCAGCACGGGTTTCCAGTGGGGTCATAGTCTCCTTTGGACATCCACTTGTTTCGGCACGGGGTTCTCCACAGGTTGCAGGTGGATCTCTGCATCACCATAGACCAACATGGGCTGCAGAGGAACAGCTTGCCTCACCATGGTCTTCACCATGGTCTGCAGGGAAATCTCTGCTCCACCACCTAAAACACCTCCTCCCCCTCCTTCTTCACAGGCCTTGATGTCCTAAGGGTTGTTTCTCTCCCATATTCTCACTTCTCCCTTGTGGCTACCGGTGGTGTTGAGAAGATTTTATTGGTTTTCTCCTCTTTCTTAAATACCTTATACCACAGGAAATACCTCCATTACTTATGGGCTTGGCTTTGGCCAGTGGTGGGTCTGCCTTGGAGCCAGCTGCCATGAGCTTTGTTAGAGATGGGAGAACAACTTCTCCCAGAAGCCACCTCTGAAGACTCTCCACTACCAAATTCTTGGCACACTAACCCAATACATATGCCTATGGGCAGTTTCAGGTAGGAAAAACCTCAGAGAAGTCACAAAAAAATCCCACTGACCAACACTTTCCCATCTTATCTCACATCTAAAGTTCTCTGACTTTTGTTCTATATTTATTTTGTAGCTCTCTTGGGTCAGTGACCATAGTTTAGCATTATCTTTCTATAGCACTTAATGTAATAGGGTCCCAGGAAATTAAAAGGAAATATAAAGAAAAATTTTGTCTTGATCTCTCTGGTCCGTACCATTGATGCAGTGATTTCTGAGAGCTATGAGCTAGAATTGGGTTCCTTGGATTCAATTTACAAATTAACTTAAAGGGAATATAAGGGAAATATCTCATACAAGCAGTGAATGAAAAGAATATACCTTTTAGTAATTTAATGTGTTGGGGTTTTTTTTAAGCAAGCCTCTTCTGATAATGCTTATGATACATAAAACCAGAGTATTTTTGTTGTGACTAGCTTGTGACAGCTCTGAGAATCTATTGTAAATTTTTGTGTTGTCATAAAAGCATAGCTGCAAGCAATCCCCACATACATAGGTGAATGAATTGACATAATAGCTCTCACTCACTTTCTGCTTCACTTTGCATTATTTTTTCCCAACAAATGTAAAAATATTGATTGCTACCATCATTTTAGAGTATTATATTACTTTGTATTCTTAGTTAATGTCTTAGTATGCAATGAGCCATGCAAGAAAATGAATACTCTCATCATAACCTTGTTCAAATCTAATTTCCTCTTGAACAATGTCAGGAAAATCCTTAACTGGTGTAACTGTTGCAATTGCACGAAGCTCAGCATATGTCCTTTCACTTATAAATGCATGGAATCTTCACAGTCACTTGCCTGTGTGATTTTACTGAATATTTTCTTAGCTGTCTGAAGAAGAAGCACTTGAGTCATCTGATCCAAACCTAAGAACAAAATAAAAAAAAATATTAAAAATAAACACAGTCTAATAATTTCCAGGGCTAGTGTTTCTTAATGCCTATTTTAGCCATTCTGAAGTCCACATGCTGAAATTTACTGTGTCTCATTGAAATGTTTTCCCTTAAACAAAGTTTTTGGTTTATTTTTGCACAAAGATAGCATTTACTTTTAAAATAATTTTCAGACTGGCATAGTTTATTGTAATGATGGCATAATAAGGTTATATCTAAGGTGCAACCTAAAAGACTCTTCCTAAGCTTGGAACTAGCAGATTTTTATTATTAGCCTATTACAGCAGAAAAGTCTGGTCCTATACTGTCAACTTGCTGACAGGAACTCTTTGACACACCCCAATTGTTCCCCTCAGGGGCCAGGGAAAAGCAGTACTGGAATGTTTTCATCTGCTTCTCCAAAACTGGAAGGTTTGGTTCTCTCTTGTACAGTGGATATGTCTGTTTCAAAATTACTTAAACACCACTTATTTTTTTAACTCTTTGAAATATTTCCCATAGAACTCATAATTTCTGACATATGCACATAGGCAGGTAACTACACGGTAAATGATAGGTAAAGTGGAAAAGCTGAGAAAAGTTCCTATTGCCATACAGTTTCTACCATTTTAAAGGAGTAAAATGGAGTCTTGTCCAAGATCTTTTCTGTACAAGACTTGATGCTAAATCAGACTTACAGCTCTAAGTGCATTAAGCAGGCAGTTAACAGCAAAGCAACTGTAGAAAACTGTCAGGGTGCTCAGGGCCTGATTCTGCAAACACAGGCAGACACATAAGGCTTTTGAGAGCTAATTTTCCCTTTTACATGGACATAAATGAAACAACCTGTGGAAAATTAACTTACTCCTGTGCATGTCTGCATGACTGGATCTTTCATTTTGTAACTTGTAAAAACATGAAGCAATAAACCCCAAAACTCTGAAACAGACTGATTTTCCCTATAATGCGTGAGAGAGAAGCCAAGAATAGAGATTGCCACAGAGGAAGTAAAATAGAGGATATAGGTCTGTTGAATGGATTAATTGGCTTCTGGCTTTCAATGGTACTGACAGAGGTTGTCTCCCTGGTGACAGAGAGTAAGTTGCCTCTGGCAAGGAGGTTTACAGATGGTTGCGTACAGGATGTTCTATGACTATTGCATGAGTGTAGGTTGCCAGTCATTACACTTTTCAGAAAAGATGTATGTGAGTTGCTGGATAATCATTGCTTTCCTCTAGCATCAGGAATGCACAGTCCAGTTTGAACTGGTGACATGTAGTGTACAATGGACAGCACAGAGGCCAAGCAGGCTATACACTATCAGTGGTGACGCAGTGTCTTCTCAATCTTTCTTTATGATTTTAACCTAGAGACTCCAGTGTGGGCAGACTGTCATCAAGAACACACATCCTGAACCCCTACATTTCTCATAGGGAAAGAATTAAAGAATATATTTATCTCAAGGCAGATCAGGCCAAAGGTCTTTCACCCTTTCTTTTGCAAGTACCAGCTTTTCTTTTTAACTCCCTTTCTAGTCCTTCATGTGTAAGACCAAGATCAAAGGGCCATCTCTTCTGAGACTGTAATGCTGCTCTAACCCTATCATTAAGAAGTGCTTCAGAGTGCATACTAGTAGCAATTTCATGACAAATTCTGTACCTGGAGAAGCAGATTAAATGCTGAGCTCTAGTTAACCTCACAGTCTTCCTTTTTGCACTTGGTGTATCATTTTTTTATCTGTTCACAGTGGTGCCTGAGTGTACTCTTTCCATTAACTATACCTTTTGACAAGATGCTTTGTTTTCTGCAATAAATTGTGATTGACAAGTAAGAATTCCACTTTCCACTTCCCGTCACTTACATGGTGAACAGCAGCACCTAATGAATCAAAATTCTACCTCACTGGCTAAAATTACATGGCACTAAAAAAATAAATTAAAAGTTTTACTAAATTGTGCAAGCAAGGTTTGTTTCAAGTAACAAAGACAGCCGCAATAAGCTTTAAGAATTTAATAAGTAAAGCTATCTTTTACAAATGAAAAATATTTAACAGCATGGAGAAAAAGTCTTAGCAAAATCTAGAAACTGATGCAGATTTCAACAATTTCTCTTCAATCAGCAGAATAAACTACATTTAACTAACTCTCAGTAATAATTAGCACATCACAAAGAAGAAAACTGAAATACAAAAATATTGGTATCGTTTCCCTTCTACAAAAATACGGAAAAGAGAAGGATCTGATAACATGCATCGCAAAATTACTAAGTTCTTTAGTAATTTCAAAATAAAAAGAACCTAAAAAAAAAAAAAAAAAAGAATAGCAACTCTAATATTTATTAAATACCCACAAGAAATCCACTGAAAAATACTAAATGATTTTTGAGGAATCCATCCACATATGAAAGTAAAAAAAAGAAGTCTGTAAAGAGGCACGATCTGCATTTTTCAAATGGCGAAACAGTTACTGGCTACAATTAATATAAACACTCCAAAACCAAAACAAATCGTGAATTCATTGAAAAGACCTTTTTCACTGAGTAGATATTTATCTGTTAAAAGACAAACCTCTCTACTGTATCCAACTCATCATTGCTAATTTTAATGAAACTGCAGAAACATGAAAGATGGTTTCTAGTCTTTAGAAGTCAATGAGACACAACTGTTTGAATTGTGCTAGGCCAAGAGATTCAGATTATCAAGTAGGGTGTACCACAAAAATATCATAACCACAGAAATAATATAACTTGAGAAGCAAAGATTATCCTGTGAAGGTGATGCTACCTGGTTTTCTCTAATCTGAAATTATGATAGAAATCATCCCAGAACAAAAAACACTACATCCGTAGTTTATAGCACTTAGAATATAATCAATTTAGTTACAAGGAGAAAAGATAATAACCTAGTCCAACAAAATTTTTGCAAAGTAAATATCACTTATTTTGCAGCATGTTATATGGAAGAAAATAAAAAGTAGCAGCAATAATAGAATGTAGTATAGTCGAGCAAAGGGGGAAAAAGAGTAAAAATCCATCATGGCTTTATAACCTCACATATTGTTCTGGATAGTTCTTATAATGAAATATATTTTTGTATTTGGTTTCAAAGATACATGTACTGCTACAGTGATATTTTAAAAGTGTGCCTTTTCATGCTGGTTTTCATGTTATCTGAAAGTTCCTTGATAGTCTTACCCTATAGTCTTAGTAGCTTTAATACTGACTTTCAAAATGTGATTCACTGGTACTTTCTGTCTGTGTATCATCACTGAATGTGAGGGATGGACATGCAGTGCCCATAATATCTTATTAGCAAAAAGAATTCATCTTACACCTTTAGATCCTACGTGTCATGAAAGACTTATTAAGACAATCAAAACTCTGGTTACTTCTAATCACCCTTGAAAACAGCATCACAGATTATGCCTAGTTGGAAGGGTCGTGCAAGAATCATTGAGTCCAACTCCTGGCCCTGCACAGGACCATCCCCAAGAGTCACACCATGTACCCGAGTGTATCATCCAAATGTTGCTAGAACTCAAGCAGGCCTGCTGCTGTGACCATTGCCCTGGGGAGCCTGTTCCAGTGCCCAGCCATCCTCTAGGTGAAGAATCCTTTCCTAATATCCAACCTAAACCTCCCCTGACACAACTTTAGGACATGCCCTCATGTCCTGTCACTGGTCACCACAGAGAAGAGATCAGTGCCTGCCCCTCCTCTTCCCATCACAAGGAAGTTGCAACTGCAGTGAGGTCTCCCCTCAGTCTCCTCTTCTCCAGGCTGAACACACCAAGTGCCCTCAGCCACTCCTCATACAGCTTCCCCTAACATCTTTGTTGTCCTCCTTTGGACACTCTCTGAGAGCTTAATATCTATATTACCGTGCCCAAAACTGCACACAATATTCCAGGTGAGGCCGCCCCAGTGCAGAGCAGAGCAGGACAATCCCCTCCCTCGCCCAGCTGGTGATGCTTTGCCTGATGCCCCCCAGGACAGGGTTGTCCCTCCTGGCTGCCAGGGCACTGCTGACTCAGATTCAACTTGCCACTGACCAGGACCCCCAGGTGCCTTTCTATGACACTGCTCTTCAGCCTCTTGTTCCCTGGCCTGTACACACAACCATGTTTGCTCCACCCCAGATGCAGAATCTGGCACTTGCCCTTGTTAAACTTCAAATGGTTGGTGAGTGCCCATCTCTCTGATTTGTCAAAATCTCTCTGCAGGGCCTTTCTGTGCTTGAGGAAGTCAACAGCTTCTCACAAAGTTTTTCATACCTCCCAGAATAATCTTCTCCATAACTTTACCAGGCACTGAAGTGAGACTGACAGGTCTGTAATTTTTTGAAAATTAACTTCTTGAAAATCAGGGCAACATTAGCCAGCTTCCAGTCAGCTGGGACCTCTCCAGATTCCCAAGACCTTTCAAAAATCATCAAGAGAGGTTTTAGGATGACATCAACTAGCTCTTTGAGGATTATGGGATAAATGTCCTCAAAAGGACGCAATTGTGCCTGTGTTTACACCTCTGTCTTTTGCATGGTTTTTGGTTTGTTTCCACTTATGCATGGAAAAAAATAAGGTACTTATGAATGAAGGAGAGATGGTTTTATGTGGATTACAAGACAGATGGGTGCATTACGTGTCTTACCACAGTCACTCTGCAAGTCTGCAAGGCAGGCAGCTTGCTCCTGCTCTCTTTTGAGATGAAAGATGTGGCCATACAGTTCAGCTTCTTAGAACTGGAATTAAAAACATTTTACTTTCTCAATAGATTGAAAAGCGAAATTACTTCAATTGTAGGACCTTGCTTCCTCAAAATGCATTAGAGAAGGAATTACCAAAAGTAACAAAAGCCATCTCTGCCACAGATTGACAGCCTAGAATTAGTTTAAAACATGTGGCTCTGCAAAACCATTCCCAGACTGTACTGCTGCTCCTGACAGACACTCGGGCCTTGTCCTATGAAAAAAGTTGTTTCACTTTCATTCTTACAGTACTGTGTAATCCCCATGCCTCTTTCTCTCCTTGTGGAGGGTGGAAGCAGATATTTCATCCAAAAAAGTATCAGTAATGCAACTTATTTCCAGGAAAATGGGGAAAATACATTATTATGCCAAAGTACCTGTACATGCCCCGCTGAATTACACTTCTGTGTGTGTTTTGGAGGAAAACTCCACCCTCTTCCTAAACACTGTCTCCTTTTTCTTGAATTCTTGAATCTTCAATAGAAAAGCAATGCAGAGACTGGACTTTAGGCTTCTGTCTAGAAAAAAAAGACTTTTTTTTTTTGCTTTCCTCATTCATCCCAGAGCCAACATAACTACTGATCATACTTTTTCCCCAGTGTGCTGCAGGCCAGCACAACTCCACACGAGGACAAGATCACACAGGTGGAGAGAGCGACTGGGCAGAGACCACTGCAGTGTAGCACTCCAGCTGCAGAATGACTCCAGGCTCTAGGAGGAGTCCAAGCCACTGAGCAATTCACCAGTCAAGCTAACACCAGCAGCTGCAGATCCTTCTACGTCAATGCAACAGGGTTTGCACTGGCATAAATCATGTGTGTGGCTACATTCAGAGACAGGAAAATAAGGAAGGAAGAGAAACAAAGGGCAGAAACAGAGATGCCTCAAAAAGGGAACTTGCTTTCTTACAGACCAATCTTGAGAGCAACAATAAGGCACTAACAATAAGGCACAGCTAGGCAGTTCATTGCTACACAAGGTCACAGTCTACCTTCCCCCACAACCGCCCGCAGTGGGAGGCTCATTGTGGAGCGACGGATGCAGAGCTGAATTGACAGCCAAACCTCGGGGATCTGGCTGTTTCCCCAGGATGGATCTGACATCCCTGGCTCTTAGGATGAAGACAAAGGGTGAGGGAGCAGAAATATTATGATTGCCATTCTACAGAGGAGAAGGAATAGCAGCAGCGTTAGGGCTATCTGCACGACAGGGCGGCTTTATCAGCACCAGAATAGCAATGTGCTCTCCTGCAAAGCACGTCTAGCGAGGACAGAGCTATTTCAGTAAAGCTGGAATTTTATTTTTTTTTAGCAGTGTAACACCCTCCTGAATGCAGTGAGCAGCAATGCAGCTACAAGCGATGTTTTTGACAGTTTAACACTCACTAGCCCAGAAGCTCCTTCCCACTTCATGGGTATATCAGCCCTTCCCTCTTCTCACAGATAGAGCTGGCCTGGTTTACCTGATTCAGACTTGTGTGACCTGTGACAAAATATTTAGGGTAGAGCTCTACAAGAGCCCTGATGGAGCCGGAGAGTTGTGCTTTCCCACCAGTTACAGTCTGACTTTCTTTCCCATCCCACTGTGACAGCAGCAGCAGCAGCAAACACAGCAAATGCAATGGATTTTGGTTTTGCCCTCGCTTTTTGGTCCTGCCCTGACTCCTCTCCCTGGAGCCCCAACTTTCAATGTGCTGATGCTGTTCAGAAGCGTCCATCAAGCTCTGTTTGTTTCGTCATCCCAACCAGCATGGCTCTGCAAGGAAAACCTCAAGCATTATGTGGAGAAAAGGAAAAAAAGGCCATCTGTCACTACTGCTCACTCTGTCTGAGGAAATAATTCAAGCAGCATCAGCAGAGATCTTCTACTGTGTGACATGCAACTCCCACAGGGGCTTTAGCTGACAGGATTATGTTGACCATCGCTTTTTAAGTAGAGACAAAATTTCCCAGAATTTGGGGATTGTCGGCCTGCAACAAATAAATGGCTGGAGTATCCCTTGTTTTAATTTTAGTGGGATGATGGGCATTTAGAGCAGATGAAAAAAAGATTATGATTTAGGTGAGAAGCAAAGAAACAGACTACAAGCAGCCCAATGCTCTCCTAAAGAAATCTCTGGGAAAATACAGACTCTTAAGATAATTAGGTGGCCCTGCCTTTACTGTGACATCTGAAGGTGTGTTCACACTCCCTACTCAGGGAGCTTAATTTAGGAGTTATAACTACTACATTCAGATTAGTCATGAGTGATTCAGACTGCTCAGACTTGATTCCTCAGACAATGGAGAGATGGAGTTGTGACAGGCATTAGGGTACAAGCAGTCTGAACATGGTCTTGGCTGCCTCACATTCCTTCAATGTGTTCTCCTGACATCCCTTTGTAGCAGGAAACACTATTTCCATCCTACATGCAGGAAAAGATGACTTTGTCTGGAGCAAGCTACCAAGCTACCAACTTGCATGAAAAATGCCTCTTCACAAGCTTATCTCGATTTTGCCAGTGTTTACTTTGGCCAGGAGCAGCACTTCTTCCACACAAAATTCTCACTGGACTACTGCAATCATTATCCAGTATAATACTTTTTCACTTATGAAAAGGTCATGAGTTGCTTTATACTGAGTACAGATATTTTAAGGCAAAAGGGAATTTAGATTTCTCAACAATGAGGATTTTAACATGTACTGCTTGCCAATATAATGAGCACATCCAAGAAAAATTACTCAAGTCTTCATGTTTCCTGAAGCTAGGAAGTGTCTTGTCTGCTAAACGTGCCAGAGTTTTCCATGGATGTGACTTGGCTTCTATTTTTGCTCTCCCTATATTATCTTGAATTAAATTGCAGGCACAATGCAACCTAAATACATATATACAAAGATATAAACTCTTTTCTTGACATGTTCTGGAATTAAGGAATAGTGACCTTTGTTTTATTTATGCACTTTATACTGAATTTCTGGCTTTTTAGCAATGGCTCCCCATGAGAATGTTCTTTCAATCTCATTTAATCCCCAGACCACCTCTCTTGACTGCAGCAAAGGAAATTCCAGTGTCTAAGAAATTATTCCTCTTCCCAGGAAGTGTCAGATGTTCAGACTATGTGGAGGGATAAGGAGTTCTGCTGACTCATCTTGGCAGCCAGATCAGGTGAGCTTTCTTATGTCCAACGCAGGGCTAGAAAAGAAGCTAGGAAAAGCTAAAATGTCCAGATGGGGAAACTAAAAAGAAAGAAAATAAATAAAGGGCTCTCACACAAACCAGATGAGGCAGGAATTCATCATTCCAACTCTTGGTTCTCACAAATACTCAATGCACAAAAATTCAATATTCAAGCCACCAAGATTTGCCTCAAAAGAGAGCTTACATAAGCTCTCAAGGAAAGCAAAGGTCTGCCACTGTACATCTGAGAGCTCTCCCTAATCCTTTGCACTTTTGTATAGAAATCTGTATCACTGAGGTCCAGGAGGGTGTCCAGAGAAGAGCAATGGAGCTGGTGAAGGGTCTGGAGCACAGGTCTTATGAGGAGCACTCGAGGGATCTGGGGTTGTTTAGCCTGGAGAAAAGGAAGCTCATGGGAGACTTTATCACTCTCTACTACTACCCAAAAGGATCTTGTAGCAAGGTGGGGGTTGGCTTCTTCTCCTACAAAGCAAGTAATAGGACAAGAGGAAATGGCCTCCAGTTGTGCCAGGAAAGGTTTAGATTGGATGTTAAGAAAAATTTCTACACTGAAAGGGTTGTCAAGCATTGGAACAGGCTGCCCAGGGAAGTAGTTGAATCCTCATGCCTAGAGGTGTTTAAAAGATGTGTAGATGTGGCACGTGGGGACACGGTTTAGAGGTGGACTTGGCAATGCTGGGTTAGTGATTGAACTTGATGATCTTAAGAGTTCTTTTCCATGAGCTTCTTTTCTAAAATTCTGTGATATCCAAGATACATCTGAGTATTTTGCTGTGGAACCACGCAAGGGAAGGAACAGAGAGGAGAGGGGAGGGGAGGGGAGGGGAGGGGAGGGGAGGAGACTTAAATTTCTTCCAGGTTTTGTATCACAAGCTTCCTGCAAATACCTTAGTGGCATAGTTTTGGACACGTTTATGCAAGCAGTTCCTCACTACAGCAAGAGGTAATAGTTAACCCCATTTCCAGAAGCAAAGTGGCTCTGAATACCTTAGGTATCTTGGGGGGCTGGATCCTTGGGCCTTAAAGCCTGGATTCAGAGAGACAGGTAAGAAAAGATGTGTTGCTGATTCACTTGTGGACCTTGTGAAACCTTATCTCAGCCATAAGATTGATTGATTGTCAGTATGCAAAGCAACATCAAAACAAACTGATAACAAAAATGAGTGAGTATACAACAATAATCTAATAACTCAGATAAAGTTAAGAAATTTCCATCAATTACTAGAACTGGGCTCCTTCTTTTGTTTTTGCACGCAGCTGTATGCATGGCTGTGTGCTCCCAAGAAAGCCTGCAGAAAGGAAAAACAGTGTGAATGCTCCTGGAAGTCTGTATTCTCATGAACATTTGCACCTGAATAGCGTGCCCTGCCATCCCTGAATGCTCTTTGCAGCCTGGGATTAGAACGGCACTGAATAGCATCTAAGGGACCCAATGCACACCATGAAGTTTCTCTTTGCAGAGCATCTATGGTTCCGTATCCTGATTCTTTTGTGGATGAGCACCTTTTCAGACAACTCTTGACAGGTGTTTCTAGCCTTCTAGTATCTAATTAGGATTTTAATCTTGTTGAAATAGTACTACCTGATTTCATCTATCCCCAACGCACCATTAACTGTTCCAGTATCATAAAAATAACAACTCTACTGATCTATATGCAACCTGTATTATGTGCCCTGTTACTCCTATCAACTTGTGGATGCGAAAATGAAGTCTGGTTCAGACTTCATATCTTGCTGCCACAGTACAATGTCAGAAGAACTCAGAAAACATATGTGATCAGTCAATACAAAGTTTTGCACTCAAGGAGACAGGGTGTCAAAATTATAACATTCAAAGACTAAGAAAATATTTGGGTACAGACAATTAGTGGAAATACCTCAACCGTTTCACTGGGAAGTATGATTCATTCTTATTAAAATGAATTTGCTACTAATAAATATGTTGCTGAATCTTAACGGAAAATTACTTTCTAATGCAATTTTTAGAGATGGGTATTGCATCTCATTTCTTTAGGCAAAGTTGGGACTGGGAACATATCTGGGATAACATCTGGATTTATTGCCAGATGCTGAAATGAAGTGCTGAGACACAGGTTAACTCACATCCTGTTTACGTGGCCAATGGAGTTAACTGTACCCTTGCTTCTCTTATGAACTATGAGCATAAAACTTATTTTCATTTCACTCTTTCCATTTTGTGTTCTGGTTCTGGCCAGGACAGAATTAATTCTTTACAGCAGCCATGAGGGAGCGCAGCCTGGATCCATGCGGGCATGGCTAAGAGGTTATTCTATGCCACCTCAGGTCATTGCCAGGGATGGGAGTAAGGGACTTTCTCAATTCCAAGAAGAAGGGCGTTCCTTCTGGTGGGGGGAAAATGTGGTGGGGAAGAGCTGATCCTGATTGGTATTGTTGCAGACCTTCTGTGTAAATTGGTTTTTTTTTGTCTTGTTTGTTTTGTTTTGTCTCATGCCTTTTATTAATAATATCGTTGCTGTTACCATCTGTTTTCTTATCTCATTGCTGTTTCCAGTAAATTGTTCTTATCCTAACCCGTAATCTTTGCCTTTTGTGCTTCCAGTTGGAGGGGGAGAGGGAAGCAAGCAGCGACATGGCGATAGTGGTATTACTAAATTGGAGAATACTATTCCTAAACCACAACATTTTGATAAACAGATTAAGATCATCTTTTATTCACCCCTCTCTTATTTTGTAGTTTTCCTGTGTCACCTATTATAAAACAAGAAGTTTTCTGATTTTTACAGAAGAGATGTAGTTACATTGCACAGTATTACAAATGCATCTTACTCGATTTAAGATGAGAAACGAGCACCTTTGAGCTATAAAAGCAGGCTCTTTCCATATTTTTGGAGAATGTAGCAGCTATTTTGAATATTTTATATTTAACAAAATGTTTTCTATTTCAAACACCAGCTTTGGCAAAGACAGCCTTCTCTCTATTTTGAATCAAGTTTACATTAAGCTCAAGGTAGCAGCTTTTACTGTTAAATATTCTTAATCACAGCCATCTTCTAAAAAAGTTGTTTGCTGGATGCAGTTAGATAAAGTGGTAAGAATTTCTTTAAATACTTCCTCCTTTCCCCATGAACATGAGGAATATAATTCCACAAGAAGCACTTTCATCTCAGCAGTCTTTCATGGCAAAGAACCACTGCTGAAGGCATTATTGAAAGATCAAAAGGAAAAAGGACACATGCCTTCCCTTTCCTTTTATATATATATATATATATATATATGTATGTAAAATTAAGTTTGAAGAGTTGACAACCTTGATTACAGAAAAATTAGGGTACATGTCAACTAGCATAGCAATGTCACCTCAAGGAAAAGTCACAGAGTGCTTGGGTTGAAAAGGGACACCTGGTCCAACCCTCCTGCTCAAGCAGGGCCATCTAGACCCAGTTGCCCAGGCACACAACCGGTTGGCTTTTGAATATCTCCAAGGATGGAGACTCCAAAACCAGCCTGGCTAAGCTGTGTCAGTGCTCAGTCACCCTAACCATCAGAAATGTTTCCTGATGTTCAGAGGACACCTCCTGCATTTGCTTCTGCCCATTGCCTCTAGTCCTGGGAATCTCCTGTGTTTCAGATTTGAGCCTGTTGCCTCTAGTCCTGTCACTGCACACCACCAGCTCTGCAACCTTTTCACCCTCCCTTCAGGGATCTATATGCATTGATCAAATTACTCTGTGCCTTCTCTTCTCCAGACTAAACAGTTTAACCTTTTCCAGCCTTTCCTCATAGAAGGGATGCTCTAGTCTCTTAATCATCTTTGTGGCACTTCTTCAGTCTCTCTCCAGTATGCCCAGTAAACCCAGGACTGGACACAGCACTCCAGGTGTGGCCTCACCAGGGCTGAGAAGAGGCTAAGGATCAACCTCATTGACCCACTGGCAATATTCTGGCTAACGCACCCCAGGATACCATTTGCTTTCTTTGCTGCAAGGGCACATTGGTGTCTCATGTTCAACTTGGTGTCCACCATGACTCCTCAGTGCTTTTCTGCCAAGCTGCTTCCCAGATGGATAGCCTCCAGCATGTACTGGTGCCTGTGGTTGTTTCTCCCCAACTGCCGGACTCTGCACTTCTCCTTGGTGAACTTCGCAAGGTTCCTGTCAGCCCATTTCTCTAGCCTGTTGTGGTCCCTCTGGATAGCAGGACAACCCCCTGGACTATCAGCCAATCCTCTCAGGTTTGTGTCATCTGCAAACTTGCTGAAGGTACACTCTGCCTCATCTTCCAGAATGTTAACCATGATGTTAAAGAGGACTGGACTCAGCACTGACCCTGGGGTACACTGCTAGTTACTGAACTCCAACTAAAGTTGTGCCACTGACCACCCTCTGAGCCATTCATCCAGTTTTCAGTCCACCTCACTTGTCTATAAGGATCTTATGGTATGCTGTCAACACTCTTTCTGCAGTTAATTATTGACTTGTCCTATTAGTGCCCTCTCCTTCTCACTCCTTTTCCTCTCACCAGCACGACTGAGTCCACCACCTGGGCCCACATGCCTGTGACTTCTGCCCTCACAGCTCTGTAGTCACTTCTGATACAACCCAGGTTCCTCCTGAGCTGTATCATTTGTGCCCACATGGAGTAACAGCAAGATGCTGTAGTCACGGCAAGATGAGATTCAGTAATTGCTCCATAACATCCCAGATCCTGGACCCCAGCAGGCAGCAAACCTCCCTAGGTGACTGGTAGGGTTGACAAGATGGGTGCCTCTGTCCCCTGCAGCGAGGAGTCACCCATTACGATGACTTGCTCTTCATTCCTGGTAAGTCTTGCATGGTTTAGAGCTAGAAAGGCCAGCTTCTTTGCTTGAGGGCTCATCTAGCTCCTCTTCAACTAAGAGGGCAGTGAACCCCTTTTGCACCTGTAAGCCGTTAGGTGAGGCAGGAACTTTCTTCTTGGTGCCAGAAGTCACCAGCTTCCGTCCATCCCCTTCTCCAGAGGTTTTGCTTACCCTGATAGTGTGAGATAGACATTGCTGTCTTCCCTGTTGCAGGTGGGGCCAGAGGCTCTTAAAGCTGTTAAGTCTCAGAGAAGATCCTAGCTGTCTCTCTTTCATGTTCTCTGATGTGCAGCCTGCTCACTTTGTCCTGAACTCCATCCAGTTTGCCACAGAGGTTCATCAAGACAGCACATCTCTGAAAGGACAGAGGGCCATTTTCCCCAGCCTCAGACTGAGGTCCCAGGCAATCCCTGTAACCTGGGACTTAAGAGGGCCGCATCAGACACCTGAAGCTCAGGCTATGTGGAAGCTGTATTGGGTTTGTATGGTGAGGTTTTGGCAGCAGGGGGTTACAGGGGTGGCTTCCATGGGAAAATGCCGAAAGTTTCCCCAATATCTGACAGAGTCAATGCTGGATGGCTCCAAGATAGTCCCACCACTAGCCAAGGCTGAGCCCAGCAGTGACACTGGTAGTGCCTCTGGGATAACACATTAAGGTGGGAGGGACAAAACTGCACCATTTCAGCCAGAGAGAGAAGAATATGCGAGAGCAACAGCTCTGCAGACACCAAGGTCACTGAAGAAGGAGGGGCAGGAGGTGCTCCAGGGAGCCAGAGCAGAGAATCCCCTGCAGCCCATGGTGAGACAGCTTTGCCCCTGCAGCCCATGAGGGTGCACGGGGGAGCAGAGATCCATCTGCAGCCCATGGAGGAGCCCATGCTAGAGCAGGTGGATGCCCAAAGCAGGCTGTAACCCAGAATAGGCTCCTGTCAGAACCTATGGGCCCAATGCTGGAGCAGTCTGTTCCTGAGGGACTGCACCCCGTGGAAGGGACCCACACTGGAGCAGTTCATGAAGAGCTGCAGCAATGGGAAGGACTCATATTGGAGAAGTTTGTGGAGAACTGTCTCCCATGGGAGGGACTCAAGCTGGTACATGGGAAGAGTGTAAGGAGCCCTCCCCCTGAGGAGGAATGAGTAGCAGAGACAATGTGTCTGACCACAGCCCCCCTTCCCTGTCCCTCTGCACTGCTGTGGGGGAGGAGGCAGAGCAAACAGAGAATAAATTTAAGCCCAGGAAGAAGGAAAGGGTGGGGGGAAGGTGCTTTAGGATTTAGGTTTTATTTCTCATTACCCTACTCTGATTTGAGTAGACTTCAAGAGGAAATGACAAAACTGCACTCTAATCTCCCAAACTTTATACCATAATGCTGACAAGGGCATCATTCCTTTCAGGCTGAAAAGTTCTACCCAACACTGTCATGTGACAGCAAGGCTAAAAGGAAGGAAAACATGGGCCACAGAATTAAGAACAGATGCAGTAAATCCTAAGGTGAAAGGCTTTGAGAAAGCTGTATGTATTTGAAAATTTCAGAATAAGGTAATTTCTAAAAATATTTAAATAAAATAATTTATGTAAATGCATTAACCCAGGAAGAGCCAAAACCAAAACACAAACACTCAGTATGAAGAGGGTTTTTTTTACAAAAAAAATTCTTCTAGGAAGTATATTAAACATGACAAGAGGGGGAAAAAAGCATCTCACAATGTATATTCAAGGGCATCACATTTTAAAACAATGTCTTAGCCATTTATAAATGATTCACAAAGAAATTAAATATGCTATTCCATAAGAGAATAATCTAATTTACAGTTTAGATGTAAGGCTTCACCATAACATCTCATACCCTTCACCTGGCTCTTTGCATACCCAAGTTGAGTGATCTGTACTTACTCTCCTACCAGGGTAACCACACCATGGTGGTCCTCAAAAACACAGGTTAGTGTTCAGGTTTACTTTTAAAGGTCCAACAAAAAAGTATTACTAGAAAATATTCCTTTTTTTTTTTTGGTCACAATAAAAGCAAATGAAAAGCTAGGAGAAATAGTAAGTTGTATTTGCTGGTCTAAGATTGAGGGAATGGATTAACCTATGCCTTGCAAAATAAAAGTATCTAGCTGCTAGTTCTGCCATTGTATTATTAGTCATTATGCACAGCTGGGACACTCCAGATCACAGACTAGAAACACAGTGTGTCCTTTAAACAAATCACATAATTTCTGTGAGAAAAAGGTTGGGGGAAAAAAATCATGAGAACTATACATCTCCATAGCTATCATATGCATAAGAACTACTTGCCTTACAGAGCTCCAGTTTATTCAAAATACTGAATGTAATACTGACAACAGTAGTATTCCTTAGTCTCCTTATGCATCAAGTACAAATCGGAGAAAAACCCTGCTCTGAAACACTCACTTGCACTCACAAAACATTGCCAAAAAACTCATATTTGCAACACATTTACCTGGTGTTGCAGTTAACATATTTATTCTGCCGACAACAGTCACAAGTACTTACTAAAAATACAGGTATGTTTCCTAAAAGTAAAGTGAAGCTTTAAGATGACAAAGCTTTTGTTACAGTGCAGGGTGCAAATTTTCAGTATGAAGACATTCAGAAGATTTGCTGCTCAAAGAGGATCTTTTCAAACCCTGGTGGAGGTGTATGGTAAAATTCACTGAACTGACAATCCAGAATGGCACTGTCATCAACTGTGGAAGAGAACCAAAAAGAAGGAATTAGAGAAGGAACACTTTGATCCTCTATTACACCATCTTACTAGATTGTATCCTCTGCTCAAACCACAAATAATTTCTTCAATACATCCATTTCATATATACGATTGCAAGAAATCTCTTCAACAAATTTGCTAAAGCCCTACACATATCCTAGGGCAGCAAATAGTCTCTTTTTTCTGTTTGCTTCAGTCAGTAATGGTCCCTGGTGAAGTCAATGGGAATGCTGTATCTGATTTCACTGGGAGTGTTAGCAAGGTTTCAGGCTACTCCCTCAAAATTTTCTAGTCTATTTCTCCAGAAATGTACAGATTAAGGACCAGATACACATTGCAGGGATGTCACCCCATCAGGTGTGTAGTTTTCTGTCCTCTTCCTGATTCTGCTGGAGTTTCAGCTGTCTGCAGTGGGGTTTCGGAGGTTTACAAGTTTTCTGCAGTGGTTGGTGTTAGACCATCTGTTTTAACATGTAGTCCAAAGAGGGCTTCATTGACTGCTTCTTGAAGTTGGAAGTTATTGATTTTTTTTTACAAAGCTTCTCTCAGTTTTGGACCCCCTGCATAATCTAGCTACCTGCAATACTACTTTCAGTGTAGAATATAAAAAAAGAAACTGCTGAGTATTTTCAGACCAAAGCTTTGCTGTATTTCACTAGCAAACTGAAATACCCGAGCAGTCAGAAAAGCAGGATCCCTTTCAAAGACATCTTCTGACATGAACCTGGCACACTAACATTACTTCAAACCAGAAAAGCTTCATCTGCATGCTTTGGAATTCAGCTATCTCAGAACCAAGGTCAGAATTTTCCCCTCCTAGGCTCAGTTGAAACTCCTATCAGTATATTTGTACAGTTCTGTAGTATTTATGCAGTGTTTGCATCTTGCTTCCACAAAAGTGCCTGAGGTATGGCTGCTGTAGCTGTAGGGAATAACCTTTAAGGACATTTTTCTGTTTTACATTCTCAAGCTTGACACTGTGTTTGCCTGATCTATCATCTTTCTTTTAAAAAGATATCTACAGTTCTAGTCTGAATAGGGTAAATGCTTCTCTATGGCCAAATCCTTTCACATGACTAGAAGAAATTCACATCAAATTAAGGATGTTCAAAGCTAAAGTTTATACCACGTAAGTACCATGCAGAGGCAATCTGCAGGCTTCAATTGTTATAGCTATATGTAGGAGACATGATAATTCTGACAAAATTATGCCCACTTGCGGAAGATGATAATAAGAGCCTGGCAATAAAAGGTCACTGCATTCCACAGGCACAGAACTTCCTCAGTCTGAGGAAAAAAAAAAGGTTTATAGTAGGCTAAACCTACATGCTACCAAGTGTTTTCTGAAGGCAACCTTCATCCTTAATGCTATGTAGCACCCCCTCCAAAACACAGGGAAGATGCAATAACCAGCTGTCACCCAGCAACTCTTCTGCTGCTCATGAAGATTTTGCACAAGGAGATCGTGCAGAGCTGCCACAGCATTTTCGCAGCGCCATCACGTGGCTCAACACATCACGACATGACCATATCAAACAATTTCCACTCTAATGGCTTGGAAATACGCAATTCGTCAGCTACATTTATAGACTTCAAGGGCTCTACAATGCATCTGGAGTATTTTCTTCCTGTTCATAAAATTTAGTATTGCTAATGTATCAAGATATAAATGGGAACATGCCAACAGTTCATTAGGAACGCACCATGAAATTAAAAAACTATCCCCATCACATAGCTAATGGTATCTCAACTGAAATTGTTTTGAGGTTCACACAGGGATAAACTGAAGATGCACCTCCTGGAGTGGGTCCAGCAGAAGGCTATGAAGATGATTAAGGGACTGGAGCATCTCTCTTACAAGGAAAGGCTGAAGGAGGTGGGCCTGTTTAGGTTTGAGAAGGGATGACTAATAGGGGACCTCATCAGTGTGTACAAGTATCCGAAGGGGGGATGTCACGAGGATGGAGCCAGGCCTTGCTTGATGTTGTCAAGTAATAGGACAACAAGTAACAGGCAGAAACTGATGCCCAGCAAGTTCCACCTGAAAATGCTGAAGAACTCCTTTGCTGTGTGGGTGACTGAGAAATGGAACAGATTGCGCAGAGAGGTTGTGGAATGTTCCTCACTGGAGACACTCAAGAACCATCTGGACACAACCCTGAGCAACATACTCTAAGGGACCCTGCTGAGCAGGGAGGTTGGAGCAGATGACCTCCACTGGTCTTTTTAAAGGGGTCAGAGAATAACCTGACCCGTTCTGTGATGGCTGTAGGTGTAATAGAGGGAACACAGTGAGCAATTATCATTTGCTATAACTTACAAGTCAGCCCAGAGTGTCGCATTGATTATGCACTGAGCTAGAGGAAGTGCTGCCTTCTTAAACAGGTGTTAAATTCTGACTGCTTGGGAACTGCAAAATCACCACCAGTTTCTGGAAAAGTAAAACTTTAATAAATATTGTCCAAATTCCAGCTTCCATAATTCATAATTTTTTTAGAAGAGCCTAGGTAGTGATTAATTGGATAAGGTATTTGTTTCCTGTTCAAAACTGCCATGTTATCTCGATGGTTGCTTGCAAAACAGCTACCATTAAGTCGCTCACCAACTGTTGAATTTCAAAACTGGGCATCAGTTTGGTGTAGCAGCAAAGAGCTGCACCACCACAAGCAGCTGTACTAGCACTAAAGTCATTACTGTCGTAAGAAAATACAAACAGCAATTCTGTTCCTATGTAACACTGAATGCATTTATGAAGTATGTGAAATTAAAAGGCACAAACACCAAGTTTCAGAGATAAATCAGATTAGCCCACAAGCCTACGTTAGTTCAAATTTGAAATTTATTGTCTTTTTTTTTTTTGAATCTGCTTCACAGGATTTTTTAACTTGGTAACTTTTAGACTGAGTGCAGTAACTCCCCAGCTTGCTAGATGTGGACACTGTAAGAAATTAGTAGGCAGTGCTTTTTTCCTAATAAGCAGCATTACAAATGAGGTGGAAATACACTTATAGGTTTGCATTTCCATGTAATTAATTATTATAGTTGCTAGGAATAAACAATTGATGTGTGTGTTCTATTTAAGTGAGAAGAATAAATAGCTCACAAGACAGAATCCCGTCCATACTGTGAAACAGTTTGAAAATCTCTGACTTACCATAGACCACTGGATAGACAGTCCCCCTGATTCCTGAAGCTGGACAATGCATGTTCTTCCCATTTAAATATACATTTAATTCTACATGGTCATATGTAATGCCCTACAAAATACAGAAAAAAAAAAAGGCATCAACAAGTTTATATGCATAAGACTGCTACTTAATTTAGCTTTTTTAGCCACGGGTAAATTTTAACACCATTATGAAAACCACAGTATCCTAGAAAATCTCAATTCATTCCTGCAAATGATTAGAAGTTAATAAATGACCGGTAACAATTGTATTTTCAAATAGTCAGAATTCCTTAATGCCCATTCAGTTTGGAGGCAGCAGAGTACTGCACACTGCACATTGCATCTTACTAAGTGTACAAAACAAACTTCCAAAGTATTCTTCACCATGTTAGAGAAACAGAAGATTTTCAATGATTTTGCATATTAGGCAGTTTGCAGTCTTCTTGTTTATACCTTCTCATGGAAATAACTTCAAGAAATAGTGATGCTATGAATCAGGTTTATCTTTCCATACTTCCATATGGAAATCTCTCTCAGCTCATTTACTCTGCTGGCAGCAACAGACCATGGTTTCATACACCTATAAATATGCTGACTACAGAGCAGCAAGCAAACACAAGGTAATAACTTACTTATCTGTTAGCTAAAGCACTTTTCTCACTGCTTTGGTATGGCTGAGTGTGACAATCTGTGTTGTCATTCAGAACTTCAGAAATCTATTTTCGTGATAGAACAAAATAAAATGAAATTTATGGAAACTGGGGAATTAGCAGTAACACACCAGCTGCTTTTTTGAGATTAGTTGAAGCTACACAAGTTGACCAAACTCTGAAACACCCTGCAACCCTCCAAAAAACAATTTCAGAAGTAGATTAAAAGAACAGTATAATATCGGAGGGTAAAGCATGGAGACGTCAACTTTAGCTGTTTGGGGCTTCAAAAGATGACATTTCTAGCCATTGCTGTATAGAGACAAGGTTACACAGTACAAAAAAGTAGGGG
This sequence comes from Margarornis squamiger, assembly GCA_035222235.1. Taxonomy (NCBI): domain Eukaryota; kingdom Metazoa; phylum Chordata; class Aves; order Passeriformes; family Furnariidae; genus Margarornis; species Margarornis squamiger. The sequence continues at coordinate 54,378,081 of JAWWTY010000001.1, read as the reverse complement.
TGATAAATGGTCTAAATTTTACTACATTGCTCCCATGTAGTTTTGAAAATACATCTGTAAGAGGACACAGAGGAAATAACAGCACTAAAACACAGCCCTTTGAGCAAAGTCACTTTAAAATGTTTTGGAACAGTAAGGTACAAAAAAAAATAAGAGTCTCCATTTCCCTCAATCTTAATAATTTTCTCAATAAACATTACCACTCTCTCCACTTAATATCTCTCCTTCCCTGCAAAAATTTTGCTAAAAAACCAATTCAGTTATTACCCAGGACCTATCTGTGCTCTGCTCTGTCCTTTTAATCATTAACCAGTTAGCTATGGGGTCTTGAATTCAGCTGGGCATGGTGCATAGCCATGTAATCCATTCCAGCACATTATTTGTTCAGGGAGGTCCCATCTCAAACAGTGCAGGATCCTTGTGATGGGAGTTATCTCTCAGTCAGATACTGCAAGAGCATTAGAGACTACATCTCAGACTCTCGTAAAGTCCATCCCTCATTCAGAACACATCAACACCAACAATGAAGTGCACTGATATCCAGGCAGCTGATCCATTCAAACACAACAGGAGTTTACACCAGCACTTCCCAAACTGGGAGATGCGTGCTGAACAATTTGACTGAAACACTCAGTTTGACCAGAGAGCTGTAAACAAAAGGCATTTAGTAACAGCCGAGGAAGTAACAAAGCCTTAAGAAACTCACCACCACATCGCCCTCCTGAGGAAGGTTGTTTGCTGGTACCCTACTTTTCTCCTCATTGTTATAGTAGAGAGTGCCATCATTTCTCATCACCAAGCTGTGGACATCCCGACCGAGTGGAATTTGATTCAAGTTTGCTTTCTGGGTTGCTACTCCAATACCCCAAATCCCTAAAATGTGATATTGACATGGTAAGAAAAAAAAACCTCTATTATTTTGAAGACTATCTGACTGAAGCAGGACAACATAAAGCATGTGTTTTTAACTAGGACCATGGTGGTACTACCAGAAAATATTTCCTGGAAATACCAGAATTACTGTGGTTAGCTCTGGTAGGCAGCTAAGTATCACTCAGTCAGTCATTCCTTTCCCCCCCGAGGCCCCACCGGAACAAAGGAAGAGGAAAGGAAGAGTAAAACCAAGAACACTTGTAGCTAAAGATAAAAAATGTTTAATAATTAAAGCAGAAGAAAAAGAAAACAAACCAAAGTGATGCTACGGCAATCACTCACCACCTCCCATGGGTAGACCGATGCCCAGACAATTTCCAAGCAAAAGACGGCTAACCTCCCTAAACCCCTTCTTCTCCCATTTTTTCGTGAAAATGACAGTATATAGCATGGAATATCTCTTTGGTTAGTGTGGGTCATCCACCTGCTTATGCACCCTCCCAGTCTCTTGTGCAACCCTAAGCTCACTCACTGGAGGGGCAGAGTGAGAAACAGAGAAGGCCTTGATGCGGTGCAAACACTGCCCAGCAATAGCTAGAACATTAGTGTGTTATCAGCATTGTTTTGGTCATAAATCTAACACATAGCATCACAGCAGCTGTTATGAAGATAATTAACTCCATCCTGGCCAGACCCACTACAAGCAGCCACAACAGCCTGAAGACAAACAGCATCTATCCTGAAAAAGAAGGATCCAGAGAATTGTAACAACTTATCTTAACTTTTATTCCCAGGAAAAATATGGAAAACAAACTCTCGAGACTGTAGGAGGATACACAAAATAAATCCAACTAGCATGCATCTGTAAACAACAAAATTTGCTTTTTCAGCTAGTTAGACTAGTCTTATGGAAAAAGAAGAAAGTGTTAGAAAGTATGATAGATTTTGTTTGGTAATCTTTTTGAAACTCATACAACACTAAAATAGTCAGATAATGAAAACATGGTCTAGACAGTTACAGCAATATGAAGGCACGAGTGGTTAGAAAACTATTCCAGGATTACTCATCAGTAGCACCCTGTCAAATCAAAAAAGATGACTCAAGTGGGGTTTGAGGTTTTGCATTAAATGCACAAGGTCAGATACTGTTCTGTATTCACATCAATTACTTGGATAACATGATGATGTTCTTATTAAACGTGCTGCCTATCCCAGCCTGACAGGACTTCAGGCTCTTCAGCGGCCCCTCAAATTTAAAATGATGCTAACAAACTGGTTAAGAGGCCTGACACAAGGGAAGTGCTTCAGCTTTTTGTCAAGAAAAGCAGGTAACTAGGAATGGTAAGCAGCACAAATACAGCAGTGGCTTAGCAATCCGTTCACAGAATATGGTTTGGGGGTTATCACAGAGCACATGCTGAGTGAGACCCTGGGCCCTACCGCTGCAAAGAACTGGATGTGTGGCCTGTGTAAAGCAGACATAAGGTATCTACAGCAGATCAAGGGCATCCACTGCTGCTGCAGCTGGAGCAGAGCATTCTTCTTAAGCATCATACATCCAGACAAATCTGGGCAATTAAAGGTATTGCAGAAGAAACAACAAAACCAATCAAAAGTGTAAAAACTTCATCTACAAGGAGACAATAAAAAAACCCCAACAAACTGGAACTGTTTAATCTACAGAAAACTAAAATGCGGCAAAAATGTAAGAAAATTAATTTCAGAAGACAAAAATTGCAGAACAATTTATTCTAACAGTCACATGCCCAGAATGAAAAGGACAAGAGCGTGATAAGAGTTCAGAAAATTTTCCAGTAGTCAGGGTGACCCCACAGATAACCGCTAATAGACTGTTCATGGATGCTTCTGGAAATCAAAGATTTACGTTGTCATCTACAATTCTCCTGCCTTAGGGCAGAGGAATAGATGAGACATGGCTCATAGGCACCAGGAGAGTTTATTGCCCATGTTTCTCAAGCCTAAGAACATGGGTATTCTATGTGTGTGATACTGAATCTCTTTGATTTGAAGAGCAAAGAGTAGCATAAAGAGTGTTACCCTTGCTTGGGCAAACACAGTGCATGTTAGAAGCAAATGAAGGTGGACATATAACTACAAATATCAGTGGATAAACTGCACTGTTTAAAAAAAACACTTCATAGCTACAGTGTTTTATGTGGCCACAAGCATTTATCTAGTGGAAAATATTTTTAAAATATGCCAATTGAAAAACATGCATATAACAGCATACAAAACTATGCAGGGGTTTAGTATTTTCACTCTTTTAGTAATATAATTACCATTCTTTTTAATATTTCAGAGGCACAATTAAAAAATAAGAGATTTCCTTTTATGCAATGACAACTTATAAAACTCTCCAATATTCAAAAGTTCAAGGATGCAATCAAAAAGATACATGTGTTGAGCATTTGAGATAGGACCACCAGCAGGCAATGTGACATACCTTCCACGTTTAAGTTGTATATTTTTTGCTGACTAACCTGTGGACTGGATTTTAAACTCGAAATAGCTCTTGTTCTGATGCAAAGGTGCATTGGCTAAGCATCCTCCTGTGCCACATATCCTTCTGCCATTTTTAACAATGACGACATCTGTTCCTGCAAGAAGAAAAAAACCCCACAAAACTTCAAAACATTTTTAGAAAGCGGCCCTCAAAGCCCTAAACACTGAGAATAGTTTTTGTTCTGTCTGCCCCAAGTAAAAGCTTCATTAGTCTCTGAGAATTATGATGACGGGCCACACTTTGAAGTAAGAGAAGGATGGCTTTTTGCAGGCTAGGTCATCTTTCCAGTAGGGTTTATTTATTCAAAATCTATATGCTGATCTAATTTTCACCTTTTGGGCTTTATGCCACCAGGCTGATTACAACTTTTGCTTAACCACATCAGAAGCATAACTTACAATTTAGTCAGAAAGGGTGCATTGTGAGACCAAAGCCCTGTACTCTGTCTCTAATATCGGAGAAAAAACACTGCAACAAGAAGGAAAAGCATACTGGGTAGAAATGACTGATGGAACTGTGTTTATCCTCTGCAATAATCCTTTTATTAGAAACGTGCTTGTCAATACAGAGAGGAAAAAAAGCCCTCTGGAAGACTTCACCTTTAGGTATTGTTGTCGCCGTCAAGCACACGGGAGGCAGCTGCTGATAATACAGTGCTGATAATACAGCTGCTGACAACGGTGCTGGGGCACTGGGCTGTGTCCATCCCTCCCTCCCAGCCCTGCCGGCCCTGAGCCCTCCTGTGCTCAGCACGGCCCGGGCACGGGTTTGCGGCCAGCTCGTCCTCAGGACAGCGCTCCGAGGAGGGCAGGACCGACCGGCCCGGCTCCCTCTACCCCTCCCTGGCGGTGGAGCCAGGTGTCTCAGCCGGGCCTGGCGGTGGAGCCCGGTGTCTCAGCCGGGCCAGGTGTCTCAGCCGGGCCGGGCGGTGGAGCCAGGTGTCTCAGCCGGGCCAGGTGTCTCAGCCGGGCCGGGCGGTGGAGCCAGGTGTCTCAGCCGGGCCTGCCGGCGGCCCTCAGCGCTGCCCACCCCGCTGTTTGGGCACAGGCCTCGCAGCTCTGCCCCTGTGAACGCACGCCCTGGCTCCGAACCGGGCCAGCCCTGCCCGCCTGCCCGTGCCCCCACACGCTCCTCCTCCACCTCAGGCCGGAGCCACGCTTCTCCTCCCTTTCCCCCCGCCGCGCACCGCCGCACCGCGCTCCACCCCAGCCCCGCCGCCACCCGCGGCCCTGCCCCTGCGCGGAGCCGCCCGGCCCGGCCCGGCCCGGCCCGGCCCGGCCCTGCCGCGGTGCGGGGCGCGCCGCGCTCACCCATGCGCTGCGTGTCCAGGTGCACGGCCGGCATCTCCTTGAGCGGGATGTGCCCGGCGCCGCCACCGCGGCACCACGAGAAGCAGCACAGCACCGAGCCGGCCATCCCCGGCCGCTCCCGCCGCGCTCCCGCTCCCGCTGCCGCTGCCGCCGCCACAGCCACAACCGCCCCGCCCGCCGCACGGCCCGGCCCGGCCCGGCCCCGCCCGCCGGGGACGGAAACAAAACACCCTCAGACAGCGTTAAAGCACCGCCTGGCCTCACAAACGCCCAAACCCGCGTCGTTCCGCTGGGAGGGGACGCGCAGTGGGAAGCGAGGGCGCTGCTCGTGTCTCTTCAGCGCTGAGGCGGCGGCGTGAGGCGGGCGGCGCGGCCTGCCCGGCGCGGCTCGTGGGTGCGCGTACAGCACAGTCCGTGTGTGCACGTAGAACACAGTCCGTGTGTGCACGTAAAGTACACTAATCCAATTAGATTAGTGTCTGCAGAGCCACTGTACTGTCTACTGTTCTATATGGGTCTGAATCGTGGGCCATCTACCGCCACCACCTGCGACTCCTCGAGCGCTTCCATCAGCGCTGCCTCCGTACAGTCCTAAACATCCAGTGGTCTGGTTAAAGAATAATGTGTCTGTCCCTGAACAGGCAGAGATCACCAGTATCGAGGCCATGCTGCTGAGAAGGCAGCTGCGCTGGGCAGGGCACATCTCCAGGATGGAGGATCACCGCCTCCCTAGGATTGTGCTCTCTGGGGAACTCAGCACAGCTGCTGCAAGAGAGGAGCCCCGAAGAGGAGATACAAGGACTCCCTGAAACAACACCTCAGCCTTGGCCATGCTGACCACCATCAATGGTCCACTCTGGTCTCCAGTTGGGAGAAATGGAGACACGCCATCCATAACGCTGCTGCTTCCTTTGAGAACACACGCAGAGTCAGTCTGGAGGAAAAAAGGCAACGCAGGAAGAACCGTGCCTCGCCAGCAGTGCCAATGGAGACTTTCCACTGTGCCTTTTGCAATCGGACTTGCCTATCTTGCATTGGCCTTTTTAGCCACCAGCGTGCTTGTAGCAAGTGTGGGTAGAGCCCTTGTAAATCTTCATTCGCAAAGCCTAGCCATGATGATGATGTACAGTTCGTGTGTGCATATAAAGCACAGTTCATGTGTGCACATAAAGCACAGCTCCTACGTGCACATAAAGCACAGTTCGTGTGTGCAAGGGAGAGCCCTGGTCACGGTGGGCAGGGGGGGAGGTATCGCCTCAAGGAGCTCCACGTGTGAGAAGCGGCTCCTTCGCGGAATTCATCCTTTCCCCGCCTCCCTTCCCATTGTTTGGTTATTTGTTTTGTGGGTTTTTTTTTAATTCTTTCTTACAGAAGTCAAAAGAGGCAGGGCTCACTGAAGTGGAAGCTGGGCACAGCTGGGCCTGGCAGGTGCGCCCCTCTCAGCTGCCCTTTTTCCTCAATGTGCAGACCTGTCCACCTATACTGAGCTTTAACCCTCAGTGTTTCGGGCACTGTTTGCCTCTAGAGTACTTGTTCATCTGTTCAAAAGCTTTGGTAGAGTGCATTTCACTATTTACGTGGTTAAACCCTACTGTAAAGACTGCCACAGTGAAAAGGCAGCGTGCTAGTGTTGCACTTAACATTTTTTTGCAAAGCACCAGCTTTGTGTCCCTTTCACAGAGGCAGAATGCCATGTAATTTAAAAAAGCTCTAGCGTGACTTGTGGCCTTTGGGTTGTACAAGCATTTCTACATCCATTTCTGCATCCCTACATCACTCACAGCATCCAGAACAGGGGCCACAAACCAGGCTTCAACAAACACAGTAAATAGTGATAACACGGCTACAGAAGCCCACCTGTGCCTATTCCACATTTTTATTTCTCTACAGAAAAATATCCAGTATATGTTGTGCCACGAGCTGCTGATCTAGAATGTTTTGCAGACAGCAGTTATTTTAAATACTTACATATGAAGGCTTATTTATCTCCAAACCAGTTTGGGATGAAATTGTTTCTCATTGTTTTCAGCTGGTGTGTTAATTTTACGGCATTTCACCTAGAAAGGTCCCTTAACATTACATGAAGAAGCATGATGCAGCTAATGCAACCCGTGTGGTACAATGTTATGTGTCTTGAGGGGGGCAGGGGGTTAATGCAGATATTCAAAAGCCTTTGTAAAAAGAAACCTTCCTAGCAAGAAATATCTTACTGGTCTGGATGGGCTGCATCAGTCTCACTTACCCCCGCTACTTGAAACATGATGTGAAGTGCTGTCTTTCTCAAAGTAGTGCCTAAAATCAATCTGATTTTAAGAGCAGCTTTAATATATGCTTCCTTTGTTTTATTGGACTTACTGTTGCAGCCCGTAAACATTTGGGGTCAAGAGCTCACTTCCTTAAAATATGCCAAGTGGGATTAATACTGAACTTCCAAGAAGTAAGTATTAGGTGGAAACTGATGTTTATTTGTTTTGTATGGAGGGCATCGGGATTCTCACTGGTAGCTTGTTGTTCACATAATTTAAGTCACTGTGGGATTTTTATTGCCTGTCACTGACTGTGGGTTTGGTACAGTAAATGCTAAATGACAAATGTTAATACAGGTGTTGTTTTTTTTTTAAAAAAAAAAAAAGGAAAACCAATTTAAAAAAAGAGACTCAACCTCCAAATGATTCCCTGTTCCATTTCTTTTTTTCTGTGCCCCAGTAAGTTCTTTTTTCTCCAAAGTGAGCACTGGGAATACAAACACATCTCGCCACATGAAGTCAGCATTGCCATGTGTTGGACTCAAGGGCATGAGGCTTTGGGGAACAGTGGCTGGCCATGCCTTCCTGCCAATTTCCTGCTCCACCACTTTCTTAACTTGAGAGGCTGGTTTTACAGGCCAGTAGACTGCAGCACTTGTGGGGCAATGTACATGCCACACCTCGGGGAAGTTGCTGGTGCTGCTTTGGAGCACATTAACTCCGGTGCCTGTGTGCTCAGCAGGCAGGAAGCATCGGGAAACCAGCTCATCCCGGCACCCACTCTGTCTCCCTTCAGATGCAGAGCCCACCTCCTGGGCCCCCTGGCAGCCGATGGTGACGGCTGGGTGTCACAAAGTGCAGGAACAGCGGCAGAGATGTACATGTGCCCTGAGTGAAGGCTCTGGCACTGGACACAATCAAGCAGATAACAACGTTGGTGTGGTGTGGTTAAGTAAGGCAAAAGTCAGCTGGTCAGCTGGTAAGAGACATGGCTTATTCATATGCCTTTCTTGAAGGATGAGGCGAGCAATTCCAGAAGGATAATACTGTCTTTGTAAATGTGCTTGTCAGCCTGTTTAGAGCATATTTGAATGTCAGCATTTTTGCAGTGCATAAAGAACTGCCCCAAGGAAATGAAGATCTGGCCTTCAATATTTAAAAGTATAACTGTGCTTGGTAATCAAGGGTTAATTCAGCTTCTGCCTTCCTTTAATGTGCATTTCTTTCACTGGGGAGGCCAAGTATTTAGGGCCCTCCCACACTGGAAGCAAAATTATGCTCAGCATGCCTAAACATGCTTGTTGCTTGCAGGGTTTAAACTTTATTTCTTTGAACAGTAGCAGAAGAGACATTTTGTCTGGGAACCATGTTAGCAGAACAGGAATACGACCACTCCTGTCCATTTCACAAATGCAGACATATTTTGAGGATTGGCTGAAAGAAAATTATGATCATTGACTTGTTTCGTTCTCTGGCTCAGAGCTTCATTCACAAAATACAACTGTCTCTCATTAGCCCTCCAAAGCACATCTACTGGCTGCACACAAGTATGTTTCAGAAAGGTTCTCTGATATGGCAAATTTGCGAGAGAGAGGGTGACTGTCTCCTGTTGTGGCCGCACATAATACAACAATGTAATACAACATGACTAATCAGTTCTCAGAAAAATAGTTCCTCTTCACCCTTCTAGTAGAACCACTGTGACTTGCTTCTCCCCTGCCACAAGCCTTGTGAAGGCATTCACACCTGTGAAAACCAATGAAAAAAAGTAGTTATGTGCTGGAGTGGGTTTGGTAATGTCCCTGTGCAACTTGCACAGAAGTAAATGATGGTACAGGACTGGAATATCAAGGTTTGTTTATTGAAAGCAGTCCTTCCACTCCCAGGGTCAGGCCTGTGGTTTGGAAGATGATACAGACAAGGTCTCAGATGAAAAACAGGTTGTGCTTGTACTTTTGAAATCTTCATTATAATGTGTTCTTGTGAGGATCAACATTCTGTAGGAAGTCTTCTGTTTTACACAGTTAATCTGACACTTGGCAAATCACAGAAGAAATTATATATGAAAATTAATGTTGTTCCTTGTTGTTCTATTTACTTTGGAGGTCACTTCTCCTTTCTTTGTGCAATATAAGCAAAACCCACCAGAGCAGAGCTTTGATCTATAGGCAGTCACAAACCTCATTAAAACTGACAGGCACGCTGGCAATGCTTTGTTCATGAAGGAGCAATTAAGTTCTTTTATGGCATAAGATAGCTAAAAACTAAGAAGCACTGCCCACGGCACAGGGCTACGTGGCCAAGTGCTAAGATGAGCTAACTTGCATGAGAAAGCACTAATTTGGGGAAAGTCAGAGAGATTTTTCTAGGGACTGCTTGCAAATGCAGCAGCAAGAGCACAGATTGGTTGCAGCTGTGTTTGCCTGTGTGCATGTCTGGGACCGGAAACACCACGCAAGAGCCAGCAGACAGTGGGAGAAGCAGTGGTGTATGGCCCTGAGAAAAAGCCAAGGGACAGCTTCTGGGCAAGCATCCTGGCTAGAGCAGCAAACTTGGACTGCCGTGCAGTACTCCCTCCCATTTGCTTCCTCTGCGTGCAAGGAAATGGGACGTGGCTGTACATTCTTTGTAAATAAATAAGTTTTCGCTAAGGAGCTAACTGAATTCATCATCAATCCCCTCCGCCCCCCTCTGCAGGAAAATCTGGCAAAGTGCTGAATATTAGTTAACTGTGTGGGTCAAAGTTCTGTATGTACAACTACAGAGCTTTTCATTACTGCTAAAACAGCCACCAGAGAGACTCTGCAGATATCAAGGCAGTCTCTGAAATTCAGACCCCAAAACAGCAGTAGATCATTTCAATCTCTGATGATCCTTCATGGGTTTTTAATGCCTGGTATTTCTACAGTGCATATTAAAAGTAGCTTTTATGGAACAATAACAAGAAACTGCTTTCTCTGATCCCTGGTTTGGAATGTTTAATATAGTCCAGATGTATCTGTTGAAAAGAAAGGTAGTCAGATGTGATATAACTGTGAAATGTTTATATATGAGTAAGGTGTTTGGTACACATAGCTGTTTTGACTAGTTTCTTTATTTGTGTTATCTTACAGCGTTCTTCTTATCGAGCTGCTCTTTGGCATCAAAGCTCTTGCAGATTTATGTCCATATTTAGGCACCCACAGCAACTACACTGTGCACCTCAGACTGAGGGTATACTCACCCCAGCCCAGCTGAATAAAGCGGCGTCCTTCCAGAAGTCTCTGTCCTGACACTGTAGTGTACTCTGTGTGTGCTCTGACACCTCTGTAACAGGACATGAAGCCTTAGTCTCCTTCAGTGTGAAGTAAAAGGCAGGTTTGCAGCCAAGAATAAGACTGTAAAAGTCCCTCAACTCACCTCCTTTCCTTGGAGTTTCACCGTAGGAGACAATTGCAATCTGACAGGTCATTGGTAGCGTGGCTTCAGAGGTGCCTTACTGATAGGAAATACAAACTTGGGGGAAAAAAACCAAGGTGGTAGCTTTTAATTCCAGCTACATTTATCAATCAGTTCTTCTCCAGCACAGCACAGTGGGTGCCTGGGGCCTGGAATGAGCAGCTGGTGTGGCCGAAGGGCAAAGCTGTGTTACTTTTGGCAGCAGCACTGGCAATAGCTGGCTGGAAGCATTTGTGAAATTATGGCCTGTGGGGGCACTTCTGGTTTATGCTGACGTGTGTGCAGGCTGCCACTGAAACAGGCCCTCTTGCTGGCTCACCCTGGCACTGGTGTTTGTTCGGCTGCGGGATCAGCTGGCTGCCAAAATTGATCCTCCTGAAAAGTTTTACTTTTTTTGTAAACTGGATTAGCTTTCAGCTCTGTTGGCAAGAGGCTCTAGCCTTATGTGTGGCTGCAGCAGAGAGGAGGCATCTGGAAAGCATGACTCAGGAAAGGGGAAAGGATGGAATGATCACTTTTGCCAGTAGCACAGTCTCATCTTGGCTTAACCCCACAAGAACCTGCCTGTCAGGGTAGAATTACCTGTTACAGCTTGAGTCACGTTAATTACTTGCTGCCACAGAAAGGAAAAAATCTTGTTCCTCTTTTCCTCACTCATCTGATGTTAGTCCTGGTGAATGTCTAATCTTGCACTGAACTGGTTTAACTTGTTGAATCAGCAGAAAACTTGCCTCAGCAAAGAAAATGGAATAGCGTTCTTCTGGCTGAGTGGGTAGAATCAGCTCAGTAAAGCTACGTGGAGCCTGGCAGAGCTGGGCCAGGCAAGGAGACCAGTGGCTGTGAGCTCTGAGGTTGCACAGAGCTTCAGTCTCAGAAATCTCCTGTCATAATGCTTAGTGGAAGAGCCATGATCTGGGTTCTCTCTGTACTTTAAAGATGACAATGGGCAATATCCCTTTGTCTTACAACAAACATGGTGTTTGTCTTGAAAAGCTGGAATTTGCCACTTTTTCATAATTCCTTCCAAATTCCTACCACTGTCTTTTCAACCCTCCCATGGCTAAGTGACATTTATCCTAACACTTCCCTTCAAGCTGGGCTTCTCCTTTGAGCCTAGATTTTCCTTGGGTGTGTTTCTGTATTAGATATGGAAATACTACCACAGATACACTAATGCTCTTTTCCATCAGCCAGAACTTTTCTCTGAAGTTTCAACAAATGCCCTTTGATGCTGCTGTGGGAAGACATTGTGCTCTCAGATGCAGGAATGCAAGCTCATAAACAAACTTCTATTGAAACTGCTGCTATTGAAGCGACAAAGAGTTACAAGAAAAATAGAAAGGTGGACTTACATGTGTGCTAAACAGTTGGTTGTGTGAAACTCTGTCAGATATGAAAAAAAAAAAGCACCTAAATTCTATTTGATCATGCTCAGGACAGCCAGGGTCACTTAAATACAGTGCTGGCTAGGCAGTATTTCTATGCACCAACCACAGAAGTCCCATGCTGTGTTTGCCCAAAAGTTTAAGCTTTCATCTCTGACGTAAGAAATCCCGGAGCATTTTCAGGTGAACCTAATGAAGAGGACATGGGCAGGTGGGTGGGTGTCTGCTCTTACACTCCTACAGCTCCTTCTTTATCACAAGACAGGGTTAGGAACAGCCCAAAGAATTAATGGAGAATGAAAGGTACTCTAAAAAAATATCAGGGAAAAAAAAGTTCTATATGAAATATATGAACTTAGTAATGAGGGGGAAATCTAACATGCTATGCTGTTGTTAATCTTTAACCATATGTTTAATTCTTAACCATAAAATTCCAGACAAGATTAGTAGAACCCAGGAATTCTTGATATAAAATTAGTTGGGAAAGTGTAGACAAGGGGTTACTCGGCAAACATAAATATGCAAGCATTGGAATATCACTTGAATGCACTTTGGGTGGCTGAGGAATGGATTAAACTATAAGTTTTCAGAAACTGCCCGAAATTACTTGTTTTTAAAAAACAGCAAACAAGATGCTGGACAGCTAAGAAGACACAAGCAGGATGCTGAAATGCACCTGAAGGTCTTGGTTGCTTTTGTGTAGCAACTCTACCTCCCGGGGCTGCCTCTAGGAGACAGAGGGTGAAATGCCCAAGTGTGTGAGCACTCTGAAAAGGGTTTTCAAAAGTGCTTGTACTGGATCAAACTGTTCCTGTTGAGTCCAGCTGAGCAGGCAGGCCAGCTTGGGTGGAGACAGCAAGGAAGGAAGGGAGGAAGAGGAGAAGAGATTTTCCTCTTTCGGCTGCAGTAAATTGGGGAAGGACAGCCTTGGCATGTTATTGGATGGTTTTTAAGATCCAGGTTCCTAAATAATCAAAAGGAAGATGTCAGATGCGCAGGGAAGGAAGTTGTATTTGATAGAAATATGGTCTGACCTGTGATGTCACTTGTGTGGGTAGTCATGGAGGGGAATGGTCTCCCTGCGCTGATGAATGATGTGGCTGCAGTGGGTGCAGAGTGGGGAAGCGAGTGGATGCAGGAGGCAGAGTGCGTGCATTCTGGAAGCTTTTGATGTGGACTTTCACAAAGCCTAACTTGAAAGTGAGCTCAGTTTGGCTTTGATGTGAGACCTGTTATGTCGGCTGGGAACGAACAGAAGGACGGCCAAAGGCGGCACAAATGACACCGGTTCTCTGCAGCCTGCGCCCTTGCAGAGAGCTCCCCGCGGTGCCGCAGCTCGGGGCGCTGCCGGGGCGGGCACGGGAAGGGCTCCCTGTCCCCGGGGCTGGCTGGGAGCCCGCAGGGGTGTGACAGCCCGCATTCCTCGCCGCCAGCGAGCGGTGCAGCCACAGCACTACACCAAACACCAACGCGCTTCGGAAGCGCATGAGGATCCCTGTGTGGAGCGATGCCATTTTAAGAGGCGCCTCCAGCAGGAGGAGGCGGGGAGGCGCTCCGCGGCACGGCCCGCAGTGTAATTGCCGGGAGCCCACAGCCCATAGCCTGGGCGGCGGGGCGGGCAGCGGCACCCCCGGCCGGCGCCTTCGCTCGGCTTCGCTCGGCTTTGCTGGGCTTTGCTGGGCCGGGGGACGAGGTGGGTGCGCGGCGGGGCCGGGGCCGGGGCCGGGGCCGGGGCCGGGCCTGGTGGAGCGGAAGGCGGGGCGGGGCGGGGCGGGCAGCGCG